>JAAONU010000001.1:25210549-26410549 GCA_012932295.1 Cyclina sinensis
CTTACCCTTGTTTTCTGTTTCACCATCCACTTGGAAGCAGGCGCTCGGCACATCAAATGAAAAGAGAAAACGCAAAAAGCATGAGTGAAATTCGACTACGAAAATGCAAAAATAAACATTTCTATTTCTCTCGAGACTGTGAATTACTACAGCTATCAAGATGAAATACTAAAACAGGGACCAGATTAATACATGAAATCCTTGGGACCGCGTACTGAAAAGGCGATTTACTTAGAGAAACAGAACTCAGTGGCGGCCGGCTTGAAGAAAAAATCCAGGAAGGACCACAGTTGCTTACCTTTTTCTTCAGGAACTGTTGACTGTTCAGCAGCCGCACCAGCTTCGGTAGCTCCGACACGACACATGAAAAGAGAAAATACAAGGAATTTAGTGTATAGCAAATGACCTTGTGAAAAAAGCGATTACTTCAGGAATGCAAAAATGAACAAAAAAAGAAAAAAAAGAATGAAAACACTTCAAGCCAGCCAGACCTAACCTAACCTAACGTTACCTAACCTAACCTAACCATTTAAGAAGGAGAGAAGAGAGATGGAAAGGAGTTACTTACCCTTGTTTTCTGTTTCACCATCCACTTGGAAGCAGGCGCTCGGCACATCAAATGAAAAGAGAAAACGCAAAAAAGCATGAGTGAAATTCGACTAAGAAAACGCAAAAATAAACATTTATTTTCTCTCGAGACTGTGAATTACTACAGCGTCAAGATGGAATACTTAAAACAGGGACCAGATTAACATTAAAATCCTTGGAACGCGTACTGAAAAGAGATTTACTTAGAGAAACGGAACAAATTAACATTAAAATCCTTGAAATGCTTACTGAAAAGGGATTTACTTAGAGAAACAGAACTCGGAGGCGGCCGGCTTGAAGAAAAAATCCAGGAAGGACCACAGTTGCTTACCTTTTTCTTCAGGAACTGTTGACTCTTCAGCAGCCGCACCAGCTTCGGCAGCTCCGACACGACACGACATGAAAAGAGAAAATACAAGGAATTTAGTGTATAGCAAATGACCTTGTGAAAAAAGCGATTACTTCAGGAATGCAAAAATGAACAAAAAAAGAAAAAAAAGAATGAAAACACTTCAAGCCAGCCAGACCTAACCTAACCTAACGTTACCTAACCTAACCTAACCATTTAAGAAGGAGAGAAGAGAGATGGAAAGGAGTTACTTACCCTTGTTTTCTGTTTCACCATCCACTTGGAAGCAGGCGCTCGGCACATCAAATGAAAAGAGAAAACGCAAAAAAGCATGAGTGAAATTCGACTAAGAAAACGCAAAAATAAACATTTATTTTCTCTCGAGACTGTGAATTACTACAGCATCAAGATGAAATACTTAAAACAGGGACCAGATTAACATTAAAATCCTTGGAACGCGTACTGAAAAGAGATTTACTTAGAGAAACGGAACAAATTAACATTAAAATCCTTGAAATGCTTACTGAAAAGGGATTTACTTAGAGAAACAGAACTCGGAGGCGGCCGGCTTGAAGAAAAAATCCAGGAAGGACCACAGTTGCTTACCTTTTTCTTCAGGAACTGTTGACTCTTCAGCAGCCGCACCAGCTTCGCCAGCTCCGACACGACACGACATGAAAAGAGAAAATACAAGGAATTTAGTGTATAGCAAATGACCTTGTGAAAAAAGCGATTACTTCAGGAATGCAAAAATGAACAAAAAAAGAAAAAAAAGAATGAAAACACTTCAAGCCAGCCAGACCTAACCTAACCTAACGTTACCTAACCTAACCTAACCATTTAAGAAGGAGAGAAGAGAGATGGAAAGGAGTTACTTACCCTTGTTTTCTGTTTCACCATCCACTTGGAAGCAGGCGCTCGGCACATCAAATGAAAAGAGAAAACGCAAAAAAGCATGAGTGAAATTCGACTAAGAAAACGCAAAAATAAACATTTATTTTCTCTCGAGACTGTGAATTACTACAGCATCAAGATGAAATACTTAAAACAGGGACCAGATTAACATTAAAATCCTTGGAACGCGTACTGAAAAGAGATTTACTTAGAGAAACGGAACAAATTAACATTAAAATCCTTGAAATGCTTACTGAAAAGGGATTTACTTAGAGAAACAGAACTCGGAGGCGGCCGGCTTGAAGAAAAAATCCAGGAAGGACCACAGTTGCTTACCTTTTTCTTCAGGAACTGTTGACTCTTCAGCAGCCGCACCAGCTTCGCCAGCTCCGACACGACACGACATGAAAAGAGAAAATACAAGGAATTTAGTGTATAGCAAATGACCTTGTGAAAAAAGCGATTACTTCAGGAATGCAAAAATGAACAAAAAAAGAAAAAAAAGAATGAAAACACTTCAAGCCAGCCAGACCTAACCTAACCTAACGTTACCTAACCTAACCTAACCATTTAAGAAGGAGAGAAGAGAGATGGAAAGGAGTTACTTACCCTTGTTTTCTGTTTCACCATCCACTTGGAAGCAGGCGCTCGGCACATCAAATGAAAAGAGAAAACGCAAAAAAGCATGAGTGAAATTCGACTAAGAAAACGCAAAAATAAACATTTATTTTCTCTCGAGACTGTGAATTACTACAGCATCAAGATGAAATACTTAAAACAGGGACCAGATTAACATTAAAATCCTTGGAACGCGTACTGAAAAGAGATTTACTTAGAGAAACGGAACAAATTAACATTAAAATCCTTGAAATGCTTACTGAAAAGGGATTTACTTAGAGAAACAGAACTCGGAGGCGGCCGGCTTGAAGAAAAAATCCAGGAAGGACCACAGTTGCTTACCTTTTTCTTCAGGAACTGTTGACTCTTCAGCAGCCGCACCAGCTCCGACACGACACGACATGAAAAGAGAAAATACAAGGAATTTAGTGTATAGCAAATGACCTTGTGAAAAAAGCGATTACTTCAGGAATGCAAAAATGAACAAAAAAAGAAAAAAAAGAATGAAAACACTTCAAGCCAGCCAGACCTAACCTAACCTAACGTTACCTAACCTAACCTAACCATTTAAGAAGGAGAGAAGAGAGATGGAAAGGAGTTACTTACCCTTGTTTTCTGTTTCACCATCCACTTGGAAGCAGGCGCTCGGCACATCAAATGAAAAGAGAAAACGCAAAAAAGCATGAGTGAAATTCGACTAAGAAAACGCAAAAATAAACATTTATTTTCTCTCGAGACTGTGAATTACTACAGCATCAAGATGAAATACTTAAAACAGGGACCAGATTAACATTAAAATCCTTGGAACGCGTACTGAAAAGAGATTTACTTAGAGAAACGGAACAAATTAACATTAAAATCCTTGAAATGCTTACTGAAAAGGGATTTACTTAGAGAAACAGAACTCGGAGGCGGCCGGCTTGAAGAAAAAATCCAGGAAGGACCACAGTTGCTTACCTTTTTCTTCAGGAACTGTTGACTCTTCAGCAGCCGCACCAGCTTCGCCAGCTCCGACACGACACGACATGAAAAGAGAAAATACAAGGAATTTAGTGTATAGCAAATGACCTTGTGAAAAAAGCGATTACTTCAGGAATGCAAAAATGAACAAAAAAAGAAAAAAAAGAATGAAAACACTTCAAGCCAGCCAGACCTAACCTAACCTAACGTTACCTAACCTAACCTAACCATTTAAGAAGGAGAGAAGAGAGATGGAAAGGAGTTACTTACCCTTGTTTTCTGTTTCACCATCCACTTGGAAGCAGGCGCTCGGCACATCAAATGAAAAGAGAAAACGCAAAAAAGCATGAGTGAAATTCGACTAAGAAAACGCAAAAATAAACATTTATTTTCTCTCGAGACTGTGAATTACTACAGCATCAAGATGAAATACTTAAAACAGGGACCAGATTAACATTAAAATCCTTGGAACGCGTACTGAAAAGAGATTTACTTAGAGAAACGGAACAAATTAACATTAAAATCCTTGAAATGCTTACTGAAAAGGGATTTACTTAGAGAAACAGAACTCGGAGGCGGCCGGCTTGAAGAAAAAATCCAGGAAGGACCACAGTTGCTTACCTTTTTCTTCAGGAACTGTTGACTCTTCAGCAGCCGCACCAGCTTCGCCAGCTCCGACACGACACGACATGAAAAGAGAAAATACAAGGAATTTAGTGTATAGCAAATGACCTTGTGAAAAAAGCGATTACTTCAGGAATGCAAAAATGAACAAAAAAAGAAAAAAAAGAATGAAAACACTTCAAGCCAGCCAGACCTAACCTAACCTAACGTTACCTAACCTAACCTAACCATTTAAGAAGGAGAGAAGAGAGATGGAAAGGAGTTACTTACCCTTGTTTTCTGTTTCACCATCCACTTGGAAGCAGGCGCTCGGCACATCAAATGAAAAGAGAAAACGCAAAAAAGCATGAGTGAAATTCGACTAAGAAAACGCAAAAATAAACATTTATTTTCTCTCGAGACTGTGAATTACTACAGCATCAAGATGAAATACTTAAAACAGGGACCAGATTAACATTAAAATCCTTGGAACGCGTACTGAAAAGAGATTTACTTAGAGAAACGGAACAAATTAACATTAAAATCCTTGAAATGCTTACTGAAAAGGGATTTACTTAGAGAAACAGAACTCGGAGGCGGCCGGCTTGAAGAAAAAATCCAGGAAGGACCACAGTTGCTTACCTTTTTCTTCAGGAACTGTTGACTCTTCAGCAGCCGCACCAGCTTCGCCAGCTCCGACACGACACGACATGAAAAGAGAAAATACAAGGAATTTAGTGTATAGCAAATGACCTTGTGAAAAAAGCGATTACTTCAGGAATGCAAAAATGAACAAAAAAGAAAAAAAAGAATGAAAACACTTCAAGCCAGCCAGACCTAACCTAACCTAACGTTACCTAACCTAACCTAACCATTTAAGAAGGAGAGAAGAGAGATGGAAAGGAGTTACTTACCCTTGTTTTCTGTTTCACCATCCACTTGGAAGCAGGCGCTCGGCACATCAAATGAAAAGAGAAAACGCAAAAAAGCATGAGTGAAATTCGACTAAGAAAACGCAAAAATAAACATTTATTTTCTCTCGAGACTGTGAATTACTACAGCATCAAGATGAAATACTTAAAACAGGGACCAGATTAACATTAAAATCCTTGGAACGCGTACTGAAAAGAGATTTACTTAGAGAAACGGAACAAATTAACATTAAAATCCTTGAAATGCTTACTGAAAAGGGATTTACTTAGAGAAACAGAACTCGGAGGCGGCCGGCTTGAAGAAAAAATCCAGGAAGGACCACAGTTGCTTACCTTTTTCTTCAGGAACTGTTGACTCTTCAGCAGCCGCACCAGCTTCGCCAGCTCCGACACGACACGACATGAAAAGAGAAAATACAAGGAATTTAGTGTATAGCAAATGACCTTGTGAAAAAAGCGATTACTTCAGGAATGCAAAAATGAACAAAAAAAGAAAAAAAAGAATGAAAACACTTCAAGCCAGCCAGACCTAACCTAACCTAACGTTACCTAACCTAACCTAACCATTTAAGAAGGAGAGAAGAGAGATGGAAAGGAGTTACTTACCCTTGTTTTCTGTTTCACCATCCACTTGGAAGCAGGCGCTCGGCACATCAAATGAAAAGAGAAAACGCAAAAAAGCATGAGTGAAATTCGACTAAGAAAACGCAAAAATAAACATTTATTTTCTCTCGAGACTGTGAATTACTACAGCATCAAGATGAAATACTTAAAACAGGGACCAGATTAACATTAAAATCCTTGGAACGCGTACTGAAAAGAGATTTACTTAGAGAAACGGAACAAATTAACATTAAAATCCTTGAAATGCTTACTGAAAAGGGATTTACTTAGAGAAACAGAACTCGGAGGCGGCCGGCTTGAAGAAAAAATCCAGGAAGGACCACAGTTGCTTACCTTTTTCTTCAGGAACTGTTGACTCTTCAGCAGCCGCACCAGCTTCGGCCAGCTCCGACACGACACGACATGAAAAGAGAAAATACAAGGAATTTAGTGTATAGCAAATGACCTTGTGAAAAAAGCGATTACTTCAGGAATGCAAAAATGAACAAAAAAAGAAAAAAAAGAATGAAAACACTTCAAGCCAGCCAGACCTAACCTAACCTAACGTTACCTAACCTAACCTAACCATTTAAGAAGGAGAGAAGAGAGATGGAAAGGAGTTACTTACCCTTGTTTTCTGTTTCACCATCCACTTGGAAGCAGGCGCTCGGCACATCAAATGAAAAGAGAAAACGCAAAAAAGCATGAGTGAAATTCGACTAAGAAAACGCAAAAATAAACATTTATTTTCTCTCGAGACTGTGAATTACTACAGCATCAAGATGAAATACTTAAAACAGGGACCAGATTAACATTAAAATCCTTGGAACGCGTACTGAAAAGAGATTTACTTAGAGAAACGGAACAAATTAACATTAAAATCCTTGAAATGCTTACTGAAAAGGGATTTACTTAGAGAAACAGAACTCGGAGGCGGCCGGCTTGAAGAAAAAATCCAGGAAGGACCACAGTTGCTTACCTTTTTCTTCAGGAACTGTTGACTCTTCAGCAGCCGCACCAGCTTCGGCCAGCTCCGACACGACACGACATGAAAAGAGAAAATACAAGGAATTTAGTGTATAGCAAATGACCTTGTGAAAAAAGCGATTACTTCAGGAATGCAAAAATGAACAAAAAAAGAAAAAAAGAATGAAAACACTTCAAGCCAGCCAGACCTAACCTAACCTAACGTTACCTAACCTAACCTAACCATTTAAGAAGGAGAGAAGAGAGATGGAAAGGAGTTACTTACCCTTGTTTTCTGTTTCACCATCCACTTGGAAGCAGGCGCTCGGCACATCAAATGAAAAGAGAAAACGCAAAAAAGCATGAGTGAAATTCGACTAAGAAAACGCAAAAATAAACATTTATTTTCTCTCGAGACTGTGAATTACTACAGCATCAAGATGAAATACTTAAAACAGGGACCAGATTAACATTAAAATCCTTGGAACGCGTACTGAAAAGAGATTTACTTAGAGAAACGGAACAAATTAACATTAAAATCCTTGAAATGCTTACTGAAAAGGGATTTACTTAGAGAAACAGAACTCGGAGGCGGCCGGCTTGAAGAAAAAATCCAGGAAGGACCACAGTTGCTTACCTTTTTCTTCAGGAACTGTTGACTCTTCAGCAGCCGCACCAGCTTCGCCAGCTCCGACACGACACGACATGAAAAGAGAAAATACAAGGAATTTAGTGTATAGCAAATGACCTTGTGAAAAAAGCGATTACTTCAGGAATGCAAAAATGAACAAAAAAAGAAAAAAAAGAATGAAAACACTTCAAGCCAGCCAGACCTAACCTAACCTAACGTTACCTAACCTAACCTAACCATTTAAGAAGGAGAGAAGAGAGATGGAAAGGAGTTACTTACCCTTGTTTTCTGTTTCACCATCCACTTGGAAGCAGGCGCTCGGCACATCAAATGAAAAGAGAAAACGCAAAAAAGCATGAGTGAAATTCGACTAAGAAAACGCAAAAATAAACATTTATTTTCTCTCGAGACTGTGAATTACTACAGCATCAAGATGAAATACTTAAAACAGGGACCAGATTAACATTAAAATCCTTGGAACGCGTACTGAAAAGAGATTTACTTAGAGAAACGGAACAAATTAACATTAAAATCCTTGAAATGCTTACTGAAAAGGGATTTACTTAGAGAAACAGAACTCGGAGGCGGCCGGCTTGAAGAAAAAATCCAGGAAGGACCACAGTTGCTTACCTTTTTCTTCAGGAACTGTTGACTCTTCAGCAGCCGCACCAGCTTCGGCAGCTCCGACACGACACGACATGAAAAGAGAAAATACAAGGAATTTAGTGTATAGCAAATGACCTTGTGAAAAAAGCGATTACTTCAGGAATGCAAAAATGAACAAAAAAAGAAAAAAAAGAATGAAAACACTTCAAGCCAGCCAGACCTAACCTAACCTAACGTTACCTAACCTAACCTAACCATTTAAGAAGGAGAGAAGAGAGATGGAAAGGAGTTACTTACCCTTGTTTTCTGTTTCACCATCCACTTGGAAGCAGGCGCTCGGCACATCAAATGAAAAGAGAAAACGCAAAAAAGCATGAGTGAAATTCGACTAAGAAAACGCAAAAATAAACATTTATTTTCTCTCGAGACTGTGAATTACTACAGCATCAAGATGAAATACTTAAAACAGGGACCAGATTAACATTAAAATCCTTGGAACGCGTACTGAAAAGAGATTTACTTAGAGAAACGGAACAAATTAACATTAAAATCCTTGAAATGCTTACTGAAAAGGGATTTACTTAGAGAAACAGAACTCGGAGGCGGCCGGCTTGAAGAAAAAATCCAGGAAGGACCACAGTTGCTTACCTTTTTCTTCAGGAACTGTTGACTCTTCAGCAGCCGCACCAGCTTCGGCAGCTCCGACACGACACGACATGAAAAGAGAAAATACAAGGAATTTAGTGTATAGCAAATGACCTTGTGAAAAAAGCGATTACTTCAGGAATGCAAAAATGAACAAAAAAAGAAAAAAAAGAATGAAAACACTTCAAGCCAGCCAGACCTAACCTAACCTAACGTTACCTAACCTAACCTAACCATTTAAGAAGGAGAGAAGAGAGATGGAAAGGAGTTACTTACCCTTGTTTTCTGTTTCACCATCCACTTGGAAGCAGGCGCTCGGCACATCAAATGAAAAGAGAAAACGCAAAAAAGCATGAGTGAAATTCGACTAAGAAAACGCAAAAATAAACATTTATTTTCTCTCGAGACTGTGAATTACTACAGCATCAAGATGAAATACTTAAAACAGGGACCAGATTAACATTAAAATCCTTGGAACGCGTACTGAAAAGAGATTTACTTAGAGAAACGGAACAAATTAACATTAAAATCCTTGAAATGCTTACTGAAAAGGGATTTACTTAGAGAAACAGAACTCGGAGGCGGCCGGCTTGAAGAAAAAATCCAGGAAGGACCACAGTTGCTTACCTTTTTCTTCAGGAACTGTTGACTCTTCAGCAGCCGCACCAGCTTCGCCAGCTCCGACACGACACGACATGAAAAGAGAAAATACAAGGAATTTAGTGTATAGCAAATGACCTTGTGAAAAAAGCGATTACTTCAGGAATGCAAAAATGAACAAAAAAAGAAAAAAAAGAATGAAAACACTTCAAGCCAGCCAGACCTAACCTAACCTAACGTTACCTAACCTAACCTAACCATTTAAGAAGGAGAGAAGAGAGATGGAAAGGAGTTACTTACCCTTGTTTTCTGTTTCACCATCCACTTGGAAGCAGGCGCTCGGCACATCAAATGAAAAGAGAAAACGCAAAAAAGCATGAGTGAAATTCGACTAAGAAAACGCAAAAATAAACATTTATTTTCTCTCGAGACTGTGAATTACTACAGCATCAAGATGAAATACTTAAAACAGGGACCAGATTAACATTAAAATCCTTGGAACGCGTACTGAAAAGAGATTTACTTAGAGAAACGGAACAAATTAACATTAAAATCCTTGAAATGCTTACTGAAAAGGGATTTACTTAGAGAAACAGAACTCGGAGGCGGCCGGCTTGAAGAAAAAATCCAGGAAGGACCACAGTTGCTTACCTTTTTCTTCAGGAACTGTTGACTCTTCAGCAGCCGCACCAGCTTCGGCAGCTCCGACACGACACGACATGAAAAGAGAAAATACAAGGAATTTAGTGTATAGCAAATGACCTTGTGAAAAAAGCGATTACTTCAGGAATGCAAAAATGAACAAAAAAAGAAAAAAAGAATGAAAACACTTCAAGCCAGCCAGACCTAACCTAACCTAACGTTACCTAACCTAACCTAACCATTTAAGAAGGAGAGAAGAGAGATGGAAAGGAGTTACTTACCCTTGTTTTCTGTTTCACCATCCACTTGGAAGCAGGCGCTCGGCACATCAAATGAAAAGAGAAAACGCAAAAAAGCATGAGTGAAATTCGACTAAGAAAACGCAAAAATAAACATTTATTTTCTCTCGAGACTGTGAATTACTACAGCATCAAGATGAAATACTTAAAACAGGGACCAGATTAACATTAAAATCCTTGGAACGCGTACTGAAAAGAGATTTACTTAGAGAAACGGAACAAATTAACATTAAAATCCTTGAAATGCTTACTGAAAAGGGATTTACTTAGAGAAACAGAACTCGGAGGCGGCCGGCTTGAAGAAAAAATCCAGGAAGGACCACAGTTGCTTACCTTTTTCTTCAGGAACTGTTGACTCTTCAGCAGCCGCACCAGCTTCGGCAGCTCCGACACGACACGACATGAAAAGAGAAAATACAAGGAATTTAGTGTATAGCAAATGACCTTGTGAAAAAAGCGATTACTTCAGGAATGCAAAAATGAACAAAAAAAGAAAAAAAAGAATGAAAACACTTCAAGCCAGCCAGACCTAACCTAACCTAACGTTACCTAACCTAACCTAACCATTTAAGAAGGAGAGAAGAGAGATGGAAAGGAGTTACTTACCCTTGTTTTCTGTTTCACCATCCACTTGGAAGCAGGCGCTCGGCACATCAAATGAAAAGAGAAAACGCAAAAAAGCATGAGTGAAATTCGACTAAGAAAACGCAAAAATAAACATTTATTTTCTCTCGAGACTGTGAATTACTACAGCATCAAGATGAAATACTTAAAACAGGGACCAGATTAACATTAAAATCCTTGGAACGCGTACTGAAAAGAGATTTACTTAGAGAAACGGAACAAATTAACATTAAAATCCTTGAAATGCTTACTGAAAAGGGATTTACTTAGAGAAACAGAACTCGGAGGCGGCCGGCTTGAAGAAAAAATCCAGGAAGGACCACAGTTGCTTACCTTTTTCTTCAGGAACTGTTGACTCTTCAGCAGCCGCACCAGCTTCGGCAGCTCCGACACGACACGACATGAAAAGAGAAAATACAAGGAATTTAGTGTATAGCAAATGACCTTGTGAAAAAAGCGATTACTTCAGGAATGCAAAAATGAACAAAAAAAGAAAAAAAGAATGAAAACACTTCAAGCCAGCCAGACCTAACCTAACCTAACGTTACCTAACCTAACCTAACCATTTAAGAAGGAGAGAAGAGAGATGGAAAGGAGTTACTTACCCTTGTTTTCTGTTTCACCATCCACTTGGAAGCAGGCGCTCGGCACATCAAATGAAAAGAGAAAACGCAAAAAAGCATGAGTGAAATTCGACTAAGAAAACGCAAAAATAAACATTTATTTTCTCTCGAGACTGTGAATTACTACAGCATCAAGATGAAATACTTAAAACAGGGACCAGATTAACATTAAAATCCTTGGAACGCGTACTGAAAAGAGATTTACTTAGAGAAACGGAACAAATTAACATTAAAATCCTTGAAATGCTTACTGAAAAGGGATTTACTTAGAGAAACAGAACTCGGAGGCGGCCGGCTTGAAGAAAAAATCCAGGAAGGACCACAGTTGCTTACCTTTTTCTTCAGGAACTGTTGACTCTTCAGCAGCCGCACCAGCTTCGCCAGCTCCGACACGACACGACATGAAAAGAGAAAATACAAGGAATTTAGTGTATAGCAAATGACCTTGTGAAAAAAGCGATTACTTCAGGAATGCAAAAATGAACAAAAAAAGAAAAAAAAATGAAAACACTTCAAGCCAGCCAGACCTAACCTAACCTAACGTTACCTAACCTAACCTAACCATTTAAGAAGGAGAGAAGAGAGATGGAAAGGAGTTACTTACCCTTGTTTTCTGTTTCACCATCCACTTGGAAGCAGGCGCTCGGCACATCAAATGAAAAGAGAAAACGCAAAAAAGCATGAGTGAAATTCGACTAAGAAAACGCAAAAATAAACATTTATTTTCTCTCGAGACTGTGAATTACTACAGCATCAAGATGAAATACTTAAAACAGGGACCAGATTAACATTAAAATCCTTGGAACGCGTACTGAAAAGAGATTTACTTAGAGAAACGGAACAAATTAACATTAAAATCCTTGAAATGCTTACTGAAAAGGGATTTACTTAGAGAAACAGAACTCGGAGGCGGCCGGCTTGAAGAAAAAATCCAGGAAGGACCACAGTTGCTTACCTTTTTCTTCAGGAACTGTTGACTCTTCAGCAGCCGCACCAGCTTCGGCAGCTCCGACACGACACGACATGAAAAGAGAAAATACAAGGAATTTAGTGTATAGCAAATGACCTTGTGAAAAAAGCGATTACTTCAGGAATGCAAAAATGAACAAAAAAAGAAAAAAAGAATGAAAACACTTCAAGCCAGCCAGACCTAACCTAACCTAACGTTACCTAACCTAACCTAACCATTTAAGAAGGAGAGAAGAGAGATGGAAAGGAGTTACTTACCCTTGTTTTCTGTTTCACCATCCACTTGGAAGCAGGCGCTCGGCACATCAAATGAAAAGAGAAAACGCAAAAAAGCATGAGTGAAATTCGACTAAGAAAACGCAAAAATAAACATTTATTTTCTCTCGAGACTGTGAATTACTACAGCATCAAGATGAAATACTTAAAACAGGGACCAGATTAACATTAAAATCCTTGGAACGCGTACTGAAAAGAGATTTACTTAGAGAAACGGAACAAATTAACATTAAAATCCTTGAAATGCTTACTGAAAAGGGATTTACTTAGAGAAACAGAACTCGGAGGCGGCCGGCTTGAAGAAAAAATCCAGGAAGGACCACAGTTGCTTACCTTTTTCTTCAGGAACTGTTGACTCTTCAGCAGCCGCACCAGCTTCGGCAGCTCCGACACGACACGACATGAAAAGAGAAAATACAAGGAATTTAGTGTATAGCAAATGACCTTGTGAAAAAAGCGATTACTTCAGGAATGCAAAAATGAACAAAAAAAGAAAAAAAAGAATGAAAACACTTCAAGCCAGCCAGACCTAACCTAACCTAACGTTACCTAACCTAACCTAACCATTTAAGAAGGAGAGAAGAGAGATGGAAAGGAGTTACTTACCCTTGTTTTCTGTTTCACCATCCACTTGGAAGCAGGCGCTCGGCACATCAAATGAAAAGAGAAAACGCAAAAAAGCATGAGTGAAATTCGACTAAGAAAACGCAAAAATAAACATTTATTTTCTCTCGAGACTGTGAATTACTACAGCATCAAGATGAAATACTTAAAACAGGGACCAGATTAACATTAAAATCCTTGGAACGCGTACTGAAAAGAGATTTACTTAGAGAAACGGAACAAATTAACATTAAAATCCTTGAAATGCTTACTGAAAAGGGATTTACTTAGAGAAACAGAACTCGGAGGCGGCCGGCTTGAAGAAAAAATCCAGGAAGGACCACAGTTGCTTACCTTTTTCTTCAGGAACTGTTGACTCTTCAGCAGCCGCACCAGCTTCGGCAGCTCCGACACGACACGACATGAAAAGAGAAAATACAAGGAATTTAGTGTATAGCAAATGACCTTGTGAAAAAAGCGATTACTTCAGGAATGCAAAAATGAACAAAAAAAGAAAAAAAGAATGAAAACACTTCAAGCCAGCCAGACCTAACCTAACCTAACGTTACCTAACCTAACCTAACCATTTAAGAAGGAGAGAAGAGAGATGGAAAGGAGTTACTTACCCTTGTTTTCTGTTTCACCATCCACTTGGAAGCAGGCGCTCGGCACATCAAATGAAAAGAGAAAACGCAAAAAAGCATGAGTGAAATTCGACTAAGAAAACGCAAAAATAAACATTTATTTTCTCTCGAGACTGTGAATTACTACAGCATCAAGATGAAATACTTAAAACAGGGACCAGATTAACATTAAAATCCTTGGAACGCGTACTGAAAAGAGATTTACTTAGAGAAACGGAACAAATTAACATTAAAATCCTTGAAATGCTTACTGAAAAGGGATTTACTTAGAGAAACAGAACTCGGAGGCGGCCGGCTTGAAGAAAAAATCCAGGAAGGACCACAGTTGCTTACCTTTTTCTTCAGGAACTGTTGACTCTTCAGCAGCCGCACCAGCTTCGGCAGCTCCGACACGACACGACATGAAAAGAGAAAATACAAGGAATTTAGTGTATAGCAAATGACCTTGTGAAAAAAGCGATTACTTCAGGAATGCAAAAAAGAAAAAAAAGAATGAAAACACTTCAAGCCAGCCAGACCTAACCTAACCTAACGTTACCTAACCTAACCTAACCATTTAAGAAGGAGAGAAGAGAGATGGAAAGGAGTTACTTACCCTTGTTTTCTGTTTCACCATCCACTTGGAAGCAGGCGCTCGGCACATCAAATGAAAAGAGAAAACGCAAAAAAGCATGAGTGAAATTCGACTAAGAAAACGCAAAAATAAACATTTATTTTCTCTCGAGACTGTGAATTACTACAGCATCAAGATGAAATACTTAAAACAGGGACCAGATTAACATTAAAATCCTTGGAACGCGTACTGAAAAGAGATTTACTTAGAGAAACGGAACAAATTAACATTAAAATCCTTGAAATGCTTACTGAAAAGGGATTTACTTAGAGAAACAGAACTCGGAGGCGGCCGGCTTGAAGAAAAAATCCAGGAAGGACCACAGTTGCTTACCTTTTTCTTCAGGAACTGTTGACTCTTCAGCAGCCGCACCAGCTTCGGCAGCTCCGACACGACACGACATGAAAAGAGAAAATACAAGGAATTTAGTGTATAGCAAATGACCTTGTGAAAAAAGCGATTACTTCAGGAATGCAAAAATGAACAAAAAAAGAAAAAAAAGAATGAAAACACTTCAAGCCAGCCAGACCTAACCTAACCTAACGTTACCTAACCTAACCTAACCATTTAAGAAGGAGAGAAGAGAGATGGAAAGGAGTTACTTACCCTTGTTTTCTGTTTCACCATCCACTTGGAAGCAGGCGCTCGGCACATCAAATGAAAAGAGAAAACGCAAAAAAGCATGAGTGAAATTCGACTAAGAAAACGCAAAAATAAACATTTATTTTCTCTCGAGACTGTGAATTACTACAGCATCAAGATGAAATACTTAAAACAGGGACCAGATTAACATTAAAATCCTTGGAACGCGTACTGAAAAGAGATTTACTTAGAGAAACGGAACAAATTAACATTAAAATCCTTGAAATGCTTACTGAAAAGGGATTTACTTAGAGAAACAGAACTCGGAGGCGGCCGGCTTGAAGAAAAAATCCAGGAAGGACCACAGTTGCTTACCTTTTTCTTCAGGAACTGTTGACTCTTCAGCAGCCGCACCAGCTTCGGCAGCTCCGACACGACACGACATGAAAAGAGAAAATACAAGGAATTTAGTGTATAGCAAATGACCTTGTGAAAAAAGCGATTACTTCAGGAATGCAAAAATGAACAAAAAAAGAAAAAAAGAATGAAAACACTTCAAGCCAGCCAGACCTAACCTAACCTAACGTTACCTAACCTAACCTAACCATTTAAGAAGGAGAGAAGAGAGATGGAAAGGAGTTACTTACCCTTGTTTTCTGTTTCACCATCCACTTGGAAGCAGGCGCTCGGCACATCAAATGAAAAGAGAAAACGCAAAAAAGCATGAGTGAAATTCGACTAAGAAAACGCAAAAATAAACATTTATTTTCTCTCGAGACTGTGAATTACTACAGCATCAAGATGAAATACTTAAAACAGGGACCAGATTAACATTAAAATCCTTGGAACGCGTACTGAAAAGAGATTTACTTCGAGAAACGGAACAAATTAACATTAAAATCCTTGAAATGCTTACTGAAAAGGGATTTACTTAGAGAAACGGAACAAATTAACATTAAAATCCTTGAAATGCTTACTTAAAAGGGATTTATTTAGAGAAACAGAACTCGGAGGCGGGCGGCTTGAAGAAAAAATCCAGGAAGGACCACAGTTGCTTACCTTTTTCTTCAGGAACTGTTAACTCTTCAGCAGCTGCACCAGCTTCGCCAGCTCTGACACGACACGACATGAAAAGAGAAAATACAAGGAATTTAGTGTATAGCAAATGACCTTGTGAAAAAAGCAATTACTTCAGGAATGCAAAAATGAACAAAAAAAGTAAAAAAAATGAAAACACTTCAAGCCAGCCAGACCTAACCTAACCTAACGTTACCTAACCTAACCTAACCATTTTAGAAGGAGAGAAGAGAGATGGAAAGGAGTTTCTTACCCTTGTTTTCTGTTTCACCATCCACTTGGAAGCAGGCGCTCGGCACATCAAATGAAAAGAGAAAACGCAAAAAAGCATGAGTGAAATTCGACTAAGAAAACGCAAAAATAAACATTTATTTTCTCTCGAGACTGTGAATTACTACAGCATCAAGATGAAATACTTAAAACAGGGACCAGATTAACATTAAAATCCTTGGAACGCGTACTGAAAAGAGATTTACTTAGAGAAACGGAACAAATTAGCATTAAAATCCTTGAAATGCTTACTGAAAAGGGATTTACTTAGAGAAACAGAACTCGGAGGTGGCCGGCTTGAAGAAAAAATCCAGGAAGGACCACAGTTGCTAACCTTTTTCTTCAGGAACTGTTGACTCTTCAACAGCCGCACCAGCTCCGCCAGCTCCTACTCAACAGGACATGAAAAGAGAAAATACAAGGAATTTAGTGCATAGCAATATGACCTTGTGAAAAAAGCGATTACTTCAGGAATGCAAAAATGAACAAAAAAAGAAAAAAAAATGAAAAAAGTTCAAGCCAGCCAGACCTAACCTAACCTAACCTAACCATTTAAGAAGGAGAGAAGAGAGATGGAAAGGAGTTACTTACCCTTGTTTTCTGTTTCACCATCCACTTGGAAGCAGGCACTCAGCACATCAAATGAAAAGAGAAAAGGCAAAAAAGCATGAGTGAAATTCGACTAAGAAAACGCAAAAATAAACATTTATTTTATCTCGAGACTGTGAATTACTACAGCATCAAGATGAAATACTTAAAACAGGGACCAGATTAACATTAAAATTCTTGGAACGCATACTGAAAAGAGATTTACTTAGAGAAACGGAACAAATTAACATTAAAATCCTTGAAATGCTTACTGAAAAGGGATTTACTTAGAGAAACAGAACTCAGAGGTGGGCGGCTTGAAGAAAAAAGTCCAGGAAGGACCACAGTTGCTTACCTTTTTCTTCAGGAACTGTTGACTCTTCAGCAGCCGCACCAGCTTCACCAGCTCTGACACGACACGACATGAAAAGAGAAAATACAAGGAATTTAGTGTATAGCAAATGACCTTGTGAAAAAAGTGTTTACTTCAGGAATGCAAAAATGAACAAAAAAAAGAAGAAAAAAAATGAAAACACTTCAAGCCAGCCAGACCTAACCTAACCTAAAGTTACCTAACCTAACCTAACAATTTAAGAAGGAGAGAAGAGAGATGGAAAGGAGTTAATTACCTTTGTTTTCTGTTTCACCATTCACTTGGAAGCAGGCGCTTGGCATATCAAATGAAAAGAGAAAACGCAAAAAAGCATGAGTTAAATTCGACTAAAAAACGCAAAAATAAACATTTATTTTCTCTCGAGACTGTGAATTACTACAGCATCAAGATGAAATACTTAAAACAGGGACCAGATTAACATTAAAATCCTTGGAACGCGTGCTGAAAAGAGATTTAATTAGAGAAACAGAACTCAGAGGCGGCCGGCTTGAAGAAAAAATCCAGGAAGGACCACAGTTGCTTACCTTTTTCTTCAGGAACTGTTGACTCTTCAGCAGCCGCACCAGCTTCGGCAGCTCCGACACGACACGACATGAAAAGAGAAAATACAAGGAATTTAGTGTATAGCAAATGACCTTGTGAAAAAAGCGATTACTTCAGGAATGCAAAAATGAACAAAAAAAGAGAAAAAAAATGAAAACACTTCAAGCCAGCCAGACCTAACCTAACCTAACGTTACCTAACCTAACCTAACCATTTAAGAAGGAGAGAAGTTAGATGGAAAGGAGTTACTTACCCTTGTTTTCTGTTTCACCATCCACTTGGAAGCAGGCGCTCGGCACATCAAATGAAAAGAGAAAATGCAGAAAAGCATGAGTGAAATTCGACTAAGAAAATGCAAAAATAAACATTTATTTTCTCTCGAGACTGTGAATTACTACAGCATCAAGATGAAATACTTAAAACAGGGACCAGATTAACATTAAATTCCTTGAAACGCTTACTGAAAAGAGATTTACTGAGCGAAAGGAAAATAATGAAAACACCTTAAGCCACCCTAACCTAACCCAATTATTTAAGAAGGAGAGAAGAGAGATGGAAAGTAGTTGCTTCTTTACATCACCACCTAGCATACATATAGACACTGGGTTCCTTATTGATGTCAGCTGCAGTTTTATTTGATGGAAAGTGACTTGTTACAGGACGGTGAAAACTTAAAAACCTTATCCTATTTTAAATTTTGGGGATGTTAACAGATAAGAGTATTTGAGTATTGGCATTCCTTACGTATATTCAAATAAGATTTCTGGATTCAAATAATGGTATAATAAAATATAATTTATTAAGTTTTCCAGCATGATTTTTCTTAAAACTGACAGGTTTAAATTCTTAAAATGTTATTTTAAATGACAGCTTATCTGCTTTTCGGCATACATGTATTTGTTTTCATAACATGCGTTAGTTTGCAATTTTATTATTTAGCAAGTTAATGTAAAATGACTCCTACTCAAAAATATTCAAAGTATTATTCAAGATAAATTAGTGTAACATTCTAAGAGCACATCAGGAGCGATTGTTAACCTGAAAAACCTAGATTACGCCTTTATTAATCTTGATAAACTTCAGATAGCAATTTACTCATCGAATTGAGATGTGACAATAGTTCACAACAATGTAATCTGAACATTACAGAAGTTTTGCAGATGACCGTCCATGAAAAAGTAAACCAACAATTCCTAGCTCATGTCATTTAAACAGATGATGACTGCAGTTTAATCAAATTATGTATGATTGTACATGTTGTAGTAGTTTAAGTCTTCAAAGTTTCACAATCTATAAGAAAGGAATATACTTGCCTCACACTTCTCAATGTAATAAAGAAGCAGTTTTAAGGAATACACTTTGCTTGAATTGTTATTTTTGAGCTTTCTGAAAATTACTGTGATTTAGAATTTATATTGCAAGGGTTGACTTTGAAACTGCCAACAAAAAAATTAAGACTAACAGCTTTATGCTGCAATGTAGAAATTTGGTAATTAAGCTGAATATAAGTGAAACAAAATTTTCTGTACTCAAATATCGTTCATTTCTGAACATTAGCACCTACACTAATTTGTCATGATATATTACAAATACAGATGTAGAATAATATCAGCTGTTTTCACTAGCCACAGAGTACAGTACAATAAATTCTACTGCATTTATATGCAATGGGGTTTCTTTGTAATAAAATAATACTTAAAATGATTTTTTTTTTTAGGATATGTGACAGTTGCAAGATGAACAATCATCAAGGATAACATTTCCAGGGGCATTTTAATTATTCTGTGAATGAAAAATTCATTGATGCAAAGAATGTGTAAAAGAACTGTATGCATGATTTGGATAATCAACTTTAAAGCAAACATGACTAAAATTGGTTTAAATACATAGTTATTTTTTAACAGTGATTTACTTTAATCAACTGGAAGTTAGTTACATGTAAAAGTAAGTAAATTATATATTTAATAACAAGGTTTCAGATCTTGTATTTTGTCATACATGTCAGAATAGCACTTGCTTATTACATGATAAATTACATGTCCTATTCTTTGTATCCAGTTTCAAAATAAAATAGAAGGTATCAACTAAATGGTAATTTGTAATCTATTTTCATGAGAATTGTAAATCTAACAACAGTATGATAAGCATTGCATTAATGCGACCAGGAAAAGTTTCGGTCATCAATTCCTCATCAGTATTTTGCTTTTGATTCAGTTCCAAGATTCAATTCCAGGATTCCGTCCAGATTCAGAAAAGATGCTTTTTCTTATACATTTCTTATAAAACATGAACTTCTGGTGTGATCCAAGGAACATATTCTGAACAATTTGTACAGGTCATCTGTCTACTACAAAATGCTAACTTCCTTATTTCAAAGCTCTAGGCATGATGGTTTTAAATAAGAAAACTTTTGAATTGTTCAGTCTTGTTGCCATAGCAAGTATATTCTACCTATAATACAATACACAATACAATATTTATTCATAGTCAGTTTCCATACAAAGATGAAGTAAATAGTCTAAAGTCCTGTCAGGGTAGCACATTACATAACCTGACTTCCTGGAAGGACCAGTACTAGACTCCAATTTTTATTCACCTTGAGGCATATGATCTGTTAGGTGTATATCTGTATATATATGTCAAAGGAGGACATTTCTTTGCTTAAATAAAACTAAACACTAGGATTCACATACATTTGTATGGTTTTTTTCGCCTTATTGCAACACTGCAAGAGACAGAAAACAAAATATACAGATGCAGAATGTTTGTATTTAAGTGCAACAACACACACTGTGACCATGCAAGGCCTAATAGAGCTTATGCATTATTTATAAAGCCACATCTGCATTATTTGTTGAATAAAACTTAAACATGAATGTCAAATTTATGGAGTGATCATGAAAAAGTTGGGCACAAGATGCTACCTGACATTCCTCAAAATGAAACCCCATCAGTATAGCTCTTCAGAGATAATACAACACGAAGACAGACAGATTGTTTGGTTTTTGATAAGCTTTCCAAATTTTAAGAAATAGTGAAACCAGGATCATATGATTTAGATAATTTTACAGAGGTCAATGAAATGATGCTACAAACTCTACTTAAGTCCTTTTCTTTTCAGACATTTCTTAAATAAGTCCAAACATGTGACCCAGGGTGGAGTATACATTTAAAACAAGGGGCATAATTTGAACAGTCTTGATAGAGGGGATGTCTCCAGAAAAAAAAAAATCCAAGTTCTAGGCAATTTTGCTTTTGACCAGCTAGATTTTTAATGTAACAGTCTCACAGACTATTTTTTGTAAAAATGTATTTCTTGTTACACATGACCCTCAGGGTGTGGCAAATACTAGTCACTAGGATGTTATTTGAACAAGACAATTGGCAGAACTGTTTGATGCTCCCCAGAGTAGCACTAATTTAAAATGGGCTTATGGACAATGGTTTAATTATGTTTAAATACCACTTTCCTAAGGCATATACATTCAACAGTTTTTAAGTTGTTCTCTTTAGTAAGCATAATAAAAAATTATGAAGTGTGAGAACTTTTTAAGTGGCATGTTAGAATATAGTTCCTCTATTTGTCCTCTATTAACATGTATAATATCAACTAAATCCCTTGAAAACTGTTAGAGTTATGTAAGGAAAATATATTTATAAAGGAAGATAATTTATGAACATGGCCAGGTAGTGTTACTTTTTTTAAACACTATTTTCAAGCATTGTTTTGAGTATCAAGCATATACATTCAACAGTTTTTAAATTTTTCTCTGATTAAATAATAAAAAAAATAATAAAGGGAGGTAATTAAGAAAATGGGCATGGCAGTGTTATTATTTTTAAACACTGCACTTTCATTGTTTCGAATATCAAGCATATACAATCAACAGCTTTTATTTGTCTGAATAAACTACGGAAAACAAAGGGAGGTAATTTTTAAAATAATTTGCATAGTAGAGTTGGTTCTTTGATAATGTACTTCTATTTGCCATCTATCAACATGTATTACATCAACTAAACCTGTTGAATACTTTCAGAGTTATGCTCAGCACAAGCATTAAAAATAAAATAAAGGGAGATGACTGAAAAATGAATGCAGAATTATATTTACTCAACAATGCATTTCATGTATACACTATCAATTTCTTCAATATCAGCTAAATTCCTTGTATAATTTTAGAATTATACTCTGGACAAGCATTATTACATTTACAGAAATTATAAAGGGAACTAACTCTAAAATAGGGGCATTTACAGTCATAGTTCTTAAAAACTTCACTTCACTTTGACAATGTGCCCATTTTAATTAATTGCCATTAATAGTTTTAGAGTTATACCCTGGACATGCAAAATGTACTAAAGGGAGATAATGCAATAATTAGACAAGATGAATGAAATGGTTCTTGTGCACAGCACTTACTCGCAATGTCCTGAAGTAAATACCTTCATTTATGGTTTTGGAGTTACACTCCAGACAGACAGCTACACAATGTTATAAAAACATGTGGCCTAAAATGATCTTTGCAATCAACAGCTATGCCTTATTTTATCAACTTTATGATTTAGAAAAGAATGCCATTTATGGTCAGTTGTTGATGGAGATGCAGAAAAGATTGACCAAGGATAAACAATGACGGAAAATGACTGATCACAAAAGCTTACCATGAGCACTTTGTGCCCAGGTGAGCTAAACATAAAGATGTACAAATTTTATCAACTTTAAACTAGCTTAAGTCCTAATACTGTACAACCAAGGACAAAAAACTATTTTTAGGGGCATTTCAGTTTGAGTCAGTATTTCAGTAACAAGAGTACAGTTTGGCAGTTTTCCTGGACAAAAAGCCAGTACTTTACCTCCTCTGCAAAGCGAAGATAGTCATATAATTATATACTTTAGGTAAAGACAATATTACATCAATCAAAATCAGAATTATTGCTTCTGCGTAGTCTTAATGGTATTCAGAAATATTAGGTTTCAAGTACTCTTTCAAGCTGACAGGATCGCTGAAATGTAAAAAGCAAGAGTCTGTATAATTCTGTAAATGTCTCTCTTCCTCTAAGTATATTAGATTGGGCTAGCCTAACCTAAAGTAAGTTAAATGAAAATGGCTATTTTACTTACCCCTCTCTTGACAATATTTTACTACACTTCTTGGAGAGGGAACTGTAATTTCTGTGCTTACAACAAATCAGTTCAGCATTCAGGGCTGTTCTCTTGTCACTCAACCCTTGTTTTCATGTAAACATCACTGGTACTTTCTCAAACTGGTCAAAGTACTATTTCACTCTGAAAATAGAAGAATAAGAATCCCCATTTGGAGTGAAACCAGACTGTCGTATGCATATCAGTTTTTACATAAGTCTAAGTCTGTGCAACACAAGCTTCAAAATAATCTAGGGTAACAAAGAAAACTGAAAACAAAAACTCTGAATTTAAGAAAGCAAACTAGCAATAAAAATTTAAGCAGATTTTAAAAAGAACAGACAGAGAGAGACTACCTGAATAGAAATAAAATAGCACAGACAAATGATATTTTTTCAAATTTATTTTCAATTTCTCCAAATATAAACTGACAAAAGCATTGCCTAACTTTTGCCTAAATTTGAATTTCAAGAAATCATTGACGAAGAAGCGGACAAATATCAGAATAACTCATCTCAATATAATTTTAAAAAAGAAAACAGTGTTAGGTAATAAACCAACTTACCTTTATTCAGAAGCCAAAGCGGTTCCACCATTACTTAGTTAACATAGTAAACAAACTAAAGTATGCTATCAGAAAAAAAGATAGCTCATGACTGAAATTCCTGAACTGACCTTCTTTTTATAGTGAGCGAACAAACAAGCGTGAAAGAAATTTACATGTGTTCACCTGAGACCTCGTGCAAGTTATGATCGTAAGCATTCGGCTATTTCCGCCTACTTCGTACAAACCATATGAAAGTATTGCAACGGTTGCCGTAGTGTTCCGAGAGCTGAATGGGCGGCGCTAAAAAGATCAGCATGTCAATACTGATACACCTGACTTCGCAAGGTCAGCTGGGCCCCCAGAGAAAGGGGACAAATGAGGCGCCCTTTCAAAAAAGAAAACACCTAAGGGGTCGTTTCAAAATACACTCAACAAAATAAATTAAAAGTTAAGACTTAGGTTCATAGATTTTTTAAATGCAAAAATGTTCATGTAAAAGTTAAATTGTGTATATATGTATCTGTCCGTAACAGCTTAGTTATCCCGTGCAGGTCCGTGCAAACACCCACCCCTCAAAATCAAGTGAAAAGCAAATGTGTAGAATAAAGTCAACGTGACATGAGCAGGTTTTATTCGAAAATCGAGAATCGTCAATCAGTACCTTGACGACTAAGGTGTTGAACGTATGGAATGGCCAGCTAAGGCTCCAGACATGAAACCAATAGAACATGCCTGGACATGCGTGTTTCCGCGCGACAACCTCAGCCGTCAACCAGAAATGAGCTGGCTGCTGCCCTTACCGAGGAATGGGGTCTCATACCACAAAGGGACATCAAAAAGCTCATACGCAGCTTCCAGATCTATGTCAAAGAGGTTATCCGAGCACGAGGAGGTCATACCCGTTTCTAAAATTTAATTGGTTTCCATATTTTTTATAATAAGCCATTGTGTTTACCCCACCCACCTAGTCTCAGACACTTTAAAACTGATAGGGGTTGTTTTTAAGGATTAATCGTGCTACTGTGTTTGTGAAACACATGTTACTTTTAGTTTAAATTGGTCACAGATATTATGAATTTTTGTTCCATATAAACTTCAGCAAGTAAAAAGGTATGTCTCTAAAAACTGCTGTCATTAGTCCTTGACCCTTAATTTCTTTTGTTGAGTGTAGTTATGTAAGAAAGTTGTTCTGCTTTATTTAAGCGTATGGAACGACTACAGAGGTAAGACATAATTCTTTTTGTATTTGAAAATTTTATACATCCAAATAACATGATCACACTTGTAATTTCTGACTGGAAAACAAGCTCCATGTCATTCCCTCAAAGGCATTGGCTGTCAATTGCAGATAAACTTAAGGAGAACACTGCTGCAGTTGCGTTAATTTGTACTTTACAAAAGTTCTTTACCTTTATTTTGCAATTGGCCGCTGAATTACATTATCGTGTGCAGTTTTGCTGAGACTTATTCAAGTTTCAATACAAGTTTTCTACAAATTCGTATGTATGTAAGTTACAGCAGCTGCGATAACCTTGCAAAATAATACCGCTGTTGGTCTCTATAAGCCGCGGACATCGTGGTTTGGACCTGGGTCCTAATATCTGGACCCAGTTTAGACCAGTAATTAAGTTATTTTTTGTTAATTTTTCAGGCCAACTCAACTTATTGAACGACATTATCTAGTTTAAATTAGAATGATAAATTTTGTTTACTTTTTCGACAACAGGTCGGTGTTTTTAAAGATATGTTGGAAGCATTTTATAAGTCTTGTATGTTTAAACTCGCACAGCATCAAGAAACAAACGCAAAACACGTATCCGCAGAAAAAAATGAATCAAAGCACTGAAGGTGCTTACTAGGCGTTTATTCTAGAATACAGCATTATTCACGATTCAAAAGCACAAACATGATATTAAAAAGTAGATGTGCATGAGTCGAAAGAAAATATTTATATTTTAAGAAATTTAATCATAAAAAAACAGTTGCTGATGTCTATTTCCAATATTTCGATAGTGTGACATGGTATCAATTGTATAGGTAATGAGAGCTAGATTGAAATTGAAAGGATGGTAGGTATGACCTCTAGTCGTTTCAACTCGACTGTCATCGGAATTCTACTCAAGTGTTAACTCGTGGGTAATAAGGCTCAAGCATACACCCAAAATCCAGAATATCATGCGCACACATTACAGAAAATACTGAAAGAAGTTCCACGAAGTCTTCGTAATAATTCAAACTGGGGTAATTTTCGGAGCGAACAAACAAGCGTGAAAGAAATTTACATGTGTTCACCTGAGACCTCGTGCAAGTTATGATCGTAAGCATTCGGCTATTTCCGCCTACTTCGTACAAACCATATGAAAGTATTTGCAACGGTTGCCGTAGTGTTCCGAGAGCTGAATGGGCGGCGCTAAAAAGATCAGCATGTCAATACTGATACACCTGACTTCGCAAGGTCAGCTGGGCCCCCAGAGAAAGGGGACAAATGAGGCGCCCTTTCAAAAAAGAAAACACCTAAGGGGTCGTTTCAAAATACACTCAACAAAATAAATTAAAAGTTAAGACTTAGGTTCATAGATTTTTTAAATGCAAAAATGTTCATGTAAAAGTTAAATTGTGTATATATGTATCTGTCCGTAACAGCTTAGTTATCCCATGCAGGTCCGTGCAAACACCCACCCCTCAAAATCAAGTGAAAAGCAAATGTGTAGAATAAAGTCAACGTGACATGAGCAGGTTTTATTCGAAAATCGAGAATCGTCAATCAGTACCTTGACGACTAAGGTGTTGAACGTATGGAATGGCCAGCTAAGGCTCCAGACATGAAACCAATAGAACATGCCTGGACATGCGTGTTTCCGCGCGACAACCTCAGCCGTCAACCAGAAATGAGCTGGCTGCTGCCCTTACCGAGGAATGGGGTCTCATACCACAAAGGGACATCAAAAAGCTCATACGCAGCTTCCAGATCTATGTCAAAGAGGTTATCCGAGCACGAGGAGGTCATACCCGTTTCTAAAATTTAATTGGTTTCCATATTTTTTATAATAAGCCATTGTGTTTACCCCACCCACCTAGTCTCAGACACTTTAAAACTGATAGGGGTTGTTTTTAAGGATTAATCGTGCTACTGTGTTTGTGAAACACATGTTACTTTTAGTTTAAATTGGTCACAGATATTATGAATTTTTGTTCCATATAAACTTCAGCAAGTAAAAAGGTATGTCTCTAAAAACTGCTGTCATTAGTCCTTGACCCTTAATTTCTTTTGTTGAGTGTAGTTATGTAAGAAAGTTGTTCTGCTTTATTTAAGCGTATGGAACGACTACAGAGGTAAGACATAATTCTTTTTGTATTTGAAAATTTTATACATCCAAATAACATGATCACACTTGTAATTTCTGACTGGAAAACAAGCTCCATGTCATTCCCTCAAAGGCATTGGCTGTCAATTGCAGATAAACTTAAGGAGAACACTGCTGCAGTTGCGTTAATTTGTACTTTACAAAAGTTCTTTACCTTTATTTTGCAATTGGCCGCTGAATTACATTATCGTGTGCAGTTTTGCTGAGACTTATTCAAGTTTCAATACAAGTTTTCTACAAATTCGTATGTATGTAAGTTACAGGATGTGACATGGTATCAATTGTATAGGTAATGAGAGCTAGATTGAAATTGAAAGGATGGTAGGTATGACCTCTAGTCGTTTCAACTCGACTGTCATCGGAATTCTACTCAAGTGTTAACTCGTGGGTAATAAGGCTCAAGCATACACCCAAAATCCAGAATATCATGCGCACACATTACAGAAAATACTGAAAGAAGTTCCACGAAGTCTTCGTAATAATTCAAACTGGGGTAATTTTCGGAGTATATCGGTGATGACGTCAAGGCGGTTTAGTTACAAAGTTAACCGTCTTTTGGAAGTGCACCGTGTATCAGTGCTGTCTGCTGAGCACGTGAACGAACCAGAGATACCTCTTGAACTCAGACACTTCCTGTTCTATACCAAAACATTAAGTAAAACGATCAGGTGGAGCTTGCCATGTGACAAGAGTGTCGGTGATAAATTAGCAAAATGGGTGAATAGTACATTGCATTTCTTTGACCAGACAATTCTTACTTGAATCCTGTTTTCAATTAATTGAGTTCAGGAAAACATCATTTACTTTCAATCAACCATATACTTAAAAAGATCTGTGGAACTCATTTATTTTTACTGATTTATTTGTTTACTCAATATTTGCATTTTCACATGGTTGTTCTTGATTTTCAAGGTAGTTATGTATTTTCTGATATATATCTGTATATATGTTTAAAAATACAAAGGCACTTATGTTCAAATATAGAGGTACCATCACATTTTGAAGACGGGTAATGTATATTATGTGTCCTTGAAATACACTGTCAGATATATCGTTCATGTGATAAAGAAGACTTTGCAAAAACAATTTTGAGGAAGCCCATATATTGTTAGATATAGCTAAACCTACATGTATATGTTCAAAATAAATCTCTGTGATGATAAAGCGATTTTATAAGAACAGTTCTCATGTTAAATCCCCTTTAGCGCTCATTTAATTATAATTGCAACCCTTATTGTTAGAGTAGTTGAAATGACCACAGCATAATGTACATGTTTTCCATGGCTATTCAATTTCTTTGAATACCATTTTGTTATTTATAAAAGAATATTTTCGCGAGCAATTATAATTATGAATTCAAGTATCGTACAATTGACAAAGTCCGTGCTTTTAACATAGGAGTAATATTACGGCTTTCAGTGATTTCATGAAATTAATTTCGGTTACACTCATGATTTTACCCGCTTATTTATTTATTTATTTATTTATTCAAACGTTTTGCATCCATTCCTCGACTGTCGTGTTTAAACTCGTCAAAAAGAAGCGATGATTATTTTACAGAGAATATCGAAAATGGGTAAAAAAAAATTGACCTCCCGCTCTACGAATACAGGGAGTGGAAAAAATAACATGTATAAATATGAAATTAAATGATATTGAAGTAATAAATCGGATGTAAAGATGCAGTCCAAGATTCTAAGTATAACAGCTAAACTTAAGGCATTAAACTAGTCCCTATATATAGAGAGATGTTTTCATATGGTTTATGGAACGAGAACAATTTATTAGAAACAAACATTTTCTCAGGATATAAGACATTATATCAGCTATTCGTTTCGGGTATATCCCTTTAAAGACAATCGTTACTGTCTGAATATAGGGTGATTTTGCTTGTATTGAAATTCAAGTTATTACATAACGAATATCTGATGTCTGATTTAAATTTTGCTGCTAGTAAGAAGTTGTAGCATATATAGAAATGTTGTTGTGGTATACTAAATCTTAAAAGGGAAAACATGACTTTTACAGGCTGTCAACATTATTTTAGCCTCTAACCTCTACGGCTGCTACATGTGACTTTTAAAAGAGAATATTGCTGTGCCAGCACGACATTCAACATTCGAAAAAAGTTTAATTTGAATGTACAACGTCAACGTGTCCAGCTAAGGGATATGTAAATCAACTGAGGGAATGTAGAAATGAGCATGGCGTGAACTCTAAATAAGTTTATTAAATTTATTATTACATTTTAACTTTCCCGAGCATAAGTAAAAAATACATTGTCAGTTGCGTACTGTTATCGTATGGTCATGGGCAGGACTCGAACCCTTTCCAAGCCAGATGCTAGTTTGGTTTATGCCTTACATATTCATGAATCACAGATTGTTTAACTTATGCAATAATTTATTATTTTACCGCTCTTTGGAAAGGAGTACCTTTCATAAGAACACGTGTATAGGGAAAATGTATACTGACTTCCCTAGAAATAATTACTTGTCAGTTAATTCAACCTGAGGTCTTTTCAGTCAGAGGTCTTTTAACACAGTTTCAACTGTATTTACATGCAAGATTTTAACGGGTGCATTTTAAGTCAAAACACTTCTTAATGACACCAGTATCAGTTTTGGGACACTTACTCGCTCCATCTAGTCACTTCCTAGCATGATATTGTTTTATTTGTATCGTTTAACCTTGTCGGTATCTGTGAAAATCCCTCAAGAAATAATTGACAACTGGATGGTTTCACTCCATCTGAATCAAGTTGTGATGATGAAGTTTAAATGTAAGTATGCCCGTCTCTCTCGAGTTGCGTGTTTACTTTCAATGTTTATTACGCTCCTTTTCACTGAAATTGTCAGTTTGACCGGCTGTAACTTAGTACTGATTTTCACTTAAAAACCTTTTATCTCGCAGTAACTTCAAGTGCGAATTACATAGAATGATTAATTTCTAAGACTACACCCGTATCCGACACGATTATCTGTCGGTTCTTTCTAAACAAAGAAGACTTTCACTGAAATCTTAATAAATAAATATGTATATAAACGACTTTCAGCTTGGTGACTAAAATTACATGTATTTTATTTACAGTGTCAGTAGATCTTGTATAGAACGGAGGACCGCCAAGAGGTCGATAATACAAACTTCTTTCTTTTATTTTTTCATCAAGTAAATTCAAATTACTGTCGGGCAATGTATTTTATAATTTGTTTAGTGGATTTGCTTATTAATTTCTTTTTATCCTCTCATAAGTTTTTGAGGTTCTCATTTCAGGGTGAATCCTCGCATTTTCATTTATTGTAAATGTGATACAATAGTGAATTAGATTTTTATATTGAACTGGGACTCGGGCTACATAACATTGACCAGGGTATATGAAGCCGTATACGCCGCCAAGAATGAATATAAGTAATAGTATGTATGACACATAATAAATACTATATTTGAATTACAAATTGTACCCTAGTTAGCAATAGTATATATTATCAATTGTCTTTCAGATGAGACGTTAAACCGAGGTCCCATTTATCAGTGCTGTACACTGAGTAATCTCTGCAGGGAGCGTTGGTCATATGGGCAACTGGTAAGATAGATGGAGGGGAGGGGAGTTGAGGAGAGAGGAGAGGATAGTCAATATATTGTTAATGACGTAATGGTCTAGGAGCTTGTGGGTATGTGTACCACAACACGTTGAATGTTGAGAAGATATGCATCATTGGTATTTTAAAACCAATTATGGCAAGAACGAGTATTTTTCAACTGATGATCTAGGAGCATGTGGGGAAGTGTACCACAACATGTTGAATGTTGAGAAGATATGCATCATTGATGTTTAAAACCCAATTATGGCAAAAAAGAGTATTTTTCAACTGCCAAGGTAAAATTCAAATAATTTCTATCAACGTTTCACTTACATTATAAAAATCGAATAGTAACCACATTATTTTTTTGAAATTTACAATTTGTAAACATTTTGAAAATAACATGTGTGCTTTTACTGTATTTCTTTGCAGTTGTGGTTTATTTATATTTTTTGTATTTATAAACTAATGCGTTAAATTGCATATCTATTAGCAAGGTAATTCTGCATCACTGTCTCCTACTGGAGCGATAAATCTACACCATGGAGCGATAAATCTACAACCGGAAGTGCTTTACTGACGTCAAAGCCTCAGTCTCACTAGTCTTGTGAGATTAGAAATCGCAATAATGGCGGCACTGTGGTTTCTTCTATAATGCTATAAATCTTAATGCGTAAACTCCCATTTTTTCTTAAACGGTTGATTTCGATGTAAAATTTGTTACATAGCCTACTCATTCAAGTGTATCAAGATTTCAAATAAATATTAACTTGCTAAAACCTGAAAATTGTTTAAAGGCTTTCTAATTACAGTACATGTATCTGTAACTCAAGTGTCCTTGTAATAAATTGATAACACTAACTTTACAACATAAACAATCAATGTTAAACACTACAAGTAAAGAGTGTTAACATTAGACCCCATCCTACAAATTCACCTTCCATCAATTAGCTATTGGTCATCAGCATTTTAACATTGACTAACAGATATGATAACAAATATAAACTAGATGTTTTTTTTTGTGAAAAACGCATGTCTCTCCCCCCCCCCCCCTGCACCCGATGAAGGAAGGCCAAGGAAGAGATATCACCTTTCTGAAACAGAAGCCTCTGTCATTTATTCTGGTATAAAGAACATATATATATATATATATAAAATTAACATTTGTATGGTCATGATAGTTTCACACCTTACTCTAGGCACGGTTGACGTCACCTGACATCACATCTGAACTGTTTGGTTCTTCTACTCAGCATGGGCAATTATCCTTTAACGTTTAAAGAAATGGTTTTCACTCTTCGGGCCCCTGTGACCTTGACCTTTGACCTACTGACCCCATAATCTATAGGGTTAACCCATGGGCATAGGGGGGTTGAGCACACAAGAGTAACTAAATATGGCATTCTCATCTACGTTATGTATGTGGTTACTAAATGATAAGTAGATCATCAAGGTAAGCAGTGCCTAAATAAAAGATCATCCAGGTAAGCAGTTTTCACTCTTCGGGCCCCTGTGACCTTGACCTTTGACCTACTGACCCCAGAATCAATAGGGTTCTTCTACTCAATAAGGGCAATCACCCTATGAAATTTGAAGGCTCTGGGTGAAATAGAACTCCAGTTATTGTGGGTAAACGGTTTTCACTCTATGGGGCCCTATGACCTTGACCTACTGACTCCAAAATCACTTGGATTCTTTTACTCAATAAGGGCAATCACGCTATGAAGTTTGAAGACTCTGGGTCAAACGGTAGTGTAGTTATTGAGCGGAAACGAAGTGTGACAGACAGACAGGACAGTGCAAAAAAAGGGGTGGACATAAATATGAATACCAAAGAATTTGAGAATTTGCCAATTTTCTCACATACATGCATATGGTCAGTAGTTGGACTCTAACCCAGGACCTTCAATCAGTCAGAGGTTTAGTGATTAAGACAAGTTTATGTAGGTAATAGAATTTTTAGTATTTGCAAAAGACAACATTACTTTGATAACATCTGATTTGGTAGGGAAGACAAAACTTTTAAAAGAGACGTTAAACCGAGGTCCCATGTATCAAAAGACAATAGGAAAACTTGCTATCTTTTTCCACCTTTTAATATCTAGAACAACAAACATAGTTGGTACAAACAGCATTCATTAACAACAATTTAAGAAAAATAATCTAGTACATATATATCTTATATGTATAAAAAGTATCAACAAAATCATAATAAAACAACATACAGATTAACTCGAGCAAAACTTTTTGAAAAAAAAAATAACATTATAAACTCTAGCAACATTTTCTGAAAACATATATCAATGTACACTGGACTTTTTCCTTGACCAACACATACACTTCGAACAAAGTTTAACCCCAAAAAATAAACTTACAAAAAAAACTCTCCAAAAACATTTTTACATTTCATAATAAGATTGAAAAGGCATCATTTCATCAAATCATGCACTCAAGTTTGAAATGTACTTATAAAAGGGTACACTTAAAACAGAGTAAAAATCAATTAACATAATACACAAAAAACAAAGAGGCACAGGCAACTGATTACTTTACATGTACAAAATTGTAATTTGTTTTCTAGACAAACAAATGCAATGTTCCTGAGAAACTAATTAATATATTTATGCTTAATGTAATTTTTTATATAAGCTTTTTCTTATATTTAATTTCATGCATGGCAAATTTCTTTAACCTAAGTTAAATGTTACTAGCACAAATTTATGTCTTCAAACTAGTCACTAACATAACATATTTTGAAGTACAGCTACTTTAAAGAAAGTCACAATTCAATTCACTTCACTGTTCATCTAAACACCTTCACTAAAACAAAGACTAGACAAAGATATTTGAAAACAGTCATTCAAATTAAAGAAAAACTGAACAAAGATATTTGATAACAGTCATTCAAAGTCTGGACAAAGATATCAGTAAACAGTCATTCAAAGTCTGGACAAAGGTATCTGAAAATAGTCATTCAAGTCTGGACAAAGGTATCTGAAAACAGTCATTCAAAGTCTGGACAAAGGTATCTGAAAACAGTCATTCAAAGTCTGGACAAAGGTATCTGAAAACAGTCATTCAAAGTCTGGACAAAGGTATCTGAAAACAGTCATTCAAAGTCTGGACAAAGATATCAGTAAACAGTCATTCAAAGTCTAGACAAAGATATCAGTAAACAGTCATTCAAAGTCTAGACAAAGATATCAGTAAACAGTCATTCAAAGTCTGGACAAAGATATCAGTAAACAGTCATTCAAAGTCTAGACAAAGATATCAGTAAACAGTCATTCAAAGTCTAGACAAAGATATCAGAAAACCGTCATTCAAGTCTGGACAAAGATATCTAAAAACAGTCATTCAAAGTCTGGACAAAGATATCAGTAAACAGTCATTCAAGTCTGGACAAAGATATCTAAAAACAGTCATTCAAAGTCTGGACAAAGATATCAGTAAACAGTCATTCAAAGTCTAGACAAAGATATCAGAAAACCGTCATTCAAGTCTGGACAAAGGTATCTAAAAACAGTCATTCAAAGTCTGGACAAAGATATCAGTAAACAGTCATTCAAAGTCTAGACAAAGATATCAGAAAACCGTCATTCAAGTCTGGACAAAGGTATCTAAAAACAGTCATTCAAAGTCTGGACAAAGATATCAGTAAACAGTCATTCAAAGTCTAGACAAAGATATCAGAAAACCGTCATTCAAGTCTGGACAAAGATATCTAAAAATAGTCATTCAAAGTCTGGACAAAGATATCAGTAAACAGTCATTCAAAGTCTAGACAAAGGTATCTGAAAACAGTCATTCAAAGTCTGGACAAAAATATCAGAAAACAGTCATTCAAAGTCTGGACAAAGGTATCTGAAAACCGTCATTCAAGTCTGGACAAAGATATCAGTAAACAGTCATTCAAAGTCTAGACAAAGGTATCTGAAAACAGTCATTCAAGTCTGGACAAAAATATCAGAAAACAGTCATTCAAAGTCTGGACAAAGGTATCTGAAAACAGTCATTCAAAGTCTGGACAAAGATATCTAAAAATAGTCATTCAAAGTCTGGACAAAGATATCTGAAAACAGTCATTCAAAGTCTGGACAAAGATATCAGAAAACAGTCATTCAAAGTCTGGACAGAGGTATCTGAAAACAGTCATTCAAAGTCTGGACAAAGGTATCTGAAAACAGTCATTCATATTAAAGAAAGACCAGACAAAATGTTTGAAAACAGTCATTCCAAGTCTGGATAAAGGTATCTGAAAACAGTCATTCATATTAAAGAAAGACCAGACAAAATGTTTGAAAACAATCGTTCAAAGTCTGGACAAAGGTGTCTGAAAACAGTCATTCATATTAAAGAAAAACTGAACAAAGACATTTGAAAACATTCATTCAAAGTCTGGACAAAGATATATGAAAACAGTCATTCATATTAAAGAAAGACCTGACTAAGTTTTTGAAAACAGTCATTCAAAGTCAGAACAAACGTATCTGTAAACAGTCATTCATATCAAAGCAAGACCAGACAAAAAGTTTGAAAACAGTCATTCAAAGTCTGGACAAAGATATGTGAAAACAGTCATTCATATTAAAGAAAGACCTGACTAAGTAAAACTGTCATTCAAAGTCAGGACAATGGTTCTGAAAACAGTCATTCTTGATAAAGAAAGACCGGACAAAGTTTTTCAAAACAGTCATTCAAAGTCTGGATAAAACAGTCATTCGTATTAAAGAAAGGCCGGACAAAGTTTTTCAAAACAGTCATTCAAAGTCTGGACAAAGATATCTAAAAACTGTCATTCAAATTAAAGAAAGTCCGAACAAAGTTTTTGAAAACAGTCATTCAAAGTCTGGACAAAGATATCTGAAAACAGTCAGGAAAATCTGCACTGTTATGTAGAACATAAGCACATTTTAAAACTTAAGGAATAAACATCCTGGTGCAAGTGAAAATAATCTTCCGAATTTTTTAAATCAAACCTGAATGAGTTTTGTGTTTTAAAGATACAAAACTTATTTTTCATTTAAATGCTTCTATAAAAAGTATGATAAACATTCTCATTTCTAAACTTCAACTCAGTCACAAAATACACAAAAAACAACATAGCAGATTTCCTACACTCAAAAATGTTTTAAAATATCTAGAAATAAAATCAAATGTTATAATTAAATCAAAACAATTATTCATTTATTTACACTATCCATTGCATTTTTGCAATTCAATCAGAATAATTTTTATAAAATGCATCTAAAGAACACAATCATTTCAGAGGCAAAAATTTATCCATTTTATTGGATCCATCATAGTTAGGTTTTATCTAGTTTTTTGTTTTCTTTCACAACCACAAGGATATTAAAACGGTTTTATTTTTTTTCAAGAATTTGCACATCAAGACATGTAACTTCTTTTACACATAAGATAAAATCCGGAAATGTTTAAAGAAATCAATAATTGGTATAACCTGTATTAAGTATTTAATGAAATATGATAAAAGAAGCATACTGTAATTACTATGTAATTAAGATCAATGCAAGTACTCAAACAGGATATCATAACCTGCTGAACACTATGTAATAAAGATCAATGCAAGTACTCAAACAGGATATCATAACCTGCTGAACACTATGTAATTAAGATCAATGCAAGTACTTAAACAGGATATCATAACCTGCTGATCACCATGTAATTAAGATCAATGCAAGTACTCTAACAGGATATCATAACCTGCCGATAATGACAGCACTGATGATGATGATGATTATGATGACGAATACATGTGTAATACTAAAAGGGTATTTACTAATACATCAACGGTAAGACATAAAAGTATACAGGTTGAACTGAAACACCTGTCCTTGTGTCATCATGCAAACTGCTGATCTAATGAAGTCATGTTGGACAGAATAGCTTTCTACTTCTTTGACAGCTAAACTTAGGACAATGATGTAAATAAAATAATAAAAGAAGCACAAAATTAACTGTTTCTGTGGAATTATTTTTTAAAATACTGGTGCATTAATTTCAGAAATTAAAAGAAAAACTTTACCTATAATTTTTCATTCCAAAAAGTTCAGACTAAAATCTCATATTATGAAATATTTAAATTAAACTTCCCATATCAAATGAAGCTGATTCCAATGAAAAGTTTTTATAGTGTTTGTGTATGCAGTACAGATGAGAAAAAAATTGTTTAAAGAATATATCTGAGATTTTCCATCTCAAAACTCTTTAGTTGCCACAACCACCATTTACTTTAAAAACTGATATCTTTAAAAAGCTGTTCAAAATGCCTTTAACAATATACATTCTACTAGAAAAAAATCATTTTCAAAAAAGCTAAAAAAAAGGTTACAAAAGAATACAATATTAAATGCTATTAAGATCTGGGGCTGAAAGCTAGCCAAAACTTTCATTTCTATGTGCGTCATATCTTAAAGGAAAACATTCTTAAAGTCATTTTGGTCTATCCTTACATGAGTCTTTGATGTATGTCTGAACTTTGTTCCATCGAAGAATTCTGACTATAAACAGAGAAATCAGCAGGAGGCATACGATACATACTTGTATTAAGTGGGAAATTTGAATGCTGGGACATAATCGGTGTGTTGACTAGTGTGTACATAAAAGAGTCAGCCACATTCTGTGAGGACGGCATTGGTACATTTTTATCCTGAAAGTGAAGCTGATTTTCTACAATACTGTTTTCCGATGAAGATGAAACAGGATACAGTAAATCCCTCGATGACCCTGTTGCAAAACTGGATGCATGATATTCACCCTCACTGGACCTAGATCGACAGCTGCTTTTCTCAGTCCCTGGGGTTTTCTCTACGCCCACTATCTGGCCACTTTTCAGGTTTTTATATCTGGCCTTCATTTCAACACTGTGTCGTGTGACCACCTCCAGTTTGTGAACACTCCTTTGATGTTTTATGAGGTTACCCCTGAAGAATGTTGCATAATCACACAGGTGACACTTCTCATGTTTTTCTCCCTGAAATGATCAAAACAAAATTTCAGAGCATCAAGGAAATTATATATAAAGTGCATCAATATCAAGGGCTGCTGGTGTATTGAAGTGTAGGTTACTGCAAGTTCAAACTTGTGAATTCAGGTCAAACACTGTTGATTTCATAACAGTATTTACTATGGTGGCATAGTGTGTTTCAGATGGACAGATTATGTGAGCCTTAAAGTCCATCTGACATCCGCTGCCATTCAGTATGCATAAACAGTAATATCTCAGTAAAGCCAAATATGTTTTACCACAAGCACACACTTACTTCATGTTAGTCATGCTTCATAAAGTGACAAACAATATCAAAATACAGGTCTAAAATGTATCATGAAGAATGCCTATTTACTTTATATATCTTTGTATAAGATTGTTTACAATGAAAGCAAGCCAAACATATCATAATCTCTCTCAAGATACCACTTAAAATACAACTAAAGATACCAATTTCTATACAGATCACTTCAGACAAGTGCCCATTACATAAGATGTTAAGATCAACCAACAGCTGGCTGTGTCAAAGCCTGTTTTTTCTAGATCGTAGAAACATTAACAATTTCATGAACACTTCACTGACTGTATCAAATGCTTACCATCTCCATTGTAGGGACACTACCAATTTCATGAGAACTTCAATGAATTCAGTAAATGACTTCTGAGAATACCAATTTTATGACCACTTCAATGACTGTTGTAAATGCATACCTTCTTAATGGTAGGGACATTACCAATTTCATGAAAACTTCATTGACTGAATCACATACTCACCTTCTAGATGGTAGGGACATTACCAATTTCATGAACACTTCATTGACTGTATCAAATGCTTACAATCTCCATGGTAGAGACATTACCAATTTCATGAATGCTTCAATGACTGTATCAAATGCTTACCATCTCCATGGTAGGGACATTACCCATTTCATGAACACTTCAATGAATTCAGTAAATGACTTCCGACATTACCAATTTTATGACCACTTCAATGACTGTTGTAAATGCATACCTTCTTAATGGTAGGGACATTACCAATTTCATGAAAACTTCATTGACTGAATCACATACTCACCTTCTAGATGGTAGGGACATTACCAATTTCATGAACATTTCATTGACTGTATCAAATGCTTACAATCTCCATGGTAGAGACATTACCAATTTCATGAACACTTCATTGACTGTATCAAATGCTTACCATCTCCATGGCAGAGACATTAACAGTTTTATGAACACTTCACTGACTGTATCAAATGCTTACCATCTCCATGGTAGAGACATTAACAGTTTTATGAACACTTCATTGACTGTATCAAATGCTTACTATCTCCATGGTAGGGACATTAACAGTTTCATGAACACTTCACTGACTTATCAAATGCTTACCATCTCCATGGTAGAGACATTAACAGTTTATGAACACTTTACTGACTGTATCAAATGCTTACCATCTCCATGGTAGGGACATTAACAATTTCATGAACACTTCATTGACTGTATTAAATGCTTACCATCTCCATGGTAGGGACATTACCCATTTCATGAACACTTCAATGACTTCAGTAAATGACTTCCGACATTACCAATTTTATGACCACTTCAATGACTGTTGTAAACGCATACCTTCTAGATGGTAGGGACATTACCAACTTCATGACCACTTCACTGACTGCATCAAATGCTTTCCCTCTAAAAGGTAGGGATAATGCTTACTTCATGAACACTACACTGACTGCATCAAATGTTTACCTTCTGAGTATGCTGATTTTCAATGTGATTTTTTAGATGACAGTTTTTCAGTGCTTTGTACGTACAATCATCAAATGGACATGGAATGCGACTTGCTGTAAACATAAGATAAATAGCAAGAACAGAGTAACTGGGGTATGACTTAGACCTTTAAATCATACAGAAATCTAAACTATTCCATTGTACTACAGTGAAAGTCTACCGATAAGATCTGTCACAATAGGTTTTAATAAAGAATCTGCCTTAATGAAGAACTGTATAATAAGTTGTAGACTTTAATGGAGGGAATACATGGTATCTCCTTTGTATTTTTTTTTTTTTTTTTTTTTTTCAGATTGAAAATTATGTAAGAGGAAAACTGAATGTTAATGTCAGACAGGTGAATTTAAATCAACGATATACTTCAATGCAATCAGCTAGCTATCTAGTTCATGAAAACGCTCGAGAAATTTTAAAGTGAAATGGTTTAAATTTTGTAAATATAAAGCCAAAATCAATTATGCACCTAATGTAGACAAATGTAAGGCTAAAGTCATAGTTAGCAGATAGTTCATCTTTTTAAAATACAACTATAATCAGAAGAAAACAATCTACTGAGGTTTGACATCTAAAATCAACATAAATTAACAGAAATTAATACGCATTAAATTACAACCTAGAGTTTAATATACATACAAGTATGGACTATCATGTGTGTATTCAGACTGTTCTTGGTCTTGAAAGCTTTTGAACAGATCTCACAGTGCCACTCCCTCTTGTCTGAAATGATGAAAATATAGTGTTGCTATGGTAACCTGATATTTATATTATCTATGCTTCATCCACAGGATTATGGCATAACCAGACAAGCTGAACATTTTTGTTTCATAACATTTGGATAGAGACAGAGAGAGACACAGATAGACAGAGAGAGAAAGAGACAGAGAGAGTTTTTGCCACTTCAGTGAACTCCTCAAAATTTTATATAGATTAGACATAAGTCCATATAAAATCAAGTGACCCCTTGGGTGCAGCTAATTTTGACCCAAGGGGCATAATTTGAACAAACTTGGTAGAAGACCTCTAGATGATCATCCATGCAAAATATCTAAGTTTTAGGCCTTGTAGTTTTAGACAAGAAGATTTCATAAACTTTTCCTTATATACAAACATAAGTCTATGTAAAATAAATTGAACCCCAGGGTAGGGCCAATTTTGACCTAGGGGCATATTTTGAACAAACTTGGCAGAGGACCTTTGGCTGATGCTCTATGCAAAATGTCTAAGTTCTAGGCCTTGTGGTTTCAGTCAAGAAGATTTTTTTAAAGTCTTCCTTATATAAGCCTGTGTAAAATCAAGTGAACCCCTGGGCAAGGCTATTAATGACCCAAGGGGCATTATTTGAACAATTTTAGTAAAGGACCTCCAGATGATGCTCCATGCAAAAAATCCTAGGTCTAAAATTTACAGTTTTTCACAAGAAGATTTTTTACAGATTAAATATTTTGCACAAACAGGACCCACAGGGTGGGGCCAAAATTTGAACAAACTTGGTAGAGGACCTCTAGCTGATGCTCTATGCAAAATGTTTATGTTATAGGTTTTGTGGTTTCAGGCAAGAAGAATTTTTAAGTCTTCCCTTTATAAGACCCCAGGGGCATAATTTGAACAACCTTGGCAGAGAACCTTGAGCTGATGCTCCATATAGAAAGTTTAGCCCTGGTTTTATACAAGAAATTCTTTTAAGATTTTCCCTATATAAGTCTATTAAAATAAAGTCACCCCTGGGGAAGGGCCAATATTGACCCAAGGGGCATAATTTCCACAAACTTGGTAGAGGACCTCTATAAAATGTAGCTGATGCTCCATTGAAAATATCTAAGTTCTAGGCTTTGTGGTTTCAGACAAGAAGATTTTTAAGGTTTTCCCTATATAAGCCTATGTATAATCAATTGACCCCCTGGGCAGGGCCCATTTTGACCCCTTGGGTATAATTTGAACAAACTTGGTAGAGGTCCACTAGACAATGCTACATACCAAATCTTAAGGCTCAGGGTTTTGTGGTTTCAGACAAGAAGATTTTTTAAAGTTTTTTCTTTCAGTTGCCAAGGCAACAAGAGTTCTTCATCGAATTCAATTCTCCGAACAATTTTGGTAGAACTTTATGCAAGGATTACCCAAGGCATGTTTCATCAAAGTTGGCTTGGCGGTACAAGAGGAGAGGTTGTTCAAATCAAATTGTTGACAAGCACACTACATGATGCACGCTGGACAATCAATGACCCCAAAAGCTCCGTGCTCTATTGAGCTAAAAAGACATTTACCTTCATGAAGAAACATATGCTTCTCATAGAATCTTTTGTTATTGTGGCAGTAATCACATTTTGGACATCTAAACCTGAATGGGAAAATAAAGTATCTCACAACCAATGAAAGTAAAACATACATGGACATTTGTAACAGTGTACTTTCCTTTGAAAAAAAAATTCATTTTCATAGATATTAATTATGCTATCTACTTAGACAACTCAAACCAATTTTTTTTTTAACTACTTGTGGAATATTGTTGAGATTATGCGATAATAATATACAAAATCTAGGTCTAGTATCAATGATACAGTAATACTGCAGAACTACTAAAACTAAAACTAACAGTGAGAGATACTGCCAGAAAATGACTGAACTATGAAATATTAACGATAGCAACATAAAAACAACCTGTCATGCTAGGTATAGGTTATACTTAACATGGAAAATTTGGAAATCATTATTATTTTGTAAAAAAATCAAAGATAAATCATAAACTAGACATAAACAATTGATAAACCTACACATGAAATCCCTCAGGTAGTGGCTGTTCATGTACCCTGTATAGATGAAAAGTGAGATCACTAGATGTCCTGTAAGTCTGTGAACATATATGGCACATCATGAGATTGTGTAAGTTCTCTCCCCTGTGACGTAATCGAATATGGTGCTGTAATGAGAAAATGAGAAAAGTTACCATAACAACCATAATAACTGTAGCTGTTGCATATTACAGCTCAACTTTGAAAGACATTAGCTGAAAAAGAGGAATTTAACAAGGTACTGCACCCTACCCTGTATGTTTCAAAATACCAAAATTTACATAATGTGTATAAAATTGTATATATAATATATTTTATTTTATATTGAGTTTAACAACCTTTAACAGTCAGTCATTTCACGAGACCAAACCATTGTTCCTGTGAAGGACCTGTACTAGACTCCCATGATCCGAATAAGAAACTGTCAACTTTCTCATATTAATGGTCATGGCTGATAGACTTGAACCCATGACCATCAATCAGTGACAGGTTTAGTAATTTGAAACTTTAACCACCTGACCACAGAGGTGGGTCTAAACATATTAACAGTGATGTAAGCAGCAAGTCAGGGATACCTTCAGTCCCTTTTTCCCTTTAAGGGTTTTACCACATTCTTCACAGGTTAACATAGGCTGGACATCTGTGTGCATCAGTTCCTACAAAAGAAACATTTTTTATATTGTGTTAAATGCTATTTTAACAGTTATGTTATACCAAACCAGTGTTCCTGAGAAATTTTAATGAGTGGTCTAACCATATATCTTGACTCCTGTAATGAGGGACACAGCAGAACAGCTTAAGCATAAGATTCTCAAACAATCACTGCTATATCAGATACTAGAAATTTTACAAGGATGCAACACTGCTATATTTTGCATTTACAGAATTTTTCAACTGGCAACAATCCAAACCATCTAACTGCTAAGCTTGTTTTTTCCACAGAGTATTGACTAATGCAATCCTAAATAAAACAAAAGAGTTACATGTCAAATATCTGTTAACAACAGGACATTATACAGAATAGTAAACATTCTAAGTTCACACTTAGAACTGCTTGTTATTTGATCACAAAAGTTTTGATGTTCTTACAATTGTCTAAAATAAGAAGGAAAGTTTGTGTAATTACTTTTAATGTCTTAACAGGATTAAATAAATTAAGACATAACAAAACAATTTACTAAGAAAACATTGATCACTGGTCCCTTCTGGACTTTTTGCTTTGAATTAAAGATACTATTAAACTACAACGTAAAAATGTGATTGTACGAAAAAATTATTAAGTCTACTCTATTGCTGATTTGAGAAATCCAATTCCGACTGTATTTACGAAGAAAAAGCCTATACATTGATATTGCTGTGTTGATTTTACCTACCTTATGTTTTTTCAGGGTCTTCTCATTCTTATAAGAATTTCCACACATGTCACAAATCGGTTCTTGTCCTTTGTTACAGGAAACCAGTTTATGATGATGTAATTTCCAGGGATTCATTGACCAATAATTACAGTACTGAAAATGGAGAAAAAGTTATGTTTAACATGAGTAATACAGCATGAAATGGTAATCTTGAAGGAAATTAAAGTTTAAAACACTCCTAGCGCTTAAAAATTACAACAAATTTAATACTTTAATTTACTGCAGTATTTTGCTGACAGAATGAATGATGTGTAAATTCTTTGTTTTTGTTCAGCAGTATTTGTCAATTTGTGATATATTAGGCAAAATTTAACAACCGAGTATAAACAGTGTTTTCCAAAAAAAGATATATTTAAGAGATGAAACTGGGGAGCTCCTTGCTTCCACGAAATTACTAACATGTACTATACACATGTGTTTACAATATCAACAAAATTAATGACTACATTGTACATCAGAGAATAACAGTTTCAAATCAGATATATATCAATAAATTTTTTAATCAAAATAAGACAAAGGTTACCTCACAATAAAGATCCGGCCATTTCTGCTTGTCATACTGTATTTCATGAGCCAGATACTCATGCTCAATCTGATCTGCCAGTCGCCGAAACTTCCTCGGACATACACAGCAACAAAACTTTCTCCTCATCTCGAACCTTTTTTGTTTCCTGATCACCAGCTTTTCCTGTCGCAATGCTAAGCACTTCTCATCTGTATTTCTATGGTCCATATACTCTTCAGTAGAATCAAAGCTCTGACGGCAAGTCACACATTTACGTCGTTGACGATTATTCTTTCCAGTGCACCTGTTCTTATGTCCAGTTAATTCATACTGAAAATAAAAACTTTTTCCACATCTATCACACTCTCCGCCATTTCCTGCTTCAAGTACGACTGTCACTTTTTCATTACTTTCTGTTGCTGACATTTCAATTTTATTTTTCCCCGTTTCAGTTTCATCAATTTTTTCTTGCTCTTCTTTGTCAACAATTTCTCCTATTACACCTGATGTTTTAACTTTATTCTTCAATTTTGCTGTTGTTTTATGTTCCTTTTTCACCACCTTCTTAATTTTCCTTTTCATGTCTTTTTTCTTAACCTTTGCTTTCTTTTTCACCTTATCATTTTCAAAATAAGAATCAGTGTCATCTCCTGACTCATCAAAGCTGCCTTTCAATTCAGAATCACCACTCTTATTTACTTCATCTTCAGAGTTGAAAGTACATGTATATGCTACATCATTTTTAGCCTTCTCTTCAGGTGTAGTATTAATACTATCAGCAACTTTGAGGCTATTTTCTGAGGTTTCAGCTTTGACAATCATACTGACTTCCTCCTTTACATCAACTTTCTCTTCATCATCAGTAACTTTTGATAATTTTCTTTTGCTTCCTTCAGTCTTTTCAGTTCTTAGCCTCCTTTTTCTAGAGTTTCCTTCAACCTGAGATTTACCTGTGCCTACATGTAGGACTGAAGCAGTGCCTCCTTTAATACTGGTCTCCATTTCTTTTCTACCTTTGACTAATGGAACATTACTATCTGTTTCTACACCAGAAGAACTTTGTTTACTACAAAGTTTTTTGTGTAGATCGTTCAAGCCTACAGACTTACAATGTTTGCTTAAATCTTTTGAATCTTTTTCAAAAACTTCCAGTATGCCTGTATATAAAAAAGTCACAATTTTTTCTAAAGCCCATAAAGGTATATTTTGAAACACTAAATCCCTCACATTTTCTTCATTTGTTTGTGTCTTATGTATCTCTTTATATTTCTTATGAAGAAATGGGCTGGCAGCAATAATGATAATGGAGTGAACAAAAACATGACCATCACTTGCACAAAGCTTTAAATCACAATATTTCTCTGTTTTCTGAAGTTTATAAAGGTTCTCGAACATTTCAACAAAGTGAAAATCACTGTGGATAATTCTGACTCTTTGGCTTGCCTCTCTGGAAGCTCGTTTCTTCTTTGGCTGTTTTGTCTGACCATTATTTAAAGTTTCTGAACAAAGAAGAGATTCAGAATCCCCCCATACCTCAGAGTCAGATTCGTCATAACTTACCTGGCAGCTTCTCTTGCGTTTTGGTCTGCCACTATCCCTCACTTTTTTAACAGTCTCATGTCTATCTTTTAAGGATGCTTCATAAAAAGCACCTTCAAATTCAGAATCATTTTTAGTGTTTGTACTACAGTATTTAATCTTCTCTTTTTGACCATCATTTGCATTGTCATCTTCTTCAACTGTGACTTCATTAACATAAGTATCATCATTCTTTAAAGATGTTTCCAAAGGATCAAATCCATCATCCGAAGTGACTTTTTCTTCTGATTTCTGATTTAAACCCTGAAAGTTCTCTTCTGTTGCATGATTTTCGGTTCGTGTTTGTCCCATTTCACAAGCTTCTGTATCTCCTGAAATTGATGTGTTCTCTTTTGCTGTAATGTCTCTTTGTTTCAGAACCTTAATTTCATCTTCAACACTCTTACAAGGTGAAGCTGACTTTTTCTTATTTTTATCTGGATCATTATGACCTACTTTGCATCTCGTACTCCTGATAACATTAGAATGTGTATCATTTTCTGCTTGATTATAAGCACTGATCTTGTTTTCACAAGAACCACTGACATCTACAGAATAATCTGTCATAAAAGTAACAAATGTATCCGTTAAAACATCAGCAACTTCAGTTCTTGCTTCTTTGATGGCTAAACGATTTTCAGCCCCATGTTCTTTACTATCATTTTTCCAAGATCCATCTGGAGCCTCCATGCTTCTTTGTTTCACAGACTAACACACATTTCAGGTTTAAAATTCATATAGTTGCTTTTGTTTCCATCTTAGGACAAGTGATGTACTGAACTCCTCCATAAAAATGCTGACAACTGCAACAAAAGAAGAATCATTGGCTATATTTCAAAGATAAGAAGGCCTTGATCGCTCACCTGAGTAATGTGACTGTGTGTCTACTGTTACGCAAACATAGTTTCAAACAGGGTCACCAGAGCAGGGCCAATTTTGACCCGGTGGAGAGTATTTAAACAAACTTGGAAGACATCTTCTAAACAACCGCAATAAATAAAATATCTATGCTCCAAGAAACATAATTTCAGACAAGAAGACTTTTAAAGTTTTTCCTTCACCACTCAATGTAAAACAAGTGGATGAGGTGCTGATTCAATAGTGGCGGCACAAAATACCCAAATATACCAGAATACACTTGAAATATTATATACTTCAATACTGATGAAAGACCTGTTTATAACAAGTAATTATTGTCAAGTATGTCTCTACAATGCACAGAAAAACTAGAAAATGAAAAAAATCAACAGCAAAAATATAAGATATTCAGTCCTACATATTAGCCACTTTTCGGATATAAATGGCTATCATAAGATTAATGCTCTATGAAAAACATGTATTAATGCAGGTTGTGTTCCTTCATTAATGTTTAGAATGTTTTGCAGTTCAAACTTTTCCATTAAGATTTTTATGTTTATTTTCTGAGATTACTTTTTATGCATTGCATATTTTTTTATATATTAGGTGTTATAATTATATCTAATAATACCTAATTAGTAATTGTCAAAAGGTTTGTTTTCACAGAACCGTGCATTACAAGAATCCTTAAGGCCTAAAATAAAATATTGTTTGTTTCCCCTCCCGGACCCATGCCAGTTTGTGTAGGGTAGGTAGGTTACAAGTAAAAATTTTTTTTTTAATCTAAAATATCTTTTATTGATTACATAATATATATACAATATATATCTGAATTATATGGATTTCAAAGAAACAGAAAATGTGAATGCTTAGCATCTGTTCAAAGTTGAGAACCATAGTTTCAAAGTTTTATTCATTATATACATTCCAATTTGAATATTTACAATGCAAAAATTTGAGAAAAATATAAAGATGTGATTCTCATTGACATACTTTGCTTCCATGTGCAATAAACAAAAATTATTTTTTTTGTTTTGCAATAAATTTTTTTTGGGTAGCTATGATTTTTGTGGGTAGGTACATGTAGCGGGAGGGGAAACAACCAATATTTTATTTTAGGCCTAATACAAACAAATGAGTAAAAATGGTAAAATGACCAGTAACACTTAAAATTTCTCATCAAATATTGGAAGTTAAGACCATACTCTATTTTTTTTTTTTTTAATTTTCATTGATTAAATGACACAATTCAAGTGTATCTGGGTGTATTTGGCTATATTTGGGTATTTTGTAGTTCTGTCTTCCATAACTTTATAAGTCGCTTTATGATTTTTAACGTTGCGTGACAGTAAAGTTATGGGTCAACTCTATTTGCAAAGACTACCAGAATTATGACAGTTGATGAACAGTAATTAAATAACTATTAAAATCACTCTTATTTATCATATTTTGGTCAAATAAATTACACCATTTGATAAACAAATAAATTTGTATCTATTCATTGTTCTCTCCAGAAATAAAACCACGCGAAGGTACCTGAACGTAAAGTCTCGCAAGCCACACAATAGGACAGCAATGGCGGCGAATTTCACAAAATTTAACCAAGCTGATAAACTTTGAGGTATTATTCCATCAATCAAACCTTTTTTATTCACAAACATTGACTGAAGACTGCAAAATAGATTGAATTACCCGTATGTGTAGAGATTTTGTCCAGATAATGGAAATTTATTAAATTAGGCCTAAAAAAAAAATAGTTCTGTTTAGGGTTACGGCCTGAAAAAAATATGGGTCGGTAGGTAGGGATTTTTTTTTTTTTTTAATATTTTTTTTTTCTGTATAATATTGAAAGATGAACATGTTTTATCAGAAAAATGTGTTAAGCATTCATCATAAGTATTCATAACTACTATTAAAGTGATTGAAAGTCAGTCTTTTGTTTGTTATTTGTATTCCTGTGAAAGGTCCCACGTTTTACCGGAATCGACCATTTTTACCGGAATCTACCGGAATCGACTTTGCATTACCGGAATCGACCTATATTTCTTACATAAACCTTTTTTTTTCAAGATATACAACATTGTTTATTAATATGTAATTTAATTAATATCTGAAATAAAATATCAACCAAAGAAATTTGAAGTTTCTTCGAGTGGAAAGATGTTGCAAGAGAAAAAAAATCGGCGAGTTGCGGAAAATTTGCGCGTACGGATAAACGCCAGAATCGGCCTGTATTTCATAAATAATTTGAATTCAAGTCATACAAAGTTATTTTTCATTTTTTTACATCAGATATAAAATATTTACGAAAGGAATTTGAAGTTTCTTCGAGTGGAAAGATGTTGCAATGGGAAAAAAATCGGCGAGTTGCGGAAATTTGCGCATACGGATATACGCCGGAATCGGCCTGTATTTCATAAATAAATTGAATTTAATTAATACAAAAGTTACTTTTCATTACTTTACATCAGAAATAACATATTAACCAAAGGAATTTGAAGTATCTTTGAATGGAAAGATTTGACAAGAGAAAAAAAATCGGCGAGTTGCGGAAAATTTGCGCGTACAGATATAGGCCAGAATCGGCCTGTATTTCATAAATAATTTGAATTCAAGTCATACAAAGTTATTTTTCATTTCTTTACATCAGATATAAAATATTTACGAAAGGAATTTGAAGTTTCTTCGAGTGGAAAGATGTTGCAATGGGAAAAAAATCGGCGAGTTGCGGAAATTTGCGCATACGGATATACGCCGGAATCGGCCTGTATTTCATAAATAAATTGAATTTAATTTATACAAAAGTTACTTTTCATTACTTTACATCAGAAATAACATATTAACCAAAGGAATTTGAAGTATCTTCGAGTGGAAAGATTTGACAAGAGAAAGGAAATCGGCGAGTTGCGGAAAATTTGCGCGTACAGATATAGGCCAGAATCGGCCTGTATTTCATAAATAATTTGAATTCAAGTCATACAAAGTTATTTTTCATTTCTTTACATCAGATATAAAATATTTACGAAAGGAATTTGAAGTTTCTTCGAGTGGAAAGATGTTGCAATGGGAAAAAAATCGGCGAGTTGCGGAAATTTGCGCATACGGATATACGCCGGAATCGGCCTGTATTTCATAAATAAATTGAATTTAATTTATACAAAAGTTACTTTTCATTACTTTACATCAGAAATAACATATTAACCAAAGGAATTTGAAGTATCTTCGAGTGGAAAGATTTGACAAGAGAAAGGAAATCGGCGAGTTGCGGAAAATTTGCGCATAAGAATATACACCGGAATCGACATGTATTTCATATATAACTTGTATTTTATTCATCATTTAATACCTCAGCTTGGTGTATGTTGTTTGTAACGGCACTGTTCCGACAAAAAGGTGTGGAATTAACAAATTAAAATACCGATAAGCGGCTGCTAATTGTTCCTTATAATCAACGTGATATGACATCTCTATCTCACAAGACTGTCTTTGAAATACCGACGAATGTTTGTTCCAGGTTGACGCTTAACTGTAGAACACGCCGATATTTTTTCTCTTTCAACATTTTTCCACACGAAGAAACTTCAAATACCTTTAGTAAATATTTTATTTCAAATTTAAAGTAAAGAAAAATAACTTTGTATGACTTACATTCAATTTATTTATGAAATACAGGCCGCTTCCGGCGTATATCCCTAGGCGCAATTTTTCCGCAACTCGCCAACTTTTTTTTCTCTTGCAAGATCTTTCCACTCGAAGATACTTCAAATTCCTTTAGTAAATATTTTATTTCAGATGTAGAGTAATGAAAAAAAACTTTGTATGACTTAATTTCAATTTATTTATAAAATACAAGCTGATTCCGGCGTATATCCGTACGCGCAAATTTTCCGCAATTCGCCGATTTTCTTTCACTTGCAACATCTTTCCACTTGAAGACACGAGAATAGTCTGCCATTTGATCGAGTTACCATTAGCAACGTATTATTCACGAACGAATAATAACATCGGCACGGGAACGTCTATTGAAAAATATCGTTGTCGGATCATCAATCCATCAAAAAAAATCGCGGTCGGGGGTAAAAAAAAACGGTCGGTCGGGTAACCCGAAACAGAAGTATTTTTTTTTTAGGCCTTACAGAGCGACATACATATGTCACAGTTCTGCTTGACTTTCGTTACGGGATTGGCTTCAGCGAACAGGTCTAGTGATTCTATAAAACCTGTTCACTGAAGTCTCTTTAGCTATGTTTCTTGCTGCCCATTAAACAGTGGTAGAGTGGTCAGACCAATGCTCGGCGTAAAATCAAAGGATTTTTTTTGAAGAGACTTAACAAATTACTCATTTCATGTTATGAACTAATTATATTCAAGAGTAAACTTTGCTAAATCCTTAAAGTTTCCATATGTGAAACAACCATGACGTAAACAACAGGGCAGGCTATAAATAGACGGAGTAAAACATGTGCGGTTTGCACAATATTGTACCAATGCTCGGCGTACCATAGATGACCTGATCGGCGACCGTTCAAAAAGAAATCTTTTGTAATTATGCAAAGAACCTTTCTTGAACACAAAATAAATAAAGTATTAAATAGATTGTTTCTATTCATTGCATATCAATCAGCGGAAGTACATGATCTCGCGTAGAAAACAATGCGTTTTGTCTGTTTTATCCAATGGGATCCTCTTCCGTCTAATATGCTTAAGTCACGTGATGATACTGGAAGTTCAGAGAACCGTGAAAAGATAGACGAAATGACACTTGACTCGAATTAAAGAAGAGTTTTAAATCTTTTCTAAGAAAAAATATCAATTCCCTGATAAAATAGATTTACGCCAAGCGTTGGTATACGCCGAGCGTTGGTCCAAGCACTCTATAATTAAATTTTCAGTCAAGCATTTTCAAATTCTTCCAATCATTAATTCTCTTATTTAATACTCAACATAGAAAAATGTACCTATAATGTCAAATCTGTACATTTATTCTTAGAGTTTCATTTTTTGGGGAAATGTCTTAGGAGGAAAAGTCTTGGGCCGTTGGGGATGAAACATCTTTCAACCTACGAACGATTTCGAAGTTCGTTCACATTGTCTGTGTGCCTTAAACATTTCCTTCTGTGTATATTCAAAAGTATTCATAAAGAAGTGAATCTTTATCTTGTTAAAATGCTCTTTAAAAATCTCTAGATATGATGTGACTGCATTATTTAACAAATTTACTGGAAAATTGTAAAGTTTGATGATCACAGACTAACAGGCGCTCGGCTGTAACTGTTTGAGCGCTTTAATGACGTAGAAGAAATTAAGTTTAGTTAACGAATCTCGGTTCAACGTGCGGTTCTTATTGGTGGATGTGACGTGCGACTGACAGAAACAATATCATAAGCAAAGTGTTTTAGTAAAGCCTCAGGTAGGAATCAAAATTATAAAGACATATTGTAAATGACATAATTTCAAAAAACAAATCTCATTAAAATCAAATTCAGTGTCTTCACTCATATTTCACAGACTGAACAGGGTCTTTCAAACCCTGGACTGAAGAAGAGCGGATTGTAGAGGAACGCAAATTCTTAAAGATTTTTAAGATACTGTCTCAGATAAGACAGTAAAGTTTAGAGTTATTTATGTTCGACCGGGATTAATCAACTTGAATAAATCCCGTTGCGTTGCAATAACTCTACTCGCGTAGGTAACGGATTTTGCCTAAACTATCTAAAATATATGTACCTGTTAAATATTTCATCTAGCCACAGAATATACCTGCAGACCTATTCACAAAAAATCTTACGATTTATCTTTAATTTTTGACTTACGATAATCGTATGTGATATCTTAAATATTCACAAAACCAGTCGTAAGTTAAATTTTTTTATCTTATGATAATTCTTATTCAAGATAAAAACTTATGGTACATTTTACTTGTAAATGTAGCATTTTACACTTACGAATGGGTAACATCAATCGTTAGGTTAAGACAAATTTTACACTTAAAGATTTTCGATTTTCTTACGATTTTTTGTGAAAAGGATATCTATCGTAAGATTTCTCTTACGAAAAAAAAATTGTCGTAAGATTTTTTTTGAAAAGGTCTGCAGGTATGAATCGAAGCAGCGACATACGGATCGAGAGTCCGGCGCTCTACCCCTTGACCACTGCCCCTGCACAAGAAAATAGACAGACAAAGGTTATTTTTAATGATTATCACTAACACCAAAAAGTCTGCAACATGGGGATAGTCAGTGAAGTAAGAAATCTGCAGACCTTTTCACAGACCATTACTAGCGCGTTACCAATGAACCTGTGATCCGCTTCTAAAATACAATCTATTTGAGTTTAATTACCGTCGGTGCCGGTTGCCCATATGAATAACGCCCCCTGCAGAGAATTGTTATTTTATGTGATAGTGCAAAATACAGAAAGCATCCCATTCCAGAAACACCCCTAGTTTTTTTTGCATGCTCAGAGTACAGCAATGATACACGGGATCTCGGTTTAACGTCTCATCCGAAAGAATTAGTAATATTAGTGGTGGAACGGGGGATCGATCTCGCGACCCCTGGGTTACCAGTCCAGCCCTTTACCACTGAACCACTTATCCGCTCCATGCTGATCGATAAAAAGCAGATTTTTTATATGCATTGCTAAAGCAATTAACCTAAAACTAGAAAGCCAATCGGCAATCAGAGTTACACTACTATGACGTCACAGATTTATGTGCACATTGTGGCGTCTCATGGGAACGTCTTGACGTCGGATACAAAAAAGAAACAATGTTGCGACGCAAGCCGTATGCAGTGCAACAAACTAACTAAAATGGATAAATTTAAGTCATTTTGCCGTCATGGGCAATAAATTTTGCTCATGTATAAAGGCTCGAGCCGACGATGAATCGAATGGCTCCAAACCGGGAAATGGCAGGGGTTTATTGAAAAGATTTAAGTTGCGGATTTTCGGGGGAAAGAAGGACGCTTCTGTTGATGTCGAACAATTCTCTTCACAGGTAGACGAAGAAACATTCCATGAAGAAGAAGAAGTAGAAGTGATGATAAATGGTGAATATATTCTTTACTTGATAGTTCCTAGTCGAAAAAAAAGTTCCCGAGAATTCATGTTTCACCTTACTGCATTGCTGACATCAAATGAAATATATTTTACGCTAATTTTACCATAAAATGCGCGTCTTATTTCATTTTTTAACAGTGTGATTATTGATATTCAGTGTTACGTTTCGAAAAATGAATTTGTTAATGTTTATGGTAGAGCGCGAAATATGTGCAGACAGTTCGTTTAATGCCCATGATTTCTTATTAAAACCTTCTTTAATTTGCGAGAGTTCCCTTGAACAGTTCAAGAAGGATGATAAAATATCCCCCGAGAGTATCAACCCGATGCTTCGCCCGTCCATCTGTCTGTCCGTTTGTGCGTACGTAAAACATTCACGTCCGGGCAATTTCTCAGTAACCTCTGGCTGAAATCAGATGAAACTTAATGGGAAGATTCGGTATCAGAAGAAATGCACATTTTAAGGTCATGATCCGGATTCTAGGTACCTTCAATTGCTACATATTGTATACTGTATATTACTATTCGTGTCTGGGCTATTTCTCAGCAACCATTCACTTGAATTAAATAAAACTTTCTAAGTATATTCAATACAAGGAGGAAATGTGCATATATATTACCAGCATAGTAGGGCTGGCTTATTTCTCACCGATATTGCCAATTTGGTTTTACTTTAGACAGTACACTATAGAAAGAATCAAGGCTATTTCTCAGCAACCTGTTGACGACATTCTATTAAAATTTATAGGTAGCTTTAGCACCAGGAGGAGACGCGTATATAACCAGCTTGATTTGAGGTCAAGGTCTCGCTACGCTAGGGGTTTCCATGAAAGTTGGAATGCAGATTCGAAGAAGCTTTAAAAGCATGCGTGATTATAGCGTACTTTATTTACTGAAAGAGCTACATCATTGACATTTGGATCATCCGTTATTTTGGAAGCGGATCAGTGGTCCAGTTGTAACGTGCTGGACTGGTAACCCTACGGTCCCGAGATCGATCGCCCGCTCCTCCACTAACATTACTTATTGTCTTTCGGATGAGACATTTAACCGAGGTCCTATGTATCATTGCTGTATACTGAGCATGCCAAAGAACCAGGGGTGTCTCTGGAGCGGGATGCTCTCTGTATCTTGCACTATCCCCCACAGCATAAAATAACTAATCTCTGCATAAGTTTTTCCCCTGATGTCAATTGTTTTTTTTTCTTTAAGAAGTATTTCATTCTAAAAACCCTATATTGATAATTTATGTTTCATTATATATAGCAGCAATGTTTAAATGTTTATGTTTTTTAAGCAAAAACAAATAAAAATCGCCTCTCTTTAATACTTTGAATTAATTAGTTCATTCATTCATTCGTGCCAACATACATACATACGTACGTACGTACGTATATACATACATACATTTCATTTATTAGTTGCGTCTACCTCTACATTCATTTATTCATTCATTTGTACGTTTGTTCATTCGTTCGTTCATTCAGCATACATATTTTATTTATTTACACACAATAGTCCGAGACACGTTTGGCTTTGTTTTTGAATTTGTTTGTTATGATATTCCTACAATGTGAAATTTGATTGAAGATAACAAGGACTGTAATGATCTTGTAGCTTAGACTTACTTTTTCACAGGTCGTCTGAAGTTTCTTCTTACTTTTGATTTTATGTTATCATATTTTCAAGTAAGACGCGTATTTATGTGTAAATAATCAGTTTTTTAATGAGCTTTCTTTCTTTCTTTTCTGTTCTGTTCTGTTCTTTCTGTTCTTTCTTTCTTTTCTTTCATTTTATTTATTTATTCTATTAACTTATTGTTCGGCATTAAGACTTATTTATACTTGTTCAAACCGAGGTCTTGAATGTATTCTAAAACATTCAAAATTTTTGGTTTTCAGGTAAGAGCATCAAGTTAAAATACATTTAAATTTATCTTCTCAGCGACTGCAGGACTAAAAGTAAAACACATCTAAACACATTTAAAATTATTTCTTAACGTACAGTTGCCTTTGAAAGTAAATAAGTGATTGAAATTGTATTTTGTCAAATCATATATAGGAACTGAGCAGTAGCAGTAACTGGCAGTAGAAAAACGTAAAATTGACAGTAGCAGTAGTTGACAGTAGCTGTAGGTAAAAGGTAAAATGTGAAGTTGGCAGTAGCATATGTAAAACGTGAAGCTGGCAGTAGCAGTTAAAGGTAAAATAATGGGGGCGGGGTGGTTGCAAAATATTTTTCAGCAATAAATAAAAAGATGAAGTAAAAATATAATATAATTTACATCTGGGGAAGAGGTAGAAATGCTCGGGAGACATGTGTTAGAAATAAACATAAATAAAGCGAAGAAAACAAATTGTGTGTAAGAGTGGGGTGGGGCGGGGGCGAGGATTAAAAAGGTGTGTCGTCGGGGGGGGGGGAACTATTCTTTAGAAATAATAGAAATGATAAGTAAAAATAAATTATTTGGGGTTATCTTTTCCTTACCTCCACCCCCATTCCCTCCCCAAGTTTTTGTATTTGATTTATTATCCCAAAGTCATGTAAGTTGCAAGGTGCACATGTTTTACTTACTGCTACTGCTATCTACTGTTACTGCCAATTTAAGGTTTTACCTGCTGCTATCTACTGCTACTGCCAACTTCACGTTTTTACCAAATGCTACTGCCAACAACTGCTACTGCTATCTTATGCTACTGCCAACGTCACGTTTTACCTAATGCTAGTGTCAGCTACTGCTACCGCTATCTTATGCTATTGCCAACTTCACGTTTAACATAATGCCACTGCCAGCCATTGCTACTGCTATCTTATGCTACTGCCAACTTCACGATTTACCTAATGCTACTGCCAACAACTGCTACCGCTATCTTATGCTACTGCCAACTTCACGTTTTTACCTAATGCTACTGCCAACAATTGCTACTGCTATCTTATGCAACTGCCAACGTCACGTTTTACCTAATGCTAGTGTCAGCCTCTGTTACCGCTATCTTATGCTTTTGCCAACTTCACGTTTTACATAATGCCACTGCCAGCTATTGCTACTGATATCTTATGCAACTGCCAACGTCACGTTTTACCTAATGCTAGTGTCAGCCTCTGTTACCGCTGTCTTATGCTTTTGCCAACTTCACGTTTTACATAATGCCACTGCCAGCTATTGCTACTGCTATCTTATGCTATTGCCAACTTCACGTTTTACCTAATGCTGCTGCTAGCTACTGCTACCGCTATCTTATGCTACTGCCAATGTCACGTTTTACCTTATGCTGTTGCTAGCTATTGCTACTGCTATCTTATGCTACTGCCAACTTTACGTTTTACCTTATGCTGCTGCTAGCTATTGCTAGTGCTATTTCATGCTACTGCCAACTTCACGTTTTACCTTATGCTGCTGGCAGCTACTGCTACTGCAAATTACTGCTTTTTCCAACTTCACGTTTTATCTACTGCTTCTGCCAGCTTCATGTTACTGCCAGCTTCACGTTTTACCTACTGTAACTGCTATCCCCTGATACTACAAACTTCACGTTTTACCTTATGCTGCTGCTAGGTACTGCTACCGCTATCTTATGCTTCTACCAACTTTATGTTTTTACCTAATGCTACTGCCAACAACTGCTATCGCTATCTTATGCTACTGCCAATGTCACGTTTTACCTAATGCTAGTGTCAACTACTGTTACTGCTATCTTATGCTATTGCCAACTTCACGTTTTACATAATGCCACTGCCAGCTATTGCTACTGCTATCTTATGCTATTGCCAACTTCACGTTTTACCTAATGCTGCTGCTAGCTACTGCTACCGCTATCTTTTGCTACTTCCAGCTACACGTTTTACCTTATGCTGCTGCTAGCTATTGCTACTGCTATCTTATGCTACTGCCAACTTCACGTTTACCTTATGCTGCTGCTAGCTATTGCTACTGCTATTTTATGCTACTGCCAACTTCACATTTTACCTAATGCTGCTGCCAGCTACTGCTACTGCCAATTACTGCTACTACCAGCTTCACGTTTTACCTACTGTTACTGCTATCTCCTGATACAGCAAACTTCACGCTTTACCTAATGCTGTTGCTAGCTACTTGCTACCGTTACCTTATGCTGATTCTAGCTACAGTTCCTGCTATCTTATGCTTCTGTCAGCTTCACGTTTACCTACTGCTACTGGCAGCTACTGCTAGTGCCAATTACTGCTACTAATAACTTAAAGTTTATCTACTGTTTCTGCCAGCTTCATGTTACTGCCAACTTCAAGTTTACCGAATGCTACTGCTATCTACTGATACTGCCAACTTTACGTTTTACCGAATGCTACTGTTATCTACTGATACTGTCAGCTTCACGTTTTACCGAATGCTACTGTTATCTACTGATACTGTCAGCTTTACGTTTTACCGAATGCTACTGTTTTCTACTGATTCTGCCAACTTTACGTTTTACCGAATCCTACTGTTATCTACTGATTCTGCCAACTTCACGTTTTACCGAATGCTATTGCTATCTACTGACAGTTTCACGTCTTTTTCTTACTGCTTTTGCCAACATTTTGTTCTACTGCTTCTGCTAACTTCATAACTTCACATTTAATTTATTTTCTACTGCCAACTGTTACCGGTAACTGCTACTGCCAACTTTGTACTTCTGTTTAACGATCGATATAAGTCGGTAAACAAAATATTATTGCAACCGCTAACCTGGTTAGTGTTTGTTTGTATGCATTGATAAAATTAATTAAATAAATCAAATAGCACCGGACCTGACCAATTTTATTGTATAAATACGTACTGATCAACACTAACCTGTATATTACATGTATTATGTTGGAACAAATAAGAAATTTTGGCCTGGAATATAAAAGCTAGAATGATTTTTTCACCTTTTGAATGGCGAACAAGAGAACAGTCAAAAACAGGAATCATTCAAACATATTATTTCAGTTCGACGTGCTTCGTTGTTTCTTGTGGCTAAAAGTATCGAAGAAACGTCCGCCATTCCCGATAAAGAGGAGTCGTCGTTTCAACACAGTTCTGGTATCTCACATAAAGCGGCTGGCATTCATGATGAGGATTTTCAAGTGCTTGCCACTGAATATGAGGATGTGAAAGCCACTGTCATTCATCACGAGGCCGTCAAAGCGCCTGCCAACGATGACAAGGCTGTAAAAGTAGCTGCCACTGATGACGAGGCTGTGAAAACCCCCACCAACGATGACGAGGCTTTAAAAGCGGCTGCCACTGATGAGGTCGTGAAAGTGTCTGCCAACGATGACAAGGCTGTGAAAGCGGCTGCCACTGATGACGAGGCTATGAAAGCGGCTACCACTGATGACGAGGCTGTGAAAGTGACAGCCAACAATGACGAGGCTGCAAAAGAGACTGCCAACGATAACGAGGCTGTGAAAGCGTCTGCCAACGATAACGAGGCTATGAATGTGTCTGCCACTGATGGCGAGACTGTGAAAGCAGCTGCCAACGAAGACGAGGCTGTAAAAGCGGCTGTCACTGATGACGAGGCTGTAAAAGCGCCTGTTATTCATACCGAGGCTGTTCCAGTGCCAGCCACAAATTCCGAGGCTATGCAATCACCCGCCACTGATGACAATGCTTTGCAAGCGCCTACCACTAATGTCAAGGTTTTGCAAGCATCTGCCACTAATAACGAGGTTTTGAAAGCTCCTGTCAATAGAAACGAAGTTGTGCAACCGCCTGCCACTAACGACCAGGCTGTGCTTGCCTGTCAAAACCCAACATTTACCACCGCAGACGAAAGCGACGTAGATTTAGAAAACGATTATAAACACAAGACAAATGACGACACAATAACCATGACTCTTGACCAAATTTTACCTCTGCCTTACATGATTGAAAGACAGACTGAATACACGAAAGCTACCCCTACCGATGTTGCCTCGGAGCATAGAGACACACAGCACAAATATTACGATAGGCTGACTGCAACTACTGAACGAATCCTTACAGATTCAGCTTTTATGGAAACAGATGAATCCAGCTGCATAGTTACTCTTGCAAGTCCTGAACAGGGAAAATCTACCAAAGAGCATACTGAAGACAACGCCAAGAATTACGAGAAATACACTGTAACCACTGGACTAATACAATCAACGCCTTACTATACGAAAGCAAAGACCATGCATGGCCTTAGATGCAACGATGTAACTCTTGCAACCCCGGAAAAGACCAAACCGACAGAAGAAAACGTTAAAGTTTCAGAACACAGAAAAGCAGTCGAGAAAAAAGAAAATAAGAATATAACGACCTCTGACCTAACACTAACTGTACCAGTCTTAACGGAAACAGAGAACACGCAGGGACATTTCTGCAAAAGTGTAATACTTGCAACGGCAGATTTTACGGAAACAAATGAAAGAGGAGGGAAGCACCAGGCAAATAACGACGTACAGATCACGATCAATGACCGAACCCAACCAATACCTGTCATAGCCAAAACACAAACAACAAGTACAACTAGTTCCAAATGTGTGTCGCTTCCAACCTCTAAATTGACCAAACCCATTTCAGACAATGTTTCGCATTTAGATGATAAAGAAACACATGAGAATAAAGAGTACAACTCGATCACGACCACTAACCAAATTCTACCGGCATCACACTCCACGAAAACACAAACGACGCACGACTTAAGTTGCAAAAGCATGATATTTGCAATGACAGAAAAGATCAAACCTGCTTCAGAGTATAGAGAAATTCACCAGAAAAATGATGACCAGCTTGTTACGACCGCTGAGCTCATTGTACCAGTAAATGTCACGACGAAGACACAAAGTAATTACAGTTATAAAAGTGTTACACTTATATCCCCTGAACTGAAAACCCCTGAATTGACAAAACCTAAAACAGACGATGTTTCTAGTATAGAATATAGAAAAGCTCACAAGAAAGGTGACGACGAATTGATCAAGAGCACTGACCGAATTTTACCAGTATCTGTTGCGACAAGAACAATGACCGCAAATACATCAAGTTTTAAAAGTGTTTCGCTTGCAACCCCTGAAATGAGCAAACCCACTGATGACAAGTTATCAGACTTAGAGAACAGAGAGGCACGAAAGAAAAATAATGACGTTCCGACTAAGGATGACGTCCCGACTACGAACACTGACCGAATGTTACCTGCAACAGACTCAACAGAAAGGAAATCTCTTCAAAAGTCAGGCTGTGAAAGCGTTATACTTGCAACCCCAGAATTGGATAAAACTTCCACAGATGAAAGTGGGAAGCGACAGAATAGTGAAATTCGACCAGAACCTGTCATGTGTGTAGTTTCAGAACACACAAACATAAACCAGAAGGATGACCTAAAATATACCACAGCCACAGTCAAAATTCTACCAATCCTAGATTCGACGAAAACACAGCTCAAACAAACACCTAAGGACAAATCTTTTACAGACGATGCAGCACTTGACGACATCGGTACGATAGGGAACAAATACAACCCTAGTTACAAAAGTGTAACACGAACATTTCCTGAATTGACCGATTCTGCAATTGACAACGGAACTAAAATGGCAGCAACTGTACCTGAATCAATGAAACCACAGAGTGCACACGTCTCTGAAAATATAGTCACTATAAATGCGCTTTATAAAGAAGCACATGATCAGAAGAAACAAGCGTTGCCTCCCTGCATATTTAAAGCTGCAACCCCTGCGACATGGATAGCGAACAAAACATTAGAATCTCCAAAGAAAGACAAGCAATTCCAAAATGAGTATGTTATGCCGAACACCAATACTGGAAGGGACTTATCTAAGAAAAGTATCAATACAGGACTAGAATTAGCAGGCAACACAGAAGAAGTTGAATGCAGCAAGGCAGCAACAACTGAATTTCTGTCAAAAAGAAGAGCCTACGAAAACCAACCAATCGCTACATCCTCCAGCTCATGTCAAATTAAACCTAACGGCACCAGTACATACGCAGAAGTTCCCGCTTCTACAAATCAAAAAGAGATACCGACAACAGCCGAAACATTGTTACCTTTATTGTCTTCATCACCAACAACCTTCTCATCTGCAACTTTAACAGGGCCAACGAATACCCAGCGAATGAGCAAGCCAACACCAACAACCTTCTCATCTGCAACTTTAACAGGGCCAACGAATACCCATACAGTGAACAAGCCAACCACTGGAATCGAGAACACTTCAGCGGAGAGAAAAACTGGAGAAGATAATAAAATATCTCAGGCAAAAACAAAAAATAGAAACAGCCTCTTTGAGATTGAAAATGTAAGAAAAGCGCTTCTAGAAATTCCTGGATTCTCAATTGAAGGACAAGGCGTAAGAAACAGTACAAACACGCCAGATATTGCTTGTCAGTCATCTCCAAATAAAAGCACTGAACATTACAGCTACATCAAACAACGGTCGGAAAGTGATTTCAGAAAGCTTTCGCCACGTCTGGCACCTAAAAAATCATCAGAAGAAGCGCTAGAAACATTTAGAAAATTAGCAATAATGCTCGCTGCTGCAAAGTCGTCACCAGCTGTTCCTTGTCAGTCTATAATAACCGACAACAAAGAAAGAACACCGATTGTGAAACAATTATGCCCCGCACCTTCTCCGGCCTTGACATTGTCAGCAACTACAGCGTCTGGATTAACCGAAAGCAAAGAGTCAAAAGCGATTGTTAAACAACCAAGTTCCGAACCTACTCCGTCTATGACAGTAACAAGTTCGGCTTCAATAATTGCTGAAACAGTGCCCTCCGATCAAGTGTCCGGTGAAACACAGTCTCCAACTTTTAGCATTGACATATCCAGTAAGGATGTCAAAAAATCTCATAGTCTCCCAACATTTAAAACAAGCGAGAGTAAAAAGGTCAGTGACTTTGAAGTTCCCACTGGAAAAAAGGCACCGCCTATGAAACCTTTGAAAATTAAAAAGAAACCAAAGCATCTATTTGCCTTACCAGCCACGGCTAAAGAAGATATTAAAAAAGAATCTCCGAGAAACTGGATTCAGAAAGGATCCACAAGTAAGTGCTGCCTTAGTTTGTTGTGTGCGTGCATTTGATCTGCCTAAAATTATAATATAAAATATCTTGATATAAAAGCCAGCGAATTAAGAATATCGTCGCTAAGAGGAAACACTTCTGGGAGTTTCGCGTCTGTCAGGGTTCAAATACTATACATGTTTACTTTGACTGATGTTTTTCCTCAACGAGATCAGTATATCACAAAAACTGGAGAGCGACAAACATATACGTGTAGTTTAAAAATTCATATATATTGAGGGACAATGACAAAGATTATGTAAAAATGATAATTAGAAATTTATTATAAATAAAAAAAATGATACAGTTTAAAAAATCCTTTATTAGGCAAAAAAGCGCAGATGCCATGGATGTCACAGAGACCGCAGTTTGATATCGAATTTCCAGCGCCCGGGAAAACTCTCCTACAGAGACTGGGATCTGTGGATAAAATCATAGCTCACCGGGTTGTGCCACTGCCAAAACGTATAGAACAACTAAAAGTGGAAGTTGGACGTAAGAATCTGCTAAAAATTATTTTAATACAAAATTTTGATAAACTAACCGTTTCTCCTATTGACACGGCTTGTCTAAGTTTTTGTCTGAACCGTTAAAAAGGCCATCGAAAACTTCTTTTAATTAGGAACATGTGAAGCTGAAAGAAACTGATATATAAATATTAAATTTGTTTCTGTTTGTCTAGTAGTGTAAGTTGACGAAAATGAACCGGGCTTATGTTTCTAGTATTTGTTTACACACAGTTCACACTACTCGTGGTGTTTAGTGTTTGTCATATTATACATTTGTTTTAGCTCACTGAAATCACTGAATATGAAATTTAAAATTTGTGATTTTCAGGATATCCTGGAATACGAATATTACCCAGAGATTCGCGCAAATATCCGAGCATTTTCAACCTGATCCCGTCTCGGACGAACCTAACTGGGGAAGAGAGCAGCTCAGGATCAGGTAAAGTGATAAACGGATGTAATAATGTTGTATTATATCTTAAAGTTTATATAAAGTTTTGTAGACAGAGGTTTACTTCAATTTGTTGGGTTACTGATAAAATATGAATGGAGCTCAGTATCAGATAAACCCACGGATTTGTCGTCATATCTTGTTTTACTGTATAAGAGAAAATACAATGATCTACTTCAGGCTATGATAAGGGAGGTAACTTTGCGTATAGCTTGCAGCTATGTAGCTTTTAAAATGTTTTCATATACTGCAGCGGGATTTTGTTTTCAATATTTGTTGTTCCATTTATTTTAGTATTTGTATTATGAATAGTTTTCGAATGTTCTTAAAAAACACAGCAGATCTAAAATAAATGCACACCCTTTGTTTAAAACATCAACACTGATTAAAATATAAAAAAAAAAAACTTCAGCAGTATACGAGTGAGTACATTGATTACATTAGTTTGTGTTGCTTTTTACAAAAGTCTTTTTATAACATCATATATTTATTTTGCAGATGAAAACGAGGAAGAAATCTGAAAGCTACATGAAAAGCATGAATGAAACATAAGTGCACATAGAAAACTCGTACAAAAATAGAAATAAAGTTATAAACATGTAAATATGTTAATGAGAAAAGAAAAATTATGTTGAAAGCAATATATTTGTTTGAGGAAGAATGTTTATGAAAAAAAATCATTTTAAAAGAAAAAAAATGTATTTAAGAAAGCATGTTGATGTGAAAAAAAAATCACGATAAAATCATACATTGCATATGTATTGAAGAAAGTATGTCTATGTGGGAAAATATGTTTAAAAGTAATAAATGTATGTACGAAATGTTTTGTTTTTTTATTCTCGTGCTATCATAATTGAATGGCCCTGAATCTTCCGGGCTTTTGGTACGCAAATCTAGTTTATCAAAAAAAATCATTTTACATCATTTGGGAAGCAAGTTGTTCAAACCTATAAAAATCGCGCTCGATGACTGCGTCCTGTGTTCTAACTAGTACTCGCACCGAAAAGGTGGAAAGCAGAGATCCACTTGAGATTCTCCTTGTGGGATTCGAACCAGCAATCTCCGACTTGGGAGTCCGGTGCTCTACTCCTGGACCACTTCCAGCTTCTTTTCTTCATTGATAACTTCAATCGACCCGTTTAAACGTACCTGTGTCGCACACATGACAGACTGATTGACTTGTAAGTGGTACCAATTGTTATCTGCCCCAAGATTGTTATGTATAAGGGTAAGCTGGGTACCAGAGTAACATCCGGTCTTCCGTGCTTTTACAAGTGACAATTCAATAAACAGTCTTTTTACACAGTTCGAATTCAGGATAGCATATACAACTTTAAGCACTATTTTTTGAAACCGTTAATATTCTGTCTGCACCCCGAGCTGCAGAGGAAGATGAATAATTCGTTAAACTTTACCTTGATTGACTTACGCAAGTTGTTTCCCTTCCAACAGAGCTATTACATATATCTTTTACATTAATGCAGATGAATAAAATATTAAATACTCAAAAATAAACGTCTCTTTATAGAATGAAAACAAGGGAAAGCATTTGGTGAATAGAGCTGACAGGGTGACAGGCTATCATGAAAAAGTAAATAATTACGCAAGACAAGAATTTTGACATCTTTATTCACGAGCAAAATGCAAATATTTGCAAACAAATTTCTTTATCACATTTTCTCCATATTTGCAGTTTATTTCTCGAAAACTTTGATTCGCTGTATTTTTTCCCAGAAATGAATTGGTATTACGCCTATATAAGAATTATGTCATGTTTCTAGCAATTTTATTAATGTTCAAAACAGAAGAAAATTATGACCAGAAAATTCTTTTTAACAAGAAAGTCCTAGGTTGGTGTTTCCTTACTTAAAAAATCATAATATTCATTTCTTAAACTTGACAAATAGTAGTCCTTTTAAGGTATTTTGGAAAAAAAATGCTTCCGGCAGATTACTTCCCTTTGACCGCTACAACACACGCGTTAACCAGAAACTGGACAGGAGAAAGAAACGATAAAACGAATTTCCAGGAAGTTTTGTTTAAGATAAATATTATATAAATAACAAGTAATATCTTTAAAAAAGATATTCGGCGATAAGGAGGATTAAATTTTGAGAAAATGTGTTTTACAACTATCGATTGTATTGTAAATATATTTACATACGTTCGGTGTGCATCTAAGAAAAGTGATTTGGTGATACAACAATGCTATTATCGAAGAAACTGTAGTTCAGTCAGGATACAACAATGGTGCGTAACTTTTTCCCCTAAGTATAGGAATATCTACCAATAGAAGTCATGCAAATATTCAGTCGGCATCGTCTTACGTCATCATCCCTTAATAGGTCAAAGATGAGGTTAGACAGATACGTCGAAAAAAAATGGCATAATATATATTACAAAGAGTAATAAAACCTCCTTTTGAAACATTATCATGATAATTATAAGTTTTACAAATGACAAGGTAGCCATCATTTTCATAAAATGTTTCACACTGTAACTAAACACTTCAACAACTTCCTTCGGTTTTGTTGGATGAAATTTATTTTCTCTCGTAAGGTTTGGAATTTTTACCTTGAATCATCATGAGGTTGATCTACACAGTATGTAAAAATAAATCAAAAAAATTACAAAGAGTCGCTCAAATGACAAACAGTCTCCCATTTGACAAACAGTCTATCATGTGAGACAAACAGTCTCCCATTTGACAAACAGTCTATCATGTGAGACAAACAGTCTCCCATTTGACAAACAGTCTATCATGTGAGACAAACAGTCTCCCATTTGACAAACAGTCTATCATGTGAAATGTAGTCTCCTATGTGACAAGGTTCTCCAATGCAGCATAAAGTCTTTTAATGTTGCAAACAATTTCCCTTGTGGAAAACAGTCTATTAAATTCGTCAATATTTTAGCAATATGTTCAGCTTGTTTAAACTTTTCGTAACTTGTTTTGTGTAATGTTTCATGTTACTGCTACTTTACCATGAAATTTTCAAAAGCACTGAGTTTTATTTGCTAAATAGCTGCAAATTTTCTAGTTAGTATTAAAGAAAACAATTCCAATAACGTCATAATTAATGAAGCATGGATCAGACATTGCGGCATTCTATTTTTTCAACCTTTTAAAAGTAGTAATTATAAAATTAATATTTGATTAAATCTGGTGAACATTTTGATTTTCTTTTCATTACAAAACAGATAATTTCTAATTCCTTTTTACGTGTTCTCCCATGATGGCCATGGAATGGATAATGCTCATTTACCGTTATGCTGTTTCTAGCAACACGGCATTTTAACGGCAAGAACTACAGTAAGAAAACATGCTATTTTTAACAACAGCATAAAATTTGCTTCTAAAACACAGACTATCACGTTTTACAAAAAACCGTAAAGAATACCTAACGGAACGAAGAACTCAGTTCATTCTTTTCAATCAACAGATAAATTTGATATGAATTTGTCTGTTAAATATCTCATTGCTGAGAGCGAGCTTGCAAAACAGTTTTATTTACATCGTTAGTTACGTAAACATTATTTTCCTCATCAGTAATTTGTTTTAAACACTTACATGATCATATTTGATGCTTTTGTTAAAACTTAACATTGAAATAAAGCACCAAACAACAACAGCAAATTTATTAGCAAATTGACATTACAAATGCCTTTGGCGAATGAATGGCAGAATACCTGTGAGTTGAGAAAGAAAAATGACAGAATGTATCAAAAAGACATTTTTAAGACTCATTTCTGTCAAGAACTTTCTCGTACTAGTTATGAACACTACAAAAACATCAACGTCATGTTTTACAATTAAGTATTCTTTGTTTTATTTGCCCTTCCCACAGAGTTTGAAAACGTATGTCAAGCGTTATTAAAAACTGGGCGAGGGTACCTGGTGCGTTGGAAATGTAGCATCTCTCAAGTAACGGAAAACCCATAATTACTCCGGTTTACGTTCTGTGTAATTTCATAAAAAAATAAATACAGCATTCATTGCAAGCAAACTGCTTGAAAAAGGTGACCCGATGTTACAAAGGCAAGGTCAAAATGTTTAAGGGTTTGAGTGATCAATTTTATTGCTGTCTGACGGGAACCATTTTTAGCTAATTATATCAAAAATTGTAACTTTAATAACATACTTGTAAAACTATGCTGTGCATCTGTTTTTTCCTCTTTTTTTTGCAATGTCTGTTATTTGACATGTAAACCATTTTTTAAAGACTTCTAAAAAATATGCGTTTTACTAAAGATTTGCGTATCTAAGTATATACAAACTTCATTATTTTTGAAATCATTCAATACTAACCGACGAGGATCTGATGTGTATGTTAAATGTATACTTATCATATTGTTTTCATCGTTGAAAGTAAACAAGATGTACAATTTTTGTTGGACCAATTAAATTTTTGGTGTGCCAGAAATAGTATGATGGTAAACCCATCTAAAAGTAAAATAATTCATTTTCGACTTGCTTCAGTTTCTAGAGATAATTTTATGTCCCACTGTGGTGATTTCTCACTAGAAATTGTTGACAAACATACTTATTTTGGTTTTGTTTTACATGAACACCTCGACTATAATGTTACTGCTAAATGTGTAGCCAAGATTGCAAGTCGTGCCATTGGATTGTTAATAGCAAAGTCTAAAGCAAGATGTGGTTGTACATATGAAGTTTTTACAAAATTGTATGACTCTTTAGCATGGCCAGTCATTGACTACGGTTTGGGGCATAAAACCGTTTTCATGTATTAACGCTGTACATAAAAAATCCATGCGTTTCTTTCTAGGTGTTGGTAATATACTCCTAACGCGGCTATAATGGGAGAAATTGGTTTGGCCCCACCAGTGGTAGGTCAGTGGAATACGATTTGTAAGCATTGGTGTCGTTTGTCTAGCCAGTTAACAAATAGATTAAACAAGCGCATTGCACTATGGGCTCAGTCACAGGCTAACTCTAGATGTACAAATTGGTTTTATTCAGTTAAAAGTAAATTTTGTAGTTTAGAATGCCAAAGGTAAGATAATATTAACAATCCTATAAACAATGACATTTTATTCCTATCTGTTAAGCCAGGATTAATGGAGGAATTTATCAATCAATGGAAACTGTCTATTAATAGAAAAAATGGTATACGTAATATAGGCCAAAATAAACTAAGAAAGTATTCCCTGTATAAGTCAGAGTTTGATGTAGAAAAGTATTGCAAAATAAGGCCATTCCAAATTGTTTTTTCGTTTAGCGTCCACCCTAAGTTCAAAAACCTATCTAGCTATCCTGAAAACACAAACGAAATAAACAAGTCATACCAACTAGTGTGTTCACCAGGATATAATTACCAAGTTTGATACTCCACTTTGCAAAGACTTTTAATTGACTTTGCATTTCTAAAAGTAATTTAAATAAAAAAACTCATACATTGAACTGAAATATGTTTATGCACAGGTAAATTTACAACTGAGTCTATATTTGGTATAAAATTGAAATTAACAACTTTCAACAATCTATAAAATTGATCTGATGCACTGATTCATGACATTAGACAGGTCCTTCCATCCTATGTCACTATAACCAAAATAAGCTATCTCAGTAAAAAATGTCAAAAGTAAACACTACTTAAACATTTTGTCCTTAACATTTAGTTTTTTTCAAGTTACAACTATTATTTTAATATGCAGCATTGTAAGCATACATCTTTTTTTATCAGGATTAATATTTAACTTGAAGGAAGTTAAGTCAAGGAAACTGTTACTGCAAATGTAATGTACTACAAGCAATTTAATATCTATTGGGTTAAAAAAAACACCAAGAAATTTACAGATCTCTCTCTCTCTCTCTCTCTCAACACCAAACCAAATTACCGGGGTATATCTTTTTAACTGTTTTTATATGTAAAGGTAAGAAAAAACAATGTTTTTTTTTTCTTTCCTCAGAAGCTCAAACCTATCCGTCCTCGGACGCTAAACGAAAGAACGATTTGGTATGGCCTAATATTACCTATCCAGCATCGGCCAGCTCTCAGTAAAATTAAGGACTGAAACCGATCGTTATGAAAAACTTAGTCTTGTAGATAGAAAATGCATTGTTTGTAATATTTTAGAAGATGAATGTCATGTTCTTTTTAACTGCCAGATGTACGATTATTTGAGACATGATCTTTATATGAAAGTGACACAGATATTCCATTGTTTACACAAATGAGTGACATTGATAAACTTGATCATTTATTCTCAAACCCATAAAGGATTATAGCCCAAACCAGTTTTAATATTTTATCGAAACGAGCACTTTTTATTTTGTAAATAATGCCCCTTTTTTCATGCATACTATTTGTTTGCCAAATAATATAGTTGCTGCTAATCAGGTTTACTTTAATCTGTTCTGTTCTGTTTAATCTGATTTAAAGGGATTTATGACTTATTAAAAATTTTATTTTTAAATACGTGTTTGCGCCTTTTTGTCTCTCAGTGTTTTACATTTGTGTTGACATTTTAATATATGTCACTGTTGATTACCAATAAGTATATGCTCTTTATCAAATGTATAAAGTCTTTCTTTGTACAGTTTTAAGTCACATGTCTAAAATTCTGATACCTATACACTGTATATGTGAATGAGACTATAGTAAAGATATATATACATATACTTCTCTGGTTAATTGTTAATTAAAAGGAGATCTTGATAAACGAGTATGCTGTACACCTCAGAACCATATATGTTGTTTTGCAACTGGCGGTAACAAACTGGTTGTTTTGTTACATTTGTTTTTCTTCCTTCTACTTTTTAAAGGAAAAAAAATGATGAAACATTATTAAACATTCCCGTATTACGTCTTTCTGCAATCAGATTACTTTTTCTGTACCCCCCACCCACACCCACTCGCGCAACAACCTGTTTTGACAAGTGTTCATGTAGATGTAACAGACAGGAACCCTTATTATTGTATTTCCCAACACAGAAGGTGTTTATTTTTATTACATTTAAAATGATAATAACGAAGTCAAAATCTTGCAATTTTCTTAGCAGGGTCTTAATGTAAAGTCGTCAGTAACAAGTTAGATCGTTTATTGTAAGCTACTCATAACCGCCATGGACATACTGCTGACATAATCTAAAGGCATTTTAGTAAAAGGAACAATGTGATATAACAGAACTTTAAATTTATTCATCGAATATGCATTTTGCTTATTGGAGTCAATTTTTGTGGTTGGCAAACACGCGCTAGACAACACTTTCCTTGTTACTCTCAAACACGCGCTTGACAACACTTTCCTTGTTAGTCTCAAACACGCACTAGACAGCACTTTCCTTGTTACTCTCAAACACGCGCTGGACAGCACTTTCCTTGTTACTCTCAAACACGCGCTTGACAGCACTTTCCTTGTTACTCTCAAACACGCGCTGGACAGCACTTTCCTCGATAATGTTAAACACGCGCTAGACAGCACTTTCCTTGTTACTCTCAAACACGCGTTGGACAGCACTTTCCTTGTTACTCTTGAACACGCGCTGGACAGCACTTTCTTCGATAATGTTAAACACGCGCTGGACAGCACTTTCCTTGTTACTCTCAAACACGCGCTTGACAGCACTTTCCTTGTTTCTCTCAAACACGCATTGGACAGCCACTCCTTACTCTCAAACGGCTTGAACAGCACTTTCCTTGTACTCTCAAACACGCGCTTGACAGCACTTTCCTTGTTACTTTCAAACACGCGCTTGACAGCACTTTCCTTGTTACTCTCAAACACGCGCTGGACAGCACTTTCCTTGTTACTCTCAAACACGCACTGGACAGCACTTTCCTTGTTACTCTCAAACACGCGCTTGACAGCACTTTCCTTGTTACTCTCAAACACGCGCTGGACAGCACTTTCCTTGTTACTCTCAAACACGCACTGGACAGCACTTTCCTTGATACTCTCAAACACGCGCTGGACAGCACTTTCCTCGATAATGTTAAACACGCGCTGGACAGCACTTTCCTTGTTACTCTCAAACACGCACTAGACAGCACTTTCCTTGTTACTCTCAAACACGCGCTGGACAGCACTTTCCTTGATACTCTCAAACACGCACTAGACAGCACTTTCCTTGTTACTCTCAAACACGCGCTGGACAGCACTTTCCTTGATACTCTCAAACACGCGTTTGACAGCACTTTCCTTGTTACTCTCAAACACGCGCTGGACAGCACTTTCCTTGATACTCTCAAACACGCGCTGGACAGCACTTTCCTGGATAATGTTAAACACGCGCTGGACAGCACTTTCCTTGTTACTCTCCAACACGCGCTGGACAACACTTTCCTTGTTACTCTCAAACACGCACTAGACAGCACTTTCCTTGTTACTCTCAAACACGCGCTGGACAGTACTTTCCTTGTTACTCTCAAACACGCGTTGGACAACACTTTCCTTGTTACTCTCAAACACGCGCTGGACAGCACTTTCCTTGTTACTCTCAAACACGCGCTTGACAGCACTTTCCTTGTTACTCTCAAACACGCGCTGGACAGCACTTTCCTTGTTACTCTCAAACACGCGCTGGACAGCACTTTCCTGGATAATGTTAAACACGCGCTGGACAGCACTTTCCTTGTTACTCTCAAACACGCGCTGGACAACACTTTCCTTGTTACTCTCAAACACGCGCTGGACAACACTTTCCTTGTTACTTTCAAACACGCGCTGGACAGTACTTTCCTTGTTACTCTCAAACACGCTCTGGACAGCACTTTCCTTGTTACTCTCAAACACGCACTAGACAGCACTTTCCTTGTTACTCTCAAACACGCGTTGGACAGCACTTTCCTTGATACTCTCAAACACGCGCTAGACAGCACTTTCCTTGTTACTCTCAAACACGCGCTGGACAGCACTTTCTTTGTTACTCTCAAACACGCGCTAGACAGCACTTTCCTTGTTACTCTCAAACACGCACTGGACAGCACTTTCCTTGTTACTCTCAAACACGCGCTGGACAACACTTTCCTTGTTACTCTCAATAATGTTTATATTTCGGCCTGTTTTGGTATTTTTTTGAAATTGTCATGATTCAGCAACTGTTGAATGAATAGAACCTGTGGACAACAGCCTCGAAAGTTCCTGTAATTTTGTTTATTTTAGCTTCATTATTAGTGTCGTTATGTAGTTTCCTTATTTTGCACACGAATGATGAAACGCTTTCAGTCTTATCACCAGAAAGCAAAAACCGTCATTTTGTGGTTAAGAAGTATTTATATATCTCAAACGCAGACAAAGTGTGTCAACATAAAGAATAACAATCATACAATAATGTGTAGTAAATCAGAATAAATTTCTATAATTTGGAAAGGTTATAAGAGCCAGAGATATTTTCACGTATATCACTTCTATAAGGTTTGGCAAAAATATTATGTAATATTATTTCTATCAGGAAAAAATAATTGAAGAGGAAAAGTTATTACATAAACCACAGACATATTTCAAGAGATGATTTGGTGTCATTGACTGACTTGAATTTAATGTGTTTATCGTTTCATTAAATCTTAGAGAAAAACCTTTGTACATTGTCAGTTTGTGTTTCTTCTTATTATTTGTATAAGAGCAAACAATGTTATCACAATGCCGAGGACGAATATCATTTGTAATTATTCGTTCCTTGATTTCCGGCTGTCTCAATTAGAAATGTCGGCCTCTCTTCTTTATTTCCCATAAGAAAAACACGGAGTCAATTTGTTCTACGTCACTGGGTTTAATACGAATGTCAAAGCTGGGTCTCTATTGCGCCGTTCTGACAACAATTATTCATTTCAGACCCAAGAATATCAATCCTTGTATGATGATATATTCCTTCGAGTCATCTTTCTCTCTCCATGGTCATCGTCAATAGAGTGGACAGGGAAAAAAGATTGCCTACAGACAAGTTATGATTTTGCTGCATTGTTTTATTTCAACATTATTGCCAATATGTTATGGATTCTTCTATTGTGAAAGCATTTTTCCTAGTCTCCTGTTTATTTCAAAGGCTGCAGGTTTAATTGGATTATGACACTTACGAAATGTTCAGAAAAAAATTGATAAAATAAATTTGCGACTGATCTAAACTGAATGTGATTGGTTTAGATTCATAAGATCTTAACTGTATTTTTTCTAGCTGCTAATGCTTGGAAGCCGTTGTTTCCTTGAGCAAGAAACTTCACACTCATTGCTTAGTACTGGTTAGTTCCAGGAACAGATTCGAGAGTGTGTCTATAAGCTAAAAGCTTCATACACAATTGAACTAAAATAAATTTGGTATAAACTAAACTAATGCTTGGATTCCTTTGGCTTCTGTGTCGATGTACCTTACTTCAAATTGAGTGAGATTTTTTTTTACTTTTACTTATTCGAGTAATTTAGGAATAAGAAAATCTTTTCAGCAAATGCAGGAACATAAGATTTACAAAAAAAAGAAGAGAAAATTTATTGTTTACCACAGCAGTTGTTTTTGTGTTACAGATGAGCCTAGATAAATTTTATCGTTTCACACTTTTTGAAGGCTGTTGAAATATTAAAAGACATGCATGTTATGCAAAAGGTTTTTAAAAAAAAATATTTTCATTGTTTTACTTTTTTAGCAATATGTTTTGTGAGACAAGGTATGCTTGAAAATCGCAACATTGTTGCATTAATTCTTATTTTCATTGTGTACCATTGGATGAAAAAGACATTAAATCAAATTAAAAATTCAAACAAAACTGCATTAAATGGCCTTAAATATAATATGATGAGTAAAGTCTGTCTCTCCCAAGAACATTTAGTGCTCTCCTATTAAAGCTATAATGTCTAACGCGTATTTACACTTGAATAAATGTTTTTTGATAATCAGGAGGGAAATATATTAGTACCTTTCAATGAATGTTTTCGACGACTGTGAGTTTGAATATTTTATAAAATAACTTAAATGAAAGGAAGTCCTTATTCAAAGACATTATTTATTCTTTCTGCGAGATTATTATGATGTTCTCAGTGGGCTAATAACAAGTGTATAATATATTTTTTGAAGTTTTATTTCGTTACAGCAACAATATTTTGTAAAAAAATATCGGAATGAAAATATATAAAATACTAGATCTAAAGGATTCGTTTAAATTGCTTTTTTTCAACAATATCGGGGTTTCTTTTTTTCATAATTTGTCTATAGTATTTTTTATCACTAAGATTACTTGAACTCTAATGAAAATTCTTTATATATATATAAATTATGAATAAAACCTTTCTGATCGGTCTCATCTGATCATTTAAATTTTAAATATACAGATTGTGTTTTCTGTACAAACCTGACTGCCTTTTCCGGTCCTGTCGTGGACATGACATGTTCTGTCCTACCCTGTCGCGTGTTTTGTCCTTTCCCGTGCTTGTCATGTCCTGTGTTTGTCATGTTGTGTCCTATTCCGTTCCGTGTTTGTCCTGTCCTGAGTCTGTCATGTCCTGTCCCGTGTTTGTCCTGTCTTGTCCTGCTCTGTATTGTCATGTGTTTATACTGTCCTATTCTGTCTTTACCTGACCTGACCTGACCTTATCTGACCTGACACGAACCGAACCGAACCGTCCAGTTCTGCTCTGCTCAAACTTTGCCTTGTTCTTTGTTCAGACAAAAGAAAAAATAAAAAGAAGTACCTATAGAAAATGTTCTGTATAATTAACTGTGATAGTAAATATCGAACTTTATTCCTTCATAACTGTAGGTATTTCGGTACAAGCTGTGTACCATCGCAAGATTTCTTTAAATAAAAAAGATTGGAGAGTCATTCAGAGTTATTTTAGAGTTTTCTGCCGTACATGTATACTGTTATATATATTTTTAGAATATCACCGCATTAAGGATACAGTAAACGTTACAACTTCACTTTCACATAGTCACTCGTCATAGTTTCTTAAAACAAAAAATGGCATTTTCTTTCAGATTATTAAGAATTTATTAAGAGGCAGAAGTATTTAGGGTGTAGCATGTTCAGTTTGGTGTAAAGGAAACAAAGATAAATTTGTTTAAACTCTTCATGTCTTTATTCTGATAAGTGAGATGTTCGTGTGCATGTGCAATAAATAACGAAGATTCGCCAAAAGTGAGAGTTTCGTATTCAGTGTAACATTGATTTCTAAAGAACCAAATAATCACTTTCTTTTCGACTGACCGACGAAGCTCTCTCGAAATTGAAACCTTAGCTGTTGGAGAATAACATAGTTGAAACACTCTTGTCAGAGAGGCGAGACGACGGGCGCCATTGAAAAATCAGCCAGAGTTGATTCACAAAACAAATCTCATAAAACTGCCAGATATAATAATAAGGGGACTATTGCAATGAGAATGATATCCAACATGTCATTTAAAAGATAAAAAATAAATTTCACGACATCTAGAGCTCCCCAAGTCATTATACAAAAAACTGCAGTGGAAAAAAAGGAGGCGTTATATATGTTTGCCCCTTTGAGATGACGTACGTAGATCCTTGCTTTGTTTTAGAAGGGTGGAACGGTTCTTCAGTGGTAATACACTGGACTTGTAACACAGGGGTTACGAGTTCGACCCCCTGCTCCTCAACTAACACTATAAATTGTCTTTCGGATGAGGCCCCATGTATCAGTGCAATACTCTGAGATGGAAAAGAACTAAGTGTGTCTATAGATTTGGATGATTTCTGTATCTTTCACTGTCCCTCATAACCTAAATTCTAAACTAAACCCTTCACAAACGTCGGTTATATGGGAAACCGGTACCGACGATAAAAAAACCCCAAATACATGTAGATAGATAGACTCGGAAAAAATGATACTCGGGAAAAATGATTGTTTTTGTTACGTTTTTTTAAAAAACTTTTAAACTGTTGTTGCTATTTCTTTTCACACGAAACCTTTAGAAAATATAAAATGTACAGCGGACAGTTACAAACAGTATTTATTATATTATATATATACGGGTTGTCTATGCAGTATTGGCAAATCAGCTTAACCACTTGGAAAATAAGTATGCCGCATGCTTGACAAAGTATTGTCACAAGCTCATAAAGATTTATCACTTATAATTTTATATCTGATTAATTTCACACATTGACGTTTCATGTCAGTATGATACGCCATCTTTATATAATTCAATAAGTATTTTGATAAACATAGCTTTATGAAACAACCATTCCCTTATTGGACACCTGGTTGCGATATGAATATATCAATACTTGAGAAATTCCATTAATAATTAAGATATATCTTTAATGGTGTAATCTTAAGAAAACCACATAAAACGAAAAAAAACCTCCCATATATTTTGTCAGATTATTTTTTAAGGTCTGTTAGTGAATGTGTTCTATCAGCTGATCTTTAATTCGCTCAAGATTTTAACCATCTGTAACGTAATATGTGGTACAAGTAAGGAGAAAATGACAAAAAAAACAAAAAACAAAAAACACACACACACATGTGTGTATATGTATCGCTGACCCCTCAAATCATTTACCAGTGAATAAAAGGGTGAATATTTCTTAAGCACAGTCTTTTTAAAAGATCGTCACCTTATTATTTTGTATTGCACTAGGCACCGACTTGACAAATGACGTCATTTTAGGGCTACAAAACACTTCAGTACGAAAAAGCTACTAAAGCTACCGCTTCATACTAAATAAAATTCGTAACAACTTGTATGAATTTTTATTAAATCACAGCTTATTCGTCAAGATTGCAAAAGGGCTCATGTCCCACTTAAAAGCAATTGTCGAACCATTACTTCTGAAGAAATTTTGGATAAATTTAAGACAGTGGACTTTTGTGATTCTGATGAGTCTAAAATAATTGTCAACAAGTAGTTGATAAAATACCAGGAGTTTATCAAAAACTTTATGTATGTAATAACATAAGTATTTAGCTGGCGTTTTAAATTGTACATTATGTGATATAGATAAATTCGACATTCGTTTGAAGATCAGATACCCCTAGCCTGTACCAGTAATGTGTTTTCCATTACCTCTTCAAAGACTATATCTGTTATGAAATTTTCGATATTAAATTAATATTTAATTCATTTCTTTTTTCGCTGGTAGATTTCTCACGTAACTCTCTCTCTTTTTAAATAACGCTCTGAAGCATCCTGTGCTGAACTTTTACCAAGGTGATGTTAAAGGATCCCTCTTCAATTTTCTGGGTGACTGTGTACACAAAACAGTGAAAACTCACAAGATTTGTCACCAAGTGATCCATTCCTCCAATAATCCTGCCTTAAGGACGAGACATTAAACCGAGGGCCTATGCTTCGGTGTTACACACTGAGCACGTAAAAGAACAAGGGATGTCTCTGAAATGGGATGGTTGCTGTGTTTTGAACATTCCCCGACGATCTAAAATAACCAAACTCTCCAGGGGTGTCGGTCATACTGGCAACAGGTACTGGCGATTAATAAACTCAAATAGGTAAGAGTGTCCACTTACTCCTGTCAACATCAATTACTTGAAAGTTGAAATTTATCTTTACCCTTTAAGTCGAGTCTTTACTCCAACTAGAGTATGGATTTGATATTTATTTCAATCCATAAATACATCTATTACTGATATTGCTTTGTTTTTGTTTGTTTGTTTTTTCTAGACAAAAGATTTAGCAGTCGTTATTTCAATGCTTTAGTTTCATGTCCTTTTTTAAACCAAATTGCTAATGACATATTTGTAAATTCACGGTGAAACACGTGTTTCAGCATTAATTGTAATTACAAAACCTTTGGCCAATATCGAATTTTGTTTTCCTTAAATCGACCGGAGATTCGTTTTCATACTTACGATTTTTACTTTTTTGAATACCTAGAACTTGGAATTTCAGGTTTTATCTTTGTTCTGATATGTACATGATAAATGTGGCTTGAGGCAATACATTTATTTCTGCTTCGCTTGTGCAAATATGTCAACATGCCTTAATAACCTTGCAGTTTCTCACCATGTATAAGTGAACTATAGGAACTGATAAGTATATATTTATAACCTGATTTGCATAAAAATGCAGTTTGACCTCTACCATACATAGCGGTGGTAAATAAAATGTCCTTTGTTGTATATAAATTACAAAGGAATTCATCGTGCATAAGCATTGAGACATTTGTAAAACAGACAATCATAACCTAGACATTTCTACTACACTAGTTTATTTGTATGTATGAGAATATTGAAGCAGTTGGTTGTTTTTTATTCCTATATGTTTAAGATTTGAACATTTCGATTACTGCATGTAACTTATGTTCAGTCTATAATGTTGTAACTGTAGATAAACGCAATTACCAGAAATACATATATAAAAAAGTTTAACAAATTGATAAGATACTCTGAACTTTAACCATATTTACCTTTTCGAGAACACAACTCCAGTTCAATAATAGGTCATGCTGCATTTTGTGCAAAGTCACTTAACGGGGCATTGTATTTGATAGCCATTATTAACTTATAAAAATAACAGTTTTTGCCACAACTTTCATTTCGCATCACTAGCTGCGAAAATGTGTCATACCCGTGAAAAAAAAAACAGGCTTTTACAAAAGATAAATGACTTTTTGTTGTTTTTTTTTTCAAAGGAATCTAAGATAACTAGTTCCTCAAAATTAGCCCTCACTTTTTGCGCAGTTTATGATTTTTGACCAATGGAGTTAAAGTAAACTATTCACTTGGCACTATTCCCTCTTTTCCACAAATTAGATTGGTCAATAAAGTAGGCCAAACGCTTGGTTAGACAGCTACGCCGAAAACTTCTTTAGAGTTAAAAGAGCTCACTTCTGCGTCCATTTTCGATATCTGTTTTGCCAAGAAAGCTGGCAGTGTCCGTATTATAGTTTACATGGACATTTGTTGACTAGATATTCCTGGTCTTCTTCAGTTCTTACCACAGTGAAGGGTGTCTATTCAGGTATATTTAAAGTATTATATAGTAATAATTTTCTAGTTCAAACTCTCACTTCAAGGTAGTTTCCTACAAGATTTATGGTCTGTGTAAGTTTGAAAAATGATTCAAGTCATTTTCATTCAGGAGTGCATTGCACCGATGCACACCCGTGTGAAACGTAATAACTAACTTATTAATCCAAATCTACTTTAATTTATATATTTGTACCCTTTATTTTCAACTATAAACTGCTGTGAACCGTTCCTTTGTGTGTATGCATTTTCTGTTTTACTTACTTTTTGTGTCCTCTTCGTCATATCTGATAACCATCACCAAAGTAATTGGGCTTCAAACATCACTTACATAAGTAATGCTCTTTTGCATAATGGCGATACGAGGGAGGAGGGAGGAAGGAACAATAGAAAAGATTTAAGACTGTTATCAATGTAACAAAATTGTATTTTTTTTAAATCATATGACATTATGACAAACATCTGTATACATACATTTACAGAGATAACCAACTATGATAGCTCTGATAAATTTTCTATCATGTAATTTTGAAGTTCCTATCATACAATCTGGATAGATCATATCTTTCAGTGTAAGAACATAAAACATATATACAACATACTTACTACAAGGTAATAAAGTAAAAAAAAAAGAATCTTAGGTTTTTAAAATAGCACTTCATATACCCCGCCCCACCTAAACGCTGTTGGGGACTTTATTTTCCATATACACACTTGACAAAATATATCAATTTCAATTCAACCTTGACCTTTTTCTGTGTGGTACAAATCTTGTGACACGTACCACTTCTGGTACTTTTTTTAATAAAAGAACTGTGACAGTCGTGTGTGCACAAATGTGACAGATATTTTACACGCAAATAAACCTTGACTCAGATGACAACACACATTCATGATTTTGTCAGTTTTCTTGGAATAAAACTTTCTCATAACAACTGAATACTCAAATGCCTGTCACAGAAAACACGAAATATATTTTGGTGTCAGGTGTGTATATATTTCTTCATGGATCATGGATTTAAAGTAACACACTTGTATTCTAGGGGAATTTACAAAATCGCTTATACTAGTGGTCAGATAAAACTTTAAGAACAGACTAAATGTTTGTTACAATCTAATACCCTTCATTTTACTAAGAAAAATATTTAATTTTGATAATCACTTCAGCAGTAGAAATTTTACTCAGCAGTTAACAACATTGAGAAGAAAATGCCTAGGTTTTCTAAATTTCAGCAGAAAATGAAAATGTAAATCATCATAAAGAAAAAAAAAGAAAACAATTGTCAGATTTCGAAAATAAAATCACTGCTAAAATTAGACTACTCCGTCTCTTTTCCTGTTTTTGGAAGAGAAGTCTAGTTAGAGTAAATAGATTCAGGGACAGGAAATGCAGGATCAACGATATGCCCTACTGACTAATTTACAATTTTATGTCTTACTTAACACAGCAAACATGAAATAATCACATACGGAAGGAAGTCTTTCTCACCACAGACATTAGACAAAAAGTATTGTTCGCCTATTATTTCTTTAGTTTACGAATGAACTCTCATATTCCTTTAACTTAAAAACAAAAGAACTTCTAAATAAACACTTCTACATAAAAAATACTTGAAAACAACAGAACTATACACGGCAAGGTTTCGAACATTAAGATCACAAGTAAGAACTAAAGCTCCCTGATTTTAAACCACTTTTCGTAGTAAAGGAACATACTTAGAGAATAACTTAGTCTAGTTCAATAAAACTTACACGTGAATAGGAGAAAAAAGACTTTGCTAAAACATTGAAATATAAGCAACAGGAATATGTCAATGAAATCTACAAAACAGAATTGAGATCATGTTTGAAACACTATTGTATGCGAAACTTGCACAAATACACACACATATGTAGAAACATACACATATATATGTGTGTGTCTGTCTGTGTGTGTGAAGAGTATAGGAAATGAGCGTTAAATGTGCCATCTATATTACCCATTTTATTGGCATCTTCACAAATATTTTTTTTTCAAAATGGTGTATTAGTATGAAAGATTGAAAATGAACTAACTGTTTTGGTATATTGCACAAATTCTATGACAACTTATTCATAGGATGATTTTTACATGTACATTACAAAATCTCTCTTTCTGTGTATCGTCAACATTTTAAAATCAAAACAGTCCTTAATTAAGTCCAGTTTTCCTTAACTGTTTTATCAGAGACATAGATATGTATGTCTCTGGTTTTATATTACAATATATCTTATTGGGTCAGAAAATAAAAGAATAAAGTAAGTCTAGCTTGATTCATAAACTGAATATAAAATTCAAATGTAAGTTTCTCTTAACACAGTTAACTACTGTGAAAAAAACAGGGGGTCTTTAACAAATATTATCATTGATTCAATATTCTGTCAAAGCAGACATGTAAAAAAGGTAAAAAAGAAATATATAGAAAAAAAAACATATATAAACAATTCAAATTTCAGCAGAATCTATTTTTAGACTCAAACAGCACAAAAATGTCATAATAAACATGATTTAAAAACACGTGTTATATAATCATATGATATGCATTATGTTTTCAAGAGAGTTCGAGACATTACTGTCATGATTAAGTAAACTACACTGATAAAGTATAAACTGTCATGAGATTCACTCGTTTTTTTCCCTGATTACACAACAAACTGGCTCTAAAACTCACACAATCTATACAGTGTGCATAAATCCGTTCATTTTCACAACTATTTAGCCATGCATCCCATCAAGTTTACACCCTAAAACATCCCTGAACCCTAAGGTTGCACCTATTTTACCCAATGGAATATATGATATTTGTTAAATAACCGTCTAAAGTTACAGAAATCTGATTTACAATTTAAGTGCACATTTAATTTTCATTTACACTCACATGTAGTCAAACAAAGTCTCATATGTATAAAATCTCACATTTGTGACACATTCTATTTAAAAATCTGCATTCCAGCGCAAACTTCATTTTAGACATCTGTCTAAACTTTACATACACTATTATTCATCAGCACTGCAATTCAATTTGGACAACAACAACAAGAATAAAATCTTCTGCTCAAATGACGACTAGAAACTTAGATCTAGAATGAATTACATACTTGAACTGAATTTTGCAGAACTGCTAAAATCCTGAGTAAAATCTGAGTTAAAAGTGTGTTAGCAACTTCTTCATTTATTATTCAAAACTGCAACGTCTTCATAAATTTAAACTGACTGGATAATGACATATTTCAAATCTGACCAATCAGAGATTGAAGAAATTCTGACTGTCTCAAAGTTTCTTCCATAGAACTATATAAATTTCATAACAGAAAATGTAAACATACTAATCTATCTATAAACCAAGCACAGAATTATTCAGTAAGTCTTTGGGAAATGTATCCACAAGCTAGCAAATACACAAACATATTTACACAGGCATTCTACAGTACACAATATTATGTCATAGTTTGAGTATGTTTAGGTACCTTTAGTATTGCAAAACCAATTGCAAGAGTATAAAATATACATGTATAAGACATATTATGAAATTATGTATATGAATATTTACAATTTACATAAAGAACTACTTTTTATCGCGCAATAAACAGAATGTCTAAAATGTCTACTGAGCCACTAAACTACCCACTCCACTCAACTCGTTGATGACTTTCTGTGTAAAACAGGACATGATCCTATTTCAGATGTCAGAAATATACTATGCTTTCGAGACATCAAAGCTGACACGAGGCAATGTTTCTGTGTTCAAAATATCATGACTCTGATGCCACGTCATAAGGTCAACTGAACACCTTCGTGTTGTTATTAGTCTCTTCCTCCATTCCTGCACACCAACTCGAATCTATTTTTGTTTTTATCACTTCCACTTCACTTTACCTTGCACAAGAGAGCTTTTCAGACTTGTTAACAGGAGTTGTTCACTGTTGCTAAATTTTGTTGCCAATACCGTGCAAAATTTCTTAGGTATTCAAATAAGTAGTCACTAGCATCTTCAATTGCACCGTGACGTGCAGGTTTCACTACAGTGACTCGCGTGGTCATCTTTTATACCTGAACTGTGTGTACCGGTTTCACTACAGTGTCCCATTTGCTTACGGAAGTATTTAACCGCCCTTGCTTCCATACATTATATATTTGCTGCAGTCACGGTGTCTTAAGCAATCACTAAAATTGCAACTTTTTCTGAATTGAAAACGTTTATTTCAAGCTCAGATAGAATATGTATATAAAGAAGCCTGTACTTTATCCATCACTGCAATTTTCTGCAGAAAATATAATCAAGGTGTGTCAACAAAAACTCTCAGAATTGTGGAATCTTCAGACAAACTTTATATGGCACTAAACGTATGCAGAAATGGAGGGTATTCTCCTTATGACTTTTCGGGGCTCGCAGGCATCCCTGACGCCACAGGTTGTTCCGTCCGTCCGGTGGAAGCAGAGTTGGGTTGGTAATAATATTGTGGATCTGTAATGATCAGAAAATACATTTACTGAAAGGGTTACTGAGTACAAAATTGTCGTCTGGAAAATAAACAGGTAGATACAAGTGTAGTTTTATTTCAATATGTCAAGAAATAATTAATCATTCGTTAGCGAATTTATTATCACACTCCCAGACAGCAACCCCATAAACAGACAACAGCCGAATGGTACAAATATATCTGCAATTGCAGATGGAAATAATAAATGCCACGATTCCATTGTCGTTCAATAAAACGAGTTTAAAACAAATGTATTACAAGCACATCATAAAAAGCCTATAATCCATTTTCGCAGCTTGTGGCCCATTAAACAATGAAAATAACGCATACATAAGTTCATAATAAGGGATTTGTATTACTCGGCTCTCGTGTCTTAAGAAAACCAAATTATTCCGATGCAGATTGATGGGAAGTTATGTCGTCTGCTGAGATTATTTATTGTTTCAACTTCCGGCCAAATCTCATATGTCAGTGAATTCATATCTTGCCAGAAATTATTTCTTTGTCTTGAACAATTTATTTTGATTTGTTCGGTCACGCTTTCCCGTTAGTTGTAATGATATTTTTGACTGTTATATTTGAAGAAATTGGATTGCCTTTGTAATATGGCTATGCAACAGAAAGTATTGTTAGGTATGAAATATACACCCAGAAACATGACTTTTAATTTTCATTATATTTGACAACATAAGCGACAAAACATTATAGCATACACATTTACCGGTGAAAACAGGTACAAAATCATTTTGCAGATGAATTAATAATAACTTTAAGTTTAGTTTGTATATTGTATTATCCGTGCGTACACGCGTCAGAAGACGACCTCATTATTCTGTAATATATGATATCATTACTGTGTCATAAAGAGTCGTAATTCGCCTTGTACTATAGAGTAGGTACCTACTGAACTGGTTGGCTACCATCAAATGTCCCCAGTGGTGCACGGCGCCGTGCAATGATAACGCGGGCAGTCAAACATTATATGATTATAAATACAATATTGCCCAAAATCATAATATGCTTACTGAATTAATTGTTTAAATTTATATAAAAACCTGTGTATTTCATTTACTTTCTTATACCGAGAAATCCTCAGTCACTAGTCGTAAATAAGTCCTGGCGTTATATCTCTTGTTTCTATGTGAATATTTCAATGAATCTATACAGTTGGATGAAAGAAACATGAGGAATTATTTTTTCTCTACAGTTTTCAACGAAAAATATTAGAATTCAGGCAATTGGATTATACAGTTTTACTATTTCAGTGAAGAATATGCAAATTATACGTTGCAGCACAGATTTCTACTCAGAGAAAAGTGGACAATATCTTGTCATCATTTGCCTTGGACAATGTTTTAGTTGTAGATTTCATAATTCCAAGAACTATATGTCTGCTATGCTAAAAAGGGTGTTATTCTATAAGGCAGTTTTTTTTCATGTTTTTTTTTTTTATGTACTTAGCATTTTCCATATATAATGATAACGAATGCTGTTTTAATAATTATTTTATACGTAATAAACAATGTGATAATAAAATCCTAAAAACAAAATGTCTCTACAATGCTGACAAGTAAATTATTTAACAAATTCTGCAAACTCACTTATGATGCCACTGGGGCCGTATCTGACCGCAGCCGCCCACTGTGGGTCGCTGTATGGATTCGAGTTGTACTGGCAATAAGGTACCGTCGTCTGGTAATATTCGCTAGTATTCCCTGAAATGTACAACAACACATTTTCACACATTGTCATTGTACTGAATGTTGTCGATTTCAAATAATTCCGCACCCGACGTAACTCCGTCGAGCTGAAAACAAAAAAATAACGACTGGTCCAAGGATAAAGTTGATTCTAGCATTACAAAAAATATTGTCTGCTGTATTCAGCAGTGCTTTTTGTCATTAAACATTTCGCATCAATTTTCTTGAAACCAAAATAAAGAACTCGAAATACCACAAACTGTGACGTTCGCTTCTTTAGATCTTCTCAATGCTAATATTCTAACTGAAATTTATTTTCGAGCACAAACAGTAACTTAAGCATCAAAACGTGTCGGTGAGTTGTAAAAAATATACAATTTGAAACAGCCTAACTAAGGGATGGCTTAAAAAGGTATGGCTTAATAAGGGATGGCTTAATAAGGGTTGGCTCAATAAGGGATGGCTTAATAAGGACATTACAAGATGGATAATATCAAGCCATCTGGACTACTCTTTTTTATATAATGTACATGTAATTTGAATTTTTTTATAAAACCCCTAATATTTCAGCAAGTGAGAAAAAAAAACTGTTTGCAGCCTTAAAATACAATTCAACTTTCAATAAAATGTAATTTTTAAACCTCTAAATCCATTAGACGAAATTCTATCCTAAAACAAAGGACTTCGAAGACTTTTGAAAACAATAGAGGAAAGATTGTAAGACATCTGAGATAAATAAATTCCAAATTTTGACATTCCAAAAGTATAAAGATTTTTTTATCATTCCGATCAAGGAGTTAATGCCAAAAAGAATGAAAAGACTAGAAAGTGCAGAATAATTGTTTATTGTTTTAATGTTTACTGTGTGTATACGGCAATGTCATTCTCAATCTGATAATGTTTCACACTTTCGCGAGTTTACTTATCTTAAAACAATGCATAAACTATGGTGCCAAAATACGACCATTGTGTAGAATTTCAGGCTGGTTTTCCTTTTTTACAAGTTAAATAATAACATTTAGACTCTATAGAAAGCATAACTGTTATTCAGGGCATCGGAAAGTCGCATGAGAGGTATTGTTAGGGTGGCTAATTCTAAATGCTCTGTAAGATCACATGCTTTTGTACTGTTATGTTTCTTTTAGAAATTTTCATACATCAAAACTGTTTGTTCTCTTTTAGTTTTTAGTTTTTAAACCATGAATGCGTTTAAAATCTGCTGAACTCATTAAAGTATACTATCATTAGATATATGCGAATGTACGGCTTCTGTCTGCACATATTCGAAGGCAATAAAAGCCGGATACGGACCACGGTATAAAGTACTAACTCCCATATCAAAACTGCATTACCGACCGCTACCTCTCTGTTCCTCGATCAAGCCTGCATTATCACTGCCATATCATTTGATTAATGTGCTGAATATTAATTTAGCAATTTGTTTTCTTCCTTCACTGTTTGCCTTTGTCGAGTAATAAACAAGTCATTCTAGACAATTATCGACTCACTTTTACAATACGGTCTTATCACATGCTTTTTATACGCAGATTGATTCTAGCTCGTCCAAGAAGAGTTTTCTAGACAGATAGCACTTTATTGATCCCAATGTCTTTACTCATAACAAGATATTATTCATGAATGTACTACGGAACATAAAAGTACTGAAACTTCTATTGCGTTTTATAGGGAAAAAATTGCATTGATGCGTTAGTTTCGAAAGTCCTGTATCATTCACGTGCACCCAGCGTTATCGCCTGCCTCTCGGTGGAACAATAATTTGTGCACATTGTTAATTCATGGCTATGAATTTTATTACGCTGATTTATGTGTTGTTGCAATTTTTTATAAACTGACGTTTTTTCCTCTCAATGATCAGCAACTTCTGATTTCAAATCCATTCGTCGAAGTGTTGTATAGTTTTAATCTTAGATGACGGCAGTTTGTCCTGTCTTTGCATATAAATTGGCAATGATACTAAAAAGTAACAACTTTTGTCTTATCTTCACTAAGATAAGCAAAGTTGGTGAAAAATTCTCGCCCTGAATTTTCGGAAATAGATGAAGACAACTAAAAAACCAGACAAGGTCTTTGCTATCTTTTCACCCAATCTGCTAAAGTTTCCAACATACAAATTTTAAAGATTTACGACCATGTACTTGTCTTGTTGTGGCACATCTCATCAGCCGTGCACTAGTTTTTTCATTCACAATCTTGCTATAATATCTTACTAACGCTCACTTCAAACACTTTTCCAGACCCGCAATCTAAAAATCTGACGTGATCGTAGAAAGAATTGTGAAATCCTGATAAGTCATGCTTCATGGCTTCAACAATATTCTCACAATAGTAAATCTGCAGTGGAAACCCTATCACCATGATGGGGAAACCCTCTTCCATATAAATTTTACATCAATGCATTCCAACAATATAGTACATTCTATACAAACTGCCATTGCCTGAACTCAACAATTTGTCAATGCTGTATGGTACAGGCTAAATGATCAACTTGAAAAAGAAACACCGTGAAATCTGACAGCCTGAAATGATACGCCAACAGCACCGCCAATTAAAGATCAAATGTAATCACATGAAATGTCTTAGAAGTTTGTTTTATGTTATCTTATTCCAGGAAGAAGCGATGACATCATCATCTGATGAAAGAATCTTTATGCAGTAACAATTTCAAAGAGCGAAAAATTCCCTTTCACGTACATAGAAGATACAAATATTTGCAGGGACGAGTCCGGGACATACGGGTCAGTATAGACATAAGATGCTAAAACTATAATGATAACATTTTTTTTAAATTAGAAATATCATTATGCGTGTACTGTCATTTATGCACACAGGTAAGCACTAGAAATTTTGGAATCAACGGAGAAAATCGTCTATTGCTAGTGCTATAATGAGGGCCGCCCGAATATGTGGAGAAAACAATCTAAAATCGAAGAATTTTTCGGCGGACATTCTGCACATTTAATTAGAGTTGGAAAAAAGGATAATTTGCTAAACCTTTGACGAAAAAAAATTCACAGGAAGCCATTTGCTAGTGTGAAAACATAACAGAAATATAGATATGAACAACTGGCTTGTGAATGGAAAGCCATCGAGAGCGCATGGGTGATAATCACCATGACAATGACTTGACTAACAGGTTGTCAACGTGGAATAGTTCGAGACAATCAACTGATAAACCTCATACTGCCAGCGTTTATTGACTTGATAATATCTAACAGGGCAATTAAACAAACAGAATATAAATATCATATCACCTCGAGGACGAGGTTTTACGATCCACACGACGATAGTTGGCGAGCGACTGAATTAGCAATGAATATTAAAAGAGAAGTTACTGTTTTGTAGTTAATTTGCTAAAATTGGAATAATTTATAACTGAAACAATAACATCGAAGAAATTACAGTAAAGGTACTTATTTATAATATGTAATGAACACTGTGGACGATAAACAATAAGACTAGAGAGCGACTTCAGATGAATATTTCAGAAAAAGGGTAATCAAAGAAAAATTACGGAACAGAGAGGAGCATTAAAGTCGAAAAAGATAAGACAAAGGTTTAATCAAATCTGAGTATATATTCAGAGTTTCCTGTTGGCGACGACTTACCTTGAGGTTTCAAACCGAACATTTCCAAATAAAAACAATCTGATTAGATATGGAACATCTTTAAATAACATCAGTATCATTGTTTTCTATTGATTTCTAATTTAGGGTCGTACCCCGCAGCATCAACCTAATCATTTTACCATAAATCTCTCAATAACTTAGTGGAAACTATCTTGTGAAATTGCTCCGCAAAGCAAATACGTTCCAATAGCTGCACAGACGGGTTCCAATTATGGTCTGATCAGGCTGGTGATGAGTGGTTATGTCTAAAGTTACGAGAGAACCCGACTGGCTGGAACAAATGGCGGACTCTGGTCGGTTATAAATAGATTATTTAAACCCGTTTCATTTAACTTAATCCGTAACTTTCATCCTAATTCCATGTTTTATTGATATTTCAATTTGTAAAGATGGTCCCTCAGAGAATCATCGTCTTCAAAATCAGCCAAACGTTAAAAATCATCTGGGTAAAGTATTAGTATATGTCGATGTTAGGAGAGCTTGCAGCCAAGGGAGAATAAAGGTCTCACTCAATTTGAATGAATAAAACATATAGGACTACAACTTATGAAAAACAGAATACATCAGTCATCAAACAGAAGACAATGAATAACAAACAAAAGACGTCTGCTTCACTCTAAGTTTATGCGATGCTCGATATTGAATTAAGTTTAAGTCTGGAGGCTTCGAAAACCTCTGTGGCAAGTTAACAAGAATTTTGAGAAAAAAATGACTTAGTCGTACAAATGCCACAATAGTTCTTTCGAAACAAGCAAAACTTTTCACCATACCAAATCAAGTATCTCTTTTAATAAACACATTAACCCAGCACAAAATAAATTATACTAAGCAAATAGCGACTGGACATCTGCAGAGAAATAAGGAGAAATACTGTTTCAAAAATATTGGCGACAGAAAATCCTTTCAGCTAGGGAATGGTTCCTGTTATTTAGAATAGAAAATGTTGTGACATTTACCGGATGCTGAGGCGGTGTACTGCATGTACTGAGTAGGTAATATTCAGTATTAATCAGAATAGAAAATAAGATATTTACCGGGCGGTGAGGCGGTGTATTGAGCGGAGGTGACTTGAGGCGGCAAGACAAGAGACGGTACAGCAGTCCCAGCAACGGGTTGATTCGTGTATACAGCACTGCTGTATGTCGTACTGGCTTGACCTGGAAAACAAACACTCGTGACAATGATTTAGCAGCAAATAATGCTGAGAACAGACATGCTGTAAAGTTGTCCAACATAAAAACAAAAACACAAACCTCTTTACGGTACAGATTAAAACAATAACCGTTATTTAATATTATATGCGACTAAACTGTGGAAGGCTATTCTTTCCGTTAAACAAAGATACTTTTTTAAGTCTATAGATTTTAAACAATTCACTTTTTCTTTTTGTTTCATTTCTTATTTCACATAAAGAATGACTCATTTTTTTTAAATTAGTAAATGTTTTTTTCTTCTTTTTTTTTCAACAACCACTTTAAACGAATGTAAGGACCTTTCGGAAGCTACAGTCCCACATTTATATGTGTAAACACTGAACCAATTTTCTTTTGAACAAAAGAACAAATTTCACTACAGCAGTACATTTCTACACGGACAAGCATTAACATTAATGAAACTGAATTAGGAATTGCGACAATAAGATAACGTGTTATTATCAAACACACATAAAATATCTGTTAGTATGCACAGAAGTAATCACGACATTGCACACGTCATCAACATTCTTAATTATCAAATTTAGCAACAATTTGCATAACACTGTTTACAGAAAATGAAATACAATACAATATTAGCTCATGATTGCTTTCAAGTATTGAAATATTAAAAACCTAAATCTGAAGCAAAATCGATCCATTCTTTTTCCCCACCTATACAGCGATCGACTGGGTTTGAGATACCATCTATAAACATGAGAGGTTAGTCTATAGATTCAAATTCCATTTCCTAAAATTGAATATTGCTCGTGTTTATTGATGGAACTAGCTTGATATGTCGAGAAATAAAACACTTTTCCAATGGCTGCCACGAGAAATTACAATACAGAAACTTCTGCATCAAATTTGCAACGTTTATCATTTCTGCAGATCAAACATCGTGAAAATGTGTCATTATTAAAGTAATAAATTGGAAAAATGTGCAAAAAATTGGAATCATTTTCTCTAAACATGTGTCTTACTTTCATGGTGATTTCTATCTTTCTTTTGTTTGACTAATGAAAACTTCTTTTAAAACAGGCGCGGAATAATTGCGGGCAGCTTTTTGGACAAACAAGTTAGTTAATCACATTAGAATTTAAATTAATTCCGGACTACTTTTTTATCAAACAAATTGTATTAGTACATTTCCTTAGATTACGTCAAGCTAAAATATCACCTATCCTCCATGCAAACAAGTCACAAACATGGAGAAAAAAAACATACACACACATCATGCGGCATACAACAGGCATCATCAGTCCGGTTTTATGGGGTTTCCTATTTTTCAGGGGAAAAAACAAGCTTCCGGGACAACTTTCAAGCATGTTGAACGGACTTAATATCATATGTATTTCATTTTCACAAACAATGAAAATATTTATCTGCAAATTGTCCGAGATTTTGTAATGTTTCAAATCTTTAAAAAAATCTATTGTAACTTGCTGTTGTTGTATATCTTACTTGAAAATTGAGCGGGAAAAGATGGCAAGGGTGTGTACGCCTGACTATGTGTCGGCTGTACTGGCGTCAATTCCGTTAAATTCCCACTTATTGGAGTCCCAGGTTTGGGTGACGGTGACGCACCCGAGGTCGTGATACTATTTATAGCTGCCGAATTGTTGGTTGTTGCGCTTTCGTTATTATTCGGCGTTGCTGAAAAGCGGAAACAAAAAGTTCCTGCAAAACTAGTCACAGTCCTAAGTAAGAAACTAGTCATTGCTACATCATGCTTTTTTCTGAGTATGGGTCGGATATTCTCATGCAGGAAACAACATCAAAGTAAGAAAAAGTGTAGTACAGAAAGTTACAGATTTACTCGAATACTAAAGTGTGATTAAAATGGTGACAGCTGTTGTGTATATAAAAAGAAAGAAAATAGTGCAGATCAAAGACATGATGGAAAGAATTAAAAATGCAAATCCCAAACGCCAAAAAATAGTAAATTTTGGTTAATAATGACTCAAAATTATTCATATTTCACTTTCACCCAGTTCACCTGAATAAAGATCTTTAAATGTACTCTTTACTTAAAAACTGTTGTTGTCATGGATAAAATACTATATACTAAAATGCGCTCTTTACAAATGCAAGCAGAAATACCAAACGTAAAATCTGACAGCGAACTAATGTAAGTTTCTTTCACTCGAATTTTCTGTTTTCCCTAGATAATAATTATTCTAACAGAAAATAAAAATATATAAAATGTTCATATGACATTGAGTAGTTAGCCACATAAATTATACGGGGGGACATCTTGATTGGGTGAGGGGGGAAGAATAATTTAATCTGCGAATATCACGTCTGATTTCCGCGTTATCTCGCTGGCAATAGTCTACTGTAAAGATCTTGATGAAGATTTTGTCGGGAGGCGTGGACTTTGATTACTTTACCAGACCCCAGTCGTAAATAAAGGTTGCAGAGTGAAATTCCAGAATTTTTGATACGCTTAGATATGTCTTCAATTTTGATAAATTGACGGCCAATTTGGCAGTTGACGGAATGTTGTTCTGACGTCGAGCACTTGTTTAATTTCATCAGCGACTACCGCCGTATCTAATCTGTTGCCTTTGGATCATATTTCATTGATAGTAATTTTGCACACGTTAAACTAACCATTTGTATAAAATCTGATTAATCACAGGGCGAGAAACTTGAGGTGTTTTTCTAATCATTAATTTGCACGAATAATATTGACGTGAAAGATAACTGAATATATCCAATATTGTAAAAAATGAATTTCCGGGCTGATATAAAGAACTGAAAACAGAAAAAAACTGATTTGTTCTTTCACTGAAACTAATGCCCGCTTACTCAACACGTATCGTAACGGTTTATATTTGGTATATCAGCTAATAGTAATATGAAATTTATTTAGTGTTTGTATAGTCCTGATAAGTTTCTTCTGTAAGAAATGGAAATAAGAATGTAGAAACGGTAATTAAGAGCTCACTAACGTAATTTTAGTTCCTATTAAAAAGACAATTTTCGAGAGAAATGTTTGTTCCTCACAATGAGATAAGCTGCTTGCCGATTAAGAATGGTGATGATGTAATGAGCCGCTTACGTATGCACAGATAAACATGATTTCACTATAAACTGTCATGCTGGAGATGTAATATACAAGTACTTGAGATTCTTTTTTAAATTAAGACATTTTTGTTTTACTCAAACTGAAAGTAGATAGTCTCTTTTAAATAAAATGCAAAAAAAAATGTGTGTGGCTAAAAATATTACTTTTCAACATGCATTAACAGATTCAATGCCCTACAGACTTTTCAACTTATTATTTGTCCCTACTTTTCTGAAAAGAAATGTTGTCCTAAAGTTAATACTTTATCCAGCAGACAAAATATAATGAACCTTTTAGTTTATAATGAAACGTGCAATATTAAACACATGTATTGATATATTTACTGAGCCATGCTGTGACAAAAGCATATATCGGGGACAGAAAAGCCAAAAGCGGAGTCAGTGTTTGACCAGTACTACATACTCCACTTATTATTACATAATCCAAATTCATTACGAAGTTTTATTCAATTAAAAATGTCTCGATGGTGGCTTTTGCACAGCGCGGCTCAACCTGAAGATTTCATGCATATTTACTGTAAGATAAAGTAACTTGCGCCCAAACCTTGAATGCATTGTATAAGTAACAAATTCTCCAAGTTATAAGCAAATGGATAAAAAAAATTCACCGTTTTCACGTGCATTCAATATGGAACTAGTTAAACAGAAACTGGATACATTGTATTCCGTTACAAACCTGGAAATCAAAAGAAAATTAATGTCCTTGTTTGAACTTAATACACCCAGTACTGCGAGCTTTTAGGCTCCTCCGAGGCAATTAGTTATCTCTTCGAACGCTTAAGGGCTAATTTCCGAAGCCCCGGGAGGTGCCCTTTAAGTAATTTAGTAAAGATACAATGCATTCAAAGTTGAAAGTGAGTCCCGTCACAGGTGAGGAGAGATTATATTGCTCGGGGAAATGCAACGGATATATCTGATGTATACAATCATAGAACTAAATGGTCCAGAAAGTCCTGGACTGCCAACATATTGTACAGACAGGACAAAAAAACGAAAGACTTTTTCGTGTAAACCTAAAAAAATAGTCCTCTTTTGACCGTTAATTGAAAATGAGCAATAAATCCGTTGCACTTCCGTGAATGTAAGTCTGTTAGGCAAAGACAATGGACACTAATACAACAATGATAAAAAGCATATAACAACTGGTTATGCATAAACAGAGCAAAAAAGAACGGATAAAACATTTACTAAGATGAAACCTTAATGAGCTTCCAAAATGATACGTAAGCTCTAAAAGATACTATCTTTTTTTTTTCATTTCAAACTGGAAATTACTACATACACCATTCAAGAAGAAAATGTAGGGCAATGATTTTAAATCCTCTTAATTTTTTTTTTCAAGAAGAATTGCTGTTTCTTTAAATAACCATTTATACATCATTAAAACGAGTGTTATAGGCTAGATTTAATACCTTCGTATTCGTGCGAGTCTTGCTGGGTGCGAATCTCTTGTGGTGAATTACCCTTGGTTTGTTCGACTGGAAAACGGTCAAGGTTTGTTACTATAAATAGCATGCGTCAACATTCAAAACAGGAATGAATTGAAGGTACTGAACCTAATCTAAGCAAACATTTAAACATACGTCTAAAGAAATCTAAAATGTAAAACTTAAAAACTTCTGTTCGTTGTTTAAGTTAATTGATAAATGATTCTGTTACGATACATGCAAAAGGTTTGACTGACATTTTCACGTGGGAACAAAAGAGCACAACTAGTCATCCAGTCGTCAGAGATATTTCCTTTCTTATATATAATCAAGCAAGCAAGGCTTGGGCTAAAACTGAAGAAATTTTACAAACAACAATAAATGGAACTATTTTTTATTAAAAAAAAATACTATAAGCGGTCAAATTTCATGCTTTTTTGCAATGATCAGTTACAAAAATGGGAAAGGTAAAAAAATAGGCCGAGGGTACAGAATACTCACCTATAGAGGGACTGTATGTCACTGCCGGGTTGTTCTCCGTTTGTTGCTGGGTGGGGTGTTGCTGTAGCTGTTGTTGTTGTTGTTCTCGGGTCTGATCTTCGATGGTGGGGGAGGAGGTGTACTCTTGTTTTATAGGAGGGTTGCCACTGACGTAGCTTGTGTATGGGGGTGGGTGCAGGCCTTGGGCGGAGTATAACTGTCCGTTGGTACTCATTATCACTGCTTGTGTTGGATCCGCCATAATGACACCGTTTTCTGATCTGGCAGTTTTTGCTGGGCGGCCATACCATATCTAGCGTAGGGCAGCAAATATTAAAACAGTAAATATTTATAATCACAGCTGATTTAATTTCATAGTTGTGAAAAATAGAAGACATTTAAAATATGTCTGAATCATGAATTCTTCATTAACCTAAAGTGATAACTTTAAAATTTCAATATAATATATAGTATTTGGTAAATATTTACAGACAGACTGTGGGTTCACGGGTGTCTTTACGAGACATTTATTTTTTCAACAATAAAAATATCCAAAATCATTTCCAACTTTGGAAATTAGATAATTAGTATTCTCCCATGTAATGAAAGACTGTAAAATGCTATAAATTTCATAAATTGATGCAATTACATTTTCAGTGCAATAAAACCTCGTGCAGTGATGCTACATTGAGTAATGAAAACGAAATCTTCATAATTTGGTTAATGTACGTTGTAGATAAATCATGGAAAGCACCATTTAATTGCCATGTAGTAGTTTTAAATCTATGTCGTTAATTTTTTTCTTTTTTACAAAGGCATCTTTGAAAGATGTTGCAATACTGCAAAATCTTTATTTTCAAAATAAGTTTTGGATACTATCCGTCAAGAGTTAACACACTCATATAAATTCAAAAATTCAGAGTAGATACTTGTAGAATTAGCCTTTACATCAATAATTTCAAGACAAAAAAATACAAGTTACCACACCTCTACTAAAAAATTGTTTTACCTAATAAATACATTAGAGACCTACTTCTCTCTATAGTTTCAAGCATAAATATATGAATTTTTTATAACTCATTTTAGTCTTAACAGGGGAATTATCACATGTTTTGTTAAACCTGTCATACTTACATCCATATTATTTATATTGTTGTTGTTTAAAATAGGATCTGACTTTATGTCTGGATCATGCCCATTTGAAACTGAAATAAACAAGTTTAAATCTTTACTTACATTTTAAAGCTTCTTTTATAAACATGTTCAACATTTCTTGATAATAGTTTTGGAGGAAAAATAATCTGCAATAAATTGTATTCGTGCTTTTCCCAATACAAAATGTTTCAATTTCCGGTAAAGCACGTGCTCCCAAGATCACGTGGTTTGCGCGCGGAACAGTCCGTCAAGAAAATCGTTTCAAACATCCGGATATTTATTGGGCCTTTGATTGAACGCTCATTTACCGGATACCGATAGAGGCATCAATGTGGGGCCACCCTTCCAACATCAACACTAACTTTGTGGACAAATATTTCATATTTTACATCCTTTTGCCAGAGGTTATCATTAATGCAAATTTCCTTCGTTTATAATTTTTTGTTGACAATTTTCTGTAATACAAGAGATTAAAGAACAGAACTCTGTGGTAAAACAATGATGCTCGATTTCATGACGACTCTACAAATTTGATGATTTTAGCATAAAATCGTAAATGACACTGATTGAATTTCACCGACATGTCAATTAGATTGGCGTATGTTGCGGAGAAGTACTTTATTAATGGCCAACCAGTTTATGATTATAAAATGAGAGGGTATGTTGAAGCAATTTTCAAGTCGCTGTAACGCGAGCACTTTGCTCTTTTTTTGAACAGCACTTTTTGCCCCATCACAATACCTGATATAAAATCGCTATCATTACAACAAGCATGGTATTCAGTTGAATACTAACAGACTGACTTCTAATATTTAGTTAATTAACGTGCCTCTGAAGTTGAAAACTACCCTTGCACAACGTTATAGTCTCTGTTTTATAGGAGCAATCCTCAAAACAATTCAAACATCTCAACATCAACAAAAAAACTCTTCTTCCAATTAACACATGTACGATATAGAATGATCCATCACTTGTGATTCTATTAACGAATCACCCAATTAAAATGCATGAAATCTAACAGAGATTCTTGATTTATTCACGAAAATCCGACGGATTAAAGCTGCCAAACTTATATTCAAGGGAAATGCCCTTTTTCAATTAGCGGATTACAAATGCCTGAAAATAATGGCGGAATAATACAGAAAATAGTTCCACCGGTGCAGTCATTGATAGTTTTGTATTGCTACCCGGCGTTCGTATAATTTACTACATTCTAACCGTGGTGGATTAGAGAATGATGAAGTGTCAGTCAATGGCGAGTTCTCCTGCGCAATCTTTTACTGAAATGTGTCGCTTTGTACATATATGAATACACGTTTGAAGCGGCAACCTATTAATGTCTGAATAATTAACAACTTTGATTTTTTTTCAAGATCAGTGTCCTGCTGGGACCCGATAATTCAAAGTCTACATAACTCATACAGGTGTTTTGAGTTCGGGTGACTAAATATTTCATTTGGCATCAAGGTGAAATATAAAAATGGACTAATTTCCTTTACAAAAATATATCGAAACATTTGATGACACATTCTCTTTATAATTAAAAAACGAACTGAACTTTAACTTTTCGAGTCAGGTGCAGAATATTGTTCTTCCGTGATTCTTTTTTTTTTTTTTTGTTGGGGGGGGGGGGGTCTTCTTTTTTCCGTCTGTTATTTTTAGCTGAAACATTTTTTGATCAAACGATATAATTGTACCCTAAAATGTTCTTGTGCAATAGCACCTACCAGCTTCCTCGTGTTTTCGTTTCGTCCCTGTGTTACCATTGTGATCATGTGAGAGGCTGAGGTTCCTTGGGGAGGTAGACCCATGATTGCGTTGATAGAGTACGTCCCACCTTGACCATTGGGGGAGCCATGAGGGGTTCCGCTGTCCACTGACACTGGAGAACTTCCGTCTTTGGACATTCGGGCATTTTCTGAAGCCCTATTCCGTACAATTCTGAAATAGAAAGAAGGCAAAAAATGAGAAAAGAAAACAGTTAAGTTTTCAAAATTGATAAAAAGTACGATTAAGTAAATTATTTATGTTGGATTCAAAAGACACAGGACATTTGCGAGTATGTCAAGTATGCATTTTTTTTTCTTCTTGACTAGAAAGCGCAAAAAAATCCCAACATATATTACAATAGTTATCATAAAAATGAGGCAATATAACCTGCACATAAACGGAAGATAATAATCACCTTTGCCGCTATGTGGCTGCTCACAAACAAATTGTGCATGTATTGTTTGGAACACATTAAGCAGTGCAGTATTTGTTTTACCTGAACATTAAACACATCGTCGAAAATACCTAGCATATCTCCTACGAAGTGTGGTGTAAACATTATTTTGTGTCTGTCTGGAAATCCGTTCTAAAACAATTTACGTTTTCAACGTCATCAAATGATCTATTGTACCCCGTGAATAGGGGGTAATTAAACCAGTCTGCACGCGCGCTTAGACCTATCCCCGGGGCTTTAAGTGCTTTATGTAAGAAAAACCCCTGTAAGTAGTCTTGCACCTAACATTTACCAGTTTGCCGCAATGGGAAAAACATATAATCTAACCAAAGATTCGGCCTACAAAAGAACAGCGAGAGCTGGAATTTCAGCACTCATATTTCCTCCAACTGTTCACAAAACAGCTCGGAATCAGCAAGCGCTAATGCATTGTCCGTGTCTCACACAGCGGGGGTCCCAAGCCGACCGATAGTTATACCTTCCGCAAGAGATATTTACAAAGCTAGAGGAACATCATTTAACGACTTGTTCTGAAACACTCTCATTTCTTGTTGTTTATACACACGATTGCTCTACAGAAATAAACTTGTCGATGCCTTAAAATGGCGAACAAAACAATATTCAATCACTTCTTGTCCAAGCCATGATATTATCGATTTTTACCTATTTTGCATTCGTTATTTATAGAATTACTTGCCTCGTAACAAATACTGTAGACATTGCAAAAACAATTCTTGCACGGTCAAGTGAACAGTAAATTTTGTATAATATTCCTGCAGATGAATTTGGTTTACAAACTGGGACTTGTATTTCAAGCAATGAAACTCTTCAAAAGTGAGGTTAAAACATATATAAACAATATATTTTACACTCACTCAAACTAAAACAAAAGAATTCTTTTTGCGAATGGTCAGTTGTTGCATCCAAACTTGACTAAATGCTCGAGAATCAAAGTCCTTTTTTCTATCATTTTCTAGATGCTTTCATGCTAAACATATCTGTTAGAACTATTTAAAGGAGCGGAAAAATGCTTAAAAAGTTATCTACAAAATCTTCATAAACACATAAAGACGACCCGGACTATTTTGCGACACCTTCAATTAAGCAGGAAAACGACCGCACCGGCAAACAAAAGGAAATATGTGCTTTTGTTTTATAATGTATGTTTATACTTAATCACGAGAAACCAATACTAATGTTGAGTCCTGGAGGGTAAAAGGGCATTTGTGGTTCTAGATTTTACAATGCGATAACGGCTGTACAATAAACGTTTATACGCTCTTTTTTGTCCTTTCAAAACTTTGGGGTAAATTTTGTGCTTTGAATGACTATGACAAATATTAAAATAATCTTTCATCTATTACTAATCTTAAATGAGATTTAGCACGAGTTTTTTTTAATTGTGAAACGACTTTTGTTGACGTTGGATGTGGGTATTTTTCCATATCCCCTTTACTCATATGAGATGAGTAATTTCTTAGCTTTAACTTTGGGAAGGGAAAAATCCATGATTTTATTGTTCTAGTTATCAAATAAGATATAAAAAATAACCCGATTTCAATAACTCGATGAAAAGCTTTACTGGTTTGAAAGAGACAAACGTCCCATATAATTGTCAAACAACTGGTAACCTAGATAAAAACAACCGGTGACCTAGATACAACAACTGGTGACCTAATAAATGGAATGGTCACCGATGCGCAGCCAAGTGTTTTGTATCTTGTATAAAAGTTATAACACTCGAATACTGGCAGTGGTGTGCAACCAACTGCACTATATCGTGTTACCAATGGTGTTACAATCGAAACCGGCCAATGATGTGCAACCATCCTGAACTGTATCGTGTGACAGTGGTTCAACAGTCGGACTCGGTCAATCGTGTGCAGCGAAGTGCTGTATATCGGGTATCTGATAGATGTAACATTACAAGGCGACAAATTTCACAGGCAACTAGCGCCTCAATTGCTCACCAAACAAGGTCAACGATGCACATAATTAACCCAGCCACCGTGTAGGTTTCCATTCACAAAATCCTAAAACAAGTAACGGTGAGCACGAGGATTTTATGTGTGTTAAACCTTGATGAAAATATTGGTACAACTGAAACTTTAATGGTCTTATCATTCAGCTATGACTGTGAATATTGTTATCATCACCACTTTATTGTGTCATTAATAAATTACTGGACCGTATGGTGAAACATTACAGTGATTACATTTTACTTTCACTTTATCTACGTTTGCTCTGAACACATTAATCTATAGACATCTCAAAAAATAACACAATGGTATAACATATACTAAAATTGCCGAGTACGTTCCTTTAGAATCACGTGACATGTTTAAAATTGTCTTTCTAATATAGAGAGACGAGACGACGGCTTACTGAGGGGAAGTGTATGAAACATATTTCCTATTTCTTAACTTGTTGTACCTAATAAATCTGTTTAAACGAGAAGGTATAATCATTTTTGCCATAACTATATGTGTTTATACACAAACAACAAACGAGGCTCTTCTCAAAAAGCACTAAACTATAAACTGGCTTAGGTTGGAATAGTCCATCTCTAAACTATCTTTTTTCTGGAACACTTTTTGAAACAGAATTCCCCTTGTATGTTTTATACAAAGAAGGACATTTGGCATATTCTGTACTCATAACTCCTTATATCAGTATTTTAAACCTTTCCTATATTGTAAAAAAAAATACGTAGGTGCATAAATGAGACAAAAATAATGACAAACAACAAGTGTAAAAACATTTCAGTTTTAGAGCTTAACAGGTTTTTGCCTTACTACATCTAAAATCATAACACAACAAAAAAGTACCCGATGACTTTCGTCATAAGGTAACTTCGCAACATATGAGCCACTTAAGAAATTATTACCGCGATGATGATACTTGATAAAGCTACCAATCATGCTGAAGATAAAACAAGAATTGTGCCCATACCATATGCAACAAAGATATTATCAAAACCTCATGACAAAATTTAAAACTTTACTAAAAGCTTGCACCTTCTTCTACACATCATGTTTTACAAGGATTTATAAAAAAAATAATGCTTTCATATCACTATTTCTGGATGATAAAGCATCTCACTTTCCCTTTCGATACAAATATTATCTAATGTTAAACATAGCTCTTATTTTTATGGCTTTCCTCTTTAAAACAGATGTAATAAACTTCTGGTTATTTCACACCAGCATAATAAAACTGGAGGTAAAATTTCGAAATATTTACATGTCATTTCGATGCAATGATTTTGATTATATACATTTAGCACGATCTGATAAGGGGCGAATAAAGACGGTACGAATGCTTATCAGTACGATTTACTGCCAAGAGTTTTCCTTTGAACATGCAATAATGTTACGTTAAGGAGGCCTATTATTGAAATTCGCGGTCTCTTTATGTTAATATCCTTATGAAGCAAAATGTCACACCAGCCACACAACTTATTTAACTAAATATTTGTATGCACAACTCTCTGAGACCGCGAGAAACAGACTTTGAAGTGGGGCTGTATCAAACACTTTTGATCTAACCAATCAACCAAACAGACCAATTACTATCCGAATTTTCAACCAAAAAAAGTCGGTGACGATATTTTTTTCACCAATTATGATTAGCACCTAAGACACTTTCCTTGCAGTTATATTGCTGTATCATGCAAAAGGTCAACGGCGTATGACAAAAAGTTCAGCCCTAGCAAAGGAAAGCCAACATGGTCATGCAGTTTTTAAAATAGTTCAACAGATGCACAGCCCTTCAATTAAATAAAAATTATACGCCGCCTTTGCTTAATGTCTTTCAAAGAAAGACTCGCTGTTTTATAGAAGTTATTTATAGAAAACTCTAGTCTCGTTGAATAGTTACACTATACAAAATTGTACTACCAAAACAGTTTCATGTATATGTATTCTTATATAGCTATATTCTTAAAAAGAGTTAGGTTTGGCCAATGAAGGTCAAATAAGAGCAAACTTACTAGGTGGTATTGAAATGATGAGCAAATATATTGACAGGTGTTTGTGAACGTTGCGTATAAAATGCTCACTTGGATGAGGTTGATGTCACTTCTGCATGAGTGAAGCCCAATCGGTCCAACGTGGCTCCTCGTGGCTTCATTGCGGCTTGATTTAATTGGCACGAAGTGACGGCAGAGGGGGGCAAACAATGGCAGTAATATTGGTGCAAAATGTAATCAAACATTGAGCACATTCCCGGCCAATAACAGTGTTGTTAACGCGTAATAGGGACAGACGGTGCCGCCGTTAAATTGTCTTTATTTGCCGCTTATTTACATCAGGTCCCATACTTCTAGTCAAATCTAATATTTCCTAGGACGCAATTTAAAACGTCTTTCCTTTGATCCTTGAAGACAACTCAAAGGAAGGAAACAGAGGACGGAGAATTTATAACTCGAAAATATCAAATACATTCACAAAACTTCAATAACTTCCCGTAATTTTGAAAGACATCTGGGAAACTAATTACTCCTTCCTTAATTAGAAAAACATTTAGACCCCTTACATAGTTTCGACATATTTCATTGTAATTATTGAGTATCACTTTGCTTATTATAAAGCGTGTTTTCTAAGCAATTTACAAGGCAATGTGAGTAATTGTATATTAAGTGGTTAGGTGCACTCGGGAAAAGAGATGCTTGTCAAAATATGCCTGGTAAACCATTCTATCACTTTCCTAGGCAAACAATTAACAATGCCTGAGCATTTGAAGTCGTTGGAGGTAATAGGGGTGCTATACAAATGCCAAAAACCGGAAATGGTGTTTTGATTTGTATTAGATCTCTGTCTGATTAAGTTGATTTAAGGTTCGCAGGTATTAGGGGAACAACTATCAGAACATTTAACGACGATAAGTATATCGATATGAACAAATATGTGTATACCAAGAGCTGGTCATACCAGTTCTAAAAACAACAAAAATCAAAATCATGCCGAGTAAAAACTCGTATCCGTGAAAACACAATCTTAATTTTGGCACTGGAAAACCTTTTTCACTGGAGAACTTTTTTTAAATTATGAACTTACTTAGAGACTTCATAAAAATATAACCCTAAAAACTCTTGTTATTTATGAAACAGTTCAAACATAAAACATACAGGGATTTTGGAGAATCTTGCAAGCATATGATATGTATGTGGTATATATGTCAAGGTCAAGGTCGCCTACCTGTTAATTGAGCTGACACTTGGTACGTTGTCGTTCGTGCACACATTTTCCGCTAATAATCGATCTCTGATCTCCCAGGCAAACATTGTCGGATTCTCTGCCTTATACCTGGTAATGGCATCGACCACAGCCGGCGTTGCTACCTTGGGCTTCGAACCTCCGATAACACCCGGTTTAATTGACCCTGTCTCGTAGTACCTGATTAAACAAAGGGGGATTTTTTTTTATCAATAACTACAGACTGTTAGCTGGTTACTTATTCTTAACCATGTGTTAAGAAGTTTGTGTATATGTTTCAGATAAGACTTGAGGACACAAACTCTATGTGGAATCTCTCAGACGAAACTAACTAGCATCCTTGATATTTTTTCTGAATTACAAATCAACAAAAAGTTTTTCTATATTTCCTAAAACAGGATATTTTTTTACAATATTTCACTTTTTATATCATTCAATTCTTATCAAGAAAATGACAAATATGAAATTAAAGAAAGAAAAACCATGTATGTCTATCGCAAGCTAACAGATACGTATAATTATACCAAAATTAGCATATTAAAAATGACGTGCAGATTTTCTTTCAAGATGCCCGATAATGGTTGTACAAACTTAAAACTTATTGCCTAATTGATCAAAATGAAACTTATAAATCAAAGTTTCTCATGTCATTTCAAACATTTCAAACAGTTTACTCATAGCAATTGTAACTCATCTTTCCAAATATTACTTAAAATGTCGTCGTTGGTGTTCCTTCTGTAGAGAATTGTAGACTTTGTTAGACATATTAAAAACATCTGTAGAGAGGGGACTTAAATAAATAAAATGCCAATATAATAACTCAATTGACAAAACAGATTACAATTCAGATTAACAAATTCCTTAATTGCTACACCACAACGAGATATTTTGCTTCTTTGTTTGAAAAGCCTGGTCAATTCAAAGCCCCTGACCTCTGACCCTGAATGCCCCTAAAGCTGGCATTCCTGCCAATTTGTCAAAGATTGTTTTTTAAAAAACAAGTGACTTACTATCTAACGGAAACCGTATATGCTTAATTAATGAAACACAAGAAAATCTTGAAACGGGCTCTTCACGAAATGAACGCGTACCTAACAGAACAATCATAGGGGCCATTCAGAAATAAAGGTTTCAATGCATAACTTGTGAACGGGATAATTTACCAGTCAGTAGCTCACCATTATTCTGACAAGCTGTATTTTGTAAGGAAAGACAACGCCGTGTAACCTGAGAAAAAAGGTTGCCTCAATAATTTCAATAATTACTAGTTTGTAAATAAATACATCACGTTGACCACAAAGAACACTGGGTGGGTTTGGGTACATTTTGGACAAACCAAAGCGTTTACTGCACTGAATGCTGTTGCCATATTTAGTTTCAGTGTTAGCTTTGCACGCAATCATCTTGGGTAGCGGGTTTTTATATTTGTTACATTGTCTCACTTACACTGAAATAATATACAACACGATTTTCTAATTGTATCATAACCATAACTTCCCTACTGCCATGTATTGGTTTTTCTAATGTGACAACTTACAAAACATATTCAATTTCATTCCCTTATGTTATTAAAAAAACTCAGTATGGTTGTGTGAGCTGTTAATATTTTCAAATGTATTTGTGTGAGCTGTTAATATTCTCAGTTTCACGTATTCTGAAGTAATGTCCTGTATTCAAATACACCGGAAATTCTACGCGCGTGTCTCTAGTACTGTTTATTATCGTGTGAAGTCAGCTAACCTAGTACTTATTAAGGACATTGTAATAGGCTGCAAGAACTTGTGGTCCCATCAACGTGCTTTTTCTGTTTCATTTTATATATTTTCACTCTGTATTTATAAATGTATTTACTGGCAATGAAATATGGATAAAGTAGACAGAAGTCCTCGGCAAGAATAAGTCAGTTTTGACCGTTCATACACTGCTAAAATGGTCATTGCAGATGTCTGTAAATTACAACAAGATAAATAAAGAATAGGTTCTAATGTGAAGGATGGCTGTCAATGATGGATGATTTCATATCTCTGTTTAAAACGATTCATTCTAAAAACACGTCATTTTTACACTGAAAAAAAATGCATTATAATTAATCCTACCTTTCACTTAAAACAAAACAAGGTACACAAGTTAAAACAAAAAGATCAAAGACAGATTAATTTCTACTGACAAATCTCTTGATTATGATATATATATACAAATGTATATATTTGGAGACAAACATGGTCAATCTGCGTTTTAAAACTGTAAATGTATTCTATTTTTTCCTGTAAGAAAAGTAATAAAGATCCAACAAAACTTGCTCTCAGAACTACTTTAAACTCAGCTATAAACAAATTCCCCAGACCAACAAACAAACATGTAATGTTTTGTTATTGCTATTCTCGATGTTTTATTTATTTCATTATCTTAGTTTTTTTTAACGAAAACCCTGCTGGAAAAAAAGCTATCCCTATACAAAGACAACCTGCACTTAGAAACTATATCATTTTTGTCAATGCTGATTTGAATGTCTCCAGATTTGGACAACACTTGTATCTTCTCATAATAAAAATTATTCTCAGATTAAAAAAAGAGATAATATACAAAATAAGAGAATGAGTATTAACTTATTGTTGTTTTTTTTTTTTTTGTTGTTGTTCAGAAAAAAAAAACTATAATAAGCCCTGAGTTATGCTGACGACAGCACTTAAAACCTCACTACTTCAAACTTGGATTTTTAGTTTTTATGAATTCTTTGTTTTTGTTGTTCAACCTGCATTTTTATGTGTATACTGACGTAAAAATATGTAGTTATGTTCATTTCGATTAAAAACTTGAGAAGTAATATATGTAAGTAAAAATAATACAAATCAAAAAGTTTGCTTCAAACTAATGGAACTATGTCTAAAAAAGTCAAAGCATTTTCTATAAAATATATATTCCTATGTTTAGAAACGTAACGCTAGCCATTTCTAGGAAAAATAGCATGGAGTTATCATACTTCATAATTTTTTTTTCAAGAAATGTTCACCAATAAAAAACACAATGGACACATTGCAAAAATATACAAAAATGGTTCCAAAAGGCTTTTCTGCAAGATATGAAGATTCGTATTCAACATGTTAAAAATCTGTTTCACTTCCGGCATAACTATCAACAGTGGGATTAAACGACAAAATCAAAGAATAACCGCATGAAGTATACAAGAAACTCTCATTAATCAAGAACAACTTCTCGCTCGTTCTGTTTTCCTACCAGTTAGAGGACTCGGCAAAAATGCTCATTTCCATCCGAGATAAAAGAAAACTAAGTACCATGCCACGGTCGTAACGACTGGGCCAGATTGATTTCTGTCATGTTTTTAAAATCGAGCGTTTCTGTTAATACCTTTCGCGTAAAACAATTGTCATTCGATAGGCGATTAATTGGCACTGCTCAGGCGATCGCTGTGTTTGCTAACTATCCTGGAATTTTCCATCGAAGAGGAAGCCAATTCACAATATGGTCGCATTTTTCTAGTGTACATTTAGACTTATACAAACACTAAATAGAAATATTACATTTACTTAATAAATACAGCTAAAGAAGTATCTTTAAAAGCGATTCTTGGTCAAAGAAATATTTGTTACATTGTTGATTTGCTAGCCTAAATGATATACAAAAAGTAAGTACAAAATAAGCTGTAATACAGGGCATAATAAGTCCATTCATGACAGTTTTCTTTCAAAGATAAATTAAAATCTTAGATATCAAAAAATATACTGTTATGAGACTACTGCAATGGTTCAAAATCTTTAGAATTTTACTGGAATATATTTTGGTGTAAGCTGTTTCCTGTAACCATTGGCCTAATTTTAACCAATCGCATGCTGTTGAAAAACCGCCATTTTCAAGTTTTACAGCGGTATATTTAAATAAATGAATTTCATTGGTTAAAAAAATTGACTACAAAATGTACATGTACGAGGCGAGTTTTGGTTTAACTGTTACAGAGTTTTATACCTTTATTGATATGGCCCCACCTCGTATTGAATTATAGATGTTTTGCTAAACGAAACACTAAAATTACACATTATACAGCGAAAAAAATAACATTTTGTACATTTCCATTTTCTATGTTATCTAGGTTTGTATCAATGAAATAAGCAATAACTTTTTAACATTTCTGGCGTGTTTTTATTCAATTTAAAATTGCGTGGTATGAATATACGAAGATGTAACGCTCTTTTAATTTGAAGTGATCTGATAGCTAGATTCTCAGATACGCAGTAGTGTAAAAATTTAATTTTCTTAATCCACTTTTATCGCACCTGTTTCCATTAAATGAACATTTTTGCTGAAACATTCGTTTGCAATGACATGTGGCTTGCATATTCGTTGAAACAAACGTAACTGCCCATATAAACACTGGACCAAATGAACTCTACCGGACGCAAATTTAAAATTTAAAATGTTGTCCATAGCAAATACTACAGGGAAGCTTTCTTAAGCAAAGCAGAAATAATTGTAAAAAAAAAAAGACCCCATGCTAACAGAAACTAACATACGGGTATGTTTGTGGCAGGTGCTAAAAAACTCCAATAAAGATTTAAGTGGGCATTATCAGCTATATCTATATGTAGATCTACAGTCATTGTCGTTGAGTTCAGGCGGTGCATAGCAGTACTAACGTCACAACATATAGTTCTTGCATTTACTTTTACCCGATATTCAAAGAAAAAGTTTAATAATTGGTAAAGCATGGATATTTTTACCTTTTTTCAAGACTGGTTTTCACCTGCACTTATATTATGATCTACTCAGTTTGTTTACACAAATCAAAAACAATAAAGAAGAAACATTTATCATTTTACATGAAATATACATGGCCGCGTACATTTCATTGTTCTAGTGCTTATACTAAAGCTGTGACTCATACGGCCATTGGACATGTTATTTAGATTTCAATAAAATCCTTTGTTTTACCATCGTTATATAGTATTTGACACTAGAATAAATCAATATCAGCTATAAATTAAGCAATTGGGATATAGCTATCTAATACAGTACATGTATATACAGAAGAAAGGATATCTCACTTTGTGTGTCCATACCTGCCGAGTATCTTACTAACACAGCCGTGTGACACCCTCAGTTGTCTCGAGATGTCACAAGGCCGTACCCCAGTATGAGCCAGTTCCACAATCCTTTGTCGCACCACGTCAGGCAATGGACGCCCATTCACAAACACCCCGCCTAGCTGGTTCACCCCGCCATGACCTGAAAATAGAGGAGAAAAGGTTCTCAGTTTCAAAACTATAATTTTATGAAACATGTCACAAGTACACAAGTATTTGCTTGTGAGGAAGAAAAAAGAATAAGTTCGGGAGGCGTGAGTATCATGGTTGCCAAAGGAATATAGAAAACAGCTATGAGTTCTAAATTTTTAGACTGAATTATGGTGAGTTTCCTCTATTTAAGTCACTGTTGCTCGTCTTTAAATCAAATTCAAGCCATAAACAAAGAAGTGTATATCTGTTTATAACCTGCCTTTATTAACGTTAATCTACATTCATTTATTTCTTAGAGTATGACGTGAGCTTTCTGGCATTTTCGTTTCGCAAAATTATTAAGACATTTGAATGTATAAGTTTTATAAAAATAGATATTAATTTAGCCTCATAGATTCATTTGATTTTGAATAATATATCAGAATATTTTTTACTTTCAAATGATTTAGTACCGTAATATTGATCTTTTTTTACAAATTCGAATCCTTCTGTAAACCTTTTATTTAAAAATGATTTGATTTAATAAGTTAAGGGGGAAAAAACTCATGATAAAGGATTTGTTAGTTCTTAAATATATACAGGTTCCACGTTATAAACTATATCGCTTAAAACAAACTGAACACAGTTGGACAAGTGTAGCATTTTGAGCAACAAATATACAGAGAATCCAAAAATAACTGAATAAATCTTATTTTAAATGGACACATAAGAACAGATGTGCCATGCCCCGCGCCGCTAACGTCTTATGACTTGTTTAACCTTTTCAGCTAACTGCCAAAAGTTTGAAATGAATTTGCATACCCCTACAATATACGTCTGTCCGAAAACATAATCACCGGAACAGAAAGACGGCCATTTCTGACAGGATTTTTTGTCCTCACAATTGTGTTGTTTTAACAGGTTTTACAGCAAATCTAGAAAGGTTACTTATAATGTGATGATATATGAAGACCGGTAACCCTTTAAATTTCATTAAAACGTATAAACGTCGAAATAAATAATCGTAAATAAGGCAGCTTCGGTCACAAGCGTCTGAGAGATTGGACAAAATCTGTCCTTAGTCCTGACAAGGAACTGTGCTCATTGTTATTGTTTATATATTTAAAAAAAACTTAATTATCTATATCACTGTTTTGATATCTTGTAAGATATCTTTTAATATTAACAAAGAAATACTTGGCGTTTAATCAAATATAATTAATAAGCGCTTACTGACATTAAGGATGACACAATTCATAATTTGTTGTGTTAAGACAGATTTTAAAAACATCTTAAATCCAAAATGACATTGTTAAAAAAGTAAAAGAAATGACTTTTTACTTGAACGTTTTCTCTACCACATTGTTTTAACCTGTCTGCAGACGACAGTCTTCACGTGCCTAGACTTTTTCTTTCTTTTACCTCTAACAAATCAAGTCAATTATAAGACATGTTAACGATCATTAGTACATGTGTAAATATCTCAATGAAAATGAAGCAGACGTGTATTGTAAACCTTAGAGGCAAGTAGATGTGTATTGTAAACCTTAGAGGCAAGCAGACGTGTATTGTAAACCTTAGAGGCAAGCAGATGTGTATTGTAACCCTTAGAGGCGAGTATCCCATGTTTTCTTACTAAAATATATTTCTTTTTATTTTATGATCCATTGTTCGCTACTGTATGTAAACAGTAGATTCCAGTGAAAGTGTAAAAAAGGAATGATGCGTTTTTTTTTTCAAAAGAGCATAGTCTTTGTATTATATTTTATCAACCTTTGTCTATTTTTTACAGTGACAGTAAATAAAATCTCGATTTTTATGACACAACACGTATGTAACTAAAAACTATAGATGTGTTTGATACATTTGTAGTCCATAAACAAACGTAAATTATTAACAATTTCTGTATTGTAGCTGAAGTTATCTTGATATTTTCAAACGCATTCATTCTTTTTTTCAGCCTGTGCCCTTCTAGTATCTAAATATTTAAATACTTGTTTTACCCTGCACAAAAGGGTGTTATCTGAAAACGGAAACAATGTTGTTTCTGTCGCTAAAACCGTTCATGTATTTTTAATGATTTAAACATATTATACGACTGAGACAATCCATAAATCAAAAGCATCATCCTGCCTGAAAGAGAAGCGCTAAGTGCGCTATTTTCATCACTATAATCATCCGCGGCTGATTAAAGTGCACAGAAGAAGATTTACGGACTCAGGGACTCGATTAAATTCACAAATTATGACTAGAATACACACAGCGTCCGGATCCGATTAGAAACAATCAATATTCTATATTAATATCTACCCAATCATCTGGCTTCAGTAATTGTATCAGTTATGTTTTATGTATAATATTCAATATCAAACTCATCTCGACTCGCGTAAACTCATTAGTGAACTTGCTTGCAGATTGTCTGTAAACATGGCGCGCCAGCATTATGATAGGAAGCATGGCACTGAATTATTTCACTTTAAAAAAATTAAGACACTCAATTTGTTAATAAGACAGAAAGCAATTATCTATCAAGGTGGTACAATAAACGCTTTATGCAAATCTAACAACTCTTAATATGACAAAATGAATCACCATCACCCTAGTTATGTTATGCCATTAATTCGTGTGAGCAACATCATTTTATCATTGTATACAAGTGAAATAAAAATAATTTCAAGCCTCTATATGTTGAGGGATGTATGCCAAAACGTTCTTTGTGTTATAAAATAAAGAAGCAGATACCACTATTTTGCATTCACACCACGACAGATACAAATCCAAACATTTTAAGAATCCAGAAAAGATACGATCCCATGTACAGAGAAAAATCCTAAAACTCGCACAAATCCTTGAAGAAAAACCTACCCTCCATGAAATTTCCTTGAAACATGTCAAATCCCCGTGGGTAGGGGTGGTAAGGAGGAAACGAGGTGTGTGAAGGGTAGGGCGCCCAAGCCTGTTGCATGGGTGCGAATCTCTGATCCATTGTCTGGCCCTGGGGGTAGCCGGCCATGTGCTGGCTCATATCGAACACTTTCTCCATAGTTTGTCTTTCTTTCGATTTAAATTAATTAAATAAATAAATACAAAATGTCCAAGAATAAATAAATAAATAAATTCGGCAAACAAATTTGACTATTCCATACAGCTTACAAAGAATCACTAGAAATCACTTAATCCAGATATTGTCTATCACATAGAACAAGTAAACATTACTGCTGACAAAACGCGAACCCAACTGGTTGGGGTTCAGTGCACACCCGCGTGCTCAACGTTCATAGAGGCAATGATTTGGAGATCATGATCTACCCCAGCTTAATACCCTTGTGTTTTAAACAATCGACTAGTCTTTTCAGCCTTAAATGGCATGCGTAAACGCTTCAAACAGCTACCATTCAACTTGCTGTCCCGTAATTAACTGATAGGCTACATGTTAAGTTGAAAACTATCTGTAACTGACACCCTTCAAGTTATAGCGATCACACTAAGCAAAGAATAAAAATTCCAATCACAAGTTGACACAAGTCTAAAACAGATCTTGGCGTTGAAACAAAAGACTTCAAACTAACATTTTTCTAACTGTCAACGAAGAGAAAAAAAAATAAATTCGCTTTGAAAAAAAAATAACTCTCCTTCTTTCACCAAATACGTAAATGTTAATATCTTTTTTAAGTTCCAAAGATGGTGAGACAGTCAGTATTGTAATTGCTGTAGATAACATACAGCTATCCTATAGCTCAAATCAAAGAACCAACAACCGTGTCGCCACTTCGTTAACACCTCGGTTGACAACCAGCGTGTTACAATATCAGGGTAGATGATTGGAAAATTAAATCAACTACTCATATTGTTGAAGCTACTGTATGCAGCGATGTTTCGTAGAACACTCCTCTTATTTTCTGCTCTGTGAGTCAGGCGGTCACGGGTGGCTGATCAGGACAATGTCGCTACACCAATTGGGATACAGTCTACACAGACCGACCAAACGCAAGTAAAGGCAAGAAAAGACCATCTGAATTTTTGATCTTGCTCGTAATTTGTTGTCCTTGTTGGTAATTCTTTCTTTGACATTGTCTTTGACTAGCGATACAATCTCTCTATCTGTTTTGATATCAGTAATAGCACATGTCATTCTACGCTAATTTAGACAAAACACAGATCCAGAAAATTTAAATGACTGGTGTTTTTTTTTTTAAAGATACTGAGATAGTTCGCTTTAACTTAAATCACCAATTGGCTGGTTGTGAGAACAATATCACTTTCTCTGTTATTGACTCTTTGTCATATCTGTATAAAGCCAAGCTCCTGCTTTCACAGATTCTGGACAAAAGTTTACTGAATATTTTAACACGGAGTATCCTGAATGTCAATTAAGGTGAAAGTAGGAATGAGTGATGATAACCGATAAAATCTCACTTTCTACCATTAAGGTCCGCGAATATTAAAACATCTATACAGGTTAAAACTTCAAAGGGCTTCCCAAAATCGACGCAGAACGAAATGTTACCGACAAAAAATGTTATCGTAAAAAATGATGAATCATTCAAAAATTGCTGTAAATAAAATGATATTCTTTTGTACAATTTTCAGCCAGCCTCTTTTAATGGGCCCCGCATTCTTACAGGAAAGTAAACTTTTATATCAAAGACGTGTCAAACGTTGTTTTATAACAAATTATCTGAGTAATCGTGAGATATCAAAAGTTGGAAAAGTTGAACACTCGATCAATTTCGCCCAATTTATATTTATAGCTACCATTTGCAACGATTTAAACGTGTAGATAGCCCATCCAATGAATAAACGATTGAAAATCGTTATGAAAAAAAAAAAATCTTCAACACCATGTGCGTTACATGAAACAATTAGATACAATCATCCCGGCGGCGAGTAAGGTGGCAGACGAAATGAAAACATGCGGGAAATAGCGTGAAACATGTTCGCGTTCCGCATCAGGCCGAGAATTTACTACTGAAATAATTACCACTAAAAAAACATCATAACGCATACCTAACTATATCAATCAACATAAATTATCCATATATTGCCAGAGATTTATATTGAAATTATATGCATTCAACATTTTAAATATTTACACCTTCAGGTAATTATCATTTCTCAAACTTTTTTTGGCCTTTCTTTTAGTCACGCATTTTTATTAATACATTATTTTTATAACTACAGTTAAACCTCACTTCTAATTTATTTATTTATTTATTTATTTATTTATTTATTTTCTAACATCTCAAACATAAATGATTATCTTTTTATTATTATTTATTCATTTATTATTATTATTGTTGTCGTTGTCGTAAGTAATAGAAATAGTATCATTATTTCCAGCGCAACAGTTGTTTTATACTAAGAGTCACAATACGCAGTGAAATTTAGCCGTGCAATGAACGATGATATTAGCTGTAGCAACTTTTAGCAAAAAGTTCTCACGAATGTACGTGAAAAACATTTTTTTATTAAGAATACTGTTGACGTTTATAGTAAAGAGTGGTAAATATTTATAAAATAGATCTATTCACGGTTTTTGACAGAACAAGGAGTGAAAGTTGTCGCGTTGTATTTATATGGTCACTTTATTACTTTGAAGATACGACAGGTCATTGTTCAAAACCATCCGCGGACACTGGTGTTAGATATAGGGTTGACAACAGCCGCCATGATCACCGTGATTAATCACAATTTACAGACAGCAAAATCTTTCACTGACCCTTATGAAAAGGGACAAATTCAGCTTAAAAACTGATCTGAATTCAGAAATGGAGATTTTTTTAAATATGAGAATATTAACCTTCAAGGTGACAAGATTGAATGAAAAATTATACATAAACTAGTGAATTATCTAACTCCGACATAGCGGTGAAACAACTTCATCTTCATATTTCGTCAGGTAAATCATAAGTATAATTAATTAACGCTGTGCTGCTTTAGTTAAGGAACGCTTAACTTTTTATTGTTATGACAACCTTATGTTACCAAAAACTCCCTGACAAAATTACTTACATTAATTCATATTCATTTTACTATCACATGAGATGTTAATTTTGTTTACAGAGTTATTATTGTTTTTTCTCTCTTGGCTAATTGATTAGAAAACTCAGTTGTTTTGAATGTGTAATGTTATATTTCTTCGTATGCACCTTTTTAAAGTCAGTTCATTCTCCCTAGCTTAACAAATAATCACGTTGTCTACGACAAAAAGAAAATCAGCAAAAATCACTGTCATTGCTTCTTTAACCTGTTTACATATCAAATGATGCAGTTCGTTACGCAAGATTTCCGGAACTCTGAAAAAATCCCGTCCATTAACGGCGCGCGGTGTGGGCGGAGTTAGCCATCGAGATCGGTGGCTTAGAAGAAATGGTGCAGAGCATGCACATGTAAACAAAACATTAACCCATATCATTTACTTACTCTTACACGACTGGTAATAATCCATTACATTCATGTTGAAATTCGATGAGTAACGGTAGGTGGGCTGTGAAAACTCCATCGATGCTAGCATTGCATTAGTCCATTTAAGACAAGAGCAAAAATTTTTTAAAAGTATCCAGAAATCAAACGCTTTTGCAAAATCACTAAATAATCACAAAATTTAAAGTTTTGAGTTTGAAAAAATATATAAAACTTATGAGTATTTTGCTAAAGTTTTCGCAATATACGTTCCAGTTCACAATAAACTAATGCTATCCATGGTTGCCCACACAAAAGAGAACGCGAAGTCATGCATCGCCCATTCAATTACAGTCGTTCAAAGCCGAGTTTTTCTATAAATCATATGAAATATAATTGTAAAGGTATATTTTATATCATGAAGTTCAGGCTCCATTGGCCACGATGCTGTATTGATAGCTAATCTACCGCCCCATCGATCGGGACAGGACGGCCTTCGAGGACAGTTATCAAAACATTTTCAACTGGTTGCGCCCACTTTCTTAAGTGCAATCAATTAAGGCCGGCAGATTAAAGCACGGACACAAATTCTATGTTTTAAAGCAACGGAACAGATCGGCTTGTTCCCCTGGTCCATAATGAACATAACCTATAAAAATCCTTATTTTGCTTCTTATCACATGAAAATGGTCTGCATTCAGAAAATAGCTGAGTTTTATATGGAAAAAAATTACCTCTTAGACAACGAATATTGAGAAAAAAATTTAAATTTCAAATCTTAGGACACTTAAAATGGAAACAACGAAGACTGTTAATATAAAGAGAACAGGCTAAGAAGTCTATGTAAAACTATGTAACAATTAAACACAATCATGGGCCAAAATTATAAAATTAACTAATAACGGTCAATGTGGATAGTAGAAACAATGAAAGATACTTTAAACAATAGTTTTAGCTGGCTCATCGCCATTGTAAAGCGATCACAACTACACTTCGTAACTGATAAACATTACACTGAGATGTCTTTTTTTCGAGCTGAGCCAAGCGGCACAAAAAGAGAAGAAATATGGAGGTCTAGAGCCTGTTGAGAACCACTCTTGCGCTACAGTAATTACATACAAACTGCCAGTTTAAATATGCCTATCTGGGTATTTAAATTTGTGAACGAAATATTCATAAATTCATTTGATAGTAATAATTGCAAATAAGCAACATCGTTTACTTCAAATTTTGGATAATTTGCGACAGTGTGGTTTTAAAATTTCAAGAATTTGATAACGTCTTGATTCTTTTAGGAATGTACTAAGATTGTAAAGTTACTATTTTCTGCTGTCTATTTTTTCCTTCCCAGCTGTTGTTGGTGTAAAAGTTATGTTCGTGAAAATGGCGCTGTGAATTTTAAAACGGCAAAAAACAACATAACAAAAACGGCAAAACATCAGGTGTATAAAGTAATCAAGTTCACGAAGAATCATTTTGAAACATTATTCAAAAGTTAACAATGAGATATACATTATAATGGGAATTATCATTTTATAAAACAGGGCTGGTTTAAACCACAGTGACAGTGTTCATTGTTGTGACAATCCTTAGAACAGCGATATTATTATGAAAATTGTCAACAATATTACCTATCCAATCTTCATATTATATAGGCATTTTATTTAAATATTAATACTTTATAGAGTTGAAGTTTTATAAGGTAAGTGCATTCAAAGACTGAGAATGTATCAAAATTGATTGAGATAAATTTTCAGAGGCTGTAAATTTTAACTTTCATTAGTTTAAAAACGTCTTATTCTAAAAAAAGGATTATGGTATGGACAAGTTTATTATAAGTCATCTGGATTCTCGCTGGTGTATTGACGAGGCTGGTACCTGGTGCCCGGGTGGGAACGGGCCCCTGGAGAGCGCCTTTACTTTGACAAATCCTCTCTGTATACGGACGCGACTGGGCTTGCTCATTTATATGATAATTATCTACTCGTATTTGAAGCCGTTTTAACTTTACCGACAACCATCCTATATGAAAAGTGAAAAAAGTCATTAAAGATGAGGTCTTTATAAATATTCATGCTGATTTCGGTAATTTTGTTTCCAAAGGCAGGGTCAAATTTGGTATATTGAAAAAGTGCATGATATCTTTGATGTATTGTAGTCATTTTTGTCGATGTTTCTTATAGAAAGTTTTTATATTTTGATTCTCACGTGTAATTTGAATGTCAGTTCAAGTAAAAAGATGACCACATATCGAATTGTCTGTTCAAACTGATTGACTACAAGTCGATGGTACTTTGAAGTTTCGATACAGTTTTTTAAATCAATTAAAATTAACGAGTAGAGATAATGTGTCGGCAGGGAAATCCACTGTCCAAGTCACTTCAAAAAGGACAATAGAACCGAATTCAAACGGTATAAGAACTTTGAACTAACTCCATTTTCTCAAAGTACAGTTAATATAAACAAACTTAATATATTTACAGTCAAAATTTCAATCGTCTTTAGTATTTTGAGACTTGCTGAGTCCTGAAACCTGATCAAATTCTTCTAACTGTTCTAAACCTTTTCATTTAAGCAAAAAAAAAATCTATTTTTAGAATTGGTATAAAGGTTATTTGATAGAGAAAGTCAGATGTCTTGCTCCAGATGTTTTATATGAACAATATTTTATTTCAATGGTTAGATATTTTGTAACGTGAGCTTATATTTCATTTTTGTGGCATTAGACGCTACGTGTACAAAAATGTGTTACATCTTTGGATTTCCACTTTTAGGCATAAAAAGTCTATCTGAGAAAGACTTACAAAAATCACGGATGTTGGAAAGATTACTTTGTTAAGATAAAAAGATGTACATCATACTGTAACCTAGACACACTATAAAACTGATCAGTGATTGTACCAGTTTGTTTAAACAAGGCGTAAGAAACAACTCATCGACTGTTTTGTTTTCAAATCTTATTCACCATGTTCACAAACAGACAAAAGCCATCACTGAAGAACAGAGGGGACCACGTCATGTATAAAATATCTGAGACAATAATAATATATAAGCAATAAATGAGTTAAGGGTCAGAAAACTTGAGCGATAAACTGACAACCTTCCATGTCTGGGACTCTAAAGACGGTTGATTCAAACTCAATCTGTTGAGAAATCAAATGTTTCACATAAAACAATCAATAAATCGGACTTAAATAACATTGTCGCAATTTCCGATCTGGAAATTTTAATTCAGTTCTCAACGTACAACACAAAAAGACGGAATTCAATATCAAGCCTTTGAAAGACTATGCATGTACAAATCGGCACTTAGATCGCACTGGTCTAAACATTAAAACCTGTCCGAATAAAGATATCATTTAAAGTCAATTGCTAACGCTTTTTGTCCAGTGTACATAAACAAGCGACCCTTCCTATCTGAAAATCAATTATATTTCAAAACAAAGCCCTTCAAAACTTAACATTTCCTTATCAAAGATCAATTTATTACTTCAAGAAACAAAAGATTCCCATTTAAGCAAAGATTTGGGGATTGTGATATGGTACATAAGACGTTATAAACGTTAGAGTGTCGGGTTTCGGGCCGTGAAATAGGCCACACATCAACCCATACAGTGCACCCAATGACACCAAGCCTACCCATAAATGCGGCCCATCACGAAACCTCGCCATTATAAACAGAGAACCCGATACGCAACTGCCATTTGATTTTTTGTCCATTCCGCTAAAATAAAACACGTCCATTGTTTTAGTGGGTTTCGAGATAGAAGATTAGTGGTGACTTCCGAAAACTGTCAGTTGATACACAGTCTTGCCATTACTTGTGTGGGTATAAATCTTCCTGAGACAAGTCTGGAAACAGCAGTTAGGACGTGCAATAAGAATAAAAAAGCCAAGAACACGGATATCAAACGGATAAACGCTTAGGTAAAAAGAACTACAACATCATAAGTATCTTGTCAATGTATCGTTACCAATAATAGATTTTTGGCTAACATCTGTGAAACTTCCTCAGTAAATTATGAAAAAGAACAAGGCGTAGACACAGAAACAACCATCTTTTTACCTTAAATATTTTGTGATTTTTTTTAAATACAATTAATGAAACTCTAAACCCTCTTTCTCAAAAATACAACTGCTGAGTTGTAGATCTGAACTGCTTTAACAGACAGAGAGACAGATAGACAGACAAATACAAAATAGCATGACGGCTTTCCAAGACAACTTCCAGTCAAAATTCAATTATTTTTTAAGCAACAAATACGGAATTCGCACATTCATAGTACAATTCAAATGATAGCCCAACAACAAAATTAGACAAAGAAAAAGAGACAATTAAATTAGCTATACAAGTCATTGCTTGTTCAGTCGTTTAAGACAAAAACAAAAGAAATCCTTCCCTTTATACATTCCCTACATGCACTAGCGTCGTGGGACACACCGTGTAATCTTTAGATTTCTGAAAATGCAGTATTTTCATGATCATTGTATCAATGAAGATCTGTTAATATCTGAATTAATAACCATTAAAGTTAATTGGTTAGATGATGATTTAATTGACTACCTTATGAATAATCTATACCTTAAATTAAGCTTCAATAATTGTGAGACTCACGCAATGAGTTTCACAACTGGATCTACGCTGTGTTAACATAATCAGCGGTCTTAATGCATGGTTCATGACTTAGCCTTCCTAGTAAGTTCTCGTTCACTCTATATTAATGAGAACTCAACAATTACTGTCACCCTGCAAGACTTTTTTTGAGACACAACTGCTTCAACAATTTCACCATGTTTAAAGTCATCTACGAATTTGACTGCGTGGATTTTCAGAGGCGGTTCTAGAAAAGTTGGGAATCGAATACTTACGACAGAGTCAGTAAGTTTATTCAAAGCTTCAAACTTGGTGTAATATCAACATCTGTCTTGACAAAGACCATAAACCCTTTCAGGGATTCAAGGATAGGAAACGAGGCCATATATCAATAGACTCAAAGGTCCACACTATAGTTATAATTACGATTATTTTCAACATCAGGACATTAGGAATTTAGCCTGTATCGGCTAACTTCTAACTTACTGAAATCTGACAGCATCAGTAATACTACCAAATCTGAAAATTTAAATACCTTACAAAATATAATTACTTATGACTGCAAAATTATTTGAAATTCCAAATACCTGAAAAAAATATTGATTACAGCAATTATTTCATTAAAAAAGAAAGAAAGAAAGAAAAAAGTGTTTATTATCAGTGCAAAGTTACAACACTATTAGTAAAGTGTAATTTAAGCATTCCGGTTAAATGAGGCAATAGGCTAAATTAACAAATCATCATTTTGTAAGGTGGATAGGGTTACACGAAATTCTCACGATAGTTTCAATACTATATGATACAGCGTTTGGTCTCCCTTCACTGCCTTACATGGTAAACAGTATAAGTTCTCTTATATATTCCTAAGTCGTTTCTCTTCATTTTTTTATTTCTGTAAAAAGCAAACAGTTCCGATCATTTCTGGTTAAAACGTAATTTGCAGTAAAAAATGAAAAAGTGATATAACGCAACAAGTATTATCAGGATGAATCGGCAATTAGAAGTATATCACAGTGTGTCAGATGAACAAAAGGTAGGCGGACTTAGAACTGTCTAAGAAATGCCAGCAGGACAAAGGGTAAAAGTGACCTCTAGAGTGCAAGGAATGAGCATTGTGGGAACAGACACTATGCACTGTGTGTTGACTCTAACTGAAATTCAACATACTGGTGGTACAAAAAGCAAATGCAAGACAGGGACACCGTGGCTTTGGTCCACCATTAGCAAGCAAAACATTGCAACAATAGTCCTCTACAAACACGCAATATATTTTCCTAAGTTGCAGCACATATGTTAAGCAAGAGTCGCCGAATGTGTAAACCTTTTGTGTAAAAATAAACTCAAGAGGTTCATCGGACATAGCCCGTGATACAACACTTGCACAAGAAGCAGAAACACACTTCAGGAAGGGTATGGCATAACGTAGTAACAAACACTCTTCATGAAGGGTATGGCATAACGCAGTGACAAAGCGTGCTTAATTCATGTGCAAATCTTTCGAAAGATGCTATGCAAGACTTGAGACGACTTTCGCTTCTATCCATCATAATTCTGTGGTGGGTCCAATGCGTCATCATTCTGCATAATTATTTTAATAGTTTAATATCGAGGTTAAGGTCAGTTGTACCTTCAACAGGTTTGCACTGTTCAAATATTGCAACAACAAAACCAAACTCTTAAACAAGCTCTGTTTATACTTATATTTGTCTCTGGCCACCAGAAAAAGGCTGGCTGTCACAAGTTTTAAAATGCTTTTTTCTAGAAGCTAAGACATTAATCAAATTCATTTGGGTTGAAAATGTGAAGCGAATGTCAAAGGGCAGCCCGAGATCAAAGCAAGCTATGACAAACTTCAAGACAACTATGTACAGAAACGTCAGTGTAGAACAGGTGTATCTCATAGCAAAACTCTTATCTGCATTAAAACATAAAGACAAAATACTGCTATCTACGTCTACCAGTTAGTAAACAATCAAAATTTACCATTCGAATACGCGTGAACAAATTGTCTGAACGAATTTGTAAAGGATGAACCTCAGCAATGCCTCAGTATAGAGGGGTATACCCTTCGGGTTATTTATTATAAAGAACTTATCTATTCCGACTGTCAAAAAGGTTCTCTATCTTTTCTATTCAAAGTCTCTGGACCTCATACACGCAATGCATGATGTGACCAAATTATCTGTTCAATTCTGTGTAATTCTATCTACCCCTTCTGTGGCAAATGTAACCCTATCTAATTCATTGACAAATTCTATGTCCTCTACGGTTAAGGTGGCCGCTACTCAAGCGATACGAGCATCTTAGTACAAGGGCATTGTCAAAACATTAGTAAATAAAGATGTCAAAGCGTAGGCTATCATTAAAAATAACTTGATCACTCAATTTGCGAGTACTGTGGAAGCGGAAACCGTTTTTTTCGTGAAAGAAATAACAGTGAAACTGAGATATTTATTCCGAAGGATGTATGGATGGGCGTTGATGAAGACGTCAGTATAAATGTACTAAGGGTAGAGACATGACTTTTAAATATGGACAACAAAAAAGAAAATACATGGCTACAAATGAAACTAAGACCGAGATGTTACGACCAATTAATTGTCAAAGTTGAAGAAACGAAAGAAAATACACTCTGATTTCGTTCTAACGACTTGACCAATTAGGCACCTGTCAAACCAGTCCGATGAGCCTTGGTCAACTCGGAAAATTGTAGTGACAGTTTTTTAATCCCTTAATGATTGTCCGCATGATCATAAATAACACAGAAAGTGATTTCCACCCTCAACAAGAGCTTGTTCTGTGGAACTTGATACAAAAACCGACACAAGCAAAACCTTGCCATCCCCTCATTATATAGGCATTAATGTCTAAACATAATGTGAGCATTATTATTCTCTCAAACGAGAGAATGCCATGTTGCAATTTTTTGAAAGGTAAAAGGAAACACTTAGACCTTTAAATATTCATCTGTTTATAAAGTGAGTGTAATTTATGGTACCACATAAAACCGTATACGTATATTATGGGATTTTCTTTTTTAGCTTTTATTGCATTATTCAAGAAAAAAAATAATAAAGACATTTATGTACAGTCAGAAAGCTGCCAACATATATTATGTCTAGTTTATAGACTAACCAAAATTTTCACTGACATAGAAGTAAAAAAAAAAGAGGCTAGCCGCTAAGTTGTACATCTTTTTTTCAAATATTTTTTCAAAAAATCTAGAATGATTTACCAAGGGGTTTTTTCTTCTGCTTTTATTGCATCATTTAAGAAAACTCTCAGACTTATATGTTCAAACAGATTTTAACAAATGCTTGTATTCTTGTATTACTGATAAATCGACTAAGCAAACGACTAATTGACATGGCACGGAAAAAGAAGCTAAGTCGTACACTTTCAAACATGCTTTCTCTCTCTCTCTCTCTCTCTCTCTCTCTCTCTCTCTCTCTCTCTCTTTCCCCCCAAAAATACGCATGATTATTCAATTTGTAAAGTTTACAATAAAGCGATACTTGGAAAAACTATCTCTTTCTTAATCTTAGAAATATACTGTTGTTGTTTTTTACTTTTCCATTTCTAAACATATCCATGTACTTAAACACTATCGGGTTTTAAGAAACTGCTGTCATAAAGAAGACAATATATCAGTTATAAATAAAACAAACATCTTTTGCTATTTAAAACAATTTTCGATTGGCCAATTCGAGGGGCTTGGTGCACGACTGGACTAAGTCTACCGAATTATGAAGGAAGTTAGTCCTGTCTTTCTCCAAGCTCTCCATTATTAGACTCAAGAAGAAGAAGACAGCTACATTGTCATAGACTGATTGGATCTAGGATCCTTCGACCATAAATTGATTACCCTCTTTTTGCCTGTGGTCGTTATTAGAACGTCATCAACTCACTTGCGTTCCCCGCAAGCAAGCACTTGTATGTGTAGCAAAAACAATTAATACTCATTTAATTTAACACTTAATGACCTCCTGGCTTTAGAAGCAATAATTCGCAAGGCATTTATTTAAACAATTATCAATCTGCGTTGGTGAAAAATAACCAGAAATGGCGAATATCTTAGCATTACTGCATTAAAGAAAATTGACATCTGAAAGATAAATTTCCGACCATTGGAATTTTGACGCTAATCAAGTGAAATAGGCTCACTTGTGAGGAAATGCGTAAAGTAAGGACTGTTCTTTGACACAGGGACACAGTCTTCATAGCAAGCGTGTTTGTAGGACTTTCTTGCGTGACCAATTACAAGTCCATATTGCACACTGTCAGCGGGACTGCATGTTCTGTCAATTACCCACAAGTAAAAACTCCTTATTGAATTGAGATGCTTTCATATCAATTACAAAATGCGAAGTTGGATCTGAAAATGTTGCAAGTGAGTTGTCTGGTGGCTGAAATGTGTCCTAATCAAATGAAAAAAGCTGACTCCTATGTCCGTCTAACAGATAAAAATAAAGGAATTTATTTTCTCTCTTTCAAAAAAGAAATACCATATTCTCGCGGCCAGCCAGCCTTATCCACTGTTATCCAAAATAAAATTTTACTCTATTAATTGATTTTAATTTTTATATTCTGTTTGATACGTACACCACCTATGAAAACAGGCATTTAATAAAACAGGAAAATTTCATTTCAATTAAATTACTTTACCTCAAATATCAAAAAGAATTCTAAATGTGATGTATTTATTTGCACTTCCAAAAAAAACAAAAAAAAACATCAATATGAATAGCAGAGTCACAGTTTTTCTCGTAAGTTCGAAAAAAATCAAGAAAAAATAAATAAATATAATTTATCATCTTCTCACTCTGAAACTCATTAATATTGAATATAAAATAAGATAAAAACTGTAAACCCGGAATAAATCCCGTTACAGACCGGTCGTTAATTACTAACGATTACTTTGTCATGAGCAGATCAGTAGAGATCTATTTGTCTGAAATTCATTTGCAATTCTAGTACAACTGAGTTGGAATCTGTTACTGAAATTAAATTATCATTTTTTTTAGTCAAGATTGTAAATTGTCTTTTGCGAGAATGAGCGAAAACATGGTCTTTACATAAACCCTTTTTACAGACTTTATATACGAATATGTACGTATATTTCTAACAAAATTTGTGTATAACCTACTGAATACCTAATTCCTAATTTAGCCTGATAGGTTTTTTGTTGTTTTATGACATACTTGTACACCTACATTTATAATTAGCAATGCCGCTTAATGCTGCTTTTAATTTGCTTACAACAAAATAATATGTAGACTTTGTCAGAGAAACACGGGAAGTGAAGGCTAGTGTTTTCTGAACAAAATTAATTGCAATTTCATTAACACTTATTGTCTTTTTGCTTTGCGTTTTTGCGAAGACTTTTCTGTTTTCATTTGTCATTTAGTTTTACTGTTTTTGTTAAATCCAGTTTAAGGCGTTAATTATTAAGAAATATGGTTGACAAACGACATAAAATATTAATTTCACTTCACTTTTTTCTTGCAAAAATGAAAATTGTCATGAAAAGACAGATAAAAGTGGAAAGTTCGGATTGTCACATCATTGTTACAAATGAGTTTGAAATAACATCTACTTGCAGGTGGGTAGTATCCATTTTAAGCTTCTGAAGTTGTCATTTATTATCAATAATCATAAACATTCAGTAGTTTTCGCGTTAAGACTTTGATGTGTTTGAACTAACCGACGTTTAATGTTCAAATTACTACATATTACATGTTTTATAACACTTTAATTGTTCATTTATTAAAACATTCATCTTGCTGGATTCCTGCATCATACATTTATTTTAACTGAGGTAAAGAATTACCAGGTATATAAAACAAAATAATAATGAAATGTCACGGTTAAAACTATTCAGATATGAACATAAATCCTCTTAAAACAGTTGTTAAAAACTCATAAAAAATATTCTGGATTACTTTTTAATCTTTAACGCAATCGAAGACACTAAAATGTTGAACAAGTGAAAAAACATATACAAAAAAAAATGTTAAATCTCTTAAAAAATATCATGCTTGACTTGTCATATGAATTATAATAAAAATAAATTAACTGTTATCTTACCAAAAAGGTGCATCAGAACATTCTGACCCTTTATTCTTTAAAAATGAATTATACAAATGTTTACATATCTAAGAAAAAAACAAGTTCCGTAATTCGCGGTAACTATAACAAAATAGCTGGTCTTCAATTTATTATGACAATAATATATTACATTTTGCATTGACGTCTTACCAAAAACATTTTTGGTTAATAAAATATCTGTAAAGCAGGATCTAAAATTGTCCTGCAAAATTTATTCTGAAGATTTAGCATAGTAAATTCACTGATAAAGATAAAATATATATATTTGCCATAACTAAGCATAAATTCTGAACTTTTTATTAGTTTCCTTCACAGCAACGAGCTAACTTAAACCTTATGAATTACCTTTAATCCTTCCAGCTTTTCTCGCAAACAAATTGGCACAGTTTGCCTGCTGAAACGCGTACATTCCATATGCAGATGACATGGCCGGGATCGAACTGTACCGACATGCCGCCATGTCGCTTAGGACCCATCCCGACGGACTGGTAGGCACATGAGTTATTAAATTCCCCGTGACTGTAGCCAAAGCCCTGCTTATAGGGACCCTGGTATGAGTAGGGCATCGAGTCTCCGAAATACAGCATGTCCATTATTTTAGAATTTTAGAAAACCCAAACGCATTTGATGTTGCAACTTATTAAATAATCTGTTATACAGACGTTGAATAAGCACGTATTTTATTAATAATTCAAAAGAGAATATTAACTATATAATCCAGTCCGTCCATTGGTGCGTGTTGTGAATCAAGGAAGAAACAGTCAGTTACTGATGTCAAATCACACAGAATCCATGGTACTGAACAAACACTGGTTTCATCTTATACTTTGACCTCATTTTGCTTCTTAATTATGCACGTTTAAACAACTGTTTTTATTGTTTAACTCTGATCTCTACTCGCCTGTCTACTAAATTATTCTTAACTATTTATCATAATATGGGAGTTTTCTGCTATGTAAAAAATAGTAAAATTATGTTTTTCTCGACAATAAAACAGTTCGCACACGAATCAGTCGGCCGCATGTAAATTACACAATCAACATTTCTCACAAAATGTCATTCACAGTAAATATAATTTGCCTGAATATAACTAGATGTGTTTAATACCTGGCATCAAAAAAAAGCATTCTCTTGTGTATAAAGACTTATTAAAACGTTCCGGTAAGAGCGAAATCCTCGCGATTGCAGACGACACTAAATGGCCTCACCTGGGCACCATCAATGACTGAGTCAGTTTTTCAGTGTCACAGGCAATCAAAAGATATACAGAGACACTTTTAAACTCACGGTGATATTCTATTGAAGTACCGATCAGTTTCCCTTACTTATGTAAATCACCGCGAATACTTTCGCCGATCACTGTTTCCTAATACCGTTTCAAACCAATTCCTATGAATACATCAACCTCTCCTAACAACTCGTACAAAAACTTATGAATAAATCGACTCTCTGAACGGCCATAGAACTGCAAGCGCGGAGCTTATTCGCGGCTTTCCGAGCACAGAAACAAAATGCTAATACTGATATTGACACCCCTTGCGCTCTCGAAGATTCTGTCAGAGAAAATTCGGAGAAAGGGTTCCCAACGGCTTATAACGGACAAGCTACGGTGTTACTGCATTTTAAGTGAGGCAGAATTAACAATCGGTTCACTTGCTTTGCTATTTAAGCCAATTTCTCACTCTGTCATAGCCGTCATTTTACAGCCTCTCGCGAAGCTATCCATTGGTACGTTTTATTGTGAAATATCTCCGTAATAAATGATAGGCACTATTTTATATTCTCTGTTGTTATAAGGTGGCAAGGCGTATTAATACTGAGTGCATAGAAACAGGAAACGACCGGAAATGCACGAGTTTTACGTGTTTTTTATATAATCTTCACAAAAAGTCCAATTTAGCATTTAAAGCTACTAATACAAAAAAATAACAAAGAAAAAAATCAAATCAAACGTATACCTCATTCATCTAATGTCTTCTTTGAAGTAGCAAAAATTCATAAAAATTCAAATTTACAAAATGTCTGATCAGTTTAACTGGCTGATCATAATTATGATCACGCCAACTAGCCGTATATTTAGTTTCGGACATATTTTAATACCGTTTCCAAATAATTTCTCAGTAATTGTTGGAATATGAATGAAGGGCAGCCATAAATTTAGGTTTTCGATATGCCGATATGGATCTCTGCTACAAGCATTTGTTTAATGTGTAAATAATTGATTTGAATTGTAATTGTTTCTGCTTAAACTTTGCTCAATAAAATATTCGGCGACATGCATCGCGGTAGGGTAAAGAGGGCCTCACTTCGGGCCAATGCTCCTCCGGGGACTTGTCCCGCCATTGACATAAAGGTAAGTTACTTTGACACAACAGATGCGGCGGTTGATGGTCCAAACACTTGTACTGTTTTGCAGAACAAATCGTTATTAACCAATCTGTATATGTAAATGAAATCCAAAAAGAGCTAAATACTTGCCTTATGTCTGGCCTCAGAAAAGGACCCAACGTGTTTTAACTGCTGTTTTATTACAAACTTTTCTTTGCAATTTTAAGCTAGATTTTTTGTTCCATTTATCATTTCTTCAAAGTTGCTGCGGTTATTTTAGACAAACAATTAGAAAAGGAATTTCAAAGTTTTTTGGAAATAAAACAGTTTATAGAAAAGCTTGAATTGCACAAGAATTGTGTGGGCGTCGTTTTTAATTGTACCATGCAAAGGTTAAGCAACTTAACTAATATTTCTCTGTTACCGTTTGGTGAACTTACACAAGGTCGAAATAAATAATTATCAAAATAATACCTGGATGCATTTTTAAATGTAAAATTGTTGTGGATTTTTTCCCCTTTTTTCAAGGAAAGTCAAGCTCTTTTTATTTACGTATATATCTATATACAACGTGCAAAATTTCGATTTATTGTTTCGCAAGGCGATGAGAATTATTTTGTTGGCATAACAACGACGTTGCGGAGAAATCACGGCGGTCCATTACCGGGTAATTTTGTTGCCGGAAAGAGAGAAAAGGAATGCCTCAGATTTCATTCGCAAATTAAAAGGATGATATCGTGCCCGGGGGACAATTAAAGCGCACTTGTGCCTAAATTGATACATTAAGCTTGTCTCTTATCTCAATCTGTACAAATTGGTCAGTGGAGACGTAGAGGTTGCAATACATTTCACCGGCGTGTGATTTATCCCCGGCATTAATCTTGTACATTGTACGAAAGCCGGGCTCTCCATTAGTTTAATTCTGTCACGGAGCCGTTACACGGTATTGTCCGGCCATCACACGTTACGTCTGTTGGGAGTCGTATGTCGCCCCGGATAACAAGGGTTACGGCACCCCAGAGAACGCGCAATAATCGTAACCTTCCAGTATATACATAGGAGGGCGATGTGATGATGCAAACAAAACCATGGCAAAAATGACACAAAGTTATCAATCTCTAGTACATCTGTTCGGAAGATCATGCCGCACAATTCAAACTTGACAGCCACAAAAACTTTTTATTACTGAGAACATATCAATAAGAGTTTTCAAAAGCATATAAATCAAGCTTTTATTGTGCCAGCATTTTTGTTTAATACAAGATTGAAACGCATACAAAACACACTCAATCTGAGCTGAAACTGATTCAAAATTTTAAACTGAAAATAAACGGGGGCTTAGTGCGCAGATGCAAAACTAATGCTAATAGACAGGGAGGAGGAAGTTTACACTGTATTATGCCTCTTTGGGCAAAATTATTATCGACCGTGCCGTCTGAAAAACTCATTCCAAACAAAAATTTCATAGCTCTATGAGTCTATTCAGAAAACTTAGACCGTTGTGAAATCACAAATACAGAGTTTATTCTGCGTAATTACAACAACAAAGTGACGTATCCGCGACAATCACACTCATAAAAAGAGAAATAAGAGGTTTCGCTGTGCACTTTCCAAGTCTGCATTACCCCTTGATAGAAATCCTCCATAGCTCAGTGGTCTGCGAAATTACATTATTTAATGTAGCTCACAGGCGGTATAGTAGACTGTGCCGCAGTCTGACCCCAGGCCAGCTTCAGATTCCTGCCTTAATTGGATTGCTTTTCTACAGAAAACAATTGGAGAAATAATAAAAAAAAAACATATATAACCAAATCAATTGTAAACAAAACTGCACTGTCGCTGCTACTAAAGAAGATGTGAAAACTAACGTCGGTTTATATGTAAAATATATATAATTATTTACCGTGTAGCGTTTTTGTAAACAGTTTCAATGGTTGATGATCATTCGTTAATTTATAAAATATTTTACGGTCATATAATGACTACCTTAATGTAATGGCAAAAGGATAGATAGATAGATATGGCATTAACTTCAACTGATATTACAGTTAAATTGACTATAACTTGATTTTCACCGCCAATGTGGCTTACAGACTTCATGCAGGGGCTAATTTTCTCTCACTGGGCAAATATCGATACAGTGAAGAGCACTAGTTATTATCACAGAAAAGGGCGGAGCAAAGTACGTCATAGTCACGCCTCCTACACGCCTACGTGATAAGCGCTAGCCAATTATCGACAGGATATAACTGAATGAGAGGCAAACAGCGTGGATACGAGCAGTAGCAGAGGTTGAGGGGGCAAAGAAGAGAAGCGTTCTAAAGTCACCTTCATGATGATGGGTGGTTATTTATAGACATATTCAAATATATCGGCAACATTGTGTAAACAGGCAGTGTTCCATGCCGCTGCCCTGGTTCGAACTTCAATAGCTTCAACAAAGCGTCTGATTGCCAACCACACTCGCAACTAACAAATGGTCTAACAAAGTAAGTTGTGATACTTGCGGTCAACAATGAGCGTTGGACTGATAAACATTATAGGCTCAATTTATTTTTGTCGATCACATACGTTTTGCTGCAGCCATATTGATGCTATGATAGTGACATTTAGCAAATATGATACAAATACACTTTGCACCTAATGATTTTGATCTTGATGACGGAAGTGCATGGACGCCTTCTCTAAATGACCAAACTTGAACATTTTTCAAAATGAAATTTGATGTCAATTTTCCTTGCGTTGCCTTAAATGAACAATTTTAGAATATGTTGATAACGTTGATGACAATGATGATGTTGTTTCTGTCGTTGTTGTTGTTGTTAATGTTGGTATTATACTACTAGTGTTGCTATTTTTGTTCTAACTGTTGTTGAATCTTATATCGTTGTTGTTCTTGTGATGTTGTTGTCGCTGCTAATGAATGCATTTCAGGCAAAAAATGTTACACATGCATTATATTTTTCAGCCATTGTTTTATTTAATGAGAGCTTGTATTATGCGACTGTATCGCTGTTTTGTTTGTTGTTGTTGTTGTTGTTTTTTTCACACAAAAAAATAGGCATACTTTATTTCTGCGCCTCTGACGACATAATCGAGCATCAATTCTATGAGAAAATACTATCGAACTGTAATAAAATCTAAAAAGCAGCGTTTAAAATACCACAAAATAAAATGCTAATTTTCTGTCAAGAAACTACCATCAGTTTTCCTGCCATTTTTCTCAGCTGTGAAACATGGAAAACACGATCATTAGAAAATAGGTAATAAATCTTCTCACCTCGGCGTTATTAACAATTTTTGACAATTTTAATGAATTCAGAAAGTTAAACGAAAACGAAAGTTTTACAGCCCTGGCTCTATGGCTGTTCACCTTAGAGAAAATGAAGGCAGCCCCACTTTATTGCCCATTTATGATAGAAAATTAGCATAATTTGGTAGTTGTATGTAAGTTTTACTCTTTGATTTCCACATTAAAAATCTTGATGACAAAATAGATAAAGACTTCCCTCTCCATTTATATAAACTTAGCTGCTTGATTTATTTCTTGTTTTATTTGCAAAGCTAATCTTTGAGATCATCGGTGTTTTCACGTAAATGTTCGCCATCAAACTTTAAAACATACTTTCTCAACGTTTTTATAACCAAAATTATTACCTTCGCCATTTTCATTTTTACCATCACATCTCTTCAGGTGCATTAAATTCTCTGCGAAATGTGTCTGCACCCTTAAAGCCTTACAAAAAATCTTTACTTAAAATTCCTTTTAAGAACATGAAAAATGTACACCTTTATTTAATATCAGAACTTCTGCAATTAAAATGTATTTTATATAAACATTAGATAAAACTACAAAGCCTTCCATTTTTGTTTTCTTTTCATTTTGAATTTCTAACTATCTCTCTTTTTTATCAGAAATGAAATGTGTTATCTGTTTACGATTCTCCATGGTTTCAGAAACACTATATTAATGATTTCTAAGGAGAAACACAACAACAACGTTCGTTGACAGTATCAATGTTTGGGTGAATATGCAAGTTTCTTGTTCTGAAGATGCTGATATGTTGTGTGAGAATTTGTGACAATGAAATGCTGGTTTTTTGTACTCCTAACAGAGATAACTGTTAATATCAAACATCACATAAAGTTTTTACACATAAAATAAAGCCCATAATCAACCCATTTCTTAAATGATCAGTTAATGATCCCCCTCCCTCCCCCGCCCCCCGACACGCACTTTTTATTCAGTAGTTTAACTTAAAATAAGGAATGCAAGGCGCTAAAGGTCTTGAAGGAAACAATACCCTCCCTCCCCCCTTCTCCCGGCCCCCACCCCAAACCTCCTGAAAAACGCGTGAATAATGCTAACCGTATTGGTTTGAAGAGACATAACACAAAAGGGACGTAACTCTATAGCTACTGTACAAATATGAATTTCAGGTTACACGAGTGATTTCCCTTTAACCAAATTCTCAAAGAAAGATGTTAAAAAAAAAAACAAGGGGGGCCGGGGGGGGACATTACTTTTTCTATTATTTAACTCATACATTTCAAACAAATTTATCAAAACTCAGCAGAAGAAGAACCTGTCGCCTTTATGTCTGGACTATCTGACGTATATAACCCTTACAACAGAAACAAGCTGTCACAAAAGTACAAGCAATATTTCATTAACCCAGCGCTCTTTTTTTTTCTATTTTGGACACGTCAGCCAGTTAAATCCAAGGTCACAAGAATTTTAAACAGAAAACGGCGACCATTCACAACTTCTGGATTTTAACAACCAAAAGGCAACCAAGTGTACAGAACCATTCCCTACACATTTCTTTCTCTCTTCCTTACTTTTCGCTGTTTCTTTGTCTCCTTCACTAACTTTTTCTTTCTTTCTTTCTGTCCGTTCGTCCGTCTGTCTGTCCGTCCGTCCGCCCGTCTTTCTTTCTTTCCTTCTTTACTTACTTTCTTTCTTTCCTTTTTGTTTCTCTTTGTTTCTTTGTTACTTAGATCATTCCTTCTTTTCTGTTCTCATTCTTTCAGTATCTTACTTATTTTTCTTAAACTTCTTTTGACAGCCCATTCTACTTTCTCTCTTTGCATCCGTCAAAGTGTGATTAAAATCCGTTAACAGTACCGTTACTTCAGACAGACGGAAATGGAATAATCCGTCGTATTTCTCGGATTCAATAAAAGTGTTAAACTAGGCGAATAACAAGACAATCCAATTAAGACAACATTATATGTTAATTCTCACTGAAAACGTGGGCTGATAAAGATGTGACTTTCTGAAAGAAAAGGTCAGTCATATAAGACGTGAGAAAAATTGGTGAAAACAATTCAACTAAAATCATATCCTAAAAATTCGCTGCTGCTAAGAGGTGCGGAGCTCGTGTAACTTCAGTCCACATGGTTATATGGCAAATATCATCCTCCATGAAGTTTGGCCTTGTAAAGCCCACAGTAGGTTAAACATACTAATAGAATCGCTAATATTAATATATCTACAGAAACTTCGAGCCTCAATGCATATTACATTATGACCAAACTTATTATTAATAATAATATTTATATTAATAATAATATTTTTTCGCAAAGTTATGTGAGCTGGTAATGCTAGAACTAAGCAGTGCGAAAAACAAGTTGTATAGTGGAGTATTCAAATGTTTTCTACATAATTACTGACCTTTGAACGTTATTTTTTCACACGTAGGCTAGTTCAGGCACTGTCTAAACTTTTCCGAAATTTGTAATGAATACAGATGTTGATTTTTAGTTAGTAGTGTAACTTTTACAGCTACAAGCAAAATTACGGCGGCGAAGTGGGAGTGGTGGGGTAGAACTGGGACACTGTCGGTATCACACATTTTCCCGAAAATCTTACTGAATAAACTCCCCTGAATGCGCTAAGAGGACCAACAAAGCAAACTCAGGCCCCTAGTCAGGTAGCTTCTCGACACTACCTTAACAGTTACATAAGAATCACCACTGACGACGGTATTAGTATAATTTTTCCTGCGCATGCATCTTTGCCCAAGAGTAATCAGGCATGTTGTGACACGTTTTCTACTTGGGACCACTTGGTGTGCAGTTAAAATTAAATGATTGAATATTTATGAAGACTAATTACTTCCAGTTCGGTGATAAGGCAATAAAATACGGAATCTCCTCTTCGAGAGCTATAGTTCCGTATTGATCGAATTACAGTCGCGGATATAGTAAGGTGTGCGAAACTGATGTTTTATTAATCTTCCCGTCCACAGTTTTCATATGGAATATTTAATCAGGTTTCATTTTCTGCAAACGTAAATAGCGCAAGTATCAGTTCACTGGAAACTTCATTGAATTACAAAGCTTCAGGTATGAATAGAATTCACTAAAAAGGGCCGATGAAAAATCGTCACGACTTCATAGAAATTGTGTCAGCAATTAAAATATTACATTACCTCATCCCTAATTAATATTTCTAATATTCTTTTTACGCATCGTATGCAAATAAGATGTAGGGATATGACTGTTAAACCAATGTGGATGTCATCTTTATAGATATTAAGTATTTTTCGGGCTATATATAGGTCAGTGTCTAATGAAGGATGTCAACCCACGACAGCTGATTGATTCATAGTGTATAATATCACCCTGCGGCTGTTGACCTCAAACAAAGGTCGTACATAATCAACATGTACAAACCCTCACATTGTTATAATCTAGTGTTGGAGAGAAAAAACAACATATATGTGCATGTGTTAGAAAATGTCTGTCAACTGCAAATAATTATTGCTCTCTAGTATTATTGTCCCTACTGTATCCAGTTTCATGATATTGTACATTATTATATATTGTTTATATAACACACTGTATGTTACACAGGGCATGTCTTTAAAAACGAAGCATATGTTGTAGCACAAACAAGAAGGGAATATGACACTAATGTGTAATATAAAACATCTGAACATTTTAAATTCTATTGACAAGCCAGGTCATTTATTGACACTAATGGATACACAAACAGTTGTTAAGAAAAAAAGGCAGAGCGCGGTATCTATCAAACAAGCCCCGGGCTTCACAGCTGTTACTGTTTTTACAGATCACAGTAGATAACCGAACTAAACAGAGTACCCGGAAGCAAGGTTTCTGTCCCCTTAGTAACCGATCACAGATGATATCATCAAAATTCAAAAGCATTCCGAATGAAACAAATATCTATCGGAAATTAAGACACTTCAAAGAATAACTGTCACCACTTTTTAAAATTCAAGCCGTCCATTAAAATGTAATAAATTAATTAAGATCGTTTGTACACCGTCTTCGGCTGTGACTGAAATAACCTCAAGCAAAAATTACCAGCAGAAAATTGAAGTAAATATAACACGTATTTTAACTCATTTCTTTTCCTGAGTCAAAAAGGTGCTTAGAACGTGCCATGCAAAGGCTTCGTTGTTGTTGTTGTTTCATTGTTACACAGCATTTCGGCAACCATATCTGTCGAAGTTTCATTCTAGCGAGTAAACATTTTTCACTGACCACAATGTATTTATTTGGAATAAGGTTAAAGGTAAATCATATACACTTGTAACAGTTTGGAGGATTTAGTTCATCCTTTGACGGTTAGTTTTATGAAAAAAAAAGCAAAAATAATTCTTTCACGTAGTAAACATCACATGGTGCAAATATTTAAAGAAAACGTGGACAAAAATTATACCTGCCACCTAACACTTTCATTCGATATGTCTTGATAATGCAAACAGCCCAAGTATCTCTTTACCATACCAAATACAAATAAAACAGATTATTAAAACTACTGAAGGATTCTACTGTTTGATTATTCTTAAACAAGGAGCCCCTTTAGTTGTCATAAACCTTTCTGAATCTTATAAATGATCAGATTTCCCAACCACAATATTTATTCGGGCGCAGGTTAAGGCAAACGTAATAACAATGAATAAATTCTTTAACAAATTATTATCTTCAAATTACAAAGGAGCATCCCCTCCTAAAGTCCGTCGAAATGTTATTGTATTGACACTAATTGTCTAACGCAGAAACAAGACAATTACTGCCAAAACTGGAATATTTTCGAAATTCGAGAGAATCTATCAGATCTTTAGTGCAAAACTGGCAAAATCAATAAGAATATTACATAAAAAGCAAATAGGGCCAATATCTGTATTTATCTTCAGCACTGTGTGACACTGAAGAATTCATAGTGGCGAATTCATATATTACACAGTTATGCACGTGTCAAACCAACAGGGCAAATCTAAACTGAAATTTAAACTGTATGTTGCCATAATCCTTCCATATACAAGTCTTGGCTACTCGCCCGTGTCTATGGTAACTTAACATTTGAAATGTAAACTTAGTAATTTTCCGTTGAAAAAAGACGCTGTCAATTGTAAAACTTTATCTATTCGTGCACTATTTCTCAAACCCGTATAGGGTTCTCTCGCATTCCGGGCCGCCCCTTATCCATGTAAATGGACCTCTATAGAAAAGAACTTGAAAAGTATGGATGAAATCACACCTGGAGGCCTTTTATGAGATTGGAAAGAAACAGTGTGTAATTTAATGAAATGCAATCGTTTCGGAGACATGTTTTATAAACCCATCATTCTAAATTCACTCCACGATTTCTGCCGTCTCCACGCGAAATGTGGTTATAATAACACCTGTACGGGATGAATATTTGCAATTTTGAGCGTAAGGTGCAGAAAAGCGATAAGGGAATCAAGCGAAATGTACATGGTTGTGACTGAGAAAAGAGAACTTGTTGCTGTACGAAAGGGGATGAAAACAAAGTATTTAGTCTGCCTTAAGTAAAAATTTACCTAAAGTCCATAATTCTAAGATAATGTCTAATGAAAATGAGGTTACTGCAATCGTATGCAAACAACGAATGCCAAAATTTCGAATAGTATAGGTTGCTTTTTGAGGATAAACTGAACGAGAATAAACTATATAAAATAAGCAAACTGCATTCTACCAACATGCTCAATGTCTTTTGTGTTTTATTTCAAGGCCTAGTAACGCCAAAGCAAAACACTGGCAACGCTCCACTACTTGCAAATCGTTCCATTCATACAGCCTTCTTTCAACCAAAACAAAACAATTTCCGTTATAACGTGAAGTACAATAGCAAAAAGTTGTAAAAAGAGGAAGTGGAGCAGAGAAGAGAGGCATATTGACATTTTCAAGGTCTGTTTGCGCCGTTTAGAGGCCAAATCTGTGCACCTGGCCATGCATCGGCGGCGCCATGACAGTCCCACTGACACACTGAACTTGGCCTAGTTTTGACGGTCTGGCGGAGAGTCGAGGTAGCGGAACATCGCTGGGCGAGGTAACGGTGAATTGTCACGGTGAATGAAACATGTTACTGCTGATCTGTGAACGAACATGTAACGGACAGGCAATGAAGTGTAATGTTACAGTCGATACGACATTGTCAAAAGTCTGCTATGAAATATTACAAGATCGTTTAAATGTTGTTAGTTTTGCTGCGTGTTTTCGTGTGTTAAGATCCCCCGAGTTTTTCTTCGTAAAAGTGAAAAGTGGTTTTAACAGGATTGTTCTGTTCAACTCTATAATCATGTGAGCTGTACAGACGGCTGTGTTGTTTCTTTCATATCCGTGTTTGGTGTAAAACTATGAAAATATGGTGACAAGGATTATGACAGACTTTTTGTCTTCTATAGTTGATTGCGTGGTATTTAATTAATGAATTATGTATTGTGTTTTATAGCAAATGGTGTACATTTACGTAACTCGCTTTAAGCCCGCACTTTCACTGCAATTCACCACGATTCATTGTGTTTGGTGATGGATCGTAAAATAGAAAACATTCGTCATACAACTGAGGATGGACAAAACATGAAGACAGATAGTGTCATGTTTATAATGGCAGGTGGTTTCCTCGTCATAGGAAACTTGTAAAACTTTTGTTGTCTTTGGTTTCTCAGTGTATATGCCTATTGTTTTAAGGGTTCAAGCACGTATACGAGACAAGCATCCAGTGAGACGGATGAAAAGATCACTGCCCTTACACCTGAAACGACTGTATCAATTTCCCTCAGACGATTGAAATGGAAAAGACAGCTTCTGTGACAACAAAGTTGAAAAACAAGATTCAAACACATACTTCCTTGATTCAACAAGATTTATGAGGTTAATTATGAGAAAGTCTAAACTTAAAATTCTGGGAACAGTATACGACGTAATTTTATGCTTAAATTTGTTCTGGCTCGGAGTAGATTTTAACTGACGCGAACAACACAAATCAAAACAACCAATCAGAATGAAAGATATTCCGGAAGTATTGTAGAAATCTCTAGTCTTTCGGACAAAGGCGATGGCTAAAAGCAGTTTTTTTTATGGAAACACTGTATCCTTCATTGAGACGTATTGAGCATTAAAAAAGGAAAGAAAAGAAACGCATCGTAGATGTACAACAAATCAAAATCAACAAGAGACAGTCTCATAAAAAATGCCAGGGAAAGGATCCATGAAAGCATCGTTGACAGCCTGGTCTTGCAGAAAAGCATCGCAAGAGGAATGCATCTTCGTATGCCATATTTGTAAAACATTAAAGTTCCTCAAAGAAACACTGCAGATTTCTGAGTCGTAGAAATAAATGAACATGTGGATAAACATACAGTCTTGATTCCTATCTTAAATTACAAATTAATCAAATATTATACATAGGAGAAATGATTTTGAAGGCCCGAAAACATTGTCAGGTTTTCAAAAATGTATGATTGATTGATATCATCTTGTACAAAACTTCAAAGTGAATAATACATCTGAATATGAATTACCAGTAATCACACAATCATTCAGATAGTGGTACAGCGGTACAAGATTGAAATTAACATAAAAATAAGTTTTCAATGCCATTTATCATCGTTATAATGGGCAACAGAAATAAACATAGCCATTAAGATAAAAAATATATATAGATGTTTTAAATGGCTACCTCGTCAAAATTAAATTGAGAAACAACTGACACTGTAAATAGGTGTTTTATGAAAGGCAAAGAGATAAATCTTCATACACATGGGTGTTTAATATTACATCCATGATTTGTAAAACTTTTCTTCCATTTAACTTTGCCATCGCTAAATACATATATTAAGTGAGCCATACACAGATAATAAACTTTAGTTTTCGTTTTATAGATAAATATAATTTGAATAAACCAAAAAAACAAAGTTTACTTTGTATTCACCTTATCATCATCATCAGAAAAAATAGATTTATTTCATTTTTGGCGGGTGTGCATATGTCAATTAAAACAGGATTCATTCGACATTCCTACTGGAAACAGAACATGTACACTTTCGTGACTTTATCAATTCTATTCTTTTCATTCTTAATGCTTCAATTTTGAAACGACGTGTGCAATTCCATTACAGCAACACCTACATTAACTTTTATGCGTTTAAGCAATTCTAAGGTTAGAAACATAGACTTGATATATAAACGTCATTATCCCTAAACCTGCTGGAACCGAAAGTGATTAGCCGTTGCCACCAGTATAAAGCCAGGCCAGCCTGCACATCCGTGCAGTCTGACAAGGCTCTATACTGTTGGTAGCCCCATTTTTGTATTTTGATATTGAAAGCCCTTAAACTTTGAATGGACTGTTCCAAATTCAAAGCTGGGCAAATCCATAACAAAATTTCAGCATGTTCAGGGTTATTGTCCAGTAAAGAATAAGAACCTGTAAAAAATCACGACCGTAACGATACGTTACATCTCCAAAGCTTTGGCATTGCTATTTAAGTGAACCGCAGACCAGCGTCTTCTATGCAATTGTAGTAACATATTATGGCATTTTAGACAATTTTTACGTTCATGATAAACCTTTCTTGGTTTAGTAGTAATGGAAAGAAAACAAAGACTGAAGTAAATGGGATTCTTCCCAAACAGTTATCGAAAACCTACCCATTTGTCTACGCCTTTTTCTCAATTCTGTGTGTGATACCAAAAAAATATGCAGACGAAAAGGTGTCGTTTTAAAGTGACAATTCTCAATTTGCACGTAATAAATGAGCATTTTTATATTCTTTTTCTATCCAGACTATAACTCGGATGTCGTAAACGATACTGAAGGCCACAATGCGATTGTCGTAAAACCGACCAGGTCGCTTTTCTACAATGACAATATATTCATTTCGCTCCAATATGCTTCCGAGTCTGGTTTCTTATAGTGAAGATATAGAGTTTCTGATGAACTCGATAAAATGCAAATAAACGTTTTAAATTTACCGGTGTGTAATTTCGGTTTAATTAGATTTGAAACCTTTCATGTAAAAGGAATCTTCATATATTTAATGAGATGAACGAACAAAGATGGAGATATCCGCTCGTTACTACAAATACTGTTGGATTAATAACCTAAGTATGTGTGTATATATGCACTGTCCTACAGATCAGCAATTATGACATTTTTACCAAAAGAATTGCAAATTGATTATGAAGCGCAAAATGTGAAATCCATATTCCGTTATAAGTGTCATGATAATGAACAACTGTTGTTGTTTCCAATTAAGGATAGCTTTTGGTCTGTGGTTGTTTTGTTGCTGTTGCTTTTGTTGTTGATGATGACGATGATGGCGATGACGATGTTGTTGCTCTTTGTATAATGTTGTACAGCTGGCAAAATGATAACATTCATAGTCTGAACATAACCGTCATTTTTCTATTTTTTTCTTCTGTTAGAAGGAGTTCTACTTGAATGTTTTCTTGTTTATTGTGATGCACATGTTTACGTTTTTCGTTGAGCCTTTATAAAGATGCTCTTTCAAACGTGTATTAATTAACAAACTAGACAAACTTTTAACCAAACTAACATCTCCTTTCGTTATACTGAAGCGAAACTATATTGTACGAAGTATGTACATCCAACACTTTGCCTTCAACTAGATTATTTGTCCCATCCAATCATTTAATGTACAAATTCGAGATACCATCTTGTTTCACTACGTATTTTCGAAAGCAAAAAGTTAATAAAGTCTCAACCAAGCTTCCTATCTGATCGCTGTCAAAGTATATATTCGTTGAAAAATCTTTATGGCGAAATATGTAAACTCAAATTGATCAGTCAAATGTCCAACAATAAAAAACAGATGTAAGCATTGATAAAAACCAAACTAGACGTTTGAACTCCTAGCTGGGCCGCAATCACTATTTCAATCAAATATACTTTCGTAAAAACACTTTAGTCAATTAGAACATTAAACGTAAAAGGGTCTTTCTGATGCCTTTCCATTTAAACTTATACACATTGGTCGCAATCGATGTTTGTTTTGCACCAAGGGTAGAGGCTTCGAGCAACCTAGCTAACAGATTGCACTGAGACGTCAAACGGTCCATTAGAAGTTGTAATCTCATTTTAGCACAGTAAGAAAACGCCATTAAATGGACAATTGCACTAAGTTACTGGTTCCCGAGTTGAAATCCTGCTTCTATTTAAAACTGCACGAAAAAGACGAGAATCAGGTGGACTGGTCCGGTCTAATCAGATTCATACGCTTGCTTCTTTCATATTTATACCTTTCCAGTTTCCTTGATACATAATAATGACCACGACCATTTCAACATGAGCACTCCCTATTCTAAAGTATCCGTAAGTACCTTATATATGTCGTTTCAGGTTTTATCAATACACATCAAAGAGTAAACATCTTTTCTGTACGGGATTTATTTTTTGTCAGCGTAGGCGACTGTTGTATTGCTAATCATTGCTATACTTAGCTTTTTCCTGGAGCTTATTATATTTACATTAAATCATTCACTTAAACAAGATTGGCGTTTAAAAAGTCGAAATATTTCGTGCTTAGAATAATATATATTTATATACATTTATTAAACTGAGAAGGGAAATTCATCATATCATAACTGACTCACTGGTGTGTTACATTCCCCAAACCTTTTTTTCTGTCGAACATTTCATGATGACAACTGCACGCCCACCATGAACATTCAAAACAGCGACAACTTTAAAAATATCTGTCGAACACAATATACATACTAAATATTTATATCGTTTGATATTGAAATTCAATACGTCAGATTCTACTAGTTAAATACGTCTTAGGACGCTATAAGGTAGGACGCTATAAGGTAGACATAGACAATAGAAAGGTTCTTTGACTCTAGATTGAAAAATGTTTTCCGTACACCACATTTCTATAAGCAATATGACAGCATCTTTTCCACATAAAAGTAGGAAGAAACTCCCATATGTCACTAAAATCTGATTCAAAAGAGAAAGTAAAGCGATGAACCAATAATGTCTTTACCAATAAGCCTGTGGCATTCTTAAGAACGAAGATAGTTACACCTTAAAGGTGAAAGGGATGACGTCAACAGTGACGCAACAGACTACACAAGGAGACAGAAATGAAGATTCAACTTTCCTACGCAGCATGCAATCAATCAAAAAGACAGGAATTACATGTGGCAAAAACTTTAAAACGACATCCTGAAGTCAAGTGGTACTTCCGTCGGACATAAATAACTTCCAAGCAAGATCCTCAAGGTCAAAAACAAACTACAGAACCTGGTTAAATTTGAATAAAAGGCAAAACACTGTGACAGCAATACATTTTCAACAAGACCAAAATAATGTGATGTAGCATTTTTTGCACTTTGGCCGGTTATGAATTATAAAAATCGCTTTGTCCGAAAACGAGAGTAAAAAGCAGAACGACATCATAGCAAGAACAGAAACATGCGAGAAGATCCGAAACGCAAAATGGTTGTCAGAGGATACTGGAAACGGACAAAATACGATTGTATATTACACGGAACAACTGCTGATTATTATCCGATTTACAAGAAAAATGACACTCAAATATATCAGTTTGTTGTTATTATTGTTGAAATCGGCCTTACTACATAGTCTAAAAAATAATAACAATTCTAGTGTCTCCCCTACCTAAAGCAGAAATAATAGAACCGTGTCGAAGAAAAATGTGACGTGAAACCACGAGAGTGATGTAATTGTATCTTTCCTTGACGTCAGTATTTATGTACGTTCCCATTGGCACTAGATGAATACAGGGAATTTGAAATGGAAAATATCTCGATGAGAGTGATACAATTGAATATTTTCTCATTACAACCACCAACAGCATAACTATGTTTCGGACACAGCATCCCAAGGTTGATGAGTTGATACAAATTTCCTAATTCATTACATATAATACACCTTTTATTCCTACAGATAATCATAGTCAGTAGCGAAGCTTGAACCAATAAAGTTACAGCAATGGAGATGGGGCAGTCAACGACCTTGGCTATTAAAAACATATGGCGGTCCGGTTTTTTGTTTAATGAAAGGGCGTGCATAGAACTCAGCTTTCTGTTTTCTTAAAAAAAATATATTTAGCAAAAAAGAAGTAAAAATATGACAATTTTACAAAGCAAGAGACAGAATTCGTAGTACTTTTTTATCACTTTTTTTGCAGAAGAATTCAAGCGGTTGTAAAACAGATGCCTTTTAGCAAGGGCAATTAACTTGTTCCTTAGTTATGTCACACGGACATGTGCGTCGTAAAAACCTTTTCTTGTCAACATCTGGGTCATGTCAACGCTTGACAACTGTAGACTTCATTTAAATGTTTCAGACCAAATTTCAACAATAAAATTATGCAATTTTCGACGTTAATTTTTCTCGAAATGTCAACATGGTTAAGGCAAGGTTAAATGTTTTAATTTTTCATTCTGTAATTAATATGTACAATCTGTTCCTTTGAAGAACTTACTGGTGTCCCTTGGAGTGACTCATATTTGAGTTTCTATAACTTAATTGTACGAAATAAACCGATGGTTGTAACTTATATCAATTGTTTAGAACGTTTAATTTAAAAGACTGGCACTTCATCTGAGGTCTTTTAAGAAAGGATTAATACATAATAATATGAAAGAAAAGACTAAAACGTCTTTACCCTAAACGTTTTATGAAGCATTCAAATCAATCGATATTTTCAAACGTAAAAGACCTTTAAAGGCACTGGATAACCTATGCCCACATCTAAAATTGTTTGGTTGAGCGGACACCATCGCAAAATGCCTCGGGTTGTTACATAGTATCAACACAGCCAGGTAGCACCATACATGTCAAAATATTCCATTTGCACTCATGTGTTATAATTTAAATTAGCCATTTCTTCTCCATTCACACTAACCCTCGTATTGCGAGAGCATATTTGACACCGACTGAAGGACTGACCATTGTCCGTGATTGCGTGTGTCCAGTGAAAGTGGCTCAGGTTGATAATGGTCATTTTTGCCACTACAATAGCTTATATTTAACACTGTAGCACAATTGGTTTTAGGGGATTTCAAAAACCGATTTCGCAGTTTTAGAAGTAAAAAAATGTTGATGGCGTAGTATGCACTGACAAAATATGTTGATGGCGTAGTATAAATGGAAACTATGTTGATGGTGTAGTATGCACTGATAAACTATGTTGATGGCGTAGTATACACTGATAAACTATGTTGATGATGTAGTATACACTGATAGACTATGTTGATGGCATAGTATGCACTGATAAACTATGTTGATGGCGTAGTTTACACTGATAAACTATGTTGATAGCGAAGTATACACTGATAAACTATGTTGATGACGTAGTATACACTGATAAACTATGTTGATGGCGAACTATGCACTGATAAACTATGTTGATAGCGTAGTATGCACTGATAAACTATGTTAATGGCGTAGTTTGCACTGATAATCTATGTTAATGGCGTAGTATGCACTGATAAACTATGTTCAAAGCGTAGTATACACTGATAAACAATGTTGATAGCGAAGTATACACTGATAAACTATGTTGATGACGTAGTATACACTGATAAACTATGTTGATGGCGAACTATGCACTGATAAACTATGTTGATAGCGTAGTATGCACTGATAAACTATGTTGATGGCGTTACATGCACGGGTAACTACGTTGATGGAGTATCATGCACGAGTAACTTCGTTGATAGCGTAACATGCACGGGTAACTGTGTTGATGGCGTAGTATGCACTGATAAACTATTTTGATAGCGTAGTATACACTAATAAACTATGTTGATGGCGTAGTATACACTGATAAATCATGTTGATGGCGTAGTATGCACTGATAAACTATTTTGATAGCGTAGTATACACTGAAAACTATGTTGATGGCGTAGTATAAACTGATAAGATAAACAATTTTGATTGCGCAGTATACACTGATAAACTATGTTGATGGCGTAGTATGCACTGATAAACTATTTTGATAGCGTAGTATACACTGATAAACTATGTTGATGGCGCAGTATACACTGATAAACTATACTGATGATATAGTATGCACGTGTAACTATGTTGGTGACGCAACATGCACGGGTAACTATGTTGGTGACATAACATGCACGGATAACTATGTTTATGGCGTAACATGCACGGGTAACCATGCTGATGGCGTTACATGCACAAGTAACTACGTTGATGGTGTAACATTCACGATGTTGATGACGTAACAGTAAATGATCGCATCGTTATTTCAGCGTGACGATCGAAATGGGGCTATTTCGCCTATCTTGCTAGATAGCATTGTTTATAACTCAGTCCCTGTTCAGAGCAAAAAAAGTATCTTAAATGCACATTCAGACTAGAAAATACTGTAAGCGTTGTTTTAAAGGTAAGTAATACATTCTGATTGGTAAAGACTGTGGTAATTAATGGCTTGTCAATTACATCAATTTATTTACAACTAAAGTATGTTACAGTAGATATAACGGTCTTACAGGTCTGTCATTGTGTGGTGACAACCCCCCTCGGGCGCTATGTATTGTTGTTTCAAAGTCGGCTTGTAGAAATTCCGAAATAATTATCGGCAAATCTAACACCTATTGCCTCGAGTGGCGTTTATCCTGGCTAGAGCAACAATGACGTATTGTGTGTCCATTAACAAGCGGTCTTGCTGCTTTCTCTCCTCTTACAATTGGTTTAAAGAGGTCGAGTAAAAACCCTACCCTGTTATTTTCTATGATTAAAAAGAATTACGGGTGTTAAATGCCTAAATGTCCTATCACTGATAGCTGAAAACGAAGAAGAAGATGTGTGGGAAATTGCGGAATCTAACTGTTTCATCGGACACTAGACCTCATAAAGTATGCATGACTATTAAAAGACTGGCCAACAATAAACATATCTCTTCTTTTTTCAGAAAGGTGTAAACATGTACAACTTTTGTTTTCAAAACGTTTTTAGAGTGGATTCATAAACAGTTCCAGTTAATTTTGAAAGGTGATTTGATGAAGTGAAAACCCGCCAGATCGAAAAGAGTAAAAAATGTTTATATTTTAACTCGCTACACAAAAAACAGATCTAATTAAGATAATATCAAACCTCAAATAGGCCTACCAGGGGTCTTAAAAATATAGCAATATTTCTATCGCTTAGTGATTTGCCGTTTTAAACAAGCCTTTGTAACTACAAAAATCTTTCATTCAACAAAATGTACAAGATCAAAAGCTAACTAATCTCACTAATAAACATACAAAAACAGGGTACGTCACATTTTTGTTCTGTAAAAAATGACTAGATTATATTTTAACCAATCATTTTTAATGTCTACTTTAAAAAACAGATCAGATGGAGGAAAGATGTCCCCAGTCGCCATAAACGTTTCTCATAAGGCAAGTACAATTATAACATCTTAAAATTCACATTTAAACAGACATAAAATTATCATATGAAATCATCTTTCTCTGTAAAAAGCTTTCAACGCTTTTTATACTGAGTAATATTAACATGCGTAGGTGACTTGGCAAAAATGTAAATGCAACAAGTTTTTTTATTTCTAAATTACTATCAGATTTTTTTTTACTGCAGATGAAAATGTCCATGGTGATAATCAGTTTCGGGTATACAAGCTAGAAAACAATACTCGAACCGTCAGATACCAGTCACTGATGACGTTGCTACATTACGTCACAGACTAGAGTCAGACAGAACCAGCGTCAGTAATAACGACAACAACGTACATATGACGGATCGCGAATCACTGAAGTTGTACTTTATCAGGAACCTAAGAAACTGGCACGAAATTTTCGGACATTTGTTATGCTGAATCCATTGCGGGGAAATGCCAACAAATCTATTGTAAAGCTCCGATAGAAACTGTGACTTTATAGCGACGTTTAAGAAGCATTCTGTTCTAGGCCATTGACATTTGTTACCTCGAGTCGGCTCATAAAGATTGTTGTTGATTCTTAAAATAGAAAGGCACAAATGGCATCCGTATTTATTCCAGTTAGAACAAATAAACGTTTAAAATAAACGTTGAAATATGCATGTGAAAGTAAAAGTTTCCCTTTCCTGTCTTAATTATATATTCAGGTAATACATTTCATGTTTTGACATCACAAATGCATTTCACCTGTAATTCATTCTGTTTGACTTATATATGCTTTTCAACAGTGATAGAATACAAACGTTTATAAATTCATACACGACCGAACAATTGGCCAATATGGCGGAAATATTATAATAATTCAAACTTGAATATCAATCTTAAAGCCTTAGAAAGCCAACATCGTTGGTATTATATTTAGCCACTTAATCCAGGTTTTGAAAAGAGACACTGGTTGATGGCGATATATATAATCTGATTTTAATACAGCTGGCCTTTTGAAATTCAATATGAAGAAGCCTTTTCCCATATTGAAGTTGGTTTTTTTATAGGCCGTAAACATGAAAGAGTAAAATATTAGCCGCGGTTCGTATTTTTCAAAAACTGACTTATAAATTGCCCCATGTCAGAAATACTTGTTCAGCCAAAGTTTTTACACATTTGTCTGTCAAATAATATTTTTTAATGCACGTTATGGGTACGGTATGGGACGTACCGCGCAAGGTAAATAAAACATGTATGTTGAATTATGTTATATAAAAAGGGTATGTTTTAATATCATGTTCAAATTATATCATATTTTTCTCTACAGTTGTGCATTAAACCATTTTCTGTCATGTCTTTGGTAACAGATAACTATAATGTAAAGTATACATCTACAGCAAGTTTTGTCTAAGTTATGCTTTTCACAATAACATTTTACATATAGGTGTTCAAATATTTGAAAGACGTCAGCCAAAAATGTGAATATACAATGGCTTGTTTTGTGAGGTAGTTTACATACAAACCCTATTCAGTGATTTATAGCAGTGTAACATGACTTTAAATGAATGCCATTGAAAATTCTGCATAATAATTGCTAGCTAGTCTTCAAATAAAAAGAGGAGTTTTTTTGTCAGCGTGTAACTGTCTTAATATATAGCAGGTTCAAAAACCGAAACAATATTCCCGTACGGTACAATGCGATTATTTACATATGTTTTATGTTTGCCAACCATTTTCACTCTGATCATAAAATTGCATACAATGAATGTTAAAATAAAGTATAAAGGTCCCTGTGTACACATAACATTTAGCTGAATAGTTGAATGCATTATTTACATTTTCTGTGTTTACTAAAAACTGGGCATTCTGATACGCAAGAGGTATTGTGGTGCAAAATCTTTTTAATGTTTATTATGTTATGCACGAAGAAACACATGTGTGCTTCTATAAACTGTGAATGGTCGACTAAGTAACAATGCCTCAGACATGCATGGGGACATCGCACAATCTTGTCGCGATCTCGATCACTAGCAGGCGGACGGGAGCGACCAACAATACTACTACAAATGTACTACACAATGTTTGACAACCGAAATTCATTGTTCGAAGACAAACTCCGAAGGCTTAATTTCAATCGGACAATAGCTGCACTCGTTGAATTACACGTGTCTGTTTTTTTTAATAGAATGGAATGTTTAATTTGGGCAGGGTCAAAATACCTTAATGACCAGCAAGCAAAAAAGCATGGCAGTGGGTTTTTTGTTTTGCTCAATGTCATTAACATGACAAACATGGAAAGGTTACAAAAAAGGATTTTTTTTTTTAAAAAATGGCATACCTTTACCTTCGCCTGTTTGATTCTGTTTCTTTACTGATCTTCCACCTTGTTGTTCTTTCTGCTTTGTGGCTTGCTGCTGCTGAAGTTGGTTCTGTTGTTGCTGGAACTGCTGTAATTGCTGCAACTGTTGCTGCTGTTCTTGTAATTGCTGCTGTTGTTGCTGCAAAAGTTGTTGGTGCTCTATCAGATTCTGCGGCAACATTTCTATGATGGTGTGAGCTTGTACGAGGGCCGCCGACTGCAACTGATGCGCTTGGAGATTCACAGGTTGAAGTTGGGTGGGGTTTTCTAATGGAGGTGCCTCTAACGGAGGGGGTTCTGACTTAATATCTAACTGATTATCCGATTGTTCTTCAAGCCTAGATTCTTGATCACCTGTAACGGTGTCGTCATGTTCATCGTCGCCGTCATCCTCCGGCGACTCGCTGTTTGTATGTATAGAAGCCGCCGCGGCCGCAGAAATTATGTCCGACGCTTGAATAGTAGTCGGGATTCCCCCTAAACTTGACATGGGAATCGACACTGTTTTATATGTCACCGGCTCAGATGACGAGGGTGTCAATCCGACGGATGTCAAGTTAGCTACCGACGTAAGTCCCGCCGTTGACGGTATTAAAACTTGAACCATACTTCCTTCCATCCTCATTTAAATTGTCAAAACGTTCTTAATCCTCCCTATAGTAATGCAAAGGATAGTTGTCACATTAAGCGAATAGTTTTCCTCTTCAAAAAATCCGATCTGTTTTGTTTATGTTGGACACTGAAAAAAGCACAAGTTATAATTAGTCCAATTAGCGTCACACATGTTCAACTGACATGTAATTGTATATATTCCGAGTTGTTCAAGTCTGACGGACTCTGATTGACAAGAAAACTTAGAATAAGAGGCACAAGAGCGTGAAGTTAACAAGAAATGGACCGTGTTTCTCTCTCACATACCTGTTAGCGATCAGTCAGCCATACCATGTCGCGCAGGTAGCTATTTGATGTGTGTCGTCACACCATAAACACGCCTACCAGTAAACGGAAGCAAGTGTCTTTCCGTGATATTTCTTTCCTTTCTGTTAGTTTTGGAACTTTATCATCAATCTCAGTCTGTAAAATAAAAAGTGCTTGTTTGAAGCAATCAGCCGAGAACTTTGACACAGAAAAGATATGTACCACTAGATATCTTTCGGATAATTTTTACCTGCCATTTATGTTTACAATACATGCTGCAATCTGATTGGACGGTGGTGTCATTCCCGCCATTACACATTGTCAACCGCCATTATAGCCTCAGGTAACTTGAATCTAGATGGTAACATGCGATATACGACATTCCAACACGATATAACTTACAAAACGACGCAAACATCAATTTTGACAATGTTTTTTAAAAGATTCAAGTTAGAAAAGCAGTCACTGCACCAGTTTTCTTTGGGCATGAGTAAGGACAAGTGCGTATCGACTGCGGACCATGTGCAATGCACTGCGTGGTTCACTGGTAATGTTTATAATTGTCGCTAGCAGTAATTGAAATAAGATTGATTTTCAATAAATCGATTTGCCCGGCCTAGTTTGAAAGAATATACACTCATTTGATTCATATTTTGTATGGTAAAGGTACACTATACCCTACGATCAATAAGGAACGTCCGGAGTAGCGCATCCTCGCGTATTTTGCATGCAGTTCGTTAATTTTCTCAAGGATGACTCAGAATGGTAGACAAATCCGATTAACGAGGGATTTGTGCAGAACTTTATCCTCGTTCAATTTTGACCAAAATCCATTAAAATGTCTAAGTATGCGTTAAAACATGCGATACACACAGAGACATAACAAAACATATAATTTAGGTAAAGCAAATGGGCATGAGAAACAATCTTGATATTCCACTTGTAGTTTAGTGTCGACTATTATTTGCGACTTATTTGTTAACAACCATTCAGTTGTTTAATTGATTGAAAGAGTATGGAGATATTTTTTTTGAATTCAAAATCTTCGAATAAAAGCGTTGAGGTCAAGGGCTTTCGGCTTAAAATCGATCAAATTACAGTATTCAGAAGAAGTATGGTCCTACTTTTATAAAGTCTGGTGTCCTGAAATTGATACGTTTTAATTTACAATTTTACAATGTCAAGGTAGTTGTATAACTGTTGTATATATAATTTCATTTCAGCTTTTTGTGAAAATTGAATTCTTAATTACAGAATTTCATTTCAAACACAGCTGGAGAAAAGACAACTTTTTTTTTTAACAGACATTGGATAAACAGATTTGCCAAAAATGACAAAAGATTCGCACTGAAACTAAAACGTTTGCATTACGCAAATTTTCTGAAGGTTCAAGTAGAGTACATATTTGAAAAGGGCGAATTTCAAATAAGCCCAACACAAAAGTGTGTGTGTTTATTCAAACTATTATTTGGTCTCCCTATAACACTTGAAAAGCTGGGATTTTCTTTACAATAAAACTTATTCTGGATTAAGTTTTCACTGAAAAACGAATCTTGTAGCACTATTCCTATACAATGCGAACAGAAGCGCCTTTTATGCTTTAGGGAGAAAAATGTCTTTCAAAAATCTCTAAACAAGAACACATACCTGTGTTATTTTTAAGCCATTAATCTGGGTCAATGTTTCTACAATTACAAAAGTTTTATATCCCGGATCTACTTTAAACCTATTTTTGTATACTGTCCTGTGCTTGTTTTAATTCTTCATTATTTTAACAAACATTTGAAGAGACATACAGATAAAGTATCCGTTTTCTTTAAAATCATGTAAATATAAATAATATTAGATGAAATATCATCCAATTTTAACTTACCGGTAAAATATTTTAGTACAATATATCTAAACTTATTGTATAAATTTTAGGCTTTATATATAAAGTTGCTTCTGAGTGGATAGCAATTTATTCGAAAGTGAACACTTTCTTTAGTGTCTAAATGCCTAAAAGAAAAACTCTTGAACCTATGTTTGAATCAATATTTGAACCAATGCTTTAACCAATGTTTGAACCTATGTTTGTACCAATGTTTGAACCTATGTTTGAGCCAATGTTTGAACCTATGTTTGAACTTGCGTTTGAACCTATGTTTGAACCAATGTTTGAACCTATGTTCTTCTTTAAATTATCTTTTTTTTCATTTTACAACGAATGAGCCAATACATAAGGTATTATCATTGATTAATTTTAGGGTAGGTCCCTTTCAGGAGACTTTTTTCTGATTACTTTAGCGCCTTTCAAACTATTTCTGCAAATATGTTCATATGATATAGCTTTGTTATTTTACATATCATATTCAAAGATTAAGGAAAAAGGAATAAAAAAAAAACATTGTTTATATGACTTTTTTAACCAGACGAAGGGATGACGACACACGGAATGTCTTAACAGACTGTTGCATAAAAGTTATTTTTCAACAAAACTGGCAAGTAAATATCTCGACTGAGTCATTCTAAAATATCTTCTCCCTTATTGTTCTGTAGTCGAGCATTCTAACCATTTATTTTATAAAGGAAAACATGTAACCAAAACCTCGGTTTCGGTCATCATGCAGCCTTTGCATGATTGAAAGTCAGACCTTTTCCACTGTTGGACTACCTTTGAAAACATAAAATTGGATAATTTACTTCTTAAGGTGTGGTATTTCGGAAATTTTGACACGTAAACAACTTTTTATGGCCAAGTGAAACTCGAGCCCACGTATTGTGTATTGTACTTGCCTTACATTTATAAACAGGCATAAATTTGAAATAATTAAACCTCGTGAATATAATGAATTCATACATTCTGATATATTAGTTCATAACTTCACATCACATCCTGGGAAAATGTTTCGTTGTAATATGAAAAAAAAACAAAGGCGTAACAGAGGTAACAGAGTGTTTCAGCGGTTCACGTGACGTCATGTGGTGTACGTAGGCACTAAGTTTCGACTATGTTCCCTGCTACTCTCAAGAAATATCTCTCTAAACTTTGATCAGACGGACATTGAAAGCCGTCTCCAACTGTCGAATAATTGCACCATCTTGCTCAGATATATCTTCGCGAATTAAGAAAGTGTCTAAAAGCAAACTATCCAACAGAAAATCAAATAACTGCAGACGTCAGTCGACTCGCCATGTTTTCAGTTTTTCGGCAAACGAGTGTTGGTAAAATATCAGTTAAATAAAGCCCGCTTGGTAAATAGACATGTTCATTCTTCTACTTTATATGAGATTAATTCCAAAGGTAGTAGAAATTAAAAGACTTAAAAAGCGACAGCTTAATGCGAGATAATAACCTAACTCGTTCACTGAATTTTCAACGCGGAACTAAAACTCTGTTTGTCAAATGCATAGATCTACGGATTTTCCTACAAGCTATTTTGGTTTTGTCAGCGGTTCCAGCTGACCAGCCATGTGGCTCCACGGATCGGCGAAAGTACAACAGAAGTGTCCTCGATGTTGAACCTTCAAAGCGATAAGATTACCAAAAGCATCACATACTAAAACATGACGTTACACGCGACCAGTCATGTGGCAATCGGCTCACGACAGAAATACACCGTGCGCCGTCGACCGGTAATTCAGCGAAAGCATTGTTTTTGTGGGTTTTACCCTTCCAACAGTGCTGGATTTTCCATACGTCTATTTTTAAAGCGCCAGAGTTCTAGCTGAGCGGCCAAGTGCCTCCAAGAACCGCTTGATTAACCAAGTCTGCTCTATTGAAAACCGCTACCTATACAATCATTTCGTTCGAAATCCAACCATTGTTAACGGGAAATATATAATGCAGTTATGTGCAAATTTAACAGCTCTTCATTTAACCACAATAATTGTTCTAAATGACGGGACGGAAGTTTTAATCAGAAATAACTGCTTATTACAACAATAGTTGAATATTTCATATTGTCTAGCACAATTCTTCACCTTAATTCAGTAGATCGTAAAACCACTTAAAACCGAAGGAAGGAGGTCCGAGAAAACGTTTTTTTCTGTTCTCAACTTTAACTAGAGTTTGTTTCTGAAACAAAAATTTATATCTCCCCCACCCCCACCCCCACCCCCACCCCAAGCTTAACATGTATTAGGTTCTTCCCGTAAATGATATTGGGCATTTGTTTAGAGCACTGTCTCAAGAACTTCATCTCAGTGTTGTTACTTTTTTATACTTTTAGTGTTAAGGATTGAATACTGCCTCATTTGATCTCTAAATGTGACCTTGACCTTCGAGATGCGGACCTGCATGACACATCGTCTCATGGTGGTTAACATTTCTACCAAATTAATTTCAAAATCCATCAAGAATGACAAAGTTATGGGGCGGACACGAAAAAAAAGACCCAATTTTTTACCACTGACCTCTAAGTGTGACCTTGACATAGGAAGTACCGGTCTGGTTCTTGCGCACGACACATCGTCTCATGGTGTTTAACATTTCTGCCAAGTTATTTCAAAATCTATCAAGGAATGAAATATTATGGAGCGGTCACGATTCGTGGCATCCAGACATTCAAACATCCGGAAGGAAAGCACCAATTCAAATTGTCTCCCCCTACCACTACGTGGGGGGAGTCATAATCACTGATATGTGCTGCCATGGTAGCATCAATAACTTAAACTAAACGTAAAAACATCATTTATTTATTTATTTTATTATATTTTTTTTTTGCTTTGAATTTTCACTATATATATAAGTTTGGTTCCTAGCCACATACCTGGTTCCACCGTGTGTTTCTTCAATCACGTTATTCTACTCTGTCTAATGGACTGCCAAAATCACATGAGTCAGTAAGCCATCCTGAAGAAAACTAAATTTGAGGACAAAAATATATTTACTATAGGCTAATCAAAAATTGAATGTGTATTAAAATCATGACTTTTGGTGTGCAAGTATTAATTGCGCAGTTGTAAATCAGACGTATGTTGTTGTTGCTTTTTTAATGCCATTGTGAAAAGTTCGAATCCAGACTCGACGATTCATTCGCCAAAACATGCTGGATTGACCTAAAGAAGCAATCGTAACAACTCGGCCTTTTCCGACCACTTTGTATAACTTATTGGAGTCGCCCGAGGTGTTCCGAATGATAAAGAAGCGCTGTCACCCGAGGTTGGCCGGAGAGTACGAGAACTATTGTGCGGACTCTGGAATGTTTCTACGGTCAAAGATTTTGACGGCTCAATTAAGAGCTTAGTGAAGTTTTTTGGATGCGACCATCATATTTGGTAAATTCTAATGAAATTGTTGTTTTCTACAAAGTTAACCTCTTGGAATTACTGTAGATAATCTTCACACACAAACATATTCAGAAAAATACCAAACCCTTCAATATGAATTTCGTAAAATTTACACTGTTAATTTTGTAACACTACTTACTTCAAATCTGGTGTATTCCATGTGAAGAAGAGGGACTGTAATCTTGTCACTGAAGTTTTCCCTTCTTATTGATTGCAGTATTTCTCTGGCGCGCTAAAAGAAACAGACAGAATTAGACAGAGGTCCTTTGTTTATCTCAGCTTAATGGCTCCTGGCAAGTATATCTGTATTTGAGACCATTGCAGCCAAAGATAAACGGCTTCCTGGATTCAAACCAGTATACGAAATACCGGAATAGTTATCGAAATGATAATCAAATTGAGTCTTCTTTACAAGACCTTTTATCGCTTTCAGTTGCAGACGACATCCGATTTACCTAAATATCACAACGAGAGCCATGTTTACTCCCTCTTTTTTCTTCTCTCGTAAAGGAAACTTCCAGTGTCCTCTCTGTGTCCCTGTACATGTTTAACAGTCGTTGTACCTCAACAAAGACTTTTTTATACAATGTTATTGACGAGCGAACCATATAAGTGAGAGTTTTACAGACTAACAGGATCTGTTATTGACGAGCGAACCATATGAGTGAGAGTTTTACAGACTAACAGGATCTGTTACAGACGAGCGAGCCATATGAGTGAGAGTTTTACAGACTAACAGGATCTGTTACAGACGAGCGAGCCATATGAGTGAGAGTTTTACAGACTAACAGGACGTGTTATTGACGAGCGAGCCATATGAGTGAGAGTTTTACAGACTTACAGGACGTGTTATTGACGAGCGAGCCATATGAGTGAGAGTTTTACAGACTAACAGGATCTGTTATTGACGAACGAGCCATACGAGTGAGAGTTTTACAGACTAACAGGACGTGTTATTGACGAGCGAGCCATATGAGTGAGAGTTTTACAGACTTACAGGACGTGTTATTGACGAGCGAGCCATACGAGTGAGAGTTTTACAGACTTACAGGATCTGTTATTGACGAGCGAGCCATATGAGCGAGAGTTTTACAGACTTACAGGACGTGTTATTGACGAGCGAGCCATATGAGTGAGAGTTTTACAGACTTACAGGACGTGTTATTGACGAGCGAGCCATATGAGCGAGAGTTTTACAGACTTACAGGACGTGTTATTGACGAGCGAGCCATATGAGCGAGAGTTTTACAGACTAACAGGACGTGTTATTGACGAGCGAGCCATATGAGTGAGAGTTTTACAGACTAACAGGATCTGTTACTGACGAGCGAGCCATATGAGTGAGAGTTTTACAGACTAACAGGACGTGTTATTGACGAGCGAGCCATATGAGTGAGAGTTTTACAGACTAACAGGATCTGTTACTGACGAGCGAGCCATATGAGTGAGAATTTTACAGACTTAAATGACGTGTTGTTGACGAGCGCACTCTCACTCATACGGCTCGCTCGTCAATAACACGCCCTGTAAGTCTGTAAAACTTTCGCTCATATGGCTCGCTCGTTAAAAAACTGACGATTTAACTGTAAAATAATGTATATATTTCAAAAACATTTAGTTTCACATTGGTTGCAGACTCAGTTCCTGGCAATTTATCTAAAACTTATACTCCTGATGAATGGGGATCAGGGATCAAATTTGGAGTCCGGCAGGCTGTGTCTATAAACTAGGCTGTCCCCCGAAATAACTTGTTTTAAAAGTTAGGTTATGTTACAATTCATCCCTGCAGGGGTTGCGAGTTCGACAAAAATCCTCCACTTAAACTATTAGTTGCTTTCGGATGAGACTTTATACTGCGGTCCCGTGTATATGTGCTATACACTTAGCATGACAAATGAGCGCAGTGTCTCTGCAATCGGATGCTTTCTGTATCTTGCACTATCTCGACATTCTAATAATAACGTTTCAGTAGTATCTTTCATAGGAGCAACTTGTACCGATGATAGTTCAGCTTCGTTTGTACGTTAGATAAACTTGATTTTGTTTTTTTAAATATTTTTTGTGTAGATGTGTTTTCGCATACACATATTATTACTAAAATATAATCATAAAAATGAAGACACAAAGTTTGTATCAACAAGCACCACTGTCATGAACGCCCACTGTGCCCTGTTCGCCAAGACTTTCACGAATTGTTTGGTCTGAATGGAAACAGAGCTCAAAGAAATCCGAAACGTCCCGAGTGAATAGTGCTAATTTGTATTTGATCAGCGCATAGCCATGCAATTCTAGACGAGTAACGAATCATTTGTTGATAAGCTTTGTGGTTTTCAGAACTAAAGAGACAGGTTTCTTACGACAAGGCTAGGAGACAAAGATGTAGATTTCATGCATGTTTATACAGTATGCATTTTAAGTACAACATATTTCGTCACGAGCCGGTTTCAACCTTGCAGTTCTATAAATTTTCTGTTATAAACTGAATATGCCCTACCCCCATGTGAGAACCACTTCAGAACGCGCGGGAAAATAAAATGTTTCCAGATGATGTGTCAGAAGTGGGGCAGGATATTGTTCCAGTCAGAAAAAGCTTCAAGAATATTTAAAATGCTTGTTTTTAATCTGCGACTTTCAAATGAAAAATTCTGCCTGTAACGTCCCAGACGTTGGTAAACACAATGAGAAAACAAGGGGCTATTTATAAAACGCCTTTGCCATGGATGGGTAAACCGTAATCGGAAATTCCATTCTTCATGGATCGTTACTCAAGCAGGCATTGTAAACAATCAGATACAAATTTCAGCCGAAGATAAAAATTATCGATATTTATCGTTAGAAGACATACACGATGGAAACAAAAAGAGAAATATGTAAATAAATACTTACATTAATGCCAAACAGTTGTATTTCCTAAATATATATATCCGCTTTTTCACAATAAAAGTGTGAAATTTGCTCTGCAAAATTTTCCCATGCTCAATGAAAAGCACGTGGGTATGAGGGGCCCGCGATGGGATAACTTCCGTTCACAGGTGGTTTCTTGTATGTATATCAGAAGCATAAAAATACTGATAAACCTTTCTTAGTTTTGATTATTTGTTTGTTCTTACCACAATCGCAATACAAGCGAAGCATGGTTTTAAAGAATTTCAACTTTTGGCCATATGTTGCTTTTTACCAGGCGTTACAGAGATACGATCGCACTCGATTTTGACGGAAAATTTATTATTTTCTAACTACTCCGTAAAATGTTTCTGGTTTAGGGAGAAGCAAAAGAAGAAACTTCCTTGTTTGTTGTTTTTTTTTTCAGATGTAAATTGAACTTCTCTATGTGACAAGCCATACATGTGTAATTTTATATAGGATTTATTTAATTAGCATGGTTTTTACGGAGCGGATCAGTGGTCCAGTGATAACGCGCTGGACTGGTAAACCAGAGGTCCCGAGTTCGATCCCCCCGCTCCTCCACTAATATTACTAAATAGTCTTTCGGATGAGACGTTAAACCGAGGTCCCATGTATCACTGAGTATGCAAAAGAACCAGGGCTGTCTCTTCTGTATCTTGCACTACAACATAAAATCACTAATCTCTTCAGGGGAGGTCGGTTATATGGGCAACCGTTACCGACGATAAATAACCTCAAATAGGTAGACAGGGTTGTTTATCGTACTTTGTCAAATACAATGTTTCCACTGTTTCAGTATGCCCTCGAACTAACTCCATTTACAGGAAAATGTTATTGCAGTCTGGTACAGCCGAGCTAGTCGACTAATACATTTCAACAGTGGTTTGTAATGGGAGTATCCTTTTAAAAAAGGATATGGGCAAAATTATTTTAGTACGTGGTCAAAACAGAGACTACAGCAAAAACGCAGCATTGTAAAACCTCATAAAGCTGCTGACGTAGGAGCTTTATGTATCAGTTTTAGAACCGCATAGAGCTCCCGACCCATAGAGTTCCGGGGAGCCGATAATGGCGCATACAACTTTCTAGTATCCTGATATATCAGCTATTGAGACAAATATAACTATTTGCAGTACAACTTTTACTACTTTCTATCGAAACAACAACAGCGACATAGGTGGCAACATAAATAATAGTGTCTTTCCTAAATAGCTGGGAGAGTGACAATTTGATGTTGAGCTTTCCGTCTGTTTGTCTGTGTGGACATCTGTGTATCACTGAGAAGTGTGCCCGCGCTTCTCCTGCTAAACTATTATTCGTACTTCAGTGAAACTTTAAATAAATAATAAGTACCTGATAAATAGTATCTAGTCAACATGTTTATACTAGTAGTAAGTCATTGTTTGTGGTTGGTGTCTTACGTCCTTCCGCCCAGAGGGTACGTTGGAGTGACAGCGGCCAGATAACATAACCAGATTTCTTGGATATCCCGTCACCGATAACCTCTCTAGATAGGTTACTAGCAACTTTCCCACAGGAAATAACGTTGGGAGACGAATGATCATCAGGCATCATGTCCGTGATCAGATTAGAGAGAGTGACCGGGCTTGGGTTCGAACTCATGATCTCCGGGAAAGGCACACTGCACTTCTTTCCTGAAATGGAGTAGCACTATGCGTCAAAGCGACCGATCCCTTTTGAAGCTGACTTAAACAATTCAGGCATAGAGTTCTTGGGAGCTTTATGTGGCAAGTCTAAACGCATAGAACCCCGAGAATTCACAAAAACTCTTTAGATTTCCTGCGAGTGAACATTTTATGACAAACTTATTACAATAAAAAAGATTCGCTGGAATAAATAATGTCGACAAAAACAGTAAAACATACTAAATGCAATCTTATGATGAATATGCCGAAATATTAATTTCGACATGAGTAGCACCTACAACCTTGTATGATTAATTAACAAGTACGTGAAAATTTGTTAATTTCATATAAGTAATCAAGCCTCGTTTTGATGACAATTAGCGAAATCTTCGTAACTCATTTAAATAATTAATGAATGTAAAAGAAAATGTTAAAAAAACGAAATAAATGAAGGTTTCATTAGGTCTCTTTGGTCAATTGAAAATGGAGCCTAATTTTTCAGTCTTCCCTTTTGAAGTGGGCAGTCGTAATTTTTCACTGTGCGGTAGGACCCGTCCAGTGTACAAGGGACCTGATTGTTTATAGCTATGTTTGGATGGTTTAATTATGATTTATACAGCAGTGAGAAAGGTCATTCTTGTTTAAAAGTTATGTTACTCCCATGTATTCGTCGCGTGCAATATATTTTACAGGACGAAATGAGGACCTTCCATACGGTGCTCGTTATAATAACGTGCTGTAATACGTAACATATACGGAAAACAATTTTAACGAAAACGAAGGGTAAGTTGACGATCTAACATATATGCTTTTGTACAGACAAGGAATCCAAATTAATGAAGATCTGTTTAGTGTATAATGAGGTTGTTTATGACCGAACGCCATTAAACCAGAATAATTTCTGTAGATGATATCAGTTTTGATGTGGGCGACAGCTAAAAGGAGAATATCTCCATGGTCACCGAGGCCAAGAAACAAAATTGAATGTAATACACTCAACTAGTCAAAGCAACATGAATGCCATTCAACTAGTAGCTTCAACCAGGAGAGAGGAAAAAAATCTAGCAGATAACGCTTAATAATAATAATAATAAAAAAAATGACGATAATAATGACGTTATAATAATACTTATAACAAGAATTTGTAACAGAGTTACTAACGTCCCCCGCCTAACGGAAGTTTTACTTGAAGCACACAATTGTACTTTTTCAAATGTTTGAGGTATGGATCTGGACTTTCAGTGAAAAAATCTTGACAAATGCTAGATCTGCACATGCAATAAACATGGGTGTTGCGCATGACACGTCGTCTAATTATGGTGAACTTTTGTGCAAACCTATTTCAAAATCCTTTGAAGAATGGAAAAGTTGTGGACCGGACACACAACAGACCCTATAACAAATCATGTTAAGCTATGACCTGAAAGTGTTACATTGACCTTGGAGATAGGGGTCTAGGTGTTGCTCACGACACGTCGTCTTATCATGGTGAACATTTGTGCCAAGTAATTTCAAAATCCCTTGATGAATGGCTGAGTTACGGACTGGACACGAAGTGTGACAGACGGACAGACGAACGTACTAACATTTGATACTCAGGTAGCTACCCCATTGTTCTCCCCATTGTTCTTTAAGCCACATAACAGATTTTAGCCACATAAAAACCCTTACTGAATGAATAGTATCAAAGGAAATTTACTGTTACCTATTGCTCCTATAGCACACTTAAGTATAAATTTGTGTGTACAGACAAACAGACAGATGGACAAGACGGAGCCCATTTCTATATCTCCCTTTTTTCTTTGAAAAGGCGGGGGACAATAAAATGAAATAACTCCCGTGTATGTGTCAATAGAAATACATTTGGGCAGTTTTTATCACTGAAAATAAGTACATTAAGGGAGATAATTTGAAAATTATTTAAGACGGGGTTATGGTTCTCTTGCAGTGCACTCCCTATTTATATTTGAAGTTTCACTGGAACTTTCTAATACTTGCCGAGTTATTCTCTGGACAAGGCAAATACAGACCATGTTAACTTTTGACCTCTAAGTGTGACTATGACCTTGGTGGTAGGGGACTGAGTGTTGCGCATGACACGTTGTCTTGTTATGGTGAATATTTGTGCAAACCTATTTTAAATCCTTTGATGAATGGAAAAGCTGTGGACCAGACACAAAACAGACCCTATAACATACCATGTTAACCTTTGACCTCTAAGTGTGACCTTGACCTTGGTGGTAGGGTCAGTCTAATTGCGCATGGCACGTCGTCTTATTATGGTGAACATTTGTGCAAAGTTATTTTAAAATCCCTTGATGAATGGCTGAGTTATGGACAGGACACGAAGTGTGACGGACGGACAGACAGACGGAGCCGATTTGTATATTCCCCCTTTTTTTTAAAGGCGGGGGACAAAAATCGAAGTGGTGGCGAGTTCATGCTGCGGAAAAACGTCCACAATGTAATGCATATATTAAAAACTTGCAACCATTAAAAAAACTCGAATAGTTAAAGCAAAACAAAAATTACTGCAACTTTGTGAAAACGCGCCGTATGTGTAAACTCCGTAACTGGTCTTCTCTAAATACTTGGCTCTGTTTAAGGCGGCTTTGTTCTCTCGTTTGGGTTATACAGCTATTTTACTAACATGTATGTTACAAAATAGGGCGGTTATTTTCATTTACTTGACAATAAAGTGTGAAGACCGCCGTAGCTCGGTGTCGTCTGCAATGAAGAAAAAAATCACGATCTGATTGAAATTCAATGCAAGCAAAATGGCGATGGCATATTCTATAACGAAAAACCACTTACGTTGTAAATACATGTAGATTGATATAGACGGAAACCTACAAGGTTCTGACGAAAGTTTTCACCTTTGAACTTATTTTCCTGTTTACAGTATATAATACAGTTAGATTCAAGATAAAGACATAAATCATACTTTTTGGGATGACAGATTTACTGTTTGGACACACACGAAAGTTTTCACTTTAAGGCTCATGGTTTGTTTTCAAACTGAATTTGTCTCCTCAACAACCAACACCACGAGGAAATTCGAAAAATGGATACTGGCCATATAAAAGTTATTCCTGCTCTGTCTTTATCAGCGCATCCTTTGATTTTATAGACGGCTTTTCACATGGCACCACCGTCTCCAATTAAAGTCCGTAATTTAAAAGTTTAAACCCTCTTTTAATATAGTATCTCTTTCATTATCATACTTTACCCGTATGGGAAAACCCCGAGAGCCTTTTGTGATCTCTATCGATTTTCCATTAAAGGCAGTTCAAAATATGGCCCCTTAACCTTCGGTGAGGCTCGACGGCTATCGACACCTTTAGTTTGTTCCTTGAAACACCCAGAGGTCATTCGTTGTATTGATGCGGAAGTTAATAGTTTGGCATACGGCGGTCAAAATATTGCGCTAACTTCTCGCTAAAAGATTGTACCATGCTGAGACGGGATTCAGGCGAACAACAAACAGTTACAACCCGCTGACATGCTATGTAAGTGTCAGAAATGAGTTACGACCTTGACATTTTCAGTTTTTGCTAAATTCAATCAGGGCGTAGGCTTTTAAATGTTATTTCAGAAGTAAGAACTTTGATAGTTGAGCCTCAGAGTCAAGAGCACGTAAAGAGATCAGTGGACAGCTAAACGATTGTCTTGTGTTCGGAAGCTTAGGTGTAGAAGTTCAAATGAAAGAGTAAAGAGTGTAATGTCCGTATATCAGACTTACATTTAAGTAATTATAATGAGTGGGTGTAGTCATATTTGTTTCCACCTTTTTAATGTCAAATTCATACAGAAGCGCAGCTATTGAATTGCTTGTTCATATCATTACCGAGCGTTCTCGGTCTTCTCCGGAACTTTCAGCGAGAATAATTGATGACGTCAAAGCGCTTACCAAAAATCAAGTGTCTAATATTATTTACGACTGAAGCTCACAATTTAAGTTTGCACAGCTACATGTGTTGGTGATGTCGATTCTAGCTGTTGCTTTGAACACAGAAATTGAGAAGATTAAAATAAAACGATAATGGAAAAGTCGTCATAACTTAAAAAAAAAGCATTAATACTGAAAACTCATTTAAATGACAAAAAAGTTAAACCCGATCGTTATGAATTTTATCTTTATGTACATCTGAAAATGATGCTCCCACTCAAAAAATAAGCTATTATCAGTAATTGAATTTGTTCATTTGGCAAATTATCTCACTGAATATACTGATAAGCCTTTAATGATTATAAAATTATTGCAAAAAAGAAATAAGAACGTGAATTATAGATTGCTCCATTCCATTTGTTAAGCCTGTGAGATGTTGCAAAAAAATGCCGGGTATAAATTATTCAAGGCGATGCTGCTTAACGACTGCGTTGATGAAAGCTTAACTTGCCTTTTAATGAGTTTCAAATATGGTAAGGTATATTTTCCCACACGCCATAAAATCCTGGATGACAGGTATGCATGGATAGTTTCAAATTGCTTCGCATCTAATCTACTGTATGAAATCTCAGGGCTCGCATTGAATATTGATATAGTATTCATATATATGGGAAATTAACATTTTACACCCGAAACTTAATAAAACAGCCACATGGGTCTCACCACTTCGAAACAAGTTATTTCAAAACTTTGCATTGGCTATTTATAATAATGGGTGAACATGTCAGTTAAAAAGACATTCAGGCATTTTTATTGGAAATGGATATACAGTAATTACCCTACGCTGCTAAATAATGCCTTTTCTGAAACCAACTGGGGCATTTTATTGGGCAAAAAAATGATGATTTAGAACTGCGTTCAGGAAAAAGGCCAATGGTTTCCGTAATTTTGTTTATAGTTTTGTTGTCGCATTTTACGTGCGAGATTTAACGCCCGTTTGTTAGTTATGGGTAAACAGATCACTTTACCACCGTTTCTGTGAAAGATCAGTGCTAGAACCTCTACTTTTCGTTTACAATGTACCAACTTTCACAAAGATGCGAAGAAACATGGTCGAGGGACTCGTGTCCTCGATTACCTTCCTCTACCTGTAGAGATTTGAACCGAGGTCCAGTATATCAGTGCTGTACCCTATAAATGGAAAACAACCAAGACGATGTCTCTGGAATGGGATGCTTTCTGTATCTTGCACTATCCCCCACAACATAAAATAACTAATCTCCTCAGGGAGCGTCGATCATATTGGCAACCGGTACCGACAATAAATAAACTCAAATAGAGAACTGAAGTAACTCTGCTGTATTTATTTATCATCATAACAAGTTGTCAACATGACAGCCGGCCCTGGAAGAATTTAGTTATTTAAGGTTGTGGGGGACAGTGCAAAATACAGAAAGCATCCAATGATCACAGACACCCCTGGTTCTTTTACATGCTCAATGTATAGCATCGGAAATTAATAATGTATTATAAGTAGAGATGACAGGGATCGAACTCGTGATCTCAAGATTACAAGTCATGTGCATACTCACTGCATTTCTGATCTGCCCACGATGACGAGTTTAGCTGTAAAGTTTTATACTGGCAAAAAGGTTGTTTTTACAACAAAGAAGAAGTACATCACATGAGAAATGGGTCAAATGAAACTAAAGTGACTGAACGAGATTTCAAATTCAAGGTCACTGTCACCTTGACCTTAGACCTACTGAAACCAAAAACAACAGGGATATTCTACTGAATAAGGGCAATCATCCCATGAAGTTTGAAGGCTCTGGGTAACTGGTATTCAGGTTATTGTGTTGAAAAGTTTTCGTATTCAAGATCACTGTAACCATGACCTTTGACCTAAGTACAGATCCCAAAAACTATAGGCTTTTTTTACTCAATGAGGGCAATAATCCTATAAAGTTTGAAGGCTATTGGTTGAATAATATTTAAGTTTTTGGACGGAAACGGAGTGTGACAGACGGACAGGATAAAAAAAAACAGATAGGGAGAGACATAAAACTTTCTGTAATAACAAGTTAATACCCATGCAGCAAATTTCCATATAATTTAGAACATTTCAATAAATGCAGCAAATTTCCACATAACTTGAAACATTTCAATGAATGCAGCGAATTTCCAAATCACTAAAACATTTCAATGAATGTAGCAAATTTCCACATAACTTAAAAGTATTTCAATGAATGCAGGAAATTTCCACATTACTTAAAACATTTCAATGAATGCATCAATTTACAATATTCCTAATAACAAAGAACAGTTAAATGAATCTATGAGTTGAATGAATTACACCAGTTTTCCCTATAACTTAGAACATTTCAGTGAACCCAGCATGTTCTCTTTAACTCAGAACAGTCAAATGAATGCTGTAATTTTCCCTGTAACTTAGAACAATTCTCTGAATATTCCAGCTTGGGCATTTACCTCTGGCTTTCAGAATAAGATATATATCTCTAAAAGTAAAAAGACAGTATTGAGCTCATTATAAATATGAGCAGAGGATATGTCTTTTGTTTTTGCCAAGAACATGTAACTGGCTGTCAACAAGTAAGTATTGCCTACATACTGAGCCTATTAGAACCGAGTTTGTTCATGATTCAAATTCTTGCAAATGGCCCCCTCATGAAACAGAATGTCTGATGTTTGTCTGAATCAAGCTGAATTTTTGTTGAATGAATGCTGAATACAGTCTTACAGCAAAATTGATGACTGAATCATTGCTGAACAACCAAATCAACTATCTGAATACTGTCTGAATAAAAGCTGAAAAGTGCTTACAAGGGTTCAGACATGTTTCAGATTATAGAAAATGTCTGAAAAAATACTGAAAGAAGGCTGACATGTTCAGACAAAAAGTTCAGTCATGTTTCAGCTTCAGCAAAATTAATGTCTGAAGAAATACTGAAAGAAGGCTGACATGTTCAGACAAATTTTCAGCAAAAATTCAGCTTCATTCAGATCCAATTCAGACCATACTTTTTCATGAGGGGGCTTACTGTGAATGAAGAACACATAGAAGACTGACCATATTCTGATGAACGATTACTTAGCATACATTGTTTTCAGTTGATAAATGCTTCATGTTTAGCTAATCACATGAAAATTTGAATAAAGAAAAATGGTCTTGTTCTTTTAATAAAAAGGGCATACATTGAGCAGATGTACTTTCAGCTGGCTGTACAACAGGTCAATGTTTTGTTAATAATATATTTTTCATTGTTATCATATATAATAATTTATGGTCAGATAAAAAACAAGGTTTTGATTGAAGACTTGATACATGGTGACAGAATTGTCCTCAAGTTGAGAGACAGAAAACACTTCATTTATCATATAAGTGACCAGATGCAAAGCTTTAAAAACCTCATTATCAAAAACATGACAAAAATGACATATGGAAATTTTTATGTAAAAATTCGAGTTTATTGTTTTTTTCAATGGGTCATTGTTAAAAAAAAAGTACTGTCAGATGCCGACTTGCTTTATAAATGTGAAAAACCAATCTATGGACCTTAAATGACTGGTTGTTTGGAATGGCATTATATCTGTTTCGAGAAGGCATTCAGAATCTTATTTTGTTAATAAAATTGCTGATTTTTTATTAAATCTTTTCAAAGGACAAATTAGATTAACAGCACCTTATACAAATAACTAAAAGAAAAGCACTCTGATAATTACAGATCTGGCATCGGATTGGTCAAACTAAACATTATAAACCAATCAAAATCTTTAAACTTATGACTTAAGCCAGATCAAAGATATTGAGCAAAAGTTCAAAGTTAAGTTACCAATTAACAAGTCTTGCTCAACCTTATCAAGTATCAAGTCTCTGTGTCTATGTCTTCTGAAGTTATGGGAAACCACTTGGTCTACCTATGGATAGACTGACAGACGTGAGCAAAGTAATATACCCTCACTTCTTTGAATGGGAGCATGAAAATGGTAAACTTAGTATTTTGTTTTATTAAATCAGACTGAAAATTCTGTTTCAAGAATACATTACAATATATACATTTGAGTTCAAGTATTCATTTTTTACAACAACAACACCTTTATTGCGAAAAGCATATGCAAAAATTAACATTATTCAAGAAAAAATAAAACTTCTAAAATTACTTCAGTTAACAATAATGTAGCATAGCTGAACATAAAATGAAGCAATACAGCTGGCTTTCATGGTTTTGTATAAATTTATGAGAAATTATTTACTTTCCGAACTGTCACTTATTTATCATCACATTATGCGTAAACTGTCAAAATAAACAAACATAATCTTAGTCAAACTAATAATTATGCATTTATTCTTTCTGAATGAAAACTATTTCTGTATATGAAATGACATAATCTGTCAAAAAAATCTTTTTCTTTTAACGTTTTTTGGTTAATTTAACTCATTCAAGGATTTCATTTTCAAATCCAAAAGTGACATAAATTTCATTTCCTTGGATCTGCTGATTTAAAGCATATGCATTTCTGGCAGAGACCAATCCTTTTCCATTTATTTGGTAGGAATAAGTAGGTGTTTCACTTTTGTAAATACACACGCACACAAAAAAAGCATTATATAAGGCAAATATTGAAATGAAACCTGTGTAATTATCAGTTAATATAATATACTTTCAATCATTTTCTTTATCAATCAACATTCCTTTTAAGTGGTATAAACTTGCTTTTTATTCTTCCTTTTTATCAATGACTTATAGTCTTTTCTTCTTAACTTGAAGAGATAAGTACATGTATAAGCTATGCTTAATTCAATCATGCTAATAAAAATATTTTTACAAAAAGAAAAAATTTGCAAGAGTCATTCCCCTTTTCTAGTAAATCGTCTAGTCATTTGTTTTTATTTCACCTTATTCCATTTGTGCTTATTCCTCAAGCAAATACATGTACTCCAATTTTTATGTCAAGTAATCTTTATTAGTGATTCCTGTTCAGTTGAAATGTAATCTGACTGAAACAGAACAAAATCACAATGTGATGAGAAATCAGTTTTCAGTCCCAGTATTACTAGCTAGGAGCAATGGACAGGATACAACATATATGATTCTGTATTAAAAAAATGTTCAGTCTATCACCAGTTCCAATGCTAATGTTCCCACTGCAGTTTTAACAGCTACTCATAACCCCAGAAAGTGCATTTAAGACAAGATTTAAATCTGTCAACACTACATTTTGTCAGCCAAGCTGTTTGTGCAAACACACATTCAGTCTAACACACTGTATTACAATCAGATTATTTCAATGTAATATTCTGGACTTACTGTTCTTTGGGCAGGCAGGCGGGTAGGATAGGGTAGAGTAGGGTAAGGTAAGGTAAGGTAAGGTAAGGTAAGGACAAGCAAGCAAGTAAGTAGCGGTAAGTAAAGTATTTTATTAATGTGTCATATGTAAACATATAAAACAATGAATATACAATACATGAAATAACGCTAGTATACAACTGGCCCAATAGACTTATAGGACACAAACAACATGAAAACAATGATTTGAAAACACATAAACAATTTAAAAGAAGTATTGTCTTTGAGTATTGTTTATACAACTACAGTCTTTCATTGCAAGAACTACAAGTTTGTTCAGTATTTCCTTATCACACAATAAATGCCTTGTCACAAATGTTGAGTCACAGTTAACCATATTCATAACATGGTGATTAACACAACATTCAAGGTAAAAAGTTAAATGACATTTTTTGACGCGTAGATGTCACACCAAAATTATAGCCTATTTTACAGAGCCATCATATACATGTCTGAAAATGAAGAAATGTTCCCGAATAAATAATTCAATTATTTTACTGGTAGAATAAAAAATCATTAACTGCCCAAGAAAAAATTACTTGACAATTTTGAGGCACTTATGATACATGTTTCTATGATTCTTGTGGGAAAAAAGGCAATAAAAAGAGAATGATGCAAAAAATAAAAGTTGCAACAAAACTGCAATCTAACTATCAAATTTCAAAGTCCCAAAACTATGTGAAGAGATTATCAAAGAGAAGTTTTACATTTAAATTGATTTATTTTACATCAGTTGGGAAGCAGGTTCTTGAAACTTATATAAATCCCTCTCCATGACTGCCTGTGTTCAAACCAGTACTGGTGCCATGAGTGTGGAAATGCGACTCTCATCCCTGGTGGGATTTGAAACAGCAATCTCTGGATTGGGAGTGTGGTGCTCTAACCCCACGACCACTACTCCTTGAAACAGGAGTTTTGCAATTACAATGTTGTTAAACATTGGTGATTTTAGCTTTTTATATAACAACTTTAGTATACAAGTTCTGCATACCACTTTCATTGACATTATCAATAACCCTAAGGTTTTGTATCAACTTCTAATCAACTGTTTCATTGAACCATTCCAATTCACTGATGAAGTGAAATACCACTTTTCCTATCAGCTGAAGTGGCTATAAAACAAATTATAAAAAAATTACTCCATTTTGGTATATATTTATACCTATGTTTGGTCTATATATGTACTATAATTCTGTAATTCAAGCCCAAATTACACCATAAAAAAAGTGATAAAACGTTTCTTTTTCTGCTAAAAGGGTAGAAAATAGTGTTATTATCATAAAGTTAAGAGAACCTAAATATGTAACAATTTAAAAGTACCTGCCTTGAAAAAAAAATAGGACATAATTTTGAAAACTGTACCTCATGCCTAAACAAACATAAAAAAGAAAAAAACAAGAGATGTGTTCATAGGACAAGGATGCACCCACATTCCGCTGTATTGTCACAAAAAATTCTGTACAATTACAGGTGTATATAAAGTCTAAAAAATGCTATTTTTTGCTTAATCAGGTGGCATAACTCTGCCGATCTCCAATAAATTTGTGTCAAAATACCCAGGTGTGTAAGTTCACATGCTGACAACTATTCTTAGAAAGTTTCATGCCTCTAGCAGTTATACATTTGAAGTTCCCCCACCTCCCCACCCCAACCATGAAACAAAAAAGTGATGGGGGCATAAAAAAGTCTAGAGCCATCAATTTATGAAATCATGTGAGCTGTTTGCATAGGCCATATAGTGCAATGTTTGTCTGAGAACATATGATACAATGTTTAGTGTGTGATAATAGTATAAACATTAAGGCAATACCTTGCCTGCTATCAAATCAAGGGAACAAATCAACATTAAATATAGAGAAAATTTAAGTTCAAAATTGCAAAAAGCCATTTTAGATAAACAGCTATAGAAAAAACTTTGTCAAGGAGCATTAGGCACGTAAATGAAAGTACAGAAACATAACAAATAATCATCAAAATTGTTAGGAAAGTACAACCCTTATCAATTTATAGTTAGGCATTCATATGTATGCAATTGTAACCTATACATTAACTCATAAATATTATTGAAATAAAGCCAATACTCATAGTCAAAACCAATGCTTAAGCACCAATAACTGGCACAATACTGTGAAAGTAATAGTCTATAGATTACCTCCCTTGTATTTGTAAGTTAAACAAGAGCTGTCTTTAAGACAGCAGGCTTGACTTTTCACAGCTGATTACTTCAAAGCTAGTTGTGAAATATACAGGTAATATTGTGATAAAAAACAATGTTTTAGCACTGTGACCATGACCTTTGACCACAAAAGCAATAGGAATCATCCTTGATGTGTGGCAAGTCCAGGTGTAAGTTTTCATGTAGGAAGATAAAGCAAGTTAAGATCTGGAAACTGATTTCTTATGTCTATCCACTGTGACCTTGACCTTTGGCAGTTTGACCCCAAATCAAAAAAAGATCACCCTTGATGAGGCTGAAAACCATGAGGAAGTTTTCATGCAGGTAGGAGGTAAAAAAATCAAGTTATGGTCCCCAAATGGTTTCCTTATTTCAAGGCATTAAGACCTTGACCTTTGATGCTTTGACCACAAAGTCAATAGGAATCATTCTTGATTGGGTTGAAGAACATGTATAAGTTTTCTTGCAAATATATGGTTAATAGAGCAATATAGTCCGAAAACAATTTAGTCTATGAAAAGACAAACGGACAGACAGAAGGACAAGCTAATTCCTGTATACCCCAACAACTTTGCAGAGGGCATAACAATCATGGCTGATTTCTAAGATATATACACAACAATAGGTTGCATACAAAATTTAATCAAAATTTCCAAGTAAAAAAAGGGACATAATACACATTAAATTTGGTCAGGAGTTACTTAGCTTGTTTTTTAATGCCCCAGAATACCTTAGTGAAGTATTTAAACAATAATTATAGTTGCTCATAAAACTATATTCATCATAGTTAATTATATTCAAAACTGTAATTTATTTTTATGGGATGAAAAACTTGAACCAAAATTGCTATGTTTAAAATGGGCTATAATTTACAATAAATTCTGCAAAGAGTTTACTTTACTTAGAGATCTGATGTCTGTTAACATAATTGTCAAGTTTCAAGTCAATCCTATTAATGATTGATGAGAAATAAGCATGATAGTATGCAAAATGTTAACCAAGATTACCAAGTCAAAAAAGGGCCATAATTTGCCTAAAATTTGGTCAAGAGTTATCTAATTTGTCTGTTTAATGCCCCTGAAGACATTAGTAAAGTATTAAATCAGTAAGCATTGAAAGTATATATTGATATATGCATGACAGTAACTTGCAAGTAAAACCTTAACCAAGGGGTGACAATGCCAAAGCCGATGCCAGGGTGAGTAGAATACCTTGCCTTACTTCTTATGGATGAGCTAAAATCTTTACATGTGATACAAATTTTTTGTAACCTCTGTCACCAGCAGAGTTTGAGTGCATGGAGTTGCCATAAGCCACTGCCTAATGTTTCTCAAACAGGAACAGTCTCAAATCTTTTAAATCATTAGCGGATCAAGAGTGGGGCGCACCCGGCACGTGCCCTTCTAAAATTCCCGGACCATAGGTGTTATTGTCTATTTTGAATATGTCTTTAAATAATGTATACTTTGTTGTTCAACATTGAATTGAATAATCAGAGGCCCATGTGATATTTGCCAAATCAGTATACTCTAGCATAACCACAACCATTGAAATGAGGTAGAAAACGGACACAAATTGGGCCGAATGTTTTGTGCCCCCCTTAACCTGAAATCCTGGATCCGCCCCTGTAAATTCAATTCTACACTGTTATGACAAATATACTAAAATAAAAATGTTATATATTTAATACAGAGCTCTTACATGTGAGATAAAATTACAACCATTTTATGCTTAGGACACATTAACGGGTTTAAACGTATTTATTATACACTGATTTGGAAAACAAGTTCATGTAACACGTAGATAAATCCCAATGGATGATGGCTCCCTTGTTTCATACCAATACTCATGCTAAAATGCTAAAAAATCACTGGAGAATTTCAACCCTACTTTGATCTGACCCAGAAACTTCCAGTTTGAGAATCCAGTGCTGTAACCCCACACACCACTTTTTCTTCACAGTAATGTGTAACATAAGAATGATATACCTTCAATTAGTCTGAGGCAACTTATGTGAGAAGCTGGAAATACTAATCACTGTTAAAAAAACAGCAGCATGTAACAGCTAATACAGGTCAAAGAAAACAGGTCAGCTTCAATGGAAAACGATGAAGTTTTACTCTGTTCACCTACATGTATAATGGAGAATTAAAATCTAGTACCAATCCTTCCCAGAACAATGGTTGTGTAATATGCCTGTTTGCTATAACTGACAGTTAAAACTCAATTAATTCTGTTAGAACCTACATGTACATGTATGTTCAAAATAAAACAGAAAATGTAATTCCAGACCTTGGGCAAAATTTCATATATAAAGCAGACCATTCCATACTGTATGCACAGATAATTCAATAGTTAATTCCACCTTCAAGACACACTAGACACATGACCATGTAAGAAATCTTACAGTCGCAAATTTACAGCTTTCAACTTTCTATTAACATCAACAAATATGGCAAATTATTATGACAAACAAATTAAGACATCTTTGCTAGAAGAGTCCATGCATTAAACAAGACGGCCTTGATGGTCCTGGATTCCTCACCCGAGTACTTTGTGGGTTTGCTTTTAAGCAAACATCAGCAGCAGTATAACCCCACTTAAGGGTAGAGGTCCATGCAAGGAACCTACATAACAAATATCAAAGATATTGGTCGGTAAATGAAGGTTCTATGAGGTAAAGTAGATAAATCTATTTCTAGCCTCGGTTACCTTAATCCCAATTTAATGGAAGAGGTTCATGCAAGGTGTCCATATACATGTACCAAATATTAAAAAAATCAATCAATAAATAAAGGCTGTATCACAAATAGCAGAAAAACTATTTTTAGCTGCAGTGACCTTGACCCAGTGGTCTCAATCTCCACCTAAGGGTAGAGGTCCATGCAAGGAACTACATACCAAATATCAAAGATATTGGTCTATAAATGAAGACTCTAAAAAGTGAAGTAGATAAATCTATATTTAGCCTTGGTGACCTTAACCCCAATTTAACTGAAGAGGTTCACGGAAGGTGGCTATATATCAATTATTTAAAATATCAATCAATAAATAAAGGCTAAATGACAAAAAAGTAGAAAAAAAACTATTTTTAGCCATACTGACCTTGACCTAGACCCAGTTACCTCAAACTCCACCTAAGGGTAAGGACCTTCCAAGTTACCTTACATATTAAATATCTCAGATATTGATCAATAAATGAAGACTCTAGAAGGAAATGTACAAAAAATTATTTTTAATGTTGGTGACTTTGACCTTGACCAAAGTGAATAGCAGAGATTTATGCAAGGTGCCTATATACTAAATCTAAGATTCTAAGATATCTGTCAATAAACTAAGCCTCTATGACAAAAATTGATTTTTACTTTCAGCACTGGTGACCCAGAGGCAGGACGAACAGAATTCTTTGAACAACTTTCGTAGAACTTCATGCAAGGAACATACCTGCCAAGTTTTATTAACTTTGGCCCAGTGGTTTCAGAGATGTCTTTTGATTCAAAATGTAGATGCACTAATGCATGATGATGGAAGATGAACATATGTGTTAACAATAGCTCACATGAGCACATTGTGCTCAGGTGAGCTAGAAAACTGCATCATTATCAAAACTTTAAAAAGTACACTAAAACAATGAAATGCCATCATAAATTTATTTTATTTATATTGCACAGGGGTACGTACATGTATTATGAATATCAATTACATGAGTATAAGGAACTTTGAACAAATTTTTCACACTCTAAAGAAAACAAAAACTGGCAGTTTCACTTGGTCAGGCAGAACTGTGAAATTCTGTTTGCTGGAAAAAAATCAAAATACAGGAAAATGCTTACAAAAACCAAAACCATGAAAACAATTCTAGTTAACATTTGATGATGTGAACCTGTATCGAAAACAATATCACATTGTAAGACAACATGTCTAAACCAAATGATATGAATGTATTCAAAAGCATGAAGCATATTATAAGGCCATTTTTATGAAATGTGAAGAAAAGAAGAAAATTTCAAATGTTGGTATGAATAAAACTTATTGTCCGTGTTAATGTAAAACTCAGCTTTCCATACATAAACACTATACATGTATACAGTAAATGTAACATTACTGCTAAAGTGGTTACTTTTAGAGACATGGGAAAAATATTTGCAATTTTTACTGATGACCCCTTTTCCACAAAAAATTCATCCTGAATAAATTATCCTCCAACAGGTAAGGTCTATTTAACTGCAACAATTCAACTTTTCAGCAAACAAAATGTCTGGACTCTCAGATTCAACATGCAGAAATATTTGCCGATACAGTACATAAATAGAAAGGTGAAGGCGTTTTATCTGCTGCAATATTCAACAGCATTTAGAATCGGCTTTCCTATTTACCCCTGAACGTAATGTATAAAGTGTAAATCAATGTTCAATTTAACATAACATACCCTTACTGTAGAACTCAATACAGCCGTATATAAGAACTGCTAAACTAAAAGTGACCTAACTCCACACTGTTCCCAGATATAAAAAGAGAGTGTTTATACATATATTATACACATGATTGTATTTGTGAAGAACAAATGAAAACTGAGTTCCTGACTTATTTTTGTCACAGAAACACATCTGAATAATTAGTTATTCATTTTTTTCCTATCAGTCAATATTTTAACCTGTTAGTCATGGAGTAAAGACTTTTTTTCATTTTGTAAATTAAAAGTTATATAAGGAAAGGGTTCTATGGTGCAGAAGGGAATCTCGTCATTCATCATTTTACATAACTGATGATCGAGGATTCAAATCCTGCTACTGATAAGATTCTTTTTCTTCCTGTTTCAAGTGCCATAGAACCATAAGGATTTTATTTTTGAAATCGTATTTTCTAAGCTAAAAGTTGGAGGTCAATACCATACACAGTAATCAAGTGTAAAATTCTGTCTAATTTGTGGTCATATATGTCCTGTGTTTAGTAAACCTTTATTTATTGTATGCAGCAAATAATGCCCCCATCAATAATTTGTCCTAATGCAGGGATGGCAGATATATAACAGACTCCAGATAGCAGGAGATTCCAGACAGAAGTGATTTGGAGAACTCATAGAGACACCATACCCATACTCCATACCCAACCCCTCTCGGTGGGAAACATTGATAAGTGTATCCATGCAATATATACAGCAATGGTCCCTAAACATATCATTTTTTTTGCAATATGTAAAAATAGAAATATAAGTAAAAATGTCGACAAAATTCAGCTGTGTAAATGATTTTTATGATTCCTAGAAAATGATCTTCTAAATGAAGCTTTCATCAAGAGGTGTAGATTTTCCTCAGTTCATCAATAAGTCCTTTCAAATGTGGGTTGCCTCCACTTGCTTGTATCTGCTCATAAATTCTGAAGAATAGAAATAAACCAGTCTCCAAGTCCTGCTAGCAATAAACAAAAACCCTACTGGTGAAAGCTTTATCAGTAATAAAACCAAATATCTTCATCAGTGCCTTAAAACTCCAAATACAGTAGAACTATGATGTATGGAAGTCCTGGGGACAATCAAAATAAATCTTCGATTCATGTTTGTAGATCACTCACCAGAACTCGCATTTTTTATGCACAGCAAACATTTCATGTGTGTAGCAACACCACCTACAATGTCATTATATCCAAGTCTGTTTGACCCATGGAGTAAATTCTGGCAGAATTCTATTCCTGTTTACAAGTAAGTTTGTATACTCTAACTTCACTTAATGTTTGCTATTTAATCGCTTAAATACCGGTAGTAATCATTTATCTGAGAAATATTTTACCAGACTTTTTTTGGTACTTACTGCTTTTCTAACTGTATCAAGGTCTCTTTGGTGTAATCAAAAGATCCTTTCTTGTGTAACAAGTCAACGCAGTATTTTTTCACGTCATTGTCTGTTGTTCTTTGTCGAAGAATACTCAGTATCTGGTTATCGGCTTTATCCGAGAGAATACCATGGATAAGCGGAAAAGAGAACTTTCCTTCGGTTAGGTCTTCACAGTAACTTTTGTTCGCTTCATACTGTAATGTAAAAATTTCAATGGCTATTATCTCTCATTCTGGAGACCCTGTCAGTGCCCGATTAATGACTTTTCTTAGCTCCAAATGACTAATGAATATTTCCAAGTCATGTTGAATGCCACTGTCCTGTAAAATTCTAAATGAAATTTTTAGAATCATCTTTTTTTGAAAGAAAGTTGAACAAAAAAGTTAATGGCTTATTGAAATCCTTATTGTGTATGTACTAGTGGTATTTCTCAAGTCAACTTCACCTTACCATTATCTTTTTTATCTATGTTTGTTCAGAGTACAAATGTTCAATTCAATTTGGTGGTGTTTTGGTAATGACAACACACAATAGCATGGATAAAGGCATGGGATGCATAAACCTTCTTCACAAGAGTTAGATTTCTTCTCATTGTCTTGATGATATTTTCAATGTAAAGAAATATAAGATTGTAAATGTACCATAATTTAGTCGTACAAACCTCCTTCGAGATAAGATTTGCATAGTCATCTCGTATTTGAAAATACAAGCCAAGATTGTCCAGCAATGGTTTAAAGTCACTGAAATTTGAAAATATCTGATAATAAGAATTACATTCATAGAAATTCCAACAAGTAAACAATAATAGAGATATAACTTGAATCTCATTTAAATTCTTTATATTTTTTTATACTACAGAATAATACACAAAATGCTAAAAACAAATAAAAACAAATGATCATGTGTAGTTATTTCTCAATTCTGTTACTTCTTCATAGTGTTTTCACTTATTCATATTCTTTGAAAACTGATCTACCTCTCTGTTCTAATGATTTCAGGTCAATGACTTTAAATCACTTATCCTAACACTGATGGTGGCCACAGGTTCCAGCCCTGCTACTATATTTTAATGTCTATGGTTTCTTACAGAAGATGTGGGTCTTGTTCTTACAAAGAACAATGATTAGGTCATTTATCCACCTGATACGACTGAATGTTTTACAACTTTCAACTCCAGCTTAAGTACTGTCACAGTATCATGACTTTTGGCAATCATCCAAAAATATTCATATTTCCTGCTATCTTGTCCTGATATTCCTCAAGACTTAAAAAAATGTTTTTACTTACTGTTTATTTTCACTGAATAACTGCATCAATCTAACTGCCAAGCCAAACAAACCACCAGTCTCTACAAGTTTAATATCATTAAAAATTCATGACAATTTTTATATCCCTAATATTCTTTTACCCTTATCCTGTTAAGAATCTCACCTGGACTTGTTCATCAATCATAAAGTTATTCACTGAAAACATGCTTGTAAACTGATGTCTTATTTTTCATTTAAGGCATACAGACAACTTTTACAACTAGAACTGCCACTGTCCTGGTGCCAATACCCCGCATGCTGCTTTGTCAATTCTCCTCAATGAGATCTATCTTTCTACGAAGTTTCAAGTTGATAACTCCAATCTTTTTTTGAGTAATGCCCTGGACAAACAAAACCCAATGGCCATTTGCCGATTTGGACAGACAGACCAGCTGATTCCAGTATATCCCACCCTAACAACTTCATTGAGTGGGTATATATGATACAAATACTTACATCACTTTTCCAAAAATGGCATACAGCAAACAAATTTTAAAAAAGAAATCAAACGTAAATATCAAACACAATTATCTCCTATGTAATAAACAAAAAACTAGACATATGTCCACAGGACACAGATGCCCCCACAACATGAGCTTTCAGTTGGCAAATATTAGCGTTATCTTTTTTATGGTGTATATACATGTATATAAGTTATAAAGCAATGCTATCATGCATTACTGAATTTGGACCAAAAATGAACATGATAAGTACTAAAAAGATAATCATGTAATTAATGTAATGGGTTTTGAAAACAAGTTGCAAGTAAAAACACAAGTATCACAGAGAGGCACCAATGCTCATCTGTTTAATTTATTGGAAACAAGCGTGCAAGTTCCTACCCAGCCAAAAAAAATAAAGATTTGAAAAAAAAAATTGCAACTACGTTCTTATCCTAGAAAAAGAGAAAAGGAAACAAAAAGAGAGAGAAAAAAATAAAGTTTTTCTTTGGGGGAGAGGGGAGGGGGGTTTGGGGGACTGTAGCTGTTTCAGGTTATGCTCGAGTACCATACAGGGTACTTTCAAACATTCCTTTTCATTATATGACAGATATATCTAACTCCTATACATCTTCAACTTGTATGTTACATTCACCTATGATATATTAAACAGACTAACCTAATACATCTTATGTAAAAAAAAAAAACTTCAGATAAGCATTTCAGTTAAACACTATACATACTTCTTATCACCATAGTTTTATACTCTTCCTCTTTAGGACAGTTGACAGTATCCCTCCAGTATATATCCATACCCTGTCCTCTATGTAACTCCAGTATCTGCTCTGAAAACAGCAAACACATGCTATAAGCTCTGATTTAACACACTTTATATTATACAAGTTAAAGACTGAAAAAAATGGAATCTTAGATGATACATTCACACCATCTTTGCTATTTCTTCATATGAATGATTATCATTTAAAGACATCTAAGATCTTCATTTACAACAAAACTTTGCCTTTCAAACAAGTAATTTTGTAATCATAAAACTTGTATTTGGTCATATCAATGGATCATCCTCTCATACATAAATGTATAGAGGGCCTAAGTACAAGTCAGACTACAGGTCAACTTAAAATAGAAATGTTTTTCCATCAGGGAGTGCAAATCTGTTCCTTCTTTTATAAGTGATTTATGAATAAGATACATAATACTTGCCCTTGGAGAATGAAAACAAGAGGGCCTTAATGGCCCTTGATTGCTATCCTGAGTACTTTGGCTGTGGGTCTGCTGTTTAGCAAACGTCTGAAGCAATATGACATTTTCTAAATGGAGATTTTCAAAGATTTCATATTTTATACAAACAAGAGGGCCATGATGGCCCTGGGTCGCTCACCTGAGTACTTTGCCTGTGAGTCTGCTGTTGAGCAAATATCAGAAGCAAAATAACAGGTTCTGAATGAAGATTTTTGAGAATCTTATATTTTATACAAATAAAACCCTTGGCAGAGTCAATTTTCACCACAGGGACAAAATTTGAACAAGTTTGGTACCTATCCACCTGGGACTGTGTAAGTAAATTATAAGTTTACCAGTTTGTTGTTGTTGTTTATCACTCGTTAGCGCCTTTACTTACAATAGTAAATAAAATAATTATAACAGTACGTTTAAAATGGCTATCAAAATATCATTCTTAATTAAATCTGATTTAAATGTGACAGCATTATTATCATTATGGTTTAAAGAACTTTTGAACAAATCATGGCTCAGAAAACATTATTTGGATTTATTAACTCGGGAAACGGTGTTAAAAGAAAGTTAGAATCACATCCAGAAACTGTTGAACCTCCAAAAAAAAAATTTATTAAAAATCTAAATCAAGATAGTTTTGATTGATATATAATACATGAGGATGGTGTTTGGCATTGTTAACTATGCCGTTCATGTAAATATGTATATGTTTAAATGCACAGTTTTTCATTTAATATGCCATATATATTACATATGCCTGTATACTTGTTTCACATTGTTTTTATTATTTCGTGAATAAAATTGAAAAAAATTCAATGTTATAGCTTGATTTGATGAGATGTTACACGGCAGCATCACTTCTCCCTAAATTCAAAACTTCTCCCTATTTTTCCTATAGGGAGAAGTGACTTTTACCTAAATTTTCAGTCAAAGGTAGTCCCTGCTATCCACTACACAATGCAACATACAAAATATCTAAGCTCTAGTGTATACAGTTTCAGACAAGAAGTTGTAAGACTTTCCTATGTAAGCCTGTGTAAAATGACCCTGGGGCAAGAAAGGCATATTTTAACAATATTGGTATATGATCTCTAGGTGATGCTCCATGCAACATATCTAAGGTCTGTAGCGAACAGTTTCTCACAAGAATAATTTTCAAAGATTAAACATGTTACACAAATAGGACCACAGGGACAGGGCCAATTTGGACTCCAGGGGCATTATTGGAAGAGGTCCACTAGACAATGCAAAATACAAAATACCATATCTAACGTTTAAGGCATACAGTTTCAGACAATAAGATTTTCAAAGATTAAATATTTTACACAAATAGGACCCCTACAGTTTCAGATAAGAAGATTTTTAAATTCCTTCCTTTATAAGCCTATGTAAAAATGAGTGACCCTGGGGCAGAGCCATTAATGACTTCAAGGGAATAAACTGAACAATCTTGGAACAGTACCTACAGATGATGCTCCATTCAAAATATCCAGGCCTAAAGCTTACGATTTCCCATCATCCAATGTAAAATCAAGTGACCCCAGGGCAGGGCCATAAACGACCCTGAGGGTATAATTTGAATCATCTTGGTAGAGTACATTTAGATGATGCTCCATGCAAAATATCTAACGTTTAAAGGTTACAGTTTCTCACAAGAAGATTTTAAAGATCAACTATTTTACACAAATACAACCCCAGGGTTGGGGCCAATTTTGACCACAGGGACGTAATTTTAACAAACTTTGTAGAGGTCCACTAAGCTCCAGGGTAAATGGTTTCAGACAGGAAGATTGAAATCCATTGATATTTGAACCAAAAGAGTCTTACAATCAAAAATGGTAGAGAGAAATTGCCATCCTTCAGACATTCTAGTAGAGGAATTACCTGTGAACACCCTTGTAGCATCTGGATGGTCTAGTGTCAATACTTTTTGTAATCCAAGGAAATACACATAGTTAGCAGAGTTGATTGTGTGTGCTACTCCATATATATTGTGAGCAACTGTAAAAATATAAACAATCAAACCATGTAAATGCATATTAAATGTAAATCTATTACACTTTACAACACATATTTTTATACTGGTATATCAAAGTCAGGTGTAACCCCAGTAAACTAAACTAGTCTTATTTACTGACAAGGCTTTCAAAAGTGTTGAGAAAATGCAATCATCTCCTTAAACATTTTTGATGTTTGATTTTTATCATTACATTTTGCTACTATATTCTTGTTTTACTCTCCAGTCTGTGGAGGTTATGTACACATTTTGGTGTACTGGTCCGGAGAGTTACCGACATGACTGTAACAGCAGCTGATGAGGTTTGATTCCAAGCTAACCATTTCTACATTTATTCATGGATGTTTAAACCCTACTGCCACCTAAACATGAACTTCAATTTCCAGAAAAGTATGTTTAAGGATGGATAAGTATAAAAACACATATAGTAGAAGCGAAAATTCACCAACCTCTATGATGTGAAACCTATGCTAACATCTTTACCATCTTCAATATACTGAACAATACTTACAAAACAATTCCTTCCTTATTTGATTTCTTTAAAAAATTAAAATATTGCAATATCAGCCTGTAATTCATGTGACCTTACCTAATCTTCATTTAGTGGATGTAACATCAAATCAGTAAAACTAATTGCAGTACTAAAACTTGGGGATGTAATCAATTATCAATTTGAATTTTCAACTTATCAATTTGAATTTTGGAAATATTTGTCAGAAGTATCAACGGAACCTGTGTAGCTGGTTGTCGAGTAAAGCATCCATTTTTCTTCTACTTTTTGTTTGGTACCTTCACTAAGCAGTCTCCTGCCTTATGAGGTCATTTTGGTATATTCTGTATAATAAATGATTTTTCTAAAACAGGTATTGTGGTTATAAACCTTATTTATACTTAAGGGCATTAACTGATTCACAACAAACCTGGAATTCCTCGTCGTAAGTTAGAATTATCTTCAATATCATCAATTCTGAAAAAAAAAAAAAACACTAGAGCTACCACAGTGATGACGAATTCCACCACCCTCCCCCACCCCCCACCTCCCCACCACATACACACACAGCCTCCATAAAGACAGTAAAGTTGGTACATAGTAAATACAATACCTCATTTTTGAAGAAATTTGCAAACAAGTTCATGAATATGACTACATGTATGTTTCTTTCAGCAAAGGAATATCAGAATCAGTGATGTGTAGAATTTCAGACTTATTATAGAGAGGTCGCTGGCTCAAATCCCATCAGAAGAATTTAGCTCATACATTCACCAGCACTTAAATGAACTCAAGAAAGCAGTGCATGAGAAAATCTAGATTAAACTTCAACTTTCTCTACAACTTAACAAAAAGCAATTGTCAGACACTTACTTATACATATACTACACTTGATATGTGAATCCAAAGACTTTTACTATCTTATAAACAACCTTGACCTTTAATCTACTGACCTCAAATTTAATGGGGATCATTTTCAATTCACGTACAATCATGAAGTCATGTACAAGTGTACTGTCAAGTACAATTGTATGCGGAAATTGCTTTTTAAAATCAAAACAGTAACCTAAGTTCTCACTGCCTACAGACCACAGGTGTTCGGCTCGAAAAAATTCTGTATGAAGTATTATATATCAGACACACTTCTGGCATAATATTATTTCAACAAACCCCTATGCTACAGTCAGTCACTTATATGTACAGCTTCTAGGAACATAGCTAAGATACATTACATGCACCTGAAATAAAATCTCAGCTCACAACAAGAAGTTAGTATCTATAACAATTAGCTTTAATGTCTAATGTTACTGAGTATCACTGCTTGTGAGAAGTCAAGATCTTTATTTTATGCACAATATCTCAGCTATATTCCTAGCACGTGTAAATGTGTAACAAATCTAACAAAATTTTATGCTGTTTTTATCCAAACCTTTACTTCTGACACGTACAATAAACTTGCATTGTGCAACATCTGAGTTGCCTCCCCTATCACCTGTAGTTTATCATCCGGTATCTTTAACCAATGATTGAATGCCTACAGAAGAAGAAATAAACAATTCTCACATCTAATGAAAACATTAAAAGTAAAAAGACAATTATCTGACATGAAAGTCTCGGGAATATTAAAACACTATTGTAGACAAGATTTAGACACTTTCTTTGTAAGATATATCGTTTTAATGATCCTTTACCAGACCAACAAGATTACTGCACACTGAGTACCATTAAGATATAACAAGAGGGCCATGATGGCCCTATATCGCTCACCTGAGTATGACTGCTTTTAACAAAGTTGTTACAGACCTGGTTAATTGACCGCATATGACCCATATTCGAACTTGAGCTAGAAATTATCGAAACAACCTTTCTGACAAATTTCCAGGATATTTGGGCTGAAAATGTTACCTCTAGATTGTTAACAAGATTTTTCTATTTTTGGGCCGTGCGACCTAGTTTTTCATCCCAGATGACCCATATTTGAACTTGTCCGAGTAATGACCAAGTTTCATGACAATTGGACAAAAATGTGACCACCAGAGTGTTAACAAACTAAGTGTGGATGGAAGACAGAAGACAGACGACAGACATTGATCGATCCTAATAGCTCACCATGAGCCTATGGCTCAGGTGAGCTAAAAAGAAAAAAAAAAAGAACACAAGTTAACTTTCTTTCCAACATTTTAACAACAACAATATCTTAAGAAAATATTTAACACTGCTGGATGCAGTTGACTTTCCTTCAATATCAGTGCCGAGCAAGTCTGCACAATTCGCAATTTCGTCAGTAAATTTTCAATAAGTCCCCCAATAAACAATTAATGGATCTGTCCAAATTGAAAGATGGCCAAGTCCATTTTAGATGTTTAGTGTGGTTAGGGCTAAGGATGTAATTACAGTGCACTTCAAAAACCTTACATTATGTGTACTGTTGCTTATTCAACTATACATACCAATGCAAGCTTGCCTCTGATCTTTTTCCCAGGAATCTGACATATATACAGGTATGGATCAAGAAGAATCTGCAACAGCAAAAATCAAAACATACAAACACTGTAACTTGAAATGCACTGTGTCACTTAGTTAAGTAAACAACAAAAGAATTATATTTATTGCATCAGCATTTATCTTTTAAGATTAAGGTCACACCTACCTTTGCTACAGTATTATAATTCAACCTCCAACATATGTGCCTGGGAACTGATTCTTTGGCTCAGTTGTTTTGGTTTTCCATACCAGACCCTTTGAGAAGGCTTAGGTTTATATCCCATGAGGACAGGTAATTGTTTATGCACTGCATCTTCAAGGTCATAAAAATTTACTGTTGCTAAGTACTTGCAAATTAACTGACAATAAAACAGTGAACTACCTGGTCAAGACTTTTTTTACAGGCAAATCAAAGCTGAAGTTAATTATAAACTAGAAATGGGTTTTTGATTGAAAAAAAACATATGTCTCCCCCCAGCCAGTTGCTGCAGGCAGTATTGAGTCAGACGATTGTAAAATAAGGGAGATATTTTTGTTAAATGTACATGATGAACAAAAAACTCATACTCTGTCAAGAAAGGATTGAGCAGAAACCTTGTTTCATATTGTACAAAATGGTTGTATTCATTCAGTCTAGTACCTGTATCATGTTGGAATCATGTCGATGGCAGTGCTGTTACATAGATACGGACAAAAAACATGAAGCCAGTTACAAAGTGTCTTCTTCAAGCCTTCAAGTTTAATCTATTTCCATTGATAAGGAGAAAAGTTACATCATGATAGCTGTAGTATGTTGGAACTACTCCACAATGTACAACAGGAGCACTCTTAACATATATATGATCAATCAGAGTTTGTTTTCTAGTTGTGGGGTTCGAAATTACTTGAAGATATCCAGTGAATGCTTGATTTAGTGACGGACAAACGGACGGAAGGACAGACGGACAGATAGACAACCAAGGGAAAAACAATATGTCTCCCCCGATTAGGTGAACATCTGACCCAAGTTTCATAAAAATCCTTCAAGGGCTTTTGAAGATACAGAGCGGACACGATTTTGTGGCATTTGACATTTAACCTCCAAGTGTGACCTTGACCTTGAGACACCACACCCACAAAGTGGGTTCTGCACGACGCCTTGATAAGGTGAACATCTGACCCAAGTTTCATAAAAATCCTTTAAGGGCTTTTGAAGATACAGAGCGGACACGATTTTGTGGCATTTGACATTTAACCTCCAAGTGTGACCTTGACCTTGAGACACCACACCCGCAAAGTGTGTTCTGCACATCACCTTGATGAGGTGAACATCTGACCCAAGTTTCATAAAAATCCTTCAAGGGCTTTTGAAGATACAGAGCGGACACGATTTTGTGGCATTTGACATTTAACCTCTAAGTGTGACCTTGACCTTGAGACACCACACCCGCAAAGTGGGTTCTGCACGTGGCCTTGATGAGGTGAACATCTGACCCAAGTTTCATTAAAATCCTTCAAGGGCTTTGCAAGATACAGAGCGGACACGATTTTGTGACGGACAGACGGACGGATGGACGGACAGACAACTGGGGGAAAAACAATATGTCTCCCCCATTTTTGGGGGGAGACATAATTTCGTAAGAAAAGACTTGCTTAACACCTCAAAAATCTTCATAAAGCCACTGCCAGTAACCCCCGTTATCATTACATTGTATGAATGGAGATTAAAGTAACTGGACAATCTCACTATGTTACTGAGCATAGTTTTGGACTTAAAATAGATGAAAAGTCTTTAACCTTTTTCAAGCATACCTTTTCTGTAGAGTCCATATTTCAGGGGACTTTTTGGGGGCAATTTTTTCTTCCAGTGCTAAGTTTACAACCTGAAATTAGAAATTTATACCTAAAATTAGATACATAACTTGAGTGCAAGAAAACACGTAGTGAGATTTGTATGGATACCTTCATTGAACAGATTTCATCACTAAATGCACAGGCACTAGAAACAGAATTTCAATATGAATCAAAATAAAGCATTCACCCATTTTACAAGCACAGATTAGAACAATATTCATACTGATATCTGCAAGTTACTCATTTACTTACTTGCTAATTGCTTTCATTCAATTTTAACTAAAGGCCAGAAGTTACGATCATGGTCTAAAATCTGTGCCTTGGATAGAGTCAGTCTGAAACAGCCAATAATCAATAATCAAAATGACTCAAAGTTTGGATGCTGTCCTTATAATAAATGTCACTTTTGCAGGACGAAACTTACAGGACATTGTTCCCTTAAAGATATACTATGCCCATCTTTGCATAAAAAACTTTTTATTGCAGAAATTAATTGAAATCTAGGAAATTCTCACTGAATATGTCTAATTAGGCTACCACAATACACTTACTATATATCGGAAGCTGTAGTCCCTATTACAGTTCATGTTATGTTGGTGCTTTCTTAAAAAACTGCCAGTTTTTTCATCGCACTGTGTATTTATACTATGTTTACCTATAGTTTGTAGAGTTTTAAATGTAACATATCTACTCTGTGTGTACTCAAACATGTTTATTTTATATTTACATAGAAATGATGTACATTGTAGTTGTTATTTGTATCTGAAAAAAAAACTTCAGCATAATATATTTTTAATGTTTTAGTACATAAATATGTAAAACAAATAAGTCCATTTACAATCAAGACTCCAACCCAAAACTCCTATTCACTTAAACATGTTACAAGTTGAGTTGAGTCACTGTATATTATAATAACTGCCAAAAAAAGGTACACCTCTAAGGAGTTATTTCTGGTACTGTAATTTTAAATAATGCTGTCCTGTAATCAAAATTAAAGAAGCACTACGTTCGAATGAACACCATACCTGTCGGCATGGGGGTGGGGCCTTAACCCTGTGACCTCTAAGTGGTTCTTAATATGTACTCAGATGGTAATATACCTATATTCTCCTGGTTTATTTTTATGTTAAATAGTATACATATCATACTGATGCTCATTCAAGAAGTTTAGATGACTTTTTTCATATTCTTAACAAAGAAGACCTTATGGCATTTGATTAATTGGATTTAAGAAGCATGTATTGTTAGGATTGTCAATGAATTACCCATAATTGGCAATATACAAATACTTCACACATCCATTGTTAGTCAAAATAATTCAAGTGATGTCTTGAGCAAATTTTTTTTTTTTTTTTTTTTTTTAGGGGGGGGGGGGGGGGGGAGGGTGTCAGAATCTTGCTATAATGTCACAACCAGAAAGATACTTTTCTTTGGTGAAACGTAGCACAGGACTTTGAAATTCTGTCAAAAATAGTCCGATTAAAAAAAATCTTTACCTATATAAAAAAAACACTTTTATAGGTAAGGATTTTTTTAATCGGACTATTTTTGACAGAATTTCAAAGTCCTGTAAAGAAACTAATTAAAATCATTTTGGGGTGAAATGTCTTGGGAGAAAAAGTCTTGGGAGGAAAAGTCTTGGGGTGAAACGTCTGTCAACGTTGTTTTGTGATAAACAAATACACAAACAGACCAAAAACAATATGCCCTCCTTCGGAAGCATAAAAAACTTGAAAGAAATATAAAAAGAAATACTTCACAGAAGTATACTTTCGCCACTTAGCCTGGTTCTGGCTCTGTTCAGCATTTAGGGGCAGGTAATCCAGACGAAATACCTTCCTGAAACGGTGGGCGAGTACATTTCTCCCCAGCTGTAGCAATTACTTCCCTTGTACTACAAAAAATAATTGCAGATGCCGCCAGCTAGCTGTGTTTATTTTCCTCGGGATTTTAAGATATTTTTCAAGATTTTTGCGATTTAAACAGAAAAAAATAAGTAAAAAAGATTATATTTGTTATTTTATAGCAACAATAATCGATATGATCAAGTAATTATTTCAGCGGGGTCTTTTCAAATAGATCAAATATAAAAACATTCTACAATCAACCAGAGACCTTATATAACATATATATAAGGTCTCTGAATCAACGTAGAAACAATACTTTTCTTTAAAAGTAAATTCGACGATGAGTCACATTTCACTAAATTCTATACAGTTCGCGAGGTTGTGTTTGAAAACCATCTTTAGCACAAAATGAATCATATTTTAAGGTAAATAATGTAATTTAATGAAATCAAGAAAAGAAATCCATCGAGTGGTGTCTTGAGAGAAACTGGAAACACCTTATTATACAAACACCTTGTAATGTAAATAGCAACTTGGATGCATGAAAAAAAAAAATTTCTCATAATCTTTGTTTCTCAAAAGTCATGATTAAAGGAATAAAAATCAAAAGACTGAAGTTCCTGAGAGCCGCCAAATGATATACAAAATTTTGTCCATATCTTCTATGATTCATGGAAATATCCTGAAGGAAAACGTGACGTGACAACACAACACCCAACACATTGTTTACCATACGAGAATAAGTTGTAAATGTCTGAACCATGGTGATGACTCCTATGCAAAGGAAGACTTAAGACGATGCAGTGCAGGACCTGGATTTGTTTCAATGTCATCAGCGAGAAAAAGTAGAAGTGACATTAGAAAAATACCAGCAAAATACAATACGCTGCCACACTACTTGTTGAAAACAATGGTTCTTATTCAACAGCCGCAGATTTCCATGCCGTTACGGGCAAAAAAGATTTCTCTGGCCCGCCAAGACACCAAATCTATGCCCATTACTGATATCTATACGCCTCACGACAGGTGACCTTATCATTTTTACTGTATAACTGCACTTAAAAAACTTTCAGACTGTAGCTGTTTCTAAGAAATTTACCAGTGTCTGTGACAATTAGGTATATACTGTTTATTTCTATCTCCAAGGAATTCACAGGGTTTTCTGTGTCCAAGAAATCCATTGAGTATTCTATGTCCAAGATATTCAATGTATGCTTTAAATGTACAGTAGATTTGCGATGACCCAAAATAGCCTGAGGGATCGCCTTCGCATCTGTCGAGTCATTGACTGTCGTGTCCAGTTTGTACTTTCTCTGGGATAACAACTTGATCTAACAACTCTACGATCTCTTCAAGATAAAAAGTGCACTTAGTTCCAGTTAAACTGCTTATGTACACTAAGTGTCTAATTTGAATTTCTGTACACTAAGTTATATAATAATAATAATAATAATAATAATAATAAAAAACGTCAAAATACCGGATGTCGAACAATCTCAATAGCTAAATGCCGGGTTTGAAAGTCCGGTAAGCAAGCCAAACGAAAAATAGTATGTTATGTTTTTACTGCGCCATTCTCTCTTCTGCTTCGTTCATTTAAATGAGACACTATGTCATTTCTGTTCCTTTTAATTTTCAATGATTTTAAGTTTATAACCCGTTATTTTCCTTTTGAAGTTGACCACAGACTGGGGCGAATTAGGGGAGATAATACAATCTTATATTGCTTTCCGATTATTTGCAATACGCACATTGACCACTTTTTACCATGTTAAATGACGCTTACGATTTTGATTGGCTAAATTCAGGTCACGGATTGCTGACATGGGAGAAGTCGCTCCGCCAACGGATTTTTTGGTGAAATGCAGAATAATTTTGGCCTACAGGCATACATATTTTATATTCATAATATATTACTTTATTAAGATTAAGTTTTAACACTGCTGTAATCGGGCTTTCGAAATTCCAGACGTTTCATACTGATCTACTTTTTAGTGTACTTTTACTCAATGTTGGTTTTAATGCCGAATCCGTTGAGTAAAGAAGGAAAACAAGTTCGGCCGCAAACTGACTGCAAGGAGCCTGGCGGCTCAAAAATGAGTGACATCCAGTCATTGAAAAGTAAGAGTTACCATTCCTACTTGTAATTGCTTGCTTTGGTATGTCACAGCAAAAACTTTCAGTTTTACCAACAAAGTTGTGTACTATGGAGGAATGCCAATGGCTTAATTGCTTATAACATTTTTGTTTTTCTGAACCAGATAAATAAGTTTCTGCATGACTGAACTTGTTTCATGAAAGTGCCTGTGAAAGTTTCTTAAAACTTTTCCGTGTATATCCCTAAGAGAGCAGTGCTGTACATGCACTACTATTCAGGGATCACTTCAGAATCAGATACAATTCCTCACTATTCTCAAGAGCCCGTTTCATGTAAAAAGCCTTTTGTCAAGATTACAGCTTATATGAAGAGAACACATATGGTTTAAAAAAACAGATGGTCTTCGTGGATTGCAGACTTTTCCTTAAAACAGATGCTATGTGGCCCAGCCGTTGTTCCTTAAAACAGGTCATCTCCAGGTGAGAAGTTAATTGAAAAATTTGGTCTTGATACCCGTACATGTAGCTAGCTCAGTTGTAAGACATTTAAATGGGTTCTTTTTAAGATTTTCTAATATTTGACTGTACTTTCTGATGCAATTTAAATATTTGTTTCCACTACTTTTTACACTAATGGTTACATAGATTAATTAGAATGTACACAGGTGTCCAGGGCACATATTCTTTTTCACTATGGCATGCATGCTGGATTTTTGGAGAGGCTTAAACTGGGACTTTTTCTTCAAAATAAACACTGAGGGTTTAATTAAAACATACTCATCGATGGTGAATAATACATTTTATTGTCTATTTATTCTTTTAACACCATACAACAATTACCTAATATATATTTTATTATCTATTTATTCTTTAAACACTGAAAAACAATTGCATAATACATATTTTATTACGAGTTTATTCTTTAAACACTATACATCAATTACCTTCGACATAACTTAACTCCATTCAACACATGATAGCAAAGCTGAACTTTCAAAAATAATTTTCACTAACTTCTTCCACATTTCGTAATCAGAACATTGAATAAGATAATAATGATCTTGCTGAATGAACATTACTTTCCTATGTATCACAACATAATCTTGTAGAATAAACAACCACCTTGTTGTTAATAATCAAATCATCTTTAAACACTGTAGAACAATTACATGACACGTATTTTATTATTTATCTATAAACACTATACAACAATTGCCTAATACATATTTTATGATCTATTTATTCTTTAAACACTCTACAACATTTGCCTAATACATATTTTATTATAAATTTATTCTTTTAACACCATGTAACAATTACCTTATACATATTTCATTATACAACAATTACCGTATGTTCTTTTGAAAATATAAGGTGTATCTTGAGTTAGTTACCTGATGATAAACATTGACCCAAAATGGCACAACTGATCTGGAATTTATCTGTAATTGTTACCTGTCTTTTTTTTTACCTTAGTTTAATTTACCAAGATTGTGCAAGGAAGACAGAATTCTAAAATTAAGTGTTATAAAGTTAACCTAAATCTTGAACTGGACCAGTTTCAGTTGTAGGAAACCGGTTTTGTTCACAACAGTTTTAAAGCTATGCAAAGCATTTTATTTAAGAAAAAAGTACCAGTATGGATCTTAACTGACTTCACAGATGGGCGGACGATGAAAAAAAGAAAATGTTTATACATCTTGAAATTCTTGCTGTAATTGTGAAGAACATATCTAATCTAAGTGACTGACTCATTTTTTGTTACAGAAAAACATCAAAATACAAAGTTTTACACACTTTTATCGGTAAATAATTCACCCAATTAGTCACGGGGTAGATACTTAATTTATAACATTAATTAATTGACTATTGATACCAGTCTCTGTGACTCAGTGGTGTAGATCGTCGTTCAATATTTTACTGACCGAAAGGTCATAGGTTCTAATCCTGGTCGTCCAAACTTTTTTTTCAGTTTTCATGGTGTATATAGAAACATAATATTATGTTTTTTCCATAGTATATTAACTTTTCTTAAAATTTAAAGAAAAAAAAATTCAGCTAAATTCTGTGACTGTCGCTTTAAAATAATTCAGCAGTTCCGTTTTTTAGGGGAAAGTAACTCAAACACTTCATCTTCTCTCAAAGTAATGTACCCTTTAAAAACTTCTGTTGTAAATCATAACTATTGAATTGAAGAAAAAATCTTTTTTGAATTTAAATCCGTTAGTATAACAACATAAGATTATATTGAAAATATGTCTCAAAAATATATACTTAAAACATATGAAATTGTTTAAAATGACTAATTCAATAATAATTTGTCTCAAATAAACTTACATGTTATATATATTTAAAGCCAAATGCTTATCAGTAATGTCAATTCTTTATTTATGATGGTTTCACAGTCTTCTGAAATCACTTCTTTCCACTAACAAAGTTGGATGAAAGATGCAGGTTTTTATGTGTAAGGGCATTATATTCTATATTAAACTTTCAGTTAATTTATCACAGAAACTTGCTTAAAATTGATAGTCTGTCACAGGGTAATCTCTTCTTTAATCCGGGCTTTTAAGGAGTTCTATACACAGAGAGGTAATGTTTGGTTACTTGGCTACCTGAAAGATTTCTGAAGTCACGTATATTATAAAAGAGATGTTGTAAAAAAAAAGGTTTCTGTTTTTGGTACACAATGGCTCATTAGAACAATGATTAATGTGTATGTTTCCTTTTTGTCTGTCAATTAGATCAACAAAGGATTAAACAAAAAGAAAGACTACAAATTTATAATTTTCATGTACAAACAAAATAGTGAAACAGAATTTTTTGTTTATAAGGATTTTTTTTTAAATATAGAAGGGTTCAGGCATTGAACACTGAAAAGTAATTTCTATGTTAGAGACACTATTAAAGAGTTTTTCAAATTTTTTATTCCACATATTTGCTAATGGCAGATAAAGAAGTGGAGTTAAGAAAATTACTATTGTAATACTATATGCTTACATATTTTTCATAAATGGTCTAAAATAAAACTGCTGTTTATTAAAACTGAACCATTAGCAATTACAATTAATGATTCCTTTGAAGTTGGTAAAATTAGCAGATTTAAGCTTGTTTTGCTAGACTTTGAACAGAACAGAACAATACCTTTATTGAAAGGAGCACAGATTACAAAAAGTTACATTTCGTAATTACATGTGCGATAAAACATATTTTAATATACAAATGTGTATGATGTAAAGGTGTAAGTATCTAATAGTTTTGAAATGCTATCAAAATACTATCAAGTAAATTGTTGTTTTATTCCTAAATCATTTATTTACTTATCAGCATGATAGCTTTTACTGGCTATTAGCTGTATTTGTTTTACTTATCTGTTTTCCAAATGTTCAGGTTAATTTATGAACTATCAAATATATATATATATTATAAATAAAAAATTATATGCTATAATATTAATCTAATCAAATTTTAACACAAAATCAACCATGTTTTGCAGAGAATTCATTAAATATATTTTAATATCACTTTTACCCCCAGCCAGATAACAAGATAACAATTTTCTTTGTTGTTCTTGGACATTTAAACAGATTTGTAAAATGCACAAAGTTGTTAAATAGATTAATGTTCACAATATTAATTGTAAAGAAAAGGCCACTAGGAAAAATATGCTGTCTTAGCTGTGGTGTTCATTAATTTTCATGGTGAAAGGACTTTTAAGACAAAATCTTATAAATTTCATTATTCTCTAAGGACATGAAATTTAGCTCTTTGGTTATTTTTCTGGTGGTATATTGTCTCCCTTTATTTTCTGAATTATGATTGCTAAATTCGTAACTGACTTACTTTATACATCTTGTTGAAAAGCTTTTAAACATTCTTGTGGTCAAAGTTTTCTAGAATTTCTTTTTTTAATGAATTTTCAAGATTTATTACAAAAAAAATAAAATTTCAACACTTAGAATGTATAAAAGAATATGTAGAACCTATATTTTGTTCAAAATTAATTAAATACATAAGAGTTTGATTCCCAAAAAAAATATGCAGAAACCACTTACCACACATTACGTCTTTCCCTCCAAAATACTTCTATTTAAAAGTTAATACATATTTCACTATACAACAACTACCTAATACGTATTTCACTATACAACAATTACCTAATACGTATTTCACTATACAACAATTACCTAATACCTATTTCACTATACAACAATTACCTTATACATATTTCACTATACAACAATTACCTAATATGGATTTCACTATACAACAATTAACTAATACATATTTCACTAATTACCTAATACATATTTCACTATACAACAATTACCAAATACATATTGTATTATCTATTTATTCTTCAAACACTGAAAAACAATTGCATAATACATATTTTATTATTAGTTTAAAGATTAAACTCTATACAACAATTACCTAATACATATTTCACTATACAACAATTACCTTAGACATAACGTAAGTCCATTCAGCATATGATAGCAAAGCTAAACCTTCAAAAATAATTTTCACTAACTTCTTCTACATTTCATAATCAGAACATTGAATAAGATAATAATGATCTTGTTAATGAACATTACTTCACTATGTATCACAACATAATCTTGTAGAATAAACAACCACCTTGTTGTTAATAATCAAATCAAGGTATCTTGCTTTTGCCCATTTAATATAGCTGACAAGGAAAATGATTGAAATCAATACTGATGAATGACAAATTATATAAAGTATAAACTTCAGTTATAATGCTTTCTTTACATAACTCACCACATAAGGGCAAGAACTATACTAAAACAAACATGCTGTTCATAAAATTTGTAAAAGCAGTCGACTCGCCCAGGAAAAACCACGGATAACTTTTTTCTCTGGAAACCTGTTCCCATTTCTCTAAAATGTCCACTGTGGAGTGTTGGGACTCACTCTTTTATATTATACCTAATACTTAAATTTACCATCACTCGTTTTGTCACATTATAAAAAGAAATATTTTCAGCTATCTGTGCAAGTTCTGTATTATATGTAATATACTTTTTTAGCTGACTGTTTCAAGTTCTGGCCTGTTCAAACACTTATCTTAGGTATAGTCACTACATAATCATTAATGCTATACAATGTGTATTGATTCCATTGTTTGTCAAAGTGAATGCATCTTGGAACACTGAAAAATCTTTGATAAGGAGCACTCAAACAATTGTCCCCTCTCACGTCATTGTTTGGAGTCAACCTTCTGGTCAAGGTCTGGAGTTACCTTCAGGGACAAGGTTTGGTGTCACCCTCAGGGTAAAGGTATGGAGTCAACCTTCTGGTCAAGGTATTGAGTTACCCTCAGGGTCAGGGGTTGGAGGCAACCTTCTGGTCAAGGTCTTGAGACACCCTCAGGGTCAAGGTTTGGGGTCAACATCTGACCAAGCTGATTCACTAAAAAGATAGGTACAAAGTGAAAACGAATGTGCTTCTATAACAAATTAATAATGTATCAAGGAAATATTTTTATGCCCATTTGTTTTACAGTTAAACAATATTTCAACAGTTGTATGTCTTCAAATTAAACCTCATTACTAAGACGGTTCTGGTGACATTTTTACTTATTTCTATCATTATATCACATACTTATTCATTTCAAAACAACTTTTAGTCTAGTGGTTAAGTACACACTGTCTTGATTTCTGTAAACCTTTTGAGCCCAGCTTTGACCCATGCTACTGATCAAGATAAAAAGATTGGGTTCTTGTTCTAAACCTTCCCAGTAAAGATTGTTATGTGAGCTACTTGCCTAACTAGATCACAAACTGTTACTTGGCAAACTTCTGCTGTACTAACAATAAAAAGTCTTTCTTTAACCTAGACGTAGACAGTATACAGTCATTTAAGATTGTTTTAGATAGTATTACCTGGTTCAGCTGCAGTTTCAAGTTCAAGTCTGTGTCTTGTCTTTAGTTCAGAATTCATTCATTAACATGTCTATATATAACTTCTTCAGAAGACTCCTGGGAAATGTGATGAATAACAACCATATACATCTGAAACACAGAAACTGTTAAAATCTTGAGGCATACTTGTTTTACATAAATAAAGACTGCCACAAAATTATGTAAAATATAATGTCATAATCATCCTGAAGTCATACATATTTTACACCAACAAAAAATGTACTTGTTTTTTCCAAGCAGTTTCTCCGCTTAAGAGCCTGTGCTATAACAAAAATGTCCTGAACTGAATTTCATAGGTCTAAAGTATATAATCATAAATGAAATATGTACTAAATACAGCCATATTTTAGCTAAGTAAGGTAACAGAAAAGATGTTTTCATATGAAGAATTACAATAAAATGCAGTTGGTCTGAGGTACATTTTACTGCTAATTGGTAGGAATTAGAGGAATTTTACAACCCTCCAACCTTTTCTGTAACTGTATTTTTTTGGCAGATTTTACCTTAAAAAGACTTGCAGAATGGAGGATGTCCTTGTGTTTTTTAAAAGTTCACAAATATCAAGTAACCTTCAGCAATGTTTTTGTTAAGAATGCTGCAGTTCCTTCTTGTGGCTGTCAGAACAATTCAAATCTTTCCGGTTACCAACTTCTCTAAACTCTCTTCAGCTTCTGGATTTCAATAAAGAGATGAACAGTCATGGAAGAACCTGTTTATCCATATAGAAATATAGCACAAATTATATCAAGACCCATGTCTATATATCCTATTTAAGGGACTTTATTATACCACGCATCTGAATTTTTCAATTACAAAGAAAAACTTTTAAAAAATCAGTTGCTTGTACATAATGGTGCATATTCTAATATTTGATCAAATGGCATTACAAATATGCTGAACATAATCTCTTGATGCAAACTCATATCTGAATAAATAAACCAATACTGAAATTCTTTAGCTATTAAATTTTGCTTTGCACTGCCAACTTCTTGAGTATTTTTGGAAAAAGTTGGTCAACTTTGATTATAATAATCTGACAGGCTGAATGAAATTGTTTTTGTTATTTTTAACCTTAATGATCTTGCTGCAGTCTTTCAAGAACAAGAGACTTGGCTCCATGAAAAAAGGATGCTAACCACTGTTCCAGGATTTACTGGATCTCTCCATCCACAAGGGACTCGTAAGTAGGTGCTCGCCACTGATGTAGGCTTTTCTGAATCTCTTCATTAACATGGAGATCGTAAGTAGGTGCTGGGCACTGATGCAGGATTTGCTGTATTTCTTATCCATATGGGACTCAGAAGTTGGTGCTCACCAATGATGTTGAATTTACTGAACCTCTCCATCCATACCGGACTCATAAGTAGATGCTGGCCATTGGTACAGGATTTTCTGATTGTCCCCTTCCACTTTCATCTATTTTGAAGCACAGTTCAAGGTTCTCATTCTCTGAATTCCTGAGTTTTTGCAGACCCTCATTCACCTAGAACTAAAACAAAATATAGAATACAGAATAATTAGAGCTATCAACCTTTAACATTTTTTCCATATCCCTTTCATCATTTTTTTATTGTAACTTATATCACCGAATGAACAAAATATACATTTTGATTACTACAAGCCAAATTCAAAGGTTTTGCAGGTTCCTTGTATTTACTTATGCTTGAAGTGGAAAATATACATGGTGAACATTTCTGCTATGAATGAAAGGAAATAACTGCTTACTGTACATATAGTTTAACCAGAGGACAAATACAACCATTATTTATGAAGGATTCTTCACATACATTACAGTCAGGGTTCTGTTTTCCACTGAACTACAACTTTGGCATTTTCACCACCATACAAACACAATCTGTCCAACAGACAAAATGCTTATCTCTATTTAAAGGATATTAATAAGACAAAATGAACAAATTAACAGTTTTAAAAACGTTATTCCCTAGCACAGCAGAAACAAACAATCTAACAAAGCATTTATTGTTCTTTTCAAGTTATGATTCTGGCCTAAAACATAATTATGCATTAACATTTTCAGGAGTTAGGATGCTGTATTTTTTCTTAACTTAAACCAACAACAACTTTATCAGTAAAATTAATTGCTATAAAATCTACTCAAATATGTAATATCTAAGCCTTATTTTAGGAGATTGGCTGCTACATTCCTTCTTCCCTCAACCTCTTCCAGACAAGCAAGATGGTTTGTGAAAACAGAAATTATACAGCAGTACCACCTATCAAAAGTTAAGTTAAAATAAGATATAACACAAATGATCACATCTAAACTGAAACAAGAAACTTACCCGAGATCTGATCTTACCTCAAAACTAACCTTTCAAAATTATAAAAACAAAACAGAAAAATACTAACAATCCAACTACCAGAAACAATGCAACAAAAATACATTACAAATTATAACCAACTTACTTAAACATAAATTACATGCTTACAAACAATATAAACAGAACCAAACTGAAAACATTAGGTAACTCAAAACACTAACTACAACAACTTTTATAAACTACGTGCTAAACAAGAGAAATATTTTATTTATACACTTTGTTTCAAGAGTCTGGGTGCTGCATTCCTTCTTTCCTCAACCTCTTCCAAACACAGGATGGTTTATGAAAATAGAAATTATACAGCAGTACCACCTATCAATCACACCTATCTTACCACAAATCTTACCTGTTGCAATAATACAAAAAACAACAACAGAAAAACACTAACAAACTAAACACCATAAACAAAGTGCAACATTAGAACATAACAAATTAACACTAACTTGAACATAAATCACATTTATAACAAATAACATTAACAAATCAACAAAGTAACTCAAAACAAACAACAACAACTTTTTAAACTGCATGCTAAATAAAGAAAATATTTTATCTATACACCTTGTTTAAAGAGTCTGGTAGCTGCATTCCTTGATTCCTCACCTCTTCCAGACACACAGGATGGTTAATGAAAATATATAAGAAAAATTACAGCAGTACCACCTATCAAAATTAAGCTATTATAAGACATCTGACACATTTAAACTTGAAACAAGAAGCTTACCTGAGACTTGATCTACCTCAAACCTTAGCTGTTACAAAAACACAAAAAAGCAGAAAACACTAACTAAATGACTACCAGAAACAGAATGCAATATCAAAACATAACAGATTAACACTAACTTGAAAATAAATCACATGCTAACAAATAAAATTAACAAATCAACAAAGAAACTCAAAACAGAAAGTACATCAATGACAATTTTTTTAAAATAAAAATTAATACAGCAGTACCACATATTATATGAACATTAATCACATGCTTACCTAAATAACATCAACAAATCAACAACAAACTCAAAACAGAAACAACAACAACAATATTTTAACTGCATGCTAAGTAAAGAAAAAAATTTTTTTTACACACCTTGTTTCAGGAGTCTGGACACTGCATTCCTTCGTTCCTCAACCTCTTCTAGACACACAGGATGGTATATGAAAGCAAAAATAATACAGCAGCACCACCTATCAAAAATTAAGCTATCCTAAGACATCTGACTGGTAACAAGAAGCTTACCTGACACCTGATCTTATCTCAAACTTTTACCTGTTTCAATAATAAAAAAAAAAACAAACACAAAAACAAAAACAAACAGAACAACACTAACAAATTCAATACCAGAAACAAAACGCAACATTAGAACATAACAAATTAATACCAACTAATGAATATAAATCACATGCCAACAAAAAACAGTACGAAATCAACAACAAACTCAAAACTGAAACAACAATAACAACTTCTAAACTGCATGCTAAATAAAATATTTTATTCACACACCTTGTTTCAGGTATATGAGCACTGCATTCCTCCTTTCTGGAACCTCTTCCAGGAACACAGTATGGTTAATAAAAAAAGAAATAATACAGCAGAACCACCTATCAAAAATTAAGCCATCAAAAGACATTTGACATTTTAAAACCTGGACGAGCAAACAGAACAGCACTAACAAACTAAATACAAGAAAAAGAATTCAACATTACAACATAGCAAACTAACACCAGCTTATGAACATAATTCACATGCCAACAAATAAAATTAACAAATCAACAATAAACACAAAACAAAAATGGTAACAACTTTTAAACTCCATGTAAAATATGAATTTTATTTACACACCTTGTTTCAGGAGTCTGGGCACTGCATTCCTTCCTTCCTCAACCTCTTCCAGACACACAGGATGGTATATGAAAATAGAAATAATACAGCAGAACCACCTATCAAAAATTAAGCCATCAACAGACATTTGACACTTTAAAACTTGGAACAAAAGCTTACCGTTGATCTGATCTTACCTCAAACCTTACCTGTTGCAATAATAGAAAAAAAAACAAAACAGAAAAACATTAACAAAGTAAATACCAGAAACAGAATGCAACATTAATTAGAACAAAACAAATAAATACCAACTAATGAACATAAATCACATGCTTACAAATAAAATAAACAAATAAATAAACTCAAAACAGAAACATAAATAACAACTTTTAAAAGGCATACTAACTACAAAAAAATTATTTACACACCTTGTTTCAGGAGTCTTGGCACTGCATTCCTTCTTTCTTCAAGCTTTTCCAGACACACAGGATGGTATATGAAATTAGAAATAATACAGCAGTACCACCTATCAAAAATTAAGCTATTATAAGACATATGACACATTTGAACTTGAAACAAGAAGATTACCTGAGACTTGATCTAACCTCAAACCTTATCTGGGCACTGCATTCCTTCGTTCCTCAACCTCTTCTAGACACACAGGATGGTATATGAAAATAGAAATTATACAGCAGAAAAACCTATAAAAAATTAAGCCATCAAAAGACATTTGACACTTTAAAACTTGGAATAAGAAGCTAACCTGAGATCTGATCTTACCTCAAACCTTAACTGTTGCAATAATAGAAAAAAACCCAAAACAAACAGAAAAACATTGAAAAAGTAAATACCAAAAACAGAATGCAACATTAATTAGAACAAAACAAATTAATACCAACTAAAGAACATTAATCACATGCTAACAAATAAAATAAACAAGTTAATTAACTCAAAACAGAAACAATAATAACAAACAACTTTTAAACTGCATACTTACTAACAAAAACATTTTATATACATACCTTGCTTCAGGAGTCTGGACACTGCATTCCTTCTTTCCTCAAGCTCTTCCAGACACACAGGATGTCTGCAGGATAAATAATGAAATTATTTTATTTACACACCTTGTTTCAGGAGTCTGGGCACTGCATTCCTTCATTCCTCAACTTCTTCCAGACACACACTATAGTATATGAAAATAGAAATAACACAGCAGTACCACCTTTCAAAATTAAAGCTTTCCTAAGACATCTGACACTTTTGAACTTGGAACAAGAAGTTTACCTGACACCTGATCTTACCTCAAACCTTAAATGTTTCAATAATACAATAAAAACAACAACACAAAATCCAAAACAAACACATTTATAAACTCAAAACCGAAACAACAATAACAAACAACTTTTAAACTGCATACTTAAAACAAAAAATATTTTATTTACACACCTTGTTTCAGGAGTCTGGGCACTGCATTCCTTCTTTCCTCAGGCTCTTTGAGACATCCAGAATGGTATATGAAAATAGAAATAATACAGCAGAACCACCTATCAACAATTAAGCTATTATAAGACATCTGACACATTTGAACTTGAAACAAGAAGCTCACCTGAGACTTGATCTAACCTCAAACCTTACCTGTTGTAATAATACAAAAAACAACCAGAAAACAAAAACAAACAGAAAAACATTAAGAAAGTAAATACCAGAAACAGAATGCAACATTAATTAGAACAAAACAAATTAATACCAACTAATGAACATAAATTACATGCTAACAAATAAAATCAACAAATCAACAATCAACTCAAAACAGAAACAACAGTAACAAACAACTTTTAAACTGCATGCTAAATAATGAAATTATTTTATTTACACACCTTGTTTCAGGAGTCTGTGCGCTGCATTCCTTCTTTCCTCAACTTCTTCCAGACACACAGGATGGTATATGAAAATATAAATGAAACAGCAGTACCAGCTATCAAAATTTAAGCTATCTTTAGACATCGGACACTTTTAAACTTGGAAAAAGAAGTTTACCCGACACCTGATCTTACCTCAAAACTTACCTGTTTCAATAATACAGAAAAAACAACAAAAACCAAAAACAAAAAGACAAGGACAAACAAAATAAATACCAGAAACAGAATGCAACATTGGAACATAACAAATAAACACCAGCTAACGAACATAATTCACATGCCAAAAATAAAATTAACAAATCAATAATAAACACAAAACAAAAATGGTAACTTTTAAACTGCATGCAAAATATGAATTTTATTTACACACCTTGTTTCAGGAGTCTGGGCACTGCATTCCTTCCTTCCTCAACCTCTACCACACACACAGGATGGTATATGAAAATAGAAATTATACAGCAGAAAAACCTATAAAAAATTAAGCCATCAAAAGACATTTGACACTTTAAAACTTGGAATAAGAAGCTAACCTGAGATCTGATCTTACCTCAAACCTTACCTGTTGCAATAATCGAAAAAAACCCAAAACAAACAGAAAAACATTGACAAAGTAAATACCAAAAACAGAATGCAACATTAATTAGAACAAAACAAATTAATACCAACTAAAGAACATTAATCACATGCTAACAAATAAAATAAACAAGTTAATTAACTCAAAACAGAAACAATAATAACAAACAACTTTTAAACTGCATACTTACTAACAAAAACATTTTTCTATACATACATTGCTTCAGGAGTCTGGACACTGCATTCCTTCTTTCCTCAAGTTCTTTCAGACACACAGGATGTCTGCATGCTAAATAATGAAATTATTTTATTTACACACCTTGTTTCAGGAGTCTAGGCACTGCATTCCTTCATTCCTCAACTTCTTCCAGACACACACTATAGTATATGAAAATAGAAATAATACACCAGTACCACCTTTCAAAATTAAAGCTTTCCTAAGACATCTGACACTTTTAAACTTGGAACAAGAAGTATACCTGACACCTGATCTTACCTCAAACCTTAAATGTTTCAATAATACAATGAAAATAACAACACAAAATCCAAAACGAACACATTTATAAACTCAAAACCGAAACAACAATAATAAACAACTTTTAAACTGCATACTTAAAACAAAAAATATTTTATTTACACACCTTGTTTCAGGAGTCTGGGCACTGCATTCCTTCTTTCCTCAGGCTCTTCGAGACATCCAGAATGGTATATGAAAATAGAAATAATAAAGCAGAACCACCTATCAACAATTAAGCTATTATAAGACATCTGACACATTTGAACTTGAAACAAGAAGCTCACCTGAGACTTGATCTTACCTCAAACCTTACCTGTTGCAATAATACAAAAAACAACCAGAAAACAAAAACAAACAGAAAAACATTAAGAAAGTAAATACCAGAAACAGAATGCAACATTAATTAGAACAAAACAAATTAATACCAACTAATGAACATATATCACATGCTAACAAATAAAATCAACAAATCAACAATCAACTCAAAACAGAAACAACAATAACAAACAACTTTTAAACTGCATATTAAATAATGAAATTATATTATTTACACACCTTGTTTCAGGAGTCTGGGCGCTGCATTCTTTCTTTCCTCAAGCACTTCCAGACACACACAGGATGGTATATGAAAATAGAAATAATACAGCAGTACCACCTTTCAAAATTAAAGCTATCTTAAGACATCTGACACTTTTAAACTTGGAACAAGAAGTTTACCTGACACCTTATCTTACCTCAAGCCTTACCTATTTCAATAATACAAAAAAAATAACACAAAATTAAAAAAAAACATAATAGCAGTAACAAACTAAATACCAGAAACAGCATTCAACATTAATTAGAACAAAACAAATTAATACCAACTAATGAACATAAATCACATGCTAACAAATAAAATAAACAAATTAATAAACTCAAAACCGAAACAACAATAACAAACAACTTCTAAACTGCATACTTGAAACAAAAATTATTTACACACCTTGTTTCAGGAGTCTGGGCACTGCATTGCTTCTTTCCTCAAGCATCTTCCAGACATCCAGAATGGTATATGAAAATAGAAATAATACAGCAGAACCATCTATCAAAAATTAAGCTATTATAAGACATCTGACACACTTGAACTTGAAACAAGAAGCTTACCTGAGACTTGATCTAACCTCAAACCTTACCTGTTGCAATAATACAAAAAACAACAGAAAAACCAAAACAAACAAAAACATTACCAAAGTAAATACCAGAAACAGAATGCAACATTAATTAGAACAAAACAAATTAATACCAACTAATGAACATAAATTACATGCTAACAAATAAAATCAACAAATCAACAATCAACTCAAAACAGAAACAACAGTAACAAACAACTTTTAAACTGCATGCTGAATAATGAAATTATTTTATTTACACACCTTGTTTCAGGAATCTGTGCACTGCATTCCTTTTTTCCTCATCTTCTTCCAGACACACAGGATGGTATATGAAAATAGAAATAAAACAGCAGTACCACCTATCAAAATTTAAGCTACCCTTAGACATCCGACACTTTCAAACTTGGACAAAGAAGATTACCTGACACCTGATCTTACCTCAAACCTTTCCTATTTCAAAAATACAATCAAAATAACAACACAAAATCCAAAACAAACAGAATAGCACTAACAAACTAAATACCAGAAACAGAATTCAACATTAATTAGAACAAAACAAATTAATACCAACTAATGAACATAAATCACATGGTAACAAATTATATAAACAAATTAATAGACTCAAAACAGAAACAACAATAACAAACAACTTTTAAACTGTATACTTAAAACAAAAAATATTTTATTTACACACCTTGTTTCATGAGTCTGGGCGCTGCATTACTTCTTTCCTCAAGCTCTTCCAGACATCCAGAATGGTATATGAAAATAGAAATAATACAGCAGAACCACCTATCAAAAATTAAGCTATCCTAAGACATCTGACACATTTGAACTTGAAACAAAAAGCTTACCCAAGACTTCATCTTACCTCATACCTTACCTGTTTCAATAAAACAAAAAACAACAGAAAAACCAAAACAAACAAAAACATTAACAAAGTAAATACCAGAAACTGAATGCAACATTAATTAGAACAAAACAAATTAATACAAACTAATGAACATTAATTACATGCTAACAAATAAAATCAACAAATATACAATCAACTCAAAACAGAAACAACAATAACAAACAACCTTTAAACTGCATGCTAAATAATGAAATTATTTTATCTACACACCATGTTTCAGGAGTCTGGGCGATGCATTCCTTTTTTCCTCAACTTCTTCCAGACACACAGGATGGTATATGAAAATAGAAATAAAACAGCAGTACCACCTATCAAAATTTAAGCTAAACTTAGACATCCGACACATTTGAACTTGAAACAAGAAGTTTACCTGCCACCTGATATTACCTCAAACCTTACATATTTCAATAATACAATAAAAACAACACAAAATAAAAAAAAACAGAATAGCACTAACAAACTAAATACCAGAAACAGAATTCAACATTAATTAGAACAAAACAAATTAATACCAACTAATGAACATAAATCACATGGTAACAAATAAAATAAACAAGTTAATTAACTCAAAACCGAAACAACAATCACAAACAACTTTTAAACTGCATACTTGAAACAAAAATATTTTATTTACACACCTTGTTTCAGGAGTATGGGCACTGCATTCCTTCTTTCCTCAAGCTCTTCCAGACATCCAGAATGGTATATGAAAATAGAAATAATACTTGAAACGAAAATATTTTATCTATACACCTTGTTTAAAGAGTCTGGTAGCTGCATTCCTTGATTCCTCACCTCTTCCAGACACACAGGATGGTTAATGAAAATATATAAGAAAAATTACAGCAGTACCACCTATCAAAAATTAGGCTATTATAAGACATCTGACACATTTGAACTTGAAACAAAAAGCTTACCTGAGACTTCATCTTACCTCAAACCTTACCTGTTGCAATAAAACAAAAAACAACAGAAAAACCAAACCAAACAAATTCATTAACAAAGTAAATACCAGAAACAGAATGCAACATTAATTTGAAGAAAACAAATTAATACCAACTAATGAACATAAATCACATGCTTACAAATAAAATAAACAAATTAATAAACTCAAAACCGAAACAACAATAACAAACAACATTTAAACTGCATGCTTGAAACAAAAAATATTTTATTTACACACCTTGTTTCAGGAGTTGGGCACTGCATTCCTTCTTTCCTCAAGCTCTTCCAGACATCCAGAATGGTATATGAAAATAGAAATAATACAGCGGAACCACCTATCAAAAATTAGGCTATTATAAGACATCTGACACATTTGAACTTGAAACAAGAAGCTTACCTGAGACTTGATCTTACCTCAAACCTTACCTGTTGCAATAATACAAAAAACAACAGAAAAACCAAAACAAACAAAAACATTAACAAAGTAAATACCAGAAATAGAATGCAACATTAATTAGAACAAAACAAAAAATACCAACTAATGAACATTAATTACATGCTAACAAATAAAATCAACAAATATACAATCAACTCAAAACAGAAACAACAATAACAAACAACCTTTAAACTGCATGCTAAATAATGAAATTATTTTATCTACACACCATGTTTCAGGAGTCTGGGCGATGCATTCCTTTTTTCCTCAACTTCTTCCAGACACACAGGATGGTATATGAAAATAGAAATAAAACAGCAGTACCAGCTATCAAAATTTAAGCTATCCTTAGACATCCGACACTTTCAAACTTGGAAAAAGATTACCTGACACCTGATCTTACCTCAAACCTTACCTATTTCAAAAATACAATCAAAACAACAACATAAAATCCAAAACAAACAGAATAGCACTAACAAACTAAATACCAGAAACAGAATTCAACATTAATTAGAACAAAACAAATTAATACCAACTAATGAACATAAATCACATGGTAACAAATAATATAAACAAATTAATAGACTCAAAACAGAAACAACAATAACAAACAACTTTTAAACTGCATACTTAAAACAAAAAATATTTTATTTACACACCTTGTTTCAAGAGTCTGGGTACTGCATTCCTTCTTTCCTCAAGCTCTTCCAGACATCCAGAATGGTATACGAAAATAGAAATAATACAGCAGAACCACCTATCAAAAATTAAGCTATTATAAGACATCTGACACATTTGAACTTGAAACAAGAAGCTTACCTGAGACTTGATCTTACCTCAAACCTTACCTGTTGCAATGATACAAAAAACAACAGAAAAACCAAAACAAACAGAAAAACATTACCAAAGTAAATACCAGAAACAGAATTCAACATTAATTAGAAGAAAACAAATTAATACCAACTAATGAACATAAATTACATGCTCACAAATAAATTCAACAAATCAACAATCAACTCAAAACAGAAACAACAATAACAAACAACTTTTAAACTGCATACTAAATAATGAAATTATTTTATTTACACACCTTGTTTGAGGAACTTCTTCCAGACACACACAGGATGGTATATGAAAATAGAAATAAAACAGCAGTACCACCTATCAAAATTTAAGCTATCCTTAGACATCCGACACTTTTAAACTTGGAAAAAGAAGTTTACCTGACACCTGATCTTACCTCAAACCTTACCTGTTTCAATAATACAATAAAAACAACAACACAAAATCCAAAACAAACAGAATAGCACTAACAAACTAAATACCAGAAACAGAATTCAACATTAATTAGAACAAAACAAATTAATACCAACTAATGAACATAAATCACATGCTAACAAATAAAATAAACAAATTAATAAACTCAAAACCGAAACAACAATAACAAACAGCTTTTAAACTGCATACGTTTAAACAAAAATATTTTATTTACACACATTGTTTCAGGAGTCTGGGTACTGCATTCCTTCTTTCCTCAAGCTCTTCCAGACATCCAGAATGGTATATGAAAATAGAAATAATACAGCAGAACCACCTATCAAAAATTAAGCTAATATAAGACATCTGACACATTTGAACTTTAAACAAGAAGCTTACCTGAGACTTGATCTTACCTCAAACCTAACCTGTTGCAATAATACAAAAAAACAACAGAAAAACCAAAACGAACAAAAACATTACCAAAGTAAAAACCAGAAACTGAATGCAACATTAATTAGAACAAAACAAATTAATACCACCTAATGAACATAAATTACATGCTATCAAATAAAATCAACAAATATAGAATCAACTCAACACAGAAACAACAATAACAGACAACATTTAAACTGCATGCTAAATAATGAAATTATTTTATTTACACACCTTGTTTCAGGAGTCTGGGCACTGCATTCCTTCATTCCTCAACTTCTTCCAGACACACACTATAGTATATGAAAATAGAAATAATACACCAGTACCACCTTTCAAAATTAAAGCTTTCCTAAGACATCTGACACTTTTAAACTTGGAACAAGAAGTTTACCTGACACCTGATCTTACCTCAAACCTTAAATGTTTCAATAATACAATAAAAACAACAACACAAAATCCAAAACAAACAGAATAGCACTAACAAACTAAATACCAGAAACAGAATTCAACATTAATTAGAACAAAACAAATTAATACCAACTAATGAACATAAATCACATGCTAACAAATAAAATAAACAAATTAATAAACTCAAAACAGAAACAACAATAACAAACAACTTTTAAACTGCATGCTTAATAATGAAATTATTTTATTTGCACACCTTGTTTCAGGAGTCTGGGCACTGCATTCTTTCTTTCCTCAAGCTCTTCCAGACATCCAGAATGGTATACTGTTCATAAAAAAGTAACAAAATCATGTGAGCAAAGAATTAAGATGTGAAAACAGTAGATAAATAACCTGAAATGTATAAAATAATACTGCAAATATATTTTGCCGCCTTAAATGCAATTATACTGACAACACAGAAGTTAACAGAAACTAATTTCTTCACTCCATGACCAAGTTCAAAACATTCAGTGCTGTTTTACTAGATGTAATTTGGATATCAATCTACTAAGAACTGTACTAGACCTACATAATGACTATGTAGAATAACCTCTTGTGACAAGTTTATAATGTGAGACATACAACCTACCTGAAGTAAACTTGCATAAACAGTCCTATTCTATCAGATACTTTACAAAACTTTTTTGTAAGTATTAGCAATTTCAGACTGGATCTTATCTTTTGTATAGGAAATGTGGCATGAGATTAATTTAAGGCAAAACATGGTCATGATGAAATGTTTTAATCCTAACATTCTTTATGACCAAGATATTTGGAGATCTGTGCTCATCAATAATTAACTGAAGGTGTTTCAAGAAAAGCATTAAAATATATACATTATTATATACATTATATACAAGTAAAAGGTCATCAATAAGTAGCAAGGGTTATTTTATTCGGTCAAGATTCAGGAAAACAGATAAATATACTGACATTGATAATTTAATCAACATGCAAACTAAAAGCATGGATGTTAAAAATATTTTAAGCAAATTTATTAGAGGAAAATATTTGTGTTATTGTGACTGATTTGTCAACAAAACAACAAAAAAGTATTATCAACAGAGTCAAAAACCATGATTGGTTGTTCAAGTACATTTTCGTGTTCACATTATCTTATCACATGCATTCGGAATACATCGCCAATTAGCAAATGACTGTTTCAATGCATAGTAAATTTTATGAACGAATTTGTTATTTTTACAGTTTGATTTGCCAAAAAATTAAATTATACAACTTGCTTTCAAAATCAACAGAATTCTGCAATATCATAGAACTTTTATTGAAATTGCAATGAAAACTCATACAACCTGTGGTACTATTTTTCAACATGAATGTATGGCGGTCATGTGATGGTAACTAGAAAATCTGGTGTGTAGATTCAGAAGCTTTCGCTTCTAAAAACTCCTTTTAAAATGGAGAACCAAAGCCTGAGATTTTAGATGATGTAATTTGTTTGAGAAGAATTGAACTAAAGTTGAAAAAAGCAAAACTACTGATATTTCTCTGTTATTTTGTTAGATTCATTGCTAGTAAATATTATACAAGATGACCAAATGGTCCTGGGTTCCTCCCCTGACATTTGGCCCATTGGCCATAAGGGGTGGGGTTGCAAAAAAATGCGTCATGCAAATCTACACTTATTGGTGAACATGCACACCAAGTTTCAAATTGATAGCCCTAGAAATATAGTAGTTCATGTCAAGAGAATAAGAAATAGGAAAATAAGCACCATCCCTGGTGGCCATGTTTTTTCACAGATCACAACAAATTTAATTATCTAAACAGAGGTCACCCAAGGCAAATCTGTGCCAAACTGCAGTTTCTAAGAAGATTTTAAAATTTTCCTTTATAGATGCATATGGAAAATCAGCCCCGCTCCTGGTGGCCATGTTTTATTACTCAAGTTAAAAAAGGCAGGAGACCCTTTTCACTCTTAAGCCACTCCCATCCTGACATTTATGCACCTTAAGCTATGAAAACTTCTGAATATGCCCTAGTACATACTGGTACATAAAAAGCCAAGAGTTTTATTCAAAATTTGTGGTTATTTCTTGTCCATTGTCTTAACAATTAAAGCACTTAAGAAGTCTTACATCTTCAGAAATTACAATTCTTTGCAAACACTATTTCAAGTTCAGTATTTTCACAAAATAAGAATTTATTAAGCTTCTTATATCTGTACCCTATGATAGAAAGATTGAACAAGAGGGCAGTGATGGCCTTAAAGCAATTATTGTTACTGCTAAGAAAGATAAATGTCATGTAATGGATTTACCATCAAAATAAAAGCAAAATAAACTAAACAAGGGGGATAATTCTAACAATATTTGTAGAGTTCCACTAGCCCATGCTTCAAACCAAAATGCAGAAGCCTCAGCCTTATGCCTTCAGACAATTTTTTAAGAGTTAAGCCACTAAAGTCAATGTGAATTATCCTAACCACCGTGTGGTGCCAAAAATGACCCCAGGGGCACAGTCTTACAATCTTAGAGGGCTACTGGGAAATGTTTCATGCAAAATTTCCAAACTGATTTAAAGAAAAGAGTTTCAATAAAGTTTCTATATATTTCTATATAAAACATGTGAACCCCAACGGCCAAGCAAATAATCACTACAGGGACATAATTCAAGCAATCTTTTATGAGTTCCACTAGATAAATCTACATATAAAATTTCACAAGTTTAAGCTTTGCAGTTTCTGACAAGAAGACATTTAAAGAATCTGTCTATTTTGGTATATGTTTAACATCTGACCCTCAGTGCAGAGCAAAACTGATGCAAGGGGCAGTCTGATCACACTGCCAGGGATCTAGAAACTGCTTTTTGTGCAAAATTTAAGACATATGAACCTTGTGGTTTCATACCCGAAGATTTGAAGGATATATGTACATGCATTTCTACTTTTCAACTAGACAATGCTACACACTAAAGTACAGAAGTCTCAACCATACTTCTGACAAGATGATTTGTAGAGTTTGTCTATTCTAATCAATGTAAACAATCTGACCTCTTGGAGAGATGCCTAAAATGACTCAAGGGGCAAATTTTAAACAATCTTTGTAGTGGTCTACTAAACAATATCTTCTTCAAAATGTTAGTTTTATGGGACTTGTGGTTTAATACTTGAAGAGTATAAGAGATTTTCCCTAGCATTTATTTGTAAAACGTGGCCCTATGGGTGGGGCAAAAAGAAGCCCCTGGGACATAATTATAACTGCAAAAAACTTAGTACAGAGGTTCACTAGACAATGCTACACACCAGTAACAGAAGTTTCAATGAACTGGTTTCTGACAAGAAAATTAACTATATATTTTTGTTTATATTATCTGCCCCTGGGGCTGAGCCAAAAAAATCCAAAGGGCAATATATATATTTCTTTATACCTTTATTTGTATAAAAGGAGACAACAGAGACTCAAGAGACATAAGAGGTCCACCAGGCATCGATACACACCAAATTAAAGAAGTCTCAGCTTTATGGTTTCTGACAATAAGATTTTTAGAGTTTGTCCATATAAGACTAACATAACATCTGACTCCTGGGTTAGAGCCAAATGTGATCTCAGGGGCAAATTTTGAACAATTTTAGTAGAGGTCTGTTAGACAATGCTTTGTGCAAAAAATGTTAACTCTAGGCCTTGTTGTTTCATACAAGAAGAATTTTAAAGATTTTCCGTTATATTTCTATGTCAAACATGTGACCCCTTGATAGGCCAATAGTGACCCCAGTGACATAATTTGAACAATCTTATTGAGGTTCACTAGACAATTTTAGCGCTATGGGCCAGGTGGCTTTAGACAAGAAGATTTTAAAAGTTTCATTCTTGTTGCCCATAGCAACCAGATTTCATGATGGAATGGAATTATTTAAATAATCCTTGTAAAACTTCTTGCAGGGAATATTTCGTTTAAGTTTCATCAACCTGACCAAGTGGTTTAGGAAGAGATTAAGTTTAAAATAAAAAAGATGCAGAGGCATGTCAGACATAGGGTGATCACAAAAGCTCCCATGTACCAAGCACATTGTTCTCAGGTAAGCCAAAAAAGTATTATGCTCAAGGCCCTGACCCTTGAGGTTTCAAACAATATTTCTAAAGAAATTCTTATACATCTGTAAATCATTTCACTGCCATTTTTGGGCAAATAATGCATTTGAATAATTTAAGCAATACTTTATACACCAAATGGCCTTCTGGTTTCCAGCAATATCATTTCAAAGTTTTTCAATCTTGTAATAGCAACTGGAGTTCAGCATGAAATAAATTTTCTGCCATTTTTCATAAAACACCTGCTATAAGTGGTAAAGGAGATGTCATTTAAAGCATATTGTTGAAGGATAAGAGACAAAGACTGATCACAAAAGCTCACCATGAGCACACTGTGTTCAGGTGAGCTGAAAAAAATGATTACAGAAAAACTTTAAAAGCTATAAACCTGAAATATATAATAAAATGGTTCCTATAGGCTGGCTCTACCTCTGACTATAATTCACCTTAATAACAGTTTATGCTGTCCATGCCTTCTTGAAAATTCACTGAATATTTGAATATGCTAAAATAGAAATAATTCTTGTTTTTTTCTCCTGTAATGAATAGAATACTTCTTTGTGGAGGGGAATAAAAACAACAGTATCTGAACATCTGGCTAACAGAATCTCAGAAATACACAGTGTTTATTATGTGTTCTATTGGAAAAAATGTTCTTGCATCTCAGATAAATCCTGTTCAGTTACAGCTTCCTGGGTTCAAACCAGAACTGGCACTAAAATAGAAGAATGTGGAAAGTCACTGGAGACTCATAAAGTTCTACCTCCAAATCAGGGTCTTTCTATCCCTCATCCCCTGTGTGCAATTCCCAGTCCACTTTCAAGAATATTACACTTCATGCTCCGAAATTTAATGTTAAATTCTACAGAAATGGTTGTTTACTTACCCTAAATGGTGTACAGGGCTCCTTATGTCAGGACTATCTTTTGTGATTACAACAAACCAGTGCAGTTCTAGTGTCCAGCAACACTTTTTCAGACAGAACTTTCTCAATTTGGCTTAAGAACTGTTTTACTCTGAAAATAGAAAGAAAAACACTCCTGGGGCAGTGGGTTGTTATATTAATCTCAATAAAGATACCTAAATCTAACAACAAGCATAAAAAAGGCAGAGGGTCCTATAGATGCAACATCAAATTTTATATATCAAAGGACCAACTTTTTATCAAGCCTAAGATTGTTCTTACAATTTCAATTTCTCCAAAAGAAAATTCAAAATACCTGCTATTTTTTAATTGCTGCAATCAATTTATCAAAACAAACATAAATCGAAACAGAAAGAGTGAAAATGCACAAACACTCTATCCAATGATTTTTCCCTGTTCCTAAAAATGTTCTACAGTTCAGTGATACGTGTGTCTTGAGTTTTCCCGCGCTAGATTTAAGACCACAACAGACTAAATTATTACAAAACCTAACAAGTAAATCTAGCTTATCATCTGCAACACAGCCATTTTATGAAGTCCAAAACTATGTTCATTTCATTTTAAGTTCAAGAGACGGCCACCACAGAACGCTCAACACAAACAAGAAACAGCTTACCTAGAAATACAGTGCGCTATAACAAATAAAATTTTCAAAACGATGTAAAATGAAAGAATCAATTACCTTCACTAAGCAGCCCAAGCTGGGTCCCTCTGTTTGCTCAAGTGAATTTTCCCGCCGACTGTCTCGTTACAAAGAACTGCTCAAACTGAACCGGACAATTGTATCTTACAGTGAGTGGAAAATCACTAGAAAAGCGTGCAAATTCATCAAGAGTAATTCCGATCGTAACTACTCGTGTGTTTCCGGATATCCGTGCATAGACAGAGCGTAGAGTTCCGTAGATAGCCGTAGAGTTCCGTGGGTTGCAAGTAGTGCCTCGTACGCATGCCACTGAGGCCTCAGAAGGGGTACTGTTTCAGGAGGAGGAAACCATAGGGAGAGACCACAGGCCATCTTTTTTCTCCTTTTTATCTATTTTCTTTTCTTTCCTTCAGCATGCAAATCAGTGTTTGATCCAAAAAGGCACAAAGAAGGAAAGTCCAAATTTCTGTATATCTGTTTTAATTAGATTACATTTAATTTTGATCGGCATTATCTAGCTAGCATTTACTTCAACTTCAACTTCAAAAGTCAATACTGACAGGCGCATGTCAGGAACATGAAAATTGTCGAAGATAAAATCAAACTTCCGAAAGTAGCCAGGGAAGACTGGATCAGCAGTTTTTTTATTTATCTTTTTTCATTTCTTGTTTTGTGACAGACGTGAAATCAATCTCATTATTTCGCTTAATCTAAAACATGATTAATTCCTATCACGCGATGCAACAGAACATGTAGTTGTACTTTTTAATCTGATGTAATAATAATTCAAATCTACACGTTTCTTCCACTTTTAAATATTCCGAGTTGGATTCTAATTCTGAATTTCTAAAAGATCAGCACCGGTCTCTTCTTACTCGACAAGTAATTTCCAGGTTTTTTATATTTTTTTTATTTAACAATAGTCGATTTCTCGCTGTATTTCATCGTAAATAGGAATTACTTTTTAAAAGTTACCCCTTCTACTTTTTACATTCTTTGGTCCAGTTCTTCCACATACTTCTTACATTCTTTGGTCCAATTCTTCCACATACTTCTGACATTCTTTGGTCCAGTTCTTCCACATACTTCTTACATTCTTTGGTCCAATTCTTCCACATACTTATGACATTCTTTTTTTTTTTTTTTTTTTGAGGCCCCAAAAGGGTTACCCCGTTTATTATCCCCGTAATAGGTTGAGAAGAGGTCGGGGAACCATCCTCTATCAACCTTACAAATTTTCATAGTATATAGTAACATTGAATAATCCATGAATAATAAACACAAAAAGAAAATTATTTTTCGGTACATCACTACAATATGGGGAGTATCATTTGTTTTTAATAAGCTGTATCAGGGACCTTTTATATAAAAAGCTGCTAGTTGATAGTTTATACAACAACAACAATTATAATAAGGAAGCCAAATATTTCTTTTCAGTTTAAGGGTGAAACACTCATATACAATTGATAAGGTTATGTTCCATCAATAACCAGTAGTTCTACAATATACCAGTAAGATTTGTATTTTTCAATCTAATAAGACTTGCTTATAATTGACAAGGCTAGCTTCAAACTTCTCTTTAAACCTATAAAGGATGGAAGTATTCATTTTCGTTTACATAAAAATAGGTATCTTTTAATTTCTAAACATAACATATTACAACATTCAAAACCTTTGTTAGTGTATCCTAGTATAAAAGACTTGCAATCTACAGTAAAAGTTCTTTCTCTATTTTTTACAACTGTACAAACTTTTTCTATCAAAGACTGAGTTACCGTACATTCCCAAAATAAGTGTGTTAATGTTTCATCATGGATTTTACAAAAATTGCATAACTGTGTTGGATTCTTTTTCATTTTGTATAATAAAACATTTGTACCTAAAATTCTATGTGTTATCCTGATTTGGAGCCACTGAAGATAGGTATCTTCAGTAATATTAAACACCCAAGTATATATATCATTCCACGATAGTTCTTCATTTTGAAAGATGCTACGCCATTTTGCCTCACAAGAAGGGGTTTCCGTATTACTAATTAAAATATTATATATCTGTCTTTTACCTTTCAAATCATGAAAAATCGGACTAAGAAAAAATAGTATATTAGGAAAGTTATAACAGTTGGTTCTTCTATTCATTTTTAGATGCAATGTATCCATAACCTTTTTTATTACAGTTCGTAGCCCTAAGTATGTTAAAAAGTTGATTTTCAAGCCTGTTGCGTTTTCAAGCTCTTGCCTGTCAATAAATTTACCTTCCCTGCTTAAAAGGTCCTTAACGTATCTGATACCTTTATCATACCATGCCTTAATAAAAACTGACTTTTTATCGATTAAAAACTTACTATTATAAAAAATAGGCAACTCTAGAAAATCGTCAATATTTTGTATAGATATATTTTCTACCAAGCTAGAATACGCATCTAATACGTCTTTCCAAAAAAAGTTTCTTTGAAACTGTGTCGACATAACATGTTCCAAAATTTAACTATTTTTCAAAGTTTATAAAACTGTGAATCAATTTAAAACACTTACTATCACTAGATTTAAACATTCTCTTAAACCAAATCAGTTTCAAACTTTTCATATATGCAAATATATCTATCATTTTCAATCCGCCATTTGACACATTTTTAACAAGTACAGAAGCTTTAATTTTTGAAGGTCCTTGCCACACAAATTCAAAAAAGAGTTTATTTATAGTCTGCATAAATTGCATGTCAGGGTTGGGTATTGAAATGAATAAATGGGTTAGTAACGGTAACAACAGCGACTTTACTACAGTAATTCTTCCAGTCGGTGTAAGTTGCCTTTTCTGCCAATGCAAAATGCTTTTTTTAATTTTTTCAAGCTTTCCTTAAAGTTTATATCTATCATTTTCTCTTGATCAATATGAAACCATATACCTAAAAGTTTAAAGCATGTCGAACACCAGTTTAATTTCCATTTTGTTTTAATAGATCTTGTACTATACTTAAGGGAACCTATCCAAATAACATGGGTTTTCTCAAAATTAACCCTCAAGCCAGATAAAATAGCAAATTGGTTTAAGACATTTAATGCACTATTTAAAGATTCATCAGATCCATCCAAGAATAATGAAGTGTCATCAGCGAACTGGGATATTGTGTATTCTTCCCCGCTTATAGAAATTCCTTTAATATTCTGACAATTTCTGATTTTTAAAGCTAAAATCTCAGCACACAAAATAAAAATATAAGGACTAATCGGATCCCCCTGACGACAACCTCTCTCTATTTTGGTAAAGTTTGATAAGAAACCGTTCAGCTGTACAGCTGTTCTTACATCATTGTAAAATAAGGCTAGCCATCTTTTGAAATCAGAACCAAAATTAAAGAAATCCAGTGTTTTTGATATAAATTAAACTCGAAAGATAAAGTATCAAAGGCCTTTTCAAAATCAATCATCAATTAAAGGCCAGGTATGTTATTAGTTTCTGTAATATTCATAATATCATATAACAGACGTGTATTTTCTCCAATGAATCTTCCTTTAATAAATCCTGTCTGATCTGTATGAATAAGACTATCTAAAACAGTTTTGAGTCGCGTTGCTATTGATCTGGATGCTAACTTGTACACAGTATTTAGTAGAGTAATAGGTCTCCAATTTTTCAAATATTGTTTAGGTTTATTTTCTTTTGGTATGCAGACGATTATTCCTTGTTTTTGTGTAAAAGACAGCTCTCCCTTTTTAAAGGCAGAGTTTATAGCCCTTACAACAAAAATACCGAGTTTTTTTCCAAAAAACTTTAAAGAAACTGGAAGAAAATCCATCTGACCCCGGGCTTTTATCATTCTTCATGTTTTTTAAAGTTTCTGTTACCTCAGACAAAGTCAATAATCCTTCTTGTTTATTAGCTTGATTTTCGGATAATTTTGGAGTTGATATATCACCTAAAAAGCTCTTACTATCAAATTCAGTTCTGTTATCTACTTTTGTGTATAACATTTTATAAAAAGATTCTGTTTCTTTTAAAATTTCCTGTCTGTCATATATCATGTCGCCATTTTCCTTTGCCAGAAAAGGAATAGTTTTATTTATATAATGTTGTTTTTCTAGTTGACAAAAAAAATCGAAGTTTTTTCACCATTATCTATCCATTCTGCCCTAGATCTAATAAAGTGTCCTTTCATTTTATCCAACCTTAGGTTCTGTAATTCTGTCTGCAACAATTGCAAATTTTCTTTATTGTGTTCACAAAGATTTTCTTCGAGTTTCCGTATTTCTGACTGTAGTGTAATTTCTTTTGTTGTTTTACATTTATTTCTATAAGTAGAATACGATAGTGTTTTCCCTCTTATTTCCATAAGCAAGGTATCAAGAAAAAGAGCATCATCAATTACAAATTGTAAATTATCATCTTCTATGTTTGTTATATTTGACAATTCGTAAACAGGTAAACAATACTGTAATTTCATCTGGTCATTTTTTTCATTTATGCATTTAAGGTAGTCATTATCATATAATAGAGAATTGTTGAATTTCCATACACCCTTACCGTGAGTAATATTTTCAAAACTCAACTTAAGTCTAATCATAGAGTGATCTGATCTGTAGCTTATATCAATTTCACACATCCTAATGCTTGAAAGAAAATCTTCTGTAATTAAGAAAAAGTCTAATCTAGCTTGTTGAAGGGGATTTGTTCTACGCCAAGAAAATTTTCGTAAATTACCGTGTAGTTGACGAAATGGATCATATAGTAGTCTTTTTTTTACTTGTTCTAATAAATACAACCTGGCTTTTCTGTTATTATTAAAAGACTTACAGTTATAATAATCTAATTCTACATCTAACACAAAATTAAAGTCTCCACACCAGATAAAAGCTTCATTTCCAATATCACCTATAATTTGAAAAATTTTTTCATAAAAGGCCAGTTTGTCAATATTTGGACCATAAATATAAATCAAAGTAAAACGTTTCGAATTAACCTCTAAATCTACTATCACGTAGTTCCCACAATGATCTATGACCTATTTATGAATCTTAAAATCTAACTTTTCGCTGAATAATATACCTACACCCCTGGCATTAGACTCGCCGTAACTAAATATACATTCAGCGTTCCAGTCATTATAAATCTGTTTATACATATCACATGTAAAATGAACATCTTGAATACAAAAAATGTCAGCATCTTTTTCTTTTAAAAAATTAAACACGTCTCTTCGCTTTTCGCTATCATATACTTATGACATTCTTTGGTCCAGTTCTTCAACATACTTCTGACATTCTTTGGTCCAGTTCTTCCACGTACTTCTGACATTCTTTGGTCCGATTCTTCCACATACTTCTGACATTCTTTGGTCCAGTTCTTCCACATACTTCTTACATTCTTTGGTCCAGTTCTTCCACAAACTTCTTACATTCTTTGGTCCAATTCTTCAACATACTTCTGACATTCTTTGGTCCAGTTCTTCCACATACTTCTGACATTGTTTGGTCCAGTTCTTCCACCTACTTCTGACATTCTTTGGTCAAGTTCTTCCACATACTTCAGACATTCTTTGGTTAAGTTCTTCCACATACTTCTGTCATTCTTTGGTCAAGTTCTTCCACATACTTTTGACATTCTTTGGTCCAATTCTTCCACATACTTCTGACATTCTTTGGTCAAGTTCTTCCACATACTTCTGACAATCTTTGGTCCAGTTCATCCACATACTTATGACATCCTTTGGTCCAATTCTTCAACAGACTTCTGACATTCTTTGGTCCAATTCTTCGTTATACTTGTGACATTCTTTGATCCAATTCTTCCACATACCTCTGACAATCTTTGGTCCAGTTCTTCCACATACTTCTGACATTCTTTGATCCACTTCTTCCACATACTTCTGACATTCTTTGGTTAAGTTCTTCCGCATACTTCTGACATTCTTTGGTCCAGTTCTTCCACATACTCCTTACATTCTTTGGTCCAGTTCTTCCACATACTTCTGACATTCTTTGGTCCAATTCTTCAACATACTTTTGACATTCTTTGGTCCAATTCTTCCACATACTTCTGACATTCTTTGGTCCAATTCTTCCACATACTTCTGACATTCTTTGGTCCAGTTCTTCCACATACTTCTGACATTCTTTGGTCCGATTCTTCAACATAATTCTGACATTCTTTGGTCCAATTCTTCCTTATACTTTTGACATTCTTTGGTCCAATTCTTCCACATACTTCTGACAATCTTTGGTCCAGTTCTTCCACATACTTCTGACATTCTTTGATCCACTTCTTCCACATACTTCTGACATTCTTTGGTCCAGTTCTTCCGCATACTTCTGACATTCTTTGGTCCAGTTCTTCCACATACTTCTTACATTCTTTGGTCAAGTTCTTCCACATACTTCTGACATTCTTTAGTCCAATTCTTCCACATACTTTTGACATTCTTTGGTCCAATTATTCCACATACTTCTGACATTCTTTAGTCCAATTATTCCATATACTTTTGACATTCTTTGGTCCAATTCTTCTACATACTTCTGACATTCTTTGGTCCAATTTTCCACATGCTTCTGACAATCTTTGGTCCAATTCTGTTACATCTATTCTTGCTCCTCCATCCTTCTTACGAAACAAAATGATAATATTTAACACTTACAATGAAAAGAAAGCAACTGAATTTATTATATATCGATCATGTTTCTTTTTCAAATTTCTATTGTACCTGGTTTCTGTAGGTAATGTTTTTGTTTTCAGTTAATATCTGTTTTTTTAAATAATTTACAACTGATGGTTTCAGTATTCTGGCTACATGATAAATCATTTCTAACCTTCAATGAGTAATAAAAAATATCCGAGTGTTGCCTGTCTGTCAAACCATCCGTCAGTCTGTCACCAGTAATATACCAGACGGTGAAAAGGACTACATATAATATTCCAATGAACCAATGGTTCATTCTTTATACATGACATAAATAAGAATTAAACTCTTTTTTATACTGTGTAAGGGGAAGTAACACGATCCGATGCAGTGTAACCATTTTAAGATTTATGATGAAACTTACAATAGACTAAATGAGCAGAACTAAACACATGCTTTATTCACAGAAACGGATACTGTGCTACTGTACCATATTTTAGGTCTTTGTTGAGTATATCGTTGTTTTTTCCTTGTCGACCTGTTGATTTTTAAGGGCAATATCATAACATGACGACACAAATACACAAGTCGAAGGCATGATAACATGATTCAGTTGACGACACAGAAAATTTATACCGCATAATTGTTCAGGTAAAAAAAAATTACAACAATTGAAAACAGTCTGCAATGTATCACACAGAAACACATGCAGGAAAAGTTCTCACGCATTCTAAATAATAAGAAAAAATACCAATCTGGAATCGTCGACCAGAATCATCAGAAAACAAAATTAATTTTGATTATTATGGTCTTGATCTGTTTAAACACTAATTATTGTATTGAATATACAAACGTTATACTATAAATGAAAAATGTTAAAAAAGTATTGCATCTTCAGCTACGCAAGACTTTGGTCCTAACCAGTGGCAACAATTTCTGGGAATCCTATATAAATTATTATCGTTTTCAGGCTTTGTCAGCTATTTACCCACAGTTCTTGTTAAACAGTGACATTCAAGGCAACAGTGTATTACTACATTACACAGATTTCATACTAAATTATGAAGCAATGGTGATACATGTATATTCAAAAGAAACAGGGAAGACCTCTTTAACTCCACCGGTAGATCTGTTAAACCTTGACTACATACTAGCCAGACAGATTCTTATCAATCCGATGCGATCTTTGGATTATTGAGCTAATTGGCAGTATCTCACTTACTGAATTAAAACCACATGTATCCGAAATCTGTGTACGTTAGACTATTTTCAACTAAGAAACATTAATTAAAACGTAACGTTCATATAATGCCATTTTTGTTACTTTTGGATTGCTAGACAAGCATGTGAAGTATCATGAAGATACGTGAAGAAATAAAGAAAATATCGACCAAGTCTCACTATTCGTTTGAGTTGTGTACACTTACGTGTTTTCATTTACATTACTAGCACTACTTTGGCGACAAAAAGAAACGACCTTTAAAGCGATTTTCTGTCTTTCTGTTGTTGTTTTTTTTTTTTTTCGTTTTTTTTTTAAAGGCACACCGCCTCAAATTCTACATCTTTTCAGGAAAGCGATGTGAGGACACGTTTTCTGAAAGGCCATGACTGTTTGGGACGGGTTTCCGTAAATACCCGACTTGGTACAATAATCGGCAAAAAAGTAGAAAAAGTCATTGAATGGATAAACTGGATGACACATTTCATATTATAAGTAAAAAAAACCCATTATATTCACTGATAAGAAATAAAAGTCCATTTTGCATTATGAAAGTCACATGTGAACAGGATGTTCTCACAGTCTGGTATTACAGAAATAGCGCTATATCTTTAAAAAAAAATACTGATAAAAAAAAAGAATTTTATAGAAATAAAAGTCCTTGCTTGTGATAAAAGTCACATGCGAAAAGATGTTTCTCATATTTTAATGCTAAATCAACATTAAACTTAAAAAATAAAAAACGGAAATGAACATTTTATTAAGATTAGATTCAAAATGAAGCAAAAACAATTAATTACATTCGACCTTTTGGCATATGAAAGTCATTTATGCGAAAAGTGGAATCTCAGAGTCCTATAATTATAAAATATAACTATTATTTATTATTGATATTTAGTAAATATTATTATTAAATTTGATCTTTTTAATAAACAGTCTGCGATAAATTTTGCCTGTGTTCAATAATAGTAAAAAAAACGATTTATGTCCACTTAATTAAAATAAAAAGAAAATCAGACAAAAAATTGACAAAATACACGCGCCGTTTGGGCCGCAAAGGGTCGTAGATAGGACCGTAAAGACCGTAGAATAGTGAAACCCTCAGAAAATCGAGGTTATCCGAATTTAAGACAAGAGGGCCATAATGTCCCTAAATCGCTCAACTGAATGCTTTGCCTTTGGGTACATCAAAAGTTTTCTTTAAGTTTCTCCATATATAAATCTATATGAATTCAAGTGACCCAGGGTAGAGTCAATTTTCACTCAAGGGACATAATTTGAACAAACTTGGTAGACGACCTCTAACTGATGCTGTATTAAAAATATCTAAGGTTTCAGACAAGTTTTTTTAAGTTTTGCCTATATAAGCCTATGTAAATTCAATTGACCCCCGAAGCGGGGCCAGATTTGAATCTAGGGATATAAGTTGAACAAACTTGGTAAAGGTTCTACTAGACAACGCTACATACCAAATCTTAAGTCTCAGCTAGGGCCTTGTGGTTTCAGGCAAGAAGGTTTTCAAATTTTCTCTATAACTTGAAGCCTATGTAAAATCTATTGACCCCTAAAGTGTGGCCAAATCTGACAATAGAGATAAAATTTGAACAAACTTGGCAGAGGTCTTCTAGACAACGCTACATACCAAATCTTAAGGCTCAGGGCCTTGTGGTTTCAGACAAGAAGATTTTCAAATTTTCCTTATATAAGCCTATGTAAAATCAACTGACCTCCGGGCGGGGCCAAATTTGACCCCATGGATATAATTTGAACAAAGTTGGTGGAGGTCCACTAGACAATGCTTTATATCAAATCTTATGGCTCAGGACGTTGCGGTTTCAGAAAAGAAGATTTTCAAAGGTTTTCCTTTCAGTTGCCATAGCAACCAGCAGAGTTCTTGATGGAATTTAATTTTTTGAACAACTTTGGTAGAGCTTCATGCAAGGAATATCCCAGGCATGTTTCGTCAATGTTGGCTTAGCGGTTTAGGAGGAGAAGTCGTTCAAGTCAAATTGTTGACGACGCACGCCGACGGACAACCAATGACCTTTGAGCAAAATGTGCTTAGGTGAGCTAAAAAATCTGATAAGGGGAGATCACTGCGGAGAAAATAATCAGAAGATAGGAAAGAATGATAACACATTCACGGTTGTTAACTTACAGATAGCTTAAAGATTTTATGTTTCAGTTCTAAAAGTTAATGGTAAAGCATTTCAGAAATGGTTATTTAAAAGCATGATCTTACAGAAAGAAAGTCCTTAGAATCGTGACATTGACAGTTTGTCAAGCCCTTAGTGTGTCTCATACGAGACGTTCTGGCACTTATTTTTAACAGTCAAAATCAGGATATATACTAGCTTTAATTTTGTGTATGGTAATGATTCCACTTACGTCAAACAACACAATAGTTGACCTTGCTTGAATCCAAACTATCCAGATATGTTTATGTTGATTATATATAGAAAAGTTCGACCTAATCCAATGGGACCTGGTCTCTGGTTACATTTCAGATCAAACTGTAAGATCATGAAATTTACTACTATATTTTCTGTAAAAATAATGCCAAGTTTGTTATTTTAGGACTTGCTTAATCCAACTGAGATGACTGGTATTTTAATGAAAGTAGGGGCTGTGGCAGTGACATCTACAGTTGTCTTACCTTACATAGCTGCCCTACTATGCAATCTTGCGTATGGATGGCCACAAGTCAAGCATAGGTACCGGCGGGCCTTCCATCCACGTAAAGTGTATGCACTGAACTTGTGTATAATACAGAGTATATTGTTGTCACTTAGATATGCTACATTGTTCTTTCAATGGAAAGCTTTCTACAAGGTTGCAACAGCATCTCAAGTTATGAAGGTAAAGATTTATGATTAGGCTACTTTACCCTGAAGAATATCTAAAATGTGTTTGTCCCTCATTAAATTAGATTGGTTAATAATGTGCATTTTATGGTGTATTGTTTAAAAAATTACTGATTGAAGGGTTGGGGGTGGGGGGAAATTCATGATAGTAAATTTTGAAGATTAATTGCAAAACTGCTGTATTTTTATGCCCCCACAAAGTGGGGAGCATATAGCGTTGCACTTGTCCGTCCGTCCGTACGTACGTACGTCTGTCCGTCCGTACGTCTGTCCGTACGTCCCGAAATCTTGTGAACGCAACTCCTCTTAAACCGGATGGCAGATTTTGCTTAAACTTCCAGGGATGAACAACCTTAATGTGTAGATGGTAGTAAAGGAAGGAATTTTCGCTGCGACCAGATTTAACAGAATTATGGCCCTTTGTTGATTTTTTCACTATATACTATGTAGAAATTTTGTGAACGCAACTCCTCTTAAACCGGATGGCAGATTTTGCTTAAACTTCCAGGGATGAACAACCTTAATGTGTAGATGGAAGTAAAGGAGACCATACATGTGTTTCAAAATTCAGTTTTATTCAGACACTAATATTGTATTCCATCTGTAAAGAGACCAAATATGATGCCTCAAGAGTTAGGTGACTTTTTTATCATTAATACATGAATTGAGGAAATTTCAACTGAAATGCTATGATAAGAACAGAATTTTGTAGACATTAAATGAAGCTGCTCTTGTTTACGAGCACATCTGCACAGTGGGGGCATCCGTGTCCTTTGGACACAGTTCTAGTTTTATCTGTTGTTCATTTCTAGGACAGAGAGTATGGACAAAGAGGTCAGAAATTAGACTTGTACTTCCCAAAGCATCAGGGATCAGGAGACACCAAACCACATCCTGTTGTTGTGTTTGCCTATGGTGGAGCTTGGGGCTCTGGAAACAAGAACATGTATGGACTGCTTTGCTCAGAAGTGGCCAACAAGCTTGGTGCTATAGTTTGCTGTCCTAACCACTCTACCTATCCACAGGTCTTGTAACAGTTTACAGCTTTAGTTCTTTCAGTTTTTGTAATTATTGATGTGTGATTATGGAGAAGTTCTAAGTTCTTTACGATAAAGAAACAGATAACACTTCTTTGCTTTCACTGAGAGAATTGAAAATGCTAAACACAACAACTTAAGGTTCTGATATATTTTATATGAGTGAGAAAAATGGTGGGTGGGGAGGGGGGGAAAGACATTAAAATAATTATTTCAGTTATTTTACTAAGGCATCAATGTAAAACTGCATGTATTTTCTAGAAAGATAAATATTTTCATACAGTTTACAATGTTTAGCTTAAAATTTGGCCTTTTTTAATTTTTTTTTTTTTTATATAAATTCTGTAAATGGTAAATGATACTGTTCAAATTCAAAAGTAAAAAAAAAAATCACTGTGTAATGTTGACAAGGTAAATATGGAAAAGTTAAGGTCTTGTTTTGTTCACAGGGATTTGTAGATGACATGGTTCAGGATATGATAGAATGTCTTAGATGGTTACATCAGAATGTGGAACAGTATAATGGTGCTAAGGTAGGTACAGTTGTGACAATGTTTTCTCCAAGAAAAGCTTTGATATAGGAGGGTTAATGATATAAAATAGTACAGTTTTATATTTGAACACAGTACATGTTGATGGTTCAAGGTGAATCAGTGAAATTATGTTCGAAAGAAATGTAAGAAATGTGATATATCACTTCTTAAATTCAGTATTGCTTGATATCTGAATGGATCTATAATGCTTATAAAGAAAAAAAGATGAAGTCATAGTTATCTAGCTTTAGAGATGCAAATTAGCATTGTGTGAATTATACAGTTTAGGTATTCAAACAGTCAGAAAGTGAGGTATGAACAGTTTGTATATTATCATAACTGGCTTGTTAGTTAAATTTACAACATAATAATTATTTTGAGTTTGTTATTTATACTTACACAAGGACCATTGACCCAAGTGTTCAGTAGAATCATATACACTCAATTGCTGTGTTTTATATTATAGTATAAAGTAGTGACACCAGTTTACCTCGTGTAAACATCTCTAAGCATGCTGAGCTATGACTGATGAATCCTGCTGTTGCTTTAGTTTCAAATATGTATATTTCAGGTGTACTATGCAGTTTTAGCATGGCTGGATATGCTTGCATAATATATCTGAAATTAAAAGTCAAATGAAAAACAAGATTGTCATTCACTGTTGTATAAGTATAGGTTATTTCCAGCCTTATACTGTGTACTTCAGTCATTTCTCTCTGTTTCAGGATAACATCATGCTTCTTGGTCATTCATCGGGGGCCCACCTGTGTGCAATGACAATGTTAGAACTGTTTCATGATGAGCTTCTGCCAGCAGAAGAGACCAACTACCTGTCTACCTCACCTGTTACACTGCAATTTAAAGAAAAACATTTTTCTGCAAACTCTGATAATGAAGATAGGCCGAGTTCTGGGTTAGCAGAGTCATTCCAAGTTCTTGAGGGTCAGAAGAGTAATGATGCTCAAAATAGTGACACTGATAAAATGTCACTGTCATCTAGTCAGTTTGTTGTATTAGAAACACACAAGTCTGAGACTGAAGTATCAGAGGGTTCATTGCTGGAAAGTGAAATTCAGGAATTGACACAGTCTGAAATCAGTGGCTTAAGATACCGTGGAACCAGTCAAGATGTGGTGCAAAGCACTTCCTGTGTAGAGAGCACTTCAGTTGGAGAGATAGGGGAGGTAACTGATGAAGATTCAGTGATCACTGTGAGGCAGAGAGTAGTTGAACCCCTCCCTAATCTGGCTTATTTAGAGCCGTCACTGATAGAATTGAGAAAGTCAGTAAAAGCAGTCATAGGTAAGATATGAAATACGTAAATTGATAATATATCTTTAAGGTTTATTATAAAATACTAGAGAAAATCTCTTGTAAATAGGGTACTCCAGATTGCAAATTCCGTAGTTGATGAAATCACATATTTCATCTGTTCATATTGCTTTAAATGCATGACATCTTTATTGCATATGGTTTACAAAATATATTGTCTTCTTGTGTGTAGTAAAAGAAATACCGTAACAGTGTGTTAATCAGGAAGTCCATACTTTGTTTAATTACCGGTAGTTGTTTGTTTTGCTGATTGCTCTGGCGGCTCTGTACAACAAACTAGAAAAATCAAGACACCCTAATTAACACTCTGTTATTAAACTGTGTAACTGTTTGTGTATAAAATGAGCCTGCCAAATAAGCTTTTGTTACAGAAAATTTGGGCTTTTTCCTGCAATCTCTTTTCTGCCACACTTATGATATATTGCAAAACTGCAAACATTTTTATTGCTCACTAAAAGTTTTTCAGTTAATGAAAAGAAATGATTGTCTGTTTGTTTTGTAAATGGCTTAATATATCTCTCAGAATAACAGAAAATTGTTCTTTATTTGACTTCAGAATGTCAGTTTGGTATCTGGTTTCTGTCGGAAAATGATATTTTATAAGTTTGACAGGTTTGTTCTACAGTCAGTAGGTAAATTCTTTGATCAATGAGAGAAATGATCATATTTTGTTGAACTGAATTTTTCATTCTAAAGCATCTTTTGTTCCAAGTAAAACGAATGCGAGGGATAGTAGAATGTTTTGTAGTTCACAGTAAGTTGTTCTATCTAACGTTTTATAAATTATATTTTGTGTGTAGTTCTAGTTATCAACTTTGTAATGGAGAGATATGTCTTATGGATATTGCAGCTTCAAAGTAGTATCAGCTGACAGCTGATTGATTGTTCATCATTTTGTGATGTACGACTGTACATGTTTATCTATGCATCTGTTATTTTTTGTATATGAATCATGTTGATTTACTAGTTTATGTGTATATGCACTAAATACATGTATATTTACTTGTTAAATCTATACACATGTGTATTTATTGTTACCTGTATGCCTGTGTACTATATTCTAGGTATAGCGGGTGTGTACCATATAGGTGATCACTTCTTGCACGAGAGTAAACGGGGTGTTGAAGATATATCTACCATGTCACGTGCAATGCGAGGGCCTGAAAACTTTGAAAGGTTCTCCCCAACACATATAATCAGTAAATTGACAACCTCCCCAGGGTAGGTATATAATTGTTTAGAGACAAACACAGTGTCATTGTAATATAATTGTGAAATATTTTACCATGATGAAGTATCAGACTGCCTAGAAATTAGTATTAGTATTAAGTTGAATGGATAACAGTATCTCACAATTTAGGTAATTTATCAATGCCAGCTTAAAAGCTCTTTAATGTAGATGGTGCATTACAAGGGGTAGGTTAGAATGTCCCTCTTGAATATATCTATGTTACCATGTAAAGAGAATTTTACATGAAATGTGTACATAATTCACCATCGTACAGTGATATCAATAATCATATAAGTCATAGTTTCAAAAGGAATGCTGTCATTTTTCTTTCTTTCATTGCAGAGTTGTTACATTTTTTTACAAAATCAGTGTAAAATTTGTTGCCTGAGATGATCTTTTTTGTCATCCCAGTGTTACATAGACTAAATTTGGCCAAGTTTAGTGGGTGTTGAATGTGTTATTTTATCTTCAGTTTCCCACAGGTTGTTCTTCTCCATGGAACAGAGGACCATGTTGTTCCACTGACATCTACAACTCATTATGCGGATGAACTGAAGCGTGTCAGGGTAGATGTTAGGTTATGTATCATTCCTAGCTGTGATCACTATGAAATATGCATGGACCTTATGAAACCAAACAGGAACTTCCACAAACCTGTCATGAAAATATTAGAGGCTACAGCAAATAGTGCATTCTCTTGATTTATTTTTGACTTAGGATTTTTCTTAGAATTATTCTATATTTATATAGATTTTTCATTTATTTATAATATGTGATATTTGTAGATTTAACTATAGGTATTTTCTGATAATTAAGTGATTTTTATGGCCCCACCATTTTTTTTGGAGGGGAGGGGTGTTGGGGGAGGGCATGCTGTCCGTACATAGACCGGTTTGTGTCGCTGGTAACTCCAAACATATAACTGCTAGAGCCATGAAACTATCTAAGAGTAATTGTCAGCATGTGAACTTGTGCACCTGGGTATTTTGATGCAAATTTATTGGAGATCGACAGAGTTATGCCCCCTGATTAAGCAAAAAATAGCATTTTTAGACTTGTGTCGTGTGTAACACCAATAGGGTAATTGCTAGAGTCATGAAACTTTCTAAGAAAAGTTGTCAGCATGTGAAGTTATGCACCTGGGTATTTTGATGCAAATTTATTGGAGATCGGCATAGTTATGCCCCCTGATAAAGCTAAAAAATAGCATTTTTAGACTTAATACATGCCTGTAATTGTACCAGATTTTTTGTTACAGTACAGTGGAATGCATCCATGTCCTATGGACACATCTCTAGTTTTATTTTGATTTGCATGGAATGTATTAAACACTGACATGCAATTTGCAAATATGCTCCTTAGATACAGAAACAGGTATTAAATCATGGAGGTATTGTTTTTGTTAAACTTTGTATGGCAGTAAGGCTTCCAAATATTTTGAACAAATATTTTTTATATTTTACTTGGTGTGGCAAATCTAGTTGATTAGTAATTTGTGCAGTTAATTATGAAAACTATTGGACAAACAAATGATTTCCTTAATGTAACACATGCATTTATCTCAGGATATATATTATATATTTATATTTTATTATCATATACAAATTGAATGTATTTGCAACTCATTCTTTGCAAATCCTTTCTGTTCTGTTAATTAGATATTTGATTGAATAAATGATAGAAGTTATTTTACTTTCCAGAAGAAATGAAGTTACAAAACAGTGAAGAAGAAGCATTTAATTTTTTGTATTTCCATAATTTGGAATGTTATTAATGCTTATGATAAATACAAAATTTGAGGAATATTTTTTTTTAAATTAAGTTCATAGAACTTTCTTCTTTTGTTTGAAATACCTCCTAAAATATGCAGTACACCATATTGTAGATTGTACAGGGATTATAATACTTTGAACAAATGTTTCATCATCAGTTTTTCATTATTTAAGAAATACATTCCAGTACATGTAACAGTGTGAAATGAGTGGGACATGCTTGAATAATTTTACTGATTTAATGTTAGAAAGTAATTGCATTGCCAAGAAAAGAAAAAAATAAATGCAGTTGGTAATTGGCGATGGTTTTATTTATTTAGCTAACTTTAAGGGTCATCTTATGTCTCTTGATTGTTGTAATTTTATCATTGCTATGTGACATAATGTAGAGCTTTTCTTCTCATAGGTCAGTTGCCCTCTGTTTTATATAAGTTTGTCTTAGCGTGGGACATATAGTTGAAATGCTGTACCACTTTCTCCAGCAAGTAGGGGACTAGATGTTTACCCATTATCTGTCAGTCTGGTTGCAGATTTTGGGTTCAGGGATAAATGTAATAATAAGGCTAGTTTTTTAAAATTGTGTATGTGGATAGATGTCAATGTGAAGATAAGGTTTTTTGTCAGTGTTTAGTTTATCATTCTGTCTGTCCTGAAAATATTCTTTCTGCAGATGATACAGAAACTTGGTTCATAAAGTCATTTTAAGATGGCAGAAAACGGTATAGAGGTGTAAAGGTATAACTTCCAGAATTTGTTCTTTATCCATGTATTTGGTCTATCCATTCAGGACATTTGGATCTTCAGTAAATGAACACTAGAAAAATCATTTCATGAATCTAGGCATGTGGAAATTGAGATTCCGCCTTTTAGTTTTGAATTTTCATTGGCAAATTTTTGGACTCTGTGGAAAAATTGGTTGAAAAACACCTATCATTGTAGATCCTGTAACAAATTGCTAGGTTCAGAACATTTGGTATGTGGATAATGCATAACATGAAGTACATGAACTTGCTGCTGACACTTCCGTGTTTGATCACTTATTTATTTCAATATTTAATAGGCTAATTTGATAGGAATTTCAGAATTGGCTGCAATACTGAAACACTAACTTGTGAGGAAGAGTAATTTCCCAACCCTTTCAGTGGCAACTGAAAGAGGAACGATTGAAAAGTAGAATGCCAGACTCCTGATACACAGGTTGCTGGTTCAAATCTCCTTGGTTGAGTCTCCAGTGACTCTTTACACTTCACTGCAAGTACTGGTTTTAACCCAGGAAGCAGTCATCAAGATGAGAAAACAATAAGTTGTAAGAACCTGTTTCCAAAGCAAGATAAATTTCAAACTCATCTGCTCAAGCATCACTTCCGAATATCTCCTTTTGGCACAAGAACTGGTCTGAACTCCAAATGAGATGTCTCAAGAGTGGTTAATACCATGGCTAATGTCTACATAATACAAACAATATAATACTCTACAAATGTTTTATTTTATATTTTGTGTTTCTTCAGTATACCTTGAATATAAGGTATGCAATGACATGTCACATCTATATATTTAAACATTAACTAGTATACATCAACATTTCAAACATCAAACACCATGTCCTCTGTAAACCCATCAACAAATGTACAACAATTACATCAACTGATGATTTTTACTTAGTATTCAAGACTTTCAAACTATTTGTTCTATTATGGAAGTGTCAAAATAAATTTCAAAACTAGCACAATTTAATTTCCCCTATTTTCCTTACCGAGATTATTTCAACTTTAAATGATCCAAAATGTAAGACCTTGGTACAAAAGCCATGGACAATACAAAAGAAAATTAATAATAATAATTAATTAATAATAAATATACCTTGATCTTCTAAGTTAAACTACTAGTAAACAATTCTAAAAACAAATTCCTTCAAATATGGATGTTCTTATATAAGGTCTGACAGAGAACATTGGGATGACAGCAGAACATTGGGATGACGACAGAGAACATTGGGATGACAGCCATTTATGTCATTTTATGACTCACAACCTCCTACAAATAAACCAACAACAAAACACAAAATATTGAATTTGCACAAAACAGAAATAGAATACATAAACAAGCAAACCAATATGATATATGCCTTGTTAAATTACACTGAAGATGAACCTGAAATGTTTCAAGATGTGCTAATGATTTTCAAGGTCTAAGTTCTTAAGAAGTGGTTTTTTACCATAATCAAACAAATTATTTTATTCAAATTCTATAAAATTGATTGAAGGAACCATGATTTATGAATGGCTGACTTCCATAAGTTTTACAAGCAGTGTAAGAATGACTTACAAAAAAATCATAAGCTGTGTATTACTGACTGAATGGAAGTTTTAGAACTAAACTGGCAGATAAAATATTAAAATTCAATCAGCAGAATACATTTTCAAAATGACTAAAAGAGATTAGCCTCAGTTTCAAAATTATAAGATGCATTTCTTGATGTTATAAGGTCTCCTATCAATAATAATCATCAAAACATCAAAAAGGAACTGTGAAATGCCAATACAACTTTATAGTATTCCTTTAAAACATTCAACAACTTCTCTACTTTCAGCCATATTTCAGTAAAAAACCCTTAACAGTCAAATACAAATTAAAAAAAAACTAACAGAATATGAGCAAATAAAATCTAAATCAATAATGAAAGACATTAACACGCAAAAAAAAAATGGTTTAAATCAAAAAAGACATTTAACAATATTTAATTACTTTCCCTCTAATCAGCTTCTTGAATGCATAACATAAATTATGTATTTTCCAAAACACTAAAATAAAATTTCTGTGTTTATTATTCAATGATCTGAAAAAGAAAACATTAAAATTGCACATTGTGAAAGGTTGGGCAACACTCCTGCAATACAAAAAATTATTCCAGGAAAAAGTCCACTTAAGATGAAAGCCTCTGACTGGTCCATTTTTAAAGGTGACCTCATTTCTCGCGAATCAGAAGTTTTTGGTTGACCTCATTACTAGCCAATCAGAAACAAGATACCTTTTTCTAATTTCAGACTCTTTAACATGATTCAACAAAGGTATTCAATGTCTGATTTCCTTTTTACATTTATAACACTTTTTTACATGTGCTAATTTTCCCACATTTGAAATTTGTCATTCTACAAAATGACAAACCAATGAGAAAAATATACTCGCATTTATTTTGTCTTTTCTAAGTGTACATTCTATTCATAAAAATATGAGGCTAGCATATGCATGCTTTTGACAAAAAGTTAGATAGAGAAAGTAAAACTTATACTGTTGCAACCCAAACATAATGAAGGCACAATGATAAAAAAAACTTATACACGTGCATTTAAAGCATGAATGATTCCTGCAGTAGTCAATGTTATCATATCAAATTTATACATCTGCATTAAATGTTTATTGAACTAAAATGTATTAATCATTTGTAAAAATTCCATTGTTTGCCTATTCAAAACTGAAGCTTACCACATGACACAGAAGATAAATACACTTGCTTAAGTTCCTAACAAATGAGAGACATTGCTGATAACAAATTATCTCCCTTACTCAGATAACATCAGAGGTAATCCAAATTGCACTTTGGTCCTTTCAGTTGGAATCCTCTGACTTTATCCTTGTTTCTCTTTGTGATAGTCTTGACTTTCAGTTGTGAAAATTGTCACTTACATATTAAATAAAAAGTTAGGAATACAAAAAAACAAACTTTATGTGCTAACAAAACATATTTTTAAACTGAATGTTTAATCTGACTACTATTGTTGCAAATAATAAGGTGTAATTATCACCATACCATAAAGGAAAACAGCGATGAAAGCAGAGGAATCCAAATGGAAGGACCAAGTTAATATTAGAGAGTATTCAGGGTAGATAATCCACTGATGTCCCCCATTCTTCATTTCAAACCTCATTGGCCATGAAATTCATTTATCAGCCTTAAGACGGGTGTTAAAAAAAAAGAATTTTCCTGAAACATGAAAAAAGCAAGTTAAGTTAACTAATTTTAATTACTTCTTCTGAAACAACGTCAAATTAACATTTTCATACAATTATCTTCACCAGATTCTGTTGCATAAATACATTACATGTGTTTTGACAATTCAAGTTTAGCTCATTTCAAAGCTTTTAATCTGCTGTTAAATGGAATGTTAAGTTTTATACTCTTACCAAGAAAAACTAGAACTGCCACTGGTTGGCATCAATACCCCTGCATGCCGCTTTGTCAGTAGGGTATTGATATATGGGAACATGTTACTTTATGCCCCGGACTAAATTAAGTATGAAAAATTACAAAGGGCAATAACTCCAAAATTGTGCAAAAGAGAGTTATGGTTCCTGGGCAATGCACTTTTCCTCAATGAGATCTATTTATCTATGAAGTTTCAAGTTGATATCTCCAATACTTTTTGGGTTACACCTCAAACAAAAATTAAGTATGAAAATTTTCTAAGGGCAATAATTCCAAAATTATGGAAAGAAGAGTTATGGTTCTTGGGTATTGCACTTCTCCTCAATGAGATCTATCCAACTATGAAGTTTCAAGCTGATAACTCCAATACTTCTTGAGTTATGCCGCGGACAAACAAAACCCGATGGCTGGCCGGACAGCCAAACTGATTCCAGTATACCCCTATTACAACTTTGTGAGGGGTGTTTAAAAATACTGCTAAGCAATACATTCAAGTGGTGAACATACATATTAACAGAAGACCTCTATGGATTACCATTACTATTTTAGAATGAAAAGTATGAACTAAGGAAAAATACTGAAACATATCTGTGATACTGAAATGCAAGGTCAGTGCAAAGTTATTGTATCATCTTGACTTATATGTATACTTAATAACTGACCCCTTGATTTTTACAGTAAAACTGCATTAAAGCTAAAATGACTGAGTGAAGATTGGAGAGTCAGTCATGCCATTAAAACAAGAAGCACAGACTGAGATGTGAATAGAAAGGTTCCTTTGATGTTGTTTTTTTTTAAGGTAAATAAAGTCTCATAAACTGTGCCAATGAATTTTAGTTCTGTTTCAAAAACACAAAATTAAGATTGCTGCTCAAAAAATAAAAAAAAAATCACATTTTCATTGACAAAATTTGTAATTCAACCTGATAAAAAAATGTAAGAATTAAGTTATTAACAGAAACCTACAAATGTGAACTTTCACATACTTTGGAGAGTGACTAGCATGGACTTTGTTTCTGTGTAACATCTAACTATTTCACTAACCCAGCATGAACATACAATCCATTTAAAGCTTTCTTCTCTACATCACAAATATACAAATGTGTTTATATAAAATGAATTGGGGAGGAAATCTGTATTTTTGAGATTAAGTTTCATATATGATATCAAATATTAACCTTGAATGCTATTTCCTGTGTAATGGAATAAGAGTTTGATTAAATATTTCACTCTGACAAAAGATAGGTTTTTTTTTTTTTTTTAAATGTGCACTTTGTTGCATTAATTGTGGAAAACAAGACAATATATATATATATAATGAAATATCACATATATTTTGTGTCAAGCAATGTATATTGTATAAAGAGGAAGCACATGAAATTCTTTCCAAAAGCTGAAGGTCTGAAAAATGCTCCATTTTTTCAAGAACTGTTACAAAATTTTGTATCTGTTTATCATATTTTTATAACATAAAAATCCTGTATATTTAGTAAAGCCATTGTTCAAAACTACACTAAACAAACATACATTGCATGACAGAATTAAAGTAGGAATGTGTGCATAATATAATGTTAATTTCAATAAGCTTTCCCCAGTGCAAAACAAGAACTGAAGCACCTTACAATAAACTGTAAGTGTAAACCACATAATGTTTTTTGGCAGGAACTTTAAATTTCCCATCTCAAGCTAATTCAAAATATGTTAGGCATCTCATAAATATGGTTATAAATGTAAACTGATAACAAATGATAAACTGCTTCAGCTTAAAACTGTATTCAAATATTCAATTTGTAACCATGCTGTTAGCAAAGTTAGCAAACCAAAACAAGATTTTGATGATTCAAATGTTTTCAGAACCTAGTTACTTCCTGTATGTATTTAAATGTAAGATAAATATTTTCAAAAATGTAGCAGGTAATTAAGTCTAATGTACTTCCTAGCCTGGATTTTAGTATATTCATATCAAACTGTTGACGCATTGACTGTGTTCTGAGGAAATATCCTTTTCACAAATTTTTAAAACCTTTTCATTTAAATCTTTGAAAATTTACTGCTTCATAAATGAAAGAATTATAAATGTTTTACAGCATTATCTATTCAGCAAAAAGATCATCAAGATAAACTTACACTGTGAACAACAATAGCTGTAAACTCTCTTAAGATTTTGTACATAGTACATTAAAGTATAAATATTTCTATTCATATAACTACATGTAGTCACGAGTTTTCTTTGTGCACTGTTTTTAGGAACCAAAACATGCAGTATATACATTAACCATATTCTGCAGAGTAAACATTAGCCCTGACTCAAGGCTGCAAAATCATATACATGTATGTACCAACACATGCAGTGTAATCATTAACCATATTTTGAAACATAATTCTCAAAAATACTCTAGTTTAGTCATTCATTAAAAACTGTGGTAAAAATACAAATGCAATAATGCTAGTGAGACCATTAGCCTGCTGTGTAGTGATTAACTTGTAGTGTAAACATTAACCTGATCTTGTAATCATTAACCATTAACTTTTATCAGATTAATATCATTTTCTTTCTTACTAATCACAATGCTTAAAATTCTATAAAAAGAAAATTAAAACATTGGACAAATATATTACATGACCTTTATACATGCATTTACATTATGAATATATTAGATGAGTATTATACAATTACAGAACAACTCCAGATTCTGTATTCTATATACAATATTCAGATAAAAATTGAGGTGTTTTTTTACATCACCCTGTATTCACATGACAAATGATAAAAAAATCTTTTGATTACAATTAAAAGGCATCGATTTATTGCATTTTAGACTTAACAGGAAACACTTTTTACAGAAATTCATTTCAGAATACTAGTAATTCAACAGAACAGCAATGGAAGAGACAGTATATTTTCAGTGTACTAGTGTCCTATTCAATATAAACCAAAACTCTACAATATTTGGGGCTTAAAACACATCCAGTTGATACTTTACAATGGAACTTATTTGTAGTTTACAGAGGACATTCTTTCAAGTTAAAACAGTATCTTTTCCTCTTTTAATCTATTCTGAGTATCCAAAAAGTGAAAAAAAACCTACAACAAGAAAGTGTAATCAATAGCTGTTACATAATTTCTTATTTTTAGACTATATTGGACCATCTTGAACTTGCTTTTAATTACCAGTTTAACCAAACAAAGTGATATCTTCTGTACTGAAGTGAAAAGATACCTATACATTGCTTTTACAATGTTAAAAACACCCCCATCTATTATGCCTATGCTGTCCATTCCAACCAAATTTTCTACCCCTCAGACACCCTGAAAAGGAACAGTATAACCTCCCTCTTAAAAAAAACAACAACAAAAAAAACAAACCCTCCACATGGTGACAACCTTTCTACTAAGAAAGATACTTCTTTTCCCAAGTCATGGTCTTAATTATGCAATGACTTTTTACAACAAGAAATGGATATGATTTCAAAAACGCTATAAGATTTTCCCATTATTTTTCTACTTTATTTAAAAGCCAGGTATTGTCTGAATTAAAATGAAGCCAATATAAAAGACTTTAATGCCAGCTAAAAATGTAAAATGATTTTATCCTTTCCTAACAAATGTAAAAATTTTGCGACAAACTAGTGTATGAAAATATTTCAACATAGACCTGCTAATATATAAATAAATGTCAAGCCTGCATCAGAAAACACTTGATATAACACAGTATGGCTTACGATAATAAAAACCTAAAGGAAAAAACACTGAAACTTTCCAATATCAGCTGCATATCATGTGAAAATACATCTGTCAAAAAATCACCAAGGCTCTCCTTTATCTCCATACAAAAGTGACATCACTTTCCAGATATCCACTGTCTTCTAGTTTATTTAGATAAAACACTCAAGACTTTGGAGAATTACCAAAATTTTATCCCCTTAAAGGGTTAATCCACAAGAAAAGAACTCAGATTTGCATGGCACATCCTATCAGTATAACAATTCTCCAAAAGGAAGCAGTATGTATTGAAGACAATATGATCAAGTACTCGCAACCTCTCTAACAAGTTTGAAACAACTGTGTTTCAATGGTTTATATGATTATTTTGGTGTCCAATTGAACTGATCTAGGCTTTGAGTTATAGGTTATCTTTTAGATCCGCCCGCAATTCCATCCATTACTGCCTCGTTGTTGCTCGCACCGTCTGGTACTACAAAATAAACAAAAACATTTCAAGGTTTTCACAGTGTACACAATCTTACACCATTGTTCTTCCATTCCTTGTTTCTTTACCCTTAGACATCCTTTTTTTCAAAATACCTGGTGCTTTTAACAACTAACATCTTACCGTCTAGCTGTATCTGCTGTACTGTGTTCCAATAGTCTGGAGCTATCAACAACTTGTATTTTAACCTATAGTTACTGAACATTGTGGACTATGTTGTACCAGGTTCTGTAAATTTTCCATTTTGTAAGGTAAATATGAAAATGCTCTTGGTACTACATGAAATAAAGAAGCAGGCAGCGATGTTTTGCAACTCCACCTCAATTTATTCTACATCACTCATATCATTCACAAATTTCATTTGATTCTTTCTAATCTAATAAGGAAAAGCTTTTGTTATAATAACAATGTCAAATGATTTTTTAAAACAGAAAATCTGTTTTATTTTAAGTAAATCTGGACAGATAAAACAGTTCACTTAAATAACAATATTGGCTTTGTGCTGTGCTGACAAAAGAAAAAGAAACTGATGTTGTATAGAATCATGCTTTTGTACATTTTAAACCAAGTACATTCATTTCCATCAGAATAACTTTAGTGCCTTTCAGCATGAATTAATTAAGTTCTTTCCGTAAAACAGGAACAATATTTACAGAAATCTTCATTTGGGAAATACATTTAAGGGCATACCCTTAAAGTATCTGATAACAGACCAAAAAAATTTTCATTTGTATTAAATCGTTATTCACCCCAGAAACTGGACAACCACTTATTTCTTTTTAAAGACTATTTCTTGTACCTGTAATATATAGAATTTATGAGAGAGATTTTGACGTCAGGTAATAATCAGTTCTGAACACATTATAATGATTTTGAAGTAAATGGAATTCTCTAAATTTTAGGGTTTACCTCTTCAAGTAAAAAAATTGGAAAAAGCTATGCAAATTTTGCTCTTGCTCAAAAATATCAAAACAGACAACTAAAACTTCAAAGTGCTTGCTGTGTGCGCTTGCAGTGTTCTAAATAAAGTAGTTATAGTTACTTTGTAACCTTGGGTTCGAAAGAAAAGGTACTAATTAATTAGGAAGGCTACACAAATATTTGTTTAAAAGAACATTTGATTTATTACTGCTCAAGTATTCAAAAATAACAATAACCTACTGTACTCAAATAGTCAACAGGTCTCCTTTTACTATATAAACTGGTATTCAAAGAGAACTTGTATATTTATATTATTGTAGAACTTTGTTTTTTTACAGTCATTCATCAAATTTGCTTTCAAACTTTTTCCGTGTTAACATTTTGGATTCAAACTTTTTCGTTTTACACAACAGTAAAAAAAACTAGATCTACAAATAATGTAAATAAGTATGTCACTGACATAAAAGCTAGGAACCAGTATGGTACATGAGCCATGTATGTTAAAGTAACGAGAAGCTAGGTACCAGAATGGTTTTGCATAGCTGCATTATGGGACACCCTGTCTCTGTTCTCATTCTCCATTACCTCATTATAGATCAGTTCTGAAAATATAAATACAAAATTAACAATCTTTAGACACAAAAAATTCTGGCTTTAACCAGAGACACATGTTATCTATGTCTCTGCTTTAACCAGATAGTGTACATTAGTCAAACTTTCTAGTTTTATCAAAAATACAGGTCATTTAAAATTGTCTAGAAACTGTTAAAAAAGGTGCCCCTGAAAGTTCACTAACTGAGCAGCCAACAGGTCAGACCATTACCTGGCTATATAATTGTACATGCTCAGGTCAGAACATTACCTGGCTATATAATTGTACAGACTTAACAGATTCTGCACTGGTCACAAAAGCAAAGCAAATTGTTATGGCTGAGAGCACACTTGCCAAAAATGTCTAAATTCAACCTCTGACAACTATGTCATGGAGTTGACTCTGGCTCACTAGTCTAGAACATTGGTTTTTTAAGTGGAACCAGTATTTTTCTATTGGATTGCATCTTTACATCACAGATAGAAATTTGTAAGAAATTCCTAAATGCAGGATAAAGGTTTAGGCAGAAACAAGAACTGTCACTGTAAGATGACAATGCCCCCAAAGTGGTGCTATGACTTTGAGCTGAGGACCAGTCACTCAAGGGTCAAGGTCAAATAAATATAGGTCAATGGGAAGGTCTTGCTAAAAGGGGTGCTTGTGGCCAAGTATGAAGTAAATCGACTTTCTAATAAGGAGGTTATGGGCAATGTTAAATTTTGGACAACTGAATCTTTAAGGTAAACGTATTCAACGGTCAAGGTCAAATAGATATAGGTCTTAAGGTCTTGTTCAAAGGGGTGTTGTGTCCAAGTATGAAGTAAATCCACTTACTAATAAAGAAGTTATGGTCAATGTTTAAGTTTTTGGACAACTGGATCTTCAAGGTGAAGGTCATTCAGCGGTCAAGGTCAAATAAATATAGGTCAATGGGAAGGTCTTGTACAAAGGGGTCTAGTTTCCAAGTATGAAGTAAACCCACTTATTAATAAGGAAGTTATAGCCAATGTTAAAGTTTTCGGACAGACTGATAGGACGGACGGACAGACAGTTCAAAAACTATATGCCTCCCTTCAGGGGGTGCTCAAATAAAAAAGAATTCTAGACTTACCCTTCCATTGTTCTACGGTGTGTTCTTTCTCATCTACTGCATGATTATAGGCACCTGGCGCAGCCTGAAACATGTCAGCATTATATGCATCTTTATATACCAACATTCTGCTTTTTATGCCTTCAAATTTACCTTTTCTAGTTTTCATTTACTACAGTTACATATATCAAGACTACTTCAATATTTCAGAATCATGTGAAAATCAGCAATCTGAAAGATTGAAAGCCTTTATTTTGGAACAAACAAGATCTGATATTAACACCAATTCATTCTTAACACTCAGCCTGCTAAATTTCTAAAATGGGACTTGTCCATCTTTCAATTTGGGCAGTACCATTAATAGGGGTATTTACCATCAATAGGGGTATTAGTTGTAAAGATACTGCTAAATAATGAACAGTACAGTTATGATCAGACTACACGGACAGGCAGGCTGATCACGGTCTGAACTGGTCACAAAGGCAAACCCAATTGCTGCCAGCAGTGATAAAGGTTAAGACTACATTTCTGACTTGTTTCTAGATGGCACTTTACTATTACATCTTTGACTGACATTTTTTTCATGCTTGCTACTACCTATATACAACCGTAATATTGAATTGTAAGACAGAAAATAGTTCTTGTTGTTGTTGTTTTTCTTACAGACCTAAGTGCAAAACACCATTCAAGATAAATTATAGCATCAGTAAATAAATCTCACATGCACAAAGTAATTTAGGCATGCATTAAGTAAAATGAACAGCACAAGTCCCTAAGGACTTCTATTTCCTGAAGTCAGCATGCAAATTCCTTGAAATAGACTTACTCTGTAGATTTCAACCTCCTGGTATTTTGTTTTCGATGGAAACAGAACATCCAGAATTGTAGATTTAGTAAAATTCAGTATTTCAGAACTATCGATTTGATCAGGTTCAAATTGTTTGAGGTGCAACTTTAGTAAGAGAACTTGGCAATCAACAGCTGTGACTGTCTTTCATAAAGGGTAGTTTTCAGTCCACTAGTCAGAGAGGTCAGAGAGGTGGAAGTCTATTTCACTAAGTAAACTATAAAACAAGTACTTACCCCATTAACTTCAGATTCGTCATACCACACATTTATATATGGGTGCATTAATGCATCATCCACCTGATATTCGTTTATCTGGATCTATCACAAGCATTTTTGACAACAAGTCCCGTGCAAAAGTAGATCGTAATCCTTGGTGTTCAGTACTGTCAGGGGGAAACAACACATCAGGGAACAGTTTTTCGAAACTATAACCAGCATATTTGGGTCTATTTTCTACATAGTTTCTAACAGTTGGTTGTAACCGTTTCATAAATTCCTGTGAAGGTGTACCTAGTTGTTCTATAATCTTATTCCACTGATCTATATCTGTGAAATGGTTAAGAACATAATGTAAAAATTCTGGACAACCATTAAAATTTCTGAGTGAGAATAAATGTCTTGTCACTAGCAGGCAATCAGAAATCTTCACAAAACCTGCTATTCTTTGTATAAAAGAAAAGCTCTTGCCCTATACTGCATGAAGCATTTTAAAATAAAGATGAAACACTCCACACAAACTGTCATTCAACAAAATCAAGGCTGTTCTATAAAAAAATTCTTTAATTTGCCTCTTTAGTATTTTTGTCTAAAGAACAAAGATGAAGTAATTTCAAATCAATAATCAGGTTCCTCGCCAACTCAGAACAGGATTCAAATAAGGGTTTCATGCAAGATTTGATGTGAGTTTAGCAATTTACAAACGGAACATTTTCTTACAAAGACTGACAAGTGTCATCAGTCTTTCAAAAGACTTATATCCAAAGGAGAATAAGTATTGACCATTCATGATATTCTACACACTGAGGTGTATACTCATAAGGGTATAACTGTTGAAAAATGAACATTCTAAAGGATACGATCACTTCCTGGAAACATGACACCACCTCGTATCAACTCTGCCATGATACATCCCACTGACCATATATCCACTGAAACAATTAACATTAGCATTGAAGAAATTTACTAGTAAACAGAACAATATACATTTTGTAAAACAGCTGTTCACATGAATTATGTTTTAACAGTTCTAGAAATCTTACAGGTGCAATCTACATTAATTTATCTGGTGCAAATGTATTGTTTACTTCAAAACAAAAGGAAGTTTTATTCCTGAATTATAGAAGATTTGTATATTTAACTTAGCTAATAATGAAGCTGCCATAAGTATGCAATAGTCAAACTTACGCAACATGTACTGGTTTAAAACAGTCTCTTTAGACAATTCCATCAAACATCTCAAATACTTCCATGTTGTTTTTCTCCCCCCCCCCCTCCACCCACTAATATAACTTAATCAACACTTACATTAATGTCTTATTATAGCTATCTCTATCCAAGGTTATTTATTTCAGTATACTTTGAATGACTAAGGAGTTTAGTTTAAGATGTGGGTGATGGTACAAAATAAAGAAAACATCTGATTCCAGTGACACTTCTGGTTTGTTTACATGCTAAGTACATAGCAGGTACATATTTGACATTGGTTTTATGTCTCATCCAAAAGACAATTAGTAATATCAGAGGACAAGTGAGGGATTGAACTTGCGACCTCTGGTTTAAAAGTCCTGTGTGTTACCACTAGACTGGTGCTCTGCCTCACAGTAAGACTGATACTTACCATTTTCTTTATAGCCCATACCAAGTATAACCTCTGGTGCCCGGTAATACCTGGTCACAACATAGGGTGTCATCATAAACCCAGTACCAGCTGTTCTTGCTAGACCAAAAGTCCAAGATCTTCAATGTACAGTCAGATTTGACAACTATATTGGATGGCTTCAGATCCTGAAATATAATAGTACACTATCATTTAGAGATTTTAATTTCTTACTGGAAGCTTCTAGAAAATTTGACATCCCTTCACTATCGCTCACAAAATCTTGTATCTTGGCAATTTTGTAACATAATATATCCTAGATTTTGTGAAACAATGATTTTCTTCAGTAACTTTTACAAGTAGAAGCATCTGGTCTGCTGGGATCCCAAACTGCAGTTTCATGATTAAATTAACCATACAGTTCCCTGGAAAATCAAGGGAAAAGACTACCATTAAATCAGTATAACCAGACAACATGACAGTTTTCAAGTAATTAAAGGACTTTTCTTGTAAATTTTATGCTTTTACTAATGTGTTTTAAATAATTTCTTTTCTTCGCTCTGAACCTAAGACATTCTACATTTTCTTATCTAAAGTATACAACAATCCTCCTGACATACATGTAGGGAAATATTCATATGAAAGCATCCCCTTTTTTAATTTATGAGGTACAAAAAACAGCCATGCCAAGGACAGCAGCTCTTTTAGAACATTCATTCTTTTTTGTTTGCAATTCTGTTTTCCATTTATTTCACAAATAGACACTAAGACAATACAGTATTTAAAGGTAGGTATACACTCATACAGTCACCTGTCTATATCAATACTGATAATGTATGTATGTATGTATGTATGTATCAATGTTATCAGTGCAGTAAATCAACAGAATACTCTTCACAGATGAAACCAACTTATGATACACAGTATTCTAGTTTATTTAAAAGAACAATGGAAATCGTGGAATGAATGCAAGAATAGTGCTATTTGCTTCTTTATTTCATAACACTTAAAACCTTTCCACATTCACCCCTTGAAATGCTCTCTAGGTTCTCCCTTACAGTAATCTGATAGCATCTGCAACAATCATACTTCAGAGATTAAAATGTCAGGTTATAAGTTTTGAAATAGGATTGGCTTAAATCATCCTGGATTTTGTTATTTAGTGCTGCAATCTTGCTAGTGTAAAGACAAGACATTATTTCATACAATCTTACCCCCCCCCCCCCCCAAAAAAAAACAAAAAAAAACAAAAAAAACAGTTCAAACAAAAGATATGACATTCTTTGATAGAAACTATCCCGTGTTTTTTCCAACAGAATGTAAATGTTTTACCATCACAACATTTCGTACAGAAATAACATTCATTCCTAAAACTTGCCCTGTTCATTATTTCAGCAGAATGTAAATGTTTTATGCATCACAACATTTGGTAGAGGATATGACATTCTCTCTTATAAACTTATCCAGTTTATAATTCCAGCAGGATGTAATTTTAACCGACACAACATTTTGTACAGAAACAACATTTTTTCATAAAATTTACCCTCTGTATTATTCCAGCAGAATGGAATCTTTTATCCCGAACAAAACTTGGGAGAGAAATGACTTTTTTTCATAGAACTTACCCTGTGTATAATTCCAGCAGAATGTAAATGTTTTAACACACACAACATTTGGTAGAGAAGATATGACATTCTTTCATAGAACTTACCCTGTGTATAATTCCAGCAGAATGTAAATGTTCTATCCCACACAACATTTGGGAGAGAAGACATGACATTCTTTCATAGAACTTACCCTGTGTATAATTCCAGCAGAATGAAATGTTTTATCCCACACAACATTTGGTATAGAAGATACGACATTCTTTCATAGAACTTACCCTGTGTATAATTCCAGCAGAATGTAAATGTTTTATCCCATACAACATTTGGTAGAGAAGATATGGCATTCTTTCATAGAACTTACCCTGTGTATAATTCCAGCAGAATGTAAATGTTTTATCCCACACAACATCTGGTAGAGAAGATATGACATTCTTTCATGATCTAGATCCATCTGTATAACTTGACACAGATTGGCATCCATTAATTCCATGACTAGATAGCTGAAATATAGACATATAAAATAAATTGTGAACATACTACAGACATGTATGCATTGAAATACAATTTTTTGGGTAGTTCTTAAAATGAACTCAATGTTCAACAAATTTATATCATTTATGTTCTTGCTCCATTTGTTTTCAATTCAGTCACATGTTTAATTCATTATTCAACCCTTATACTGGTAGTAATACTGGTTCTATTAGCTAAAACCATGCAATAACATCATTTTAGCTAAAACCATGCAATGACATAATTTTTTTTAAAATTAGTTTTCAATTTCTGAGTAAATCATTCTTTTGGAAGTTCACATAATTACAACAAGAGGGGACAGAACAGAGGGACAGCAGTTCTTCCGTTTTCATCATACAATGTAAATCTAAATGCGACAGTGAATGTCACTTGTTCTATCAGATTGTAAGAAATGTCATCTTACCCCTACGCATTGCAAGAATGTATAAAGTGGACCAGGGTGTTTTCATTTCTGGTGGTACCACACATCAACAGTGCAGACCATGATCAGACTGAACAGATGTGTGACTTACTGTAGTCTGCACTGTTTTCAAAAACAAATACAGTTGCCTCTAACAGGAAAAGGTTTATAGCAAACAATAACTAATACTTACACATCTTGAAATTCTTCTAAAGACCTCTGAGGTGTGAATGCATTCAACAAACCAATTATCTGAAAGATTGAAAAAAAGTGAGGTTAATGCATTGTCAAATACCGTAATGGGTGAGGGGGCGGGGGATACTCCAGTGACTTTCTGCATTTCACACTTGGCACAAGAACTGGTTTGAAACAAAGTCGACAAGCTGGATTAATGTAACCTGCAAGAACTTGTTTACCATGTAAAATAAAAGTTTAACAATACATATATTGTATCCACTAATGGAACCTTATTTTCTTCAAATTTCTGATCTAGAACCTCTTTGAAGTTGTTCAAATTACTGTTTTACAACCTTTTTACCTATCCTTTTCTCTCTGCCAATCCTACTGGGAACTTTCATTTATTTCAATTTCTGGTATAATTACAAACTTTTACTACCTTTAAACCTGAGTTCTACAGTAACAAGCCTATGCTTTATTCATATTACAAGCTGTGACAATTAAAATGCAAAAACTACAGAACCTTATGCTGGAAATCAATACCGTTTATTACAAGCAAAACAATTACAAAATCTGTTTTCTATGCCCAACAAAAATCTTAAGTTGGAATGAATCCTCCAATATTCACAACAACACAGCATTCTAGATAAGTTTGCTCAAAGCAAAGACTCTGATATAAATTATGGTATAAATATGCATTTATACTAATAATGTCTTTCAATATGACCAGCTAATGGGCTGACAAGATGAAAAGAAACAAGAGATGTTTGTAAAACATATATGACCCCTAGCGCCTTATCCCAAGAGGCAGCCATAGTTTTGAGGAGTTGGGACCAAGTGTTCTACTGTTCAGAATAACCATGGCCTTTGACCAGGTGACCTGAAAAACTAAAGAGCTCATCTACAAGTCATGAACAACTTATATACAAAGTCTGAAGAACATTGGCCCAAGTGTTCTATACTTATTCATCAGAAACCATTTTGCTTTTCAAGGTCACTGTGACCATTGACCTTTGACCCAAAAAAGATAGTTGTTTTTTACTGATCATGACAAACCTACATACTCAGTCTGACGAACCTGGGCCCAAGGATTCCCTAGATATTCAGCACAAACTGTTTTACTTTTCAATGTTACAGCGACCTTGAACTTTGACCTAGTAAGCCTAAAAACTATGGGGGTCATCTTATTGTCATGACCAACCTACCTATGAAGTTTTGCGGAGCTGAGCCCAAGCATTCTATAGTACTTGTGCTCTACAAGGTCACTGGGACCTTGACCTTTGACCCAAAAAGCTATCTGGGTCATCTACTGGTCATGGCCAACATATGTACCAAGAGAAACCTGGGCCCAAGTGTTCTATAGTTACATGTATTAATTGGAAATCATTTTGCTTTTCAATGTCACTGTGATCTTGGCCTTTGACCTGGTGACCTGAAAAACTATAAGGGTCATCTACTATTCATGACTAACCAACATACTACGTATGAAGAACCTGGGACCAAGGTTTCTATAGTTATAGATTGTAAACCGTTTTCCTGTTCAAGGTCACTCTTCTTGACCTTTGACCTGGTGACCTGAAAACCTATAGGGGTTATTTACTTGTCATGATCAACCTTCACACTTACGTTTGAATAACCTGGGACCAAGGGTTCTTTAGTTATTGATCGGAAACTGTTCTGCTATTCAAGGTCACTGCGATCTTGACCTTAAAAACAAGAGCCATGTTGACCTGGCCATCCCCAGCTAAATGTCTTTGCTTAGTTATCCTTCTTGTGCATAGCACTCCTCCCTAATGAGATTAATCAACCTGTGGAGTTTCAAGTTTTTCTCTCAAACACCTTTTGAGTTATTGTCAAAACAGAAATTAAGCATGAACAAGAGGGCCAAGATGGCCCTATATCGCTCACCTGAGAATCATTGCACTAAAACATAAAAAAATCAGGATGTATGTAAGTAGGTCAAGGCCAAGATCATCCACTGTCAAAGATTTAATCTGCATATAAAATTATCTAATGTTTCATTGTTGTAGCTGAACAGAAGGTCTTCTAAGAATTGGCCCTGTGACCTATTTTTTGACCCTGGATGACCCATATACAATCCCGTCCTAGATTTTATCAAGACAAACATTCTGACCAAATATTAGGAAAATCGGATGTAAAATACAGCTTCTATCGCATACACAAGCTTTTTTCTAAGATTTGACCCTGTGACCTAGTTTTGACCCCAGATGACCCATATTCAATCCTGACCTAGATCTCATCAAGACAAACATTCTGACAAAATATTAGGAAAATCCAATGGAAAATACAGCTTCTATTGCATACACAATGTTTTTTCTAAGATTTGACCCAATGACCTAGTTTTTTAAACCCAGATGACCCATATACAATCCCAACCTAGATACCATAGAGACAAACATTCTGACCAAATATTAAGAAATTCGGATGAAAAATACAGCTTCTATCGCATACACAAGCTTTTTCTAAGATTTGACCCTGTGACCTAGTTTTTGAACCCAGATGACCCATATACAATCCCAACCTAGATCTCATCAAGACAAACATTCTGACAAAATATTAGGAAAATCCAATGAAAAATACAGCTTCTATCGCATACACAAGGTTTTTCTTAGATTGGACACCGTGACCTAGTTTTTGATCCCAGATGACCTATATACAATCCCAACCTAGATTTCATCAAGACAAACATTCTGACCAAGTTTCATAAAGATCCAATCACAAATACAGCCTCTATTGCATACACAAGGCAAATGTGAACAGACAGACGACGGACAGACAACAGACGATGGACATCCAGCGATCACTATAGCTCACCCTGAGCATTTGCTCAGATACATCCACCTATGAAGTTTCAAGTTGATATCTCAAACACTCTTCGAGTTATACCTCAGACAAAAATTAAGCATGAAAAATAACAAAGGGCAATTACTAAAAAATTATGAAGGGTAGAGTTATCATTCTTACGCAATGCATTCCTCCTCAATAAGGTCCATCCACTTATGAAGTTTCAAGTTGATATCTCAAATACTTTTCAAGTTATGCTCTAGACAAAAATGTGTGACAGATGGATGGAGACTATTACCATATCCCCCGCCGCCTTTTAGGCAGGGATAACAAAGCTTTACAAAAAAACATGAAAGACTATGGAAAGCAGGTGCAACCAAAATACAGGATTCACAATTTTCAGTTGACTCTGAAGACTCTGTTTGTATGATAAAGAATATTGGTTTTTTTTGGCATACAGCAAAAAATTCCATAAGCGCTAAATGCAATCAATTAAATTCCATTCTAGTTCCAAATACATGTAACACTATAATGAAGAGACATACAATATTGTTACACCATATATGGAAAGCATACACATACATTTTCTACTTACATTTTTATGATTGACTAACTTCATTAGAACAAATTCTCTGTAGGCTCTTTTAGCATGTGTAACATTCTGGAATGGCCGACTTAATTTCTTTATTGCAACATTTTGGTCTGTCACACTGTCATATGCAGCACTGAAAAAAAGAATAGCTCACTGTAGTAGCAAATGTACATTTTGTCAAGCAATTAATTCTCCTGAAAATAAAAAGAACTGTTGTTATTTCTGGTAAAAATAATTCTACAAATGATAATTGATAATATTTTTAGTGCCAACATATTACAAGACCATTAGCAACCTTAAAAACCATGCAACATTCTTGTGAGGAGACCGTTCAGAGAAGAATTCTTGGACCAACGACTTTCATTCAGGAAGAGGTTTAAGCATTAAGATTACAATTAACAGAATCCTTCAACACTATATCATACATTGTAGCTGAGTCCCACATACATGAAACTGAAACGCAATTCTTTGAACCAGTGATGAACCTTTTTTTTTTTATTTTTTTTGTAGAGTCCCTTTATTTGTTCCTCGAAAAAAAATGGGGCCAAAGAATGTTTTTGTTACACTGCTTAATTTTGTTCTATCATGATCTTACTCACTGTAATTACACCACATTGTATACTTCTTAAAACAACTATAAACATAAGACAATATCTAAAGGATCCAAGACAATTCTGTTTTTGATCTAAGAGACTTGAACTTATAAACCAAATTTCTTAAATGTCATTTTATCCCATTTAACAATTCTGTGTACTCTGCAACAAGACAGACAAGCTAAGTGAAAATACTTAGTAAAAAATATAATAAAAAATATGTGGGATGACATTATTTCATAAGATTACAAAAAACTATTCATGAGAAGCCATTTCTCCCCAAGACATTAGACCTACAAACCTATTTCTCCACTGTCTGCTGGTCTAACAGACGTAATTATTGAATTATCTTTCATCCTGCATTTCAAGTACAGTCTGGGCAAAGGGAATATCTGCCCTTCCTTTCACACTTCTTTCAAGAAATCTTACATCCCTACATTCATAATAAAAATGTATATAAAAGTGCTCTAGCTAGGATTTAAAAAAGGGAATCGGAAATAGCAAAAAGAAAGGCTAAAATCTACTGATTTCAAATCAGCTTCATTTTTTAAATGTCTTTATTTCTTTCTAACACTTGATCCCTTATAACTCAAGACATATACTTATTTCCTATAAAAGGAGAAGGGTGCTGCACCCTGTTTTTTGTACTAGCTGGAGTACTGTATAAGAATGTTTAATTCTTAAGATTTGCACATCCACACAAATTGTATTTTGATAATATTGACCTTTTCCAAACTGCAAATAGCATACTCTCCAGCCTGTGAAGTGTCAATTTTTTTTTTGTCTCAAATTCCACCAGAGAAAGTAATTATAAATCAGCAGGGAACTTTTAATTAACCCAGTATAGAAAGGAAAACAGCTATTTAATCACAGGAAACCTGAGCTTTGTTCAGTATTAAAGAAACTGTAAAAGTAGTTCCCTTGCTCGAGGGATGCCTTAACTTAATATTGCTAAGAATTACATTTCCATATATTTCAGAAAGCTATAATAAAACATAAAAAGAACTTTATGGCAAGATTGTCTACTACCCCCCCCCCCCCCCCCCCCCACACACTTTCTTTACTGTATTGAATGGTACTGGCAGCTGAATAAAATTTGTTTCCAATGATAAAAGTGGCAGTAAATTTATCCCATAATCAAACTCTGCACAAAGCCATTTCACAAACATTTCATTATGACCATTAAACTTTTTTCTATGAAAAAAGTCAACAAAAAGCTAACAAACAAGAAATGTTATAGAAGTAAGCACTTTAGTTCTTAACTTGCCTCTGCTTAAATAGATTCATATTTGTTCTATAATCTTCAGATCTCATTTAACGACTATAAACAGACAAAGATACTTAATATGCCACTACTGACCAATTTTCTCAGCCAATAAAACCCCTTCTAGCACATGCCACTCATAGATATAACAGCAAAACATTATCCGCTTTATTAAGGTCAATAGGAAGTGTAAGATGCAGATCATTCCCAGTTACTTTCTGATCATCCCAAGTTACTAGCATATTGATCTTGTAAGCCCTCATACTTGTCATTAGGTTATTCAGCTTGGGTCATTCCGCTTGGTCTGTTGTATGAGTCATGCATTTTATGTTATGATCTTAAGTAACTAACAAGAGAATCTAGAAAAACAATCTGGGGGTACTAGAAAGGGCTCTCCTTCCTAAATGCTTGTTCTCTGCACGTTTTCTCTTTAATGGTCTTGGTAATAAACAAGTATTACATATAGAAAATATACCTGGCTATGGTCTTGGTAATAAATATTACATGTACACATGTAGAAAATTTTGGACTGTTGTTATTTATCCATTTTACAAAACTTTACTGGTACATGTATATATGTAATTCTTCTTATTTCAAACTGTGGTGAAAATAAAACCCAGTAATTCTACAGGACACCACAGATTATGGGACTCTGATATACAAAAAAATCAACATTTGCATAAACTTAGAATATTGCCAGTAAGGTACAAAACCTGGGAAAGGAAAACACTACAGTCATTGAGCTGTTAAAGTCTTCTTATAATAAGGATATATAATAAAAGAAAATATCAGTTTTTGTTTGTTTGCGCTTTAAGTGCATGACAATTATCAAAGTGAAACACGAACACTTTTTATAGAATCATCGTAAAAAAGGTACAGTAACTGTTGATCTTCCAGAACTTACTGCCATTAAGCAGTCTTAAATAAACTATAATAACTAGAACTGCCACTATCCTGGTGCCAATAACCCCCGCATGCCCTTTTGTCAGTATGGTATTGATAAATGGGAACATGTTACTTTATGCCCTGGACAAAAATAAAGTACGAAAAATTTCAAGAGGCAATAATTCCAAAATTAAGGAAACAGGAGTTACGGTTTCTTGTGCACTGCACTTCTCCTCGATGACATCTATCCATCTATGAAGTTTCAAGGTGATACCTATAACAGTTTTTGAGTTATGACCCGGACAAACAAAACCCGATGGCAATCCCAGTCTAAAGACAACCTTTCCCATGCTAAGTGTATAGCACTGATACATAAGACCTTGCTGAAAGACAATTAGTAATGAAAGTGGAGAAGCGAACGATGGATCACAGTCCAGCGCTTTACCACTGGACCACTGATCTGCTCTGCTCGGCTCCTAATGTTTTATCTATCTTAATGTGCTATCCCACATATCCCTAACAACCTAAAATAATTAAACTCTTGTTATGGGCACCCAGTACTGATAATAAATAACAGGCTACTGTTGTTACAATTGCTTAACATTATTATATATTATTATGCGTTACATTCTACAAAACAAGGATTCAGTACAAAAATATTCAATTTATATTTCGTGTTAAACACCCAGTCTACTTTACATTTTGTTAAGGAACATGTTTAGCTGTGTGAAGATTATATATTTATGACATTCCTATTTTATTTCTGACAATGAAGTAGGAAATACATGTTACGCCCACACATGAAATGCCAAGTGTGGCTTCTCCATAACCACAGTATCTCTAAAAGACTATTCCCCATATTTCTTATCATGAAAAAAAAAAAAGTGGAGTTATTCAAATCTTTACCTCAGTTTAAACCTCTAAATAAATTACACGTTTCTAACATCTTTATGAGATCATCCCACACTATGTATAACTTATCCTCTGTACATGTACATTTCAAGAAACTACAACTGAAGGTCTATTATTTTCTGCAAATGCCCTTAGAATTTTTTAAGTGTTTTCATAAGTTTTCCCTAGTAACATGTCATTATAACTATAAATTCAGTCCACTTGGAGAACTGCGGTTTAACATTATGTAAAGCAACATAACATTCTCTGAAACCAGAGGACATCAGCAATAAACAGCAGCAATAAAACTTAGCCTCTTCATTCAAATTGAATATAGAGAGGTTTGAATAAAATGAAAACTGATATAAAATATCTATACCTTATTATATCATACAAAATGCATGACTCCTATCAAATGTGAAAAAAAACAACAATTATTTCTAAAATATACACATATATTAGTTTTCATTTTTTTTTAGGAATAATGTTGTTGATATTCTATGAAGAGCAAGGAAATATGGACAAGTCCTCATCTGACATCTTTATTTTATTCTTCCACAAAATTATCAACAAAGTCAATTTCTGCTGGAGACAGCATACCAGTGTTGTCAAACATTTAATTCTTGGCTGAAAAGACCATCTCTGTCATTCAGTTTGGACACATTTTACTGAACTGAAAGCACTTATTGCTCTACTTATATAACTATAGTATTATGTCTCCACGTAGCAGAGACAAGAACTGGGTACATGCTCTTTCTTTCACTGACCTTTAACAGGCTTGACTTCCATTTCAAACAGCATTTAATCAAGGATTACGCAAAATGGCTCCAGACCCCCGACTGCTCTTTCTTTCACTTAAGTTTATTCCCCACATTTATCTAAAAAGCTGTTTCCAACATAGAAATCTCTACATTTGGCTGTCTAGAACTTATATGTATTTTGCATACAGTGAAACATTTATGAGAAGGCAATAATTCAGACTGGAGAGCAGAGTTATCGTATCTACTCTGCGTCCTTTTATGTTCTTTTATTTTTTACTAGATCGATCTCAATTGGAAATCAATAATGGCATTTCCTGCCCTGAAAACACCTGACTTTTGTTTGTTTTCAGAAACGCATGCTGGCAAGTTTTTAAGTGATATCTGCTTCAATATTTATGAATGCCCGGAGTGAAGTTACACAGCATCTAACAGCAGGTCAGCTAAAAGCTGACTGCCCGCCAAACAGACGTAATCAATATGTTTAGGAACAGTTTTTTTGTGACAGTGTATTCATTCAATGTGAACTGTCCTGGGAATTGGGAGAAACTGCTTGGACGATAATCATTAAGTCCTCGTAATTCTACACATTAAGGGATTGAAGGAAATTAAGAGACCGTCCTATGCTGGACACTATCTGGCCAATTAATTAGACTAAACCATTATACACATGCACATGTATTTCTTATTTATAACATTACCATCCCACTGTAAGTATACTATACACTTTCTGAGATATATTTTTTCATTAAAGAGAGATCAATTCTTCTTTTTATATTTACTTCTCATTGTTACTACAGCAACTGTATATCCTTCATTTTATGTGACAAAAAAAAACAAACAAGGATCAGGGTCTGAAATCCTACCTGAGTAAGTATCAGAGAATTGTCTAACTTAACACAGATTTACAAATTTATTAAATTTTCATTTCTTACAACATTTTTTATGCTCTTCTGTGACGATGTGAACCAAGATGAAACACACCTTTTATGTACAACATTATCATCAGTCTCATCTATTTTACATCTAAGTATGAGTGAAAATCAGGCTAATATTGTCAGCTCAGGCACAACTATGATAAAATTATATAAAAACAAAGCATGTGAACCATACTGAATGAAGCCAGAGCATGCAAGATTGAGGTTCAAGTTGCTAGGGCTTCTTTGTGCTTGTTCTGGGAAACGTGCCAGAATCAGATATGTCTGAAAAATTAATTCCATTATTACATCTTAACTGGAAGTTTTTTCCAAGACAGAAAAACATAGTTTATCTTTATTTTTATTGAAAAAAAAAAATGTATGGACTATATAATCTGGGAACAAGAAACCTCTCAGTTCATCATTCTAACCATTGTCCGAAACCCACGTGCGATCCATTCAGTTTCACTATATTTATCTACCGTGGGACAATTGATTGGTAAATTTTCGTACTCAAGAATAATTCATTACCTACTTTCATTGGTTTCCGAAAGATTTCCCTTGCGCAATCTCAGCCAATGAAAGTACTCGTTACAATTTGCCTTTCGGGCCCATGTTTAAATCTTGGGAAATACATCTATTTTAAGTAACTTGTCATTATACATACTCTTCACACTGAAGAGTATCTATTTGTTTTGCGGAATCTCATTCGATGAGGAGTTACTTCCCTTTGCTAATAAATATTCATGAAAACAAATAATTTGCAGTCAATTATCCCACGGTACATAATGTAGTTGTGCGGAATATGTACCGTGGGTCACCGACAATGAATTCTAACTGGCTTTGTGATTTCAGTAAGACATTTTATGCTGTCACCTATAAATACTGTAAAAGAACAATGAACAATGGTATTTTTGTTTGATCAGGCTCAAATTCAAACTGACAAATAATGTGTCAGATAAAGTAATGCTAATGACCACACTGAATTTACCACTCATATTCTGGTATGCTTTCTTGAACATTTTACATGAGAGTCCCTTTACATCAGATATAACTAAGATCTTATTTAATATGATAATCTGTTGAAAACAAGACACAAATGTATGCAAATTTTGACAGCCTTATTATGATGTAATTCCAGAACAATGTGCACCAGGTTCATACATATTTCCCTGCATTCTTTTCCAGTCTTCTGGCATTGCTCTCCAAGACACGGAGGCTATAAATCAATCACAGCAAGTACATATGGTTAGAAAAGTATACAAATGTCATGATAATGCAATGACACAGCAAACACTGAATAATGTGTGCTTACTGATACTTAATTAAGTCATGCACTGCAAGAGCATTTAGGAAAGAAAATAAGACACCAAACTTCTTCCCAGTAAACCTGTATTCTGTACTGGATTATTTTGCCTGTTACAGAAACATAGATTCCACTATGTACAATGATAAACAGTACATCTCCCTCAATATGTAAATTTTTCTATTTAACTCCGCGGACATGAGGAGGAAAATTGCGGAGAAACTTCTTAATCGTGGAGGTGTCACAGAGACAAATGTTGTCTGATAACTGACGGTATTTACTGTGAAACTGCATTTTATCAGTCCTCCGCAAATCTACGTGATTTGTTTAAGCATTCAGATGACTGAAGTGTTAAATTGTCTGGTGAAATTCCATTTTTACTTACTTTTTTATCTTCTTGTTTTAGGATGCCCTATATTTTGATTTGTTACATGTTTTGACAACTGATTAAAAAATACACAATATCATGTGTTGGTCTTATGACCTATGATCTGTACACGCATGATATATTGTGTCTCAATCGTTAATTGTTCCTAAATATAAGATATGACCTTTAACATTGAGCGCCAGTAATTTTCCATAAATGATATTTACATTACTTCACCTTACAAACTTCAGAAACAACGTGCTCTTTAAAGCCGGAACTACAAGTCATGTACCATGCTTTTTCCATGAAAATCAATTTAATGATGTTTACTGAATAAGATATTTAATATCTTTGACATATATGTGGATATTTTTTTATTTAGACACTGTTGGCTTTGCTGACTGAATCAACTTGATCCATTAATACTGAATGCGTGAAATGAGGGTATTTGTAGAAAAGAAACACAGCCGATTATGAATAGATTTATACACCTACCCGACATCTTGTTAATTAAGTTAAATTGCTGTGATTTACATATTGTCAAATCTTTAATCGGTGCCACACTTGCCTTAATCCACTTGCAAATAAATTATAAATGATAATCAAACTACGAAAAGTTAATAGATCGAATAAAAACAGTCAAAATTTGAACAAATACGTTAGCAAAACACTATGTTCTTGAAGAAAGCATTTCACATGTATAAATTTTATAATGATTATTTTTTCACACCTTTAAAATGGGAAATATTTTAATCTTTCATTGCATTTTTCAAGGAGAAATGCTGCGGATTTTGCAGGTCTGATCAACCGCAATCGCGGAGAAAGCACAAAATTTGTATATATTGTGGGAGCTGTACTGTATTATACCCCATGATATATCATAAAATGAAGTGTCAAAACTGAAAGAAATCACTTTCTCTTAAAAACCATTACTTTTACATATTTCAAACTTAGTGAAAAAGCAATTTTCATACTGCTGCCCTTCAATGGAACATAAAATATTCCCTTAAAAGAAATAAATTAACTAATAAACAAAACATATTTTCTGTAAAAAGCAATTTCTATGTATGTTTCCACTCTGTCATCAATTTCCTGTCTTGTGGTCATTGGTGACATTTATGTTTTGTTCACTATCATGGGGAAAATTAAAGTTTTTGTTCTTGGTCTGCAATTAAAGTATTTTTAACCACTGTTTTACATTAATGTGAACAATTTCACAATTTTTCATGAAATCATTTCTTCTGATTTTGAATTATAGTCTACAAACACACTGAAAATCAACCCTTAATCCAATACAAACATACATACAAATGAAATACTTCAGATGAATGGGTGTAAAAATATTCCTAGTCCACATTTAACAATCAAAATTTACTTACCAGACAATTCCCTGAGCACCTGAGCCTATAGGCCTGAGATTCTGGTAACGTTTTAGAATGGTGAATGTGGAGTCGCCAACTTCTACTGTCACATACTGTGACATGTCATTATGCTGGTTACTCATTGCGTAAGTCCTGTGACAACTGGTTAAATGTGACAGACTTAATTGACCATTGCAGATCCCTTGACAGAAGGCGACACGGAGATCGACACAAGATTTTCTTCGTATACTCTGAAGAAGTTGTAAGCTCATACACTAAATCACCTGAAAAATACAATAAATTCAATCAAGTTCAGTACAGGTTATGGTACATATACAATTTACATACAGAAAGTCACAGTTACTGTTCTAGTTACAGGGTTTTCATTAGACTCTGAAACTCAAAAGTCAGTGACTCTTCCAGTCTATTTTCAAAGGTCAGTCCAAGATTTCCAGGGGTCAAACAGTAATTTTCAGGAGTCAACAACTACTCTTCTTAATAACGCCTGAGCATCACCAGGCAAACTTCATAGATGTTTTCTAATTTTACTCTGTTTCCATCTCACTGAAATTGAAATTAGAAAAATCAGTGTTGAAACTTACTGATGCTTCAAAGTAATTCTAAATATCATATTTTTAACAAAATCCAGTTTAATTATTTGGCTGTCTTTGGCTAGCACGGACAAGTGACTATTAACATTTTTTATGTGTCCTGGACAACTCTCATTTTGACAGTCATAATGTAGGACAACTGTCCAAAAACACAGCCTAATCTAATATACAGTATAATGCTGTCAATTTCTGACTGCGTTGAAATGGATTCTGACATTCCATAAGCACCATCTAAGCGGAAATATCTCTGATAGTCCAGTTGTCACCTGTTTTCGCGACCTGTCGTATTTTTACATTTTTATTTAGAGAAAAATGCATCTTGGAGACACGGCAAACTTACAAAATTTAATTTATTGATTAAGATGAATGGCAAAGGTTAGATAAATTGTGCCATTTTTTTTCTTTTGTCATTGAGAAAGATTCTTTTTCTCTTGAAAATTGCTTTCGTTCATTGCCTTCAAAAGATGTACTCAATTTTGGTTGAAAGTTTTCATAGTACCATAAAGGTTTCATTCCTTCTAAATATATGCATTCATTTATAATGCTCACTGAAAACATTGTACTTGTAACTTGGACATCCGACTGGTTTGCCATGGTCAGTTGTCCCAAACTCATACTCATAAATTTGTAGAGTCCTGTAATTCTTATATGCCACAAAAGTTATTCACTTTTTCACCTATCCAGTATCGAAATCAGATCCTATCAACAACATTGGTGGAAGTATGAATCACATTCAGTGTTATTTTTGGTTATTATTTATTACTTTGATAATATTTTAATGTATGAAATATATATTTATGCATTAAATGATTAAAGATGTTGGAAGAAGTTAAAACTATGTAAATACTGAACATCTTTTGTTGTTTTAACTCCCATTAAATGTATGCCAAAATGCATCATTTCATTGTAAGGATTAAAAGAAGTTTCGACATGCGGAAGGGGGATTACCCCATCCCTCACCCATCCCCGCAGAGTTGCGCTTGGAAAATTTTCTGGGGAAGGCCCTGGATTCAGTAAAATAAGAATCAACAAGCGAACCCGCTAAGCCACAGAAGCATTTAATTTTAATGATCTTAATTCACAAACTAAAAACAATATCTTTACCTTCTTTGTCAGTCAAAGGGTACCATATATACTGATGAAAAAAGTGAAAATATTCATTCTGATAGATGTGTTTTCTTGCAAAAAAACTAAGTCAAACACTAAGTAATCGCAAAATTACGCAAATACAACTAGAATGTTTATATGTATAAAAAAATCTGAACTTGCATTGAAACATCATACCACGTTCGATCCATTCTGTTTCACTCTATTTATCTACCGTGGGACACATTTCCTACTCATGAATAATTCATTACCTACTTTCATTGGTTTCCGAAAGATTTCCCTTGCACAATCTCAGCCAATGAAAGTACTTGTTACAATTTGCCTTTCGCGCTCATGTTTAAATCTTACATCTATTTTTTAAAAGTAACTTGTCATTATCCATACTCTTCACACTGAAGAGTATCTATTAGTATTGCGAAATCTCATGAAAACCAATAATCTGCAGTCAATTATCCCACGGTACATAATGTAGTTGTGCAGAATATGTACTGGGGGTCACCTACGATGGCATTGAAAGTAAAGGGGATTCTTTGCGTGTTAACTTATTGCCTTAAGATTTGTTTTTCTGTAATGCTTGTTTAATTTAACTGAAACCTATTTATTTAACACTGATTGGGCAACAACATCTTGCAACATGTATCAGTCCTGCTTGATGACTGCAGCTATACCACTTCATGTATACTTTTTGCTCGTAGGTTTCCTAGTTTTTGCGCAAATTGGTGCCCAACAGATTTTGTTGGGCATTACATACAAAAGGAAGGAAAAATTTCCATCACATTTTGAATCCTTTCTGGTTTGTACTCTGAAGGCGGATATCGACCATTAAAAAAAAAGCACAATATTCAAATTTTTGAGTACAATTATTTGATTTACCGACAAACCGGTAATACGACAAGTTGGTAACATGATTTTATATATTAAAAAAAAGGAGAAATCGGTACCAATAGAAATATTGTATGCACCCAGAAAGGTGATAAAGTAGGTGTGAAAAGGCATGCTGGGGTACATTGCTCGTCATAAAAAGGTGTTAACAACACGTTAAAGAAGTTATTAGTTTGTCTTTGCAGGTAATTATAATCTATATAATTTGTGTTTGTCATGCAATTATCATTATTGAAATTATTAAAATTGATTCTATAATATTATAAATTTATAATCATAGTTACTAATAACGACGTCAAAGGTAGTAATGTATTCAATGATTATGGCTTGATCTTTGATTTAAGTCAGTTTATAATCTAATAACAGCAATGTGTTAAATATAAACACATTTAAAATATATAATTTTTTACAATATACCGCAACACATAAGGTTCCAATACTCAATATTTCAATAACAAATATCTGTTCATACCTACTCTATCACTATCTCAACTATATAAAATTACCAACAATATTGCTATTGTTGCTGATTTCTCCGTATTTTTTTTTAATATATAAGATCATGTTACCGATTTGTATGGTTACCAATTATTTGGACTGCAGTCAGACCAAGTAAATTAAGATGTCATATTATCACAAATCTGAGTGGTCAAATCAATCAACTGTAGTAATGCATATCGCAGATCATCCAGTAAACAGTACAGTAGATGTAAAAATCACTGACACATATACTCTTTTGGAGAAAACTGACTCACTTACCTGCAAGTTCATAGAGTTTACAAATAGAGCTCTATTCACTTTGAGTTTCTCAACAGACACTGACTGCGAGAGAATCGACACGTCTAGGGGTACTTTTTAAGACACAATAAAAAATCAACACTTTAAGAGTTGTGAAAACATGACCAGAGCAACGCCAGACTTATTTCCTTGAATAAAGGTTGAGTTAAAACGAAAAATAAGACTAATTATCCTTCGACTGTCAACATTCATCGAAGATTGCGAACAATGTGAAGTACGTCATCAGTTTCTGTTATTTTAATTATCGTTTCTCGTATATCGCCAAAACGAGATGTAACCAATTACGTTAATAAATTTAAAAGAAGAAAAGAGAAATATGCTTATTAATAAATCCAATATTCAATGTTACTTCTGACCATTAATCTGATTTTGAAACACAAAAAAGAAAAAATTCCTACCCCGTGCATTAATCATTACGTCGTCAATTTATGAGTACAATACACACCCGGAAGTAGGGTTACCGAGATGGCAGTGACTGTCTAATTTGAAGTTTATTACTTTATTTGTAATTTGAAACATGTCAGTCAATTTCTCAGTTATACTTTAGAAACAAAAGGTATAGAGGATTTGCTTTTATTTTTTATTTTTTTTTAAGATTTCTCAAAATTGCTAGAAGGGGTCATGTTACTTTTATTTCCTGTACTTTTTCAACAAAACTGTCAAAAGAAACAGGTGATAATTAAAAGGAAATTTTAATAATTGAATTTATTACAGTTTACAAAAAGAGCAATTTCAGCAGAATTTTGTTTAATTAGTTTTAAAGCTTATGCAACCTGTTTTTAATTGATTAGGAAACAAGTTTTTGTAATTAACATATAAAATCTGTGTTATACTGAACACAGATTTTCGATGAAACGGTGCAAATCCCACAATGCATTATACTGATGTTTCAGTACACTTGAAGTGTAAATAGGGAGGTTGAACTTCGCCACTTTACTAATCACAAGAAAATGGATTATGTGCATTACTTAACTGAAATTTTATGATACACTTGAGACACTATATGTCTCTGGATACACTGATTAAATATATGTAAGTTTTTTTTCTTAGGAAACAAATATGTTTTCTTAATATTTATTTATGAATTGTGATATAATTCTCATGTAAGCATAGAAACAAAATTCCTTTTGCAACAGTCCATTTATTTTGATCAATGCAAGTGGAGATATTGCCAGTATTAAATTAGCTCAATATTTCCAAAGAAATAAAATTTGACTTATTTGTATGAATAAGACCGTTACCGAACAAATCGGTAACACGACAAATCGGTAACATGATTTTATATAGTAAACAATCGGCGAAATCGGGAACAATAGAAATATTGCATATAACGGCGATAAAGTAGGTGTGAAAAGGCATATGGGGGTACATTGCTCGTCAGAAAAAAGGTGCTAACAACACGTGTCGGTCGTTAAAGAAGTTAGGTCTATTAGTTTGTCTCAGCAGGTAATTATATAATTTGTGGTTGTCATGCAATTATCATTGTTTAAAATTATTAAAGTTTATTCTATAATATTATAATCATAGTTACTTTTAGGATGAAAAGAGAGAAAAAATTGATATAATTTGTGTTTGTCATGCAATTATCATTATCAAAATTATTAAAATTGATGCGATAATATTATAGTCATAGTTACTTTAAGGATGAAAGGAGAAAAAACTCTTTGATAGCGCTTTAATGTTTTAAATTAAAAGAAGTTTGTTTCTCACTCATCGTAAGAGATCTCGGGTGACCTGCTGACCATCGTTCTGTTATAACCTTGATTTGATTTGACTTGAGAAGTCATTTTTTGTGACAATTTGTTAAGTTGTTATATTGTTGATATTTCTCATATCATAATAAAATACAAATAAACAGCTTATACGAAATTTAATTCTATATTATGTATTTTTTCTTTTAAATAAATATGTCATTCCTTCGATGTTACGGTATGTAAATAATAAATATTTATAAAATATTTAAAACATCTGAAAAAACCAATTAAAGTAATCTCGGTCATTAACGGTACTATTCACACCTACTACATCACTTTCTCTGACGAGCAGTGTACCCCCATATGCCTTTTCAAACCTACCTAATCACCGTTCTCGGTATATGCAATATTTCTATTGTTACCGATTTTTCCGAATGTTTACTATATAAAATCATGTTACCGATTTGTCGTGTTACCGATTTGTCGGTAAATCAATAAGACTCTCTGGCTTCTCTCTTGATACATGTACTAACAGTACTTATGCCAGAAGTATTTACTGCACAATGTCACTTAACCCTCTGAACCCATTCAGGGATTTGATTCAGCAGCTTCCAGATTGCCAGACTCTCAACCACTGCTGCTCCAGTCTGTCTCAGATAGCCAGACCTGACAGATAAAAATTGAGAAGTTCTGACAAAGGCAGTCAACAGTTTGGATGGAATGTGTAGAAGTCAGAGTCAGATGCAGTTTTCATGATTTTTTTTTATTATGCTCACCAATGTATGTGTTTACTTCTAGTGTATTCTTTAACAGTAAATAACTAAGTTGCAAAAAATGATATATTTTGTCAAGCTGAAGTTGGTATATGGGACACAACATGGCAAGAAGTACACAACATTTTTTGAACAGATTGTCCCAAGAATTTGGCAATTATGAGAAAAATAGGAATGACTCTGGACATCCGGTTACTTCATTAAAATACTTTTTGATGACAGCACACATTAAATGTAATTCTTAAGTTCATATGAATTATCATTACTTAATTCTAACAACACTCTTTTTTCTGATCTTAATAGTTAAGGCATTTAAAGTCAGTCACTGTCACTCAAAGATACCTTGTCAAATTATTTTCTTCATTCAAGAATAATATAATAAAAGGTTTAGAATAAAGGCTATATGGCCCTTTTATGTACAATATTCTGTGTCAGAGAATGTTTTTCATTGAAATAATTAATTTATCTTCACCTTAATGGTCCTCTTAATGACATCAGTAATTGGGTTTTAAATAACTTCTTGTGTGTTGATTGCATGGATGACCACCTAGTAGACATGTTGGAAGTTAAGGAGAAGAAAAAGTAGCCCTGCAAGGGGATTTTAGTTCTCTTCAGTGACTGCTATAGTTTTGTTTTAAATTCATGTTCAAGTTGTAACATTATTTAGCATTTCACTGTCTTTCTTCACACATTACCATACAAATAGATGATATCGCTGCTTTATGTCTGCATATTCACACGTGTATCTTCCTTGAAGGAAGAACATATATGTTGGCACTCTTCACTCTTGAGTGTTATCTTCCATTTTTATTTTATAAGGAATTATTTAACTGTAGCACCAATCTCCTATTTGAAGTCTCTTATACAAGTGTTTTTGTTTCAAGTGCATTTTAATACAGTATTTTATTTCAGCAGTATCTTATCATGGACAAGATTTCAACCATGGCTTCAAGTATTAAAAACTTAAAGCCAAAGGTTTCAGAAAAAATATCAGACCCCCAGGCTGTACAACATTTTGCAGAAATGAGGTATATCACATGCATACGTCTGTAGTTAGCCAGTGGCCTTTTGGAACTTTACTCAAACTTGGGGCATTTGCACTTTCTGCTCAGAATACATAGGTTTTTACTCCTACATGTATAATTATGTAGTATTGTTGGCTTTTCATTAAACTGAACCTTGTTTCTAAAGGGGGAAGGGGTCCTGTTTTCTATTATAAACAGTTCACTACTTAGTAATAATTATGTATATTTCATATCACATATACATGTACTTGCATCCTTTGCCCTTGTTCTGATGCATGTTTCTCATCCCTATCACTTACATCACTGGTTTTCCCGAAGATCTGTTTTATGTTACTTAAATTAAAGTCTTTTTTTTTTTTACCGGAGGTAACAAACTTGATTATTGTCCTATCTATCTCAGATATAATTAATCAGAAATAAGTTTTCAAAAAAAAAAAAAAAAACATTCAGGCTTATTTGTATTTTTTGAATGGAAAATAAATGTTCAGTGTACATTGCTTAATTGTTTTTGCTTTTGTGTCCATTGCTGACCATGATCAGCATGTACATTCATTCTGCCTGATCATGGTCTGCTCAGTTCATTAATGAGTCAGTGAGTTTTCTATAAATATCCTTGTACATTTTGTAAATGATAAACAGGACAGTTCCAATTGCACGATGGTCGAGTCCAGTTCAGAAATTGGGCAGAGTAATTAAATGGTTTGTTCTTATCTTCATGTTTTGTTTCCTGAATCCTATTATACCACTGCTTCACATTTTATCCTGTATTCATCATTTGTTAATGAACATTCAATGAATTAACTTCACAAATTGATGTTTTATTTGAGAATGAAATATAGTTTGGCAGTTCCAAGACCTTGAAATTGAACAAATATAATTTTATTTAAAACACATAATTATATAAGATCAAATTGTGCAGTTTATTCCCTATATTCACATTTATTTTCTTCATTATTATAAATACTTTCAATTAAGAAAAATAACAGGAATAGTTTGGATCTTGGACGTTCCATTAAGTTAACAATTCGTGCTCAGTGAAATTAAGAGGTAAATAGCGCTCAATGTTTTCTGTGGAGCTTTGATATACGTTGGCTTGTAATTTGTTTATCATTGCAGTGTGCATTTGAAATATTGATCAGTGGAACGCGGCTTAAGGGTACGCTTTATGCAGTGAACTTTTCTTGAACCATTTGAAGTCTCTACTTTGATAGCTGTGACACTTTAAACATCTGACACCATCATTGTGGAGAGGGTGCTTAAATTCTACTTTGTGTTACAGCATTTTTGGTGCAATACAAAAATTATGATCGTCTTTGTTTAGTTCATGGTTTAAGTTCAGATGTATGATAAATTTTCATAGAATACATTGTAACTGATAACATATCATATTGTAAATTTCTAATGAATCATTGAATATACACTGTATGATATCTTCTCACTGAATTATTGAATATATATGGTAAGTCTTTACTGAATCATTGAATATATTGTAAATTTTCGTTGAATTAGTACATAAATAGTTAATTTTCATTGAATCAGTACATAAATAGTAATTTTTCATTTAATCATTTAATATATATTCCTATCGAATCATTAAATATATAATATTTTAATTGAATATAATGTTAGAAAGTTTTCTTTGGTAAATTTTCCAGAAAAAGTTTGAATTTTAGATCAGAATATCTTTATATGTGTCTAATAATGACATTAGTAAGGTTGGAGAAACAATAATTGATAATTATGTTTGGCATTTTAAATGTAGGTTTTTGATAGCAAAATTCACCTTGTCTGTCAGTTTTGTCATTTATTATTTTCAAGAAATTTAGTTTATATGTGCAGGCCATTAAATGAAAGAAATACTGCTTTTACTTTTGGATTAATTTCGAATAAAATCAGTAAATTTGTAAAACTAAAGAAAAATTGAAAACAGATAAAATTAAGAATTATAACAAATGATCATTGTATAAGGTATTCTAATAACACGGATTATTTTCTTAGACAAATAAATCCTCATTTGTTTACATTCAATATGAGGATAACATTCATAGTCGAAATGATGTATAATATTATCTCAAGTGTATGAAATAGGAAATGCATGTAGGTTTTATTTACATCGCTTTTACTTTATACGTCACATTACAGCATATCAAAGTCAGTAATTGCATCGTATTTACTACCGGTAATCTACTCTTTTGTCTATCAGTAACTGAAAGGGATATTTTGAAACTTTTCAAATCATGTGAAAAAAAGACAATAATCTTTTTTAATATAAAACTAAAACTATCCTCAAGAGTTTAATTACTGACAATTATTGGACATTTTAAAATGAAATTTCACTGGTAAGTTTCTTTTTAAAAAAACAAAAATAATGAAAACTGGTTATCAGGAGCTTTTTTGAGTCATGTGAGTGGATGAATAAATGTGTCTGTTCTAGGTCAGTTTAACTGAAAGCACTTTTTTGTCACTTGAAGTTGAACACAAAAGTTAAAAATCCGTGCGCTCTCTCTGTCTGTTATACTGTTAAGAGATTTACTGTGATTTCTTGGATTACTTTTATCTGGGCTTGGACATATCCAGACAGTTTTTTAGCTCACCTGAGCTGGCTCAGGGTGAGCTATTAGGATCGATGAATGTCCGTCGTCCGTCGTCTGTCGTCCGTCGTCCGTTCACATTTAGTTCGTTAACACTCTACTGGTCACATTTTTGCTCCAATTGACACGAAACTTGGTCAGGATGTTTTTCCCAGTAATTACTCGGACGAGTTCGAATATGGGTCATATGGGATCAAAAACTAGGTCAAGGAGCCCAAAAATAGAAAAATCTTGTTAACACTCTAGAGGTAATGTTTTTAGCCCAAATAATCTGGAAATTTGTCATAAAGGTTGCTTCTATGATTTCTAGCTCAAGTTCAAATATGGGTCATCTGGGGTCAAAAACTAGGTCACAGAGCCCAAAAATAGAACATTCTTGTTAACACTCTAGAGGCTACATTTTCAGCCCAAATAATCTGGAAATTTGTCAGAAAGGTTGTTTCCATGATTTCTAGCTCAAGTTCGAATATGGGTCATCTGGGGTCAAAAACTAGGTCACAGAGCCCAAATATGGAAAAACCTTGTTAACACTTAAGAGGTAACATTTTCCGCCCATATATCCTTGTAATATGTCAGAAAGGTTATTTGGATTATTTCTAGCCCAGGTTCGAATATGGGTCATCTGGGGTCAAAAACTAGGTCACTGAGACGAAATATGGAAAAACCTTTTTATCACTCTAGAGGTAACATTTTCAGCCAAAATATCCTGGAAATATGTCAGAAAGGTTGTTTTGATGATTTCTAGCTCAAGTTTGAATATGGGTCATGTGGGGTCAAAAACTAGGTCACACAGCCCAAATATGGTAAAACCTTGTTAACACTCTAGAGGCTACATTTTTAGCCCAAATTTCCTGAAAAACTGTCAGAAAGCTTGTTAAGATGATTTTTAGCTCAAGTTGGAATATAGGTCATGTGGGGTCCAAAACTAGGTCACACAGCCTGTATATGGAAAAACCTTGTTAACACTCTAGAGGTAACATTTTCAGCCCAAATATCCTGGAAATATGTCAGAAAGGTTGTATCAATGATTTCTAGCCCAGTTTCGAATATGGGTCATCTGGGGTCAAAAACTAGGTCACAGAGCTTAAATTTGGAAAAACCTTGTTTACACTCTACAGGTAACATTTTCAGCCCAAATATCCTGGAAATATGTCAGATAGGTTGTTTCGATGATTTCTAGGTCAAGATCGATTATGGGTCATCTGGGGTAAAAAACTAGGTCACAGAGCCCAAAAATAGAAATATCTTATTAAGGCTCTAGAGGCTACTGTTTCAGTCCAAATATCCTGGCAGTTTGTCAGAAAGCTTGTTTGGTTGTTCACATTATTAGATAAGAATAAAGGTCACGGAGGCTAAAAATAGATTTATCTACTGTACCTCATAAAGCCTTCATTTATAGACCAATATCTTTGATATTCAGTATATAGGTTCCTTGCATGGACCTCTACCCATGTGTAGGGTTTGAGGTCACTGGGTCGAGGTCAAGGTCACCATAGCTTATAATAGATATTTCTACTTTCTGTCATAGAGCCTTTATTTATTGATTGATATTTTACATATTTGGTTTGAAGGCACTTATATATTTTCAATTAAAAAATGAAATACTGCTTAACAGCAAACCTACAGCCAAAGTACTCAGGTGAGCGATCCAGGGCCATCATGGCCCTCTTGTTTTTTTTTGCTTGTCCGTATCTTCTTGGCTATTTGCTGTTGTATGTTAATGTCTATAAGTCAGCTTAAAGGGCTTTATAAATTCTTCTGGAAACAGTCATATATTGGTGGAATGAAATGTATTCATTCAAAAGTGATAAAAGTTAGTTTATGTCAAGTTTTTCTCCTCTCTCAAATTATTTGCATGTTCTTTCATTCCATATAATTTTGTTCATTCGTTTGCGTCTGTACAACTTGACGGAACCAAAAGTGCAAGTTTTATATTGAATGAAATTTAAATTTTGCATTCATTCATTATCATTTTAATCATAATCATTTGTTTTCATTAATTATCAATGATTGATAATGAAAGAGGTTGTATGTCATTGAAATAATAGATTTCCATACATTTTTTGCTGTTTGTAAAATTGCTGGCTGTATCCAGTAGAAACAGCTATCATGCATAAACCTGAGTGGTTTGACATGTTTCGCTATTTCAAAATTGTATAAATATAAATTTCAGTATGAGTGCCCCGGCAGGAGGCACACGCCAGAACAAGTGCGGATGGCTGCGGAAACAAGGTGGTATGGTGAAATCATGGCATCGGCGCTGGTTTGTTCTAAATGGCGACTACCTGTTCTATTTTGCCAAAGAAGATGATGTTCGACCCCTTGGCATGATTTACCTACCTGGTAACAAGATAATACAACACCAGGCGAACCCGGAAGAGCCCGATAAATTCTTGTTTGAGCTTATGCCAGGTATGACACTAAGTGGACAGTTATTTCTGATAATCAAAATTCTTTTTCTGTCTGTATCAAAATTCGACCCCAAAAAATGTATTTGTCTAACCCTTTTTCTGTCTGTAGAATCACTAATTCCTTCATATAAACTCTTGAGTATTGTGTTCATACAGTTGATAGAAGAGCTTCTTCTTTAAGAAAAGTTACATTTCTTACTGTTAAAACACAGCACTGGATTTTCATTATTTTTTAGATAATGTAAAGTTATTTTTTAAATTTTATTGGAGATTGAATACATGTATAAAGCATTTAATTTAATGTGAAGAAGAGTTGGGGATGTACAAAGCCTGTCAGTGTTTAGACTTTTCTGAATATTTTTTTCTTTTGTCCCCAGACATTTAAACAACTCTGCTGATATTGTATGCGTAAATGTTTTTTTACCACTTGACTATGAGAAATTCCTGATGTTTTTACAGATGCGGCATCATACTTTATCAGATCAAAACAGAGTGAAATACCATTAATTTTCTGTAAAATGTGTCAGTATCTTGTCAGAACTCGATGCTTCAGTAAAGCTTGCTTTCAGCTGTTGCTGATTTCGTCTTTTTTTTCTATCTTTTCTTTGAGGATAAATACTGACTTACTGCAATTAGTGGTAATTAACAAACTTCTAGCAAAGTATAGTATGTTTCAGTGTTTCTGAGCTTCTAAAATTAGGTTCTGTTTCAGTGATTTCAAAGTTAAATTTTTTTCCAAGAAATAATACCTTTTACAGATGAAAACTGAGAGTATTCTTTTGTATTAGTGATTGGTCATTCTGTCTTCTTTAGGACAGAAAGGCTTGTTCAGATTTTATGCGAGCCATGTTCAAGATTTTAAAAAAATCTTGTCACTCAGGTGACACTATAATCTAATTTTATTTAATGATGGGGGAGAGGGGGTCGTGCAGGCAGGGGTTGGGTCACTGATAAATATTCAAATTTTCCAAGTCAAAGCTAAGTTCTGCTTGCCAGGGATGTTTGTTCAAAGCTTAGGTTGGGTCAGAGGACTGCATGCTATTCACTTTATGTGCAAGATGCTAAGATTTTTTTTCAAGGAACATTTTGGGTTTTCTGACACACTTAGATACATACGGTATGTGATAAAGCATTGTCATGCTTGCCTAATAAGTTAAAATGGTATGAAACATGGTGATTTTTTTTTACTTAAGTTCATTGCAATATCTTTTTTTTAAGTGTTACTATGGACACAAAAATAACTTTGAAATGCATTAAAGGCATCAATATATGATTCAAAAATTGTTTTTAAACTACAAGATATTCTATATATGGAAACCATTGTTATCAAAATGAATTCTTTGAATTATAAACTGAAGTGTCATTTCCAAATTTATTGAAAATGAAGTTATGAATCATCATAGAAAGTGCCATTTTCAAACTCTTCATATGAGTTTTAAGAGTTTGATATTTGCACTTCAAAATTTTTAAGTAAAGGATGACAATATATAATGACAGTATATTTCTGGGAACATAAAAATACTTAAAATGTATAATGTGAAAATACTTTAAATGTATATTAAAGGCATAATCATAGCAGGAAACATGTTTTAGTGTCTTAGTAGTTTGTTTTGAATCAGGTCTGGGTTATGCTAGTTCATGAAGCATAATTATTGATTGCACAATTCAAAACTATTCCAAGTCAGTATAAATAAAGTTTTGTTATAGTATTGCACTGTGTCATTGATAAGTGATTGGTAGGATTAAAGTAGTTATCCCCGCCAATGGAATCAGGAGGGGGGATATTGTTTTGGTGTTGTCCGTCTGTCTGTCATTCCTTCCATCCTTCCATCCATCTGAATTTCATTTCCACGCTGTTACTTGGCAACTACTGACTGGATTTCATTGAAACCTGTGGGAACTTTCAATGCCAAAAGGAGATGCGTATATCCCTGGCATGTTCCATTTGGACTCTTCAACACAGAGTTATGGTCCTTGATTAGTTATGCAGTATGTATACAGAGTAACATTCGTTTCTGCACCATTGCTCGGCAACTTCTAACTGGATTTCTGCAAAACTTTATGGAAACCATCAATACCAAAAAGATATAGGCATATCATTGGAATGTCCTAGTCAGACCATTTAACACAGAGTTATGACCCCTGAATTGTATTTCGTTTCCATCCTATTTCACTGCAACTACTGAAAGAATTTCAATGAAACTTTGTGGGAACCTTCAATACCAAAAGGAGATCTGCATGTCCTTGGCATGTTCCAGTTGGACCCTTCAACACAGACTTATGGCCCTTGATTAGTTATGCAGTATGTATACAGAGTGACTTGTTTCCTCACTATTTCTCAGCAACTTCTGACTGAATTTCAATGAAACTTTATGGGAACCATCAATACTAAAAGGAGATGCGCATATCATTGGGATGTCTTGGTCAGACCATTTAACACAGAGTAATATCCCTTGAATAGTATTTCATTTCCGGGCTATTTCTCTGCAACTACCGAAAGGATTTCAACAAAACTTTGTGGGAAATTTCAATACCAAAAGGAGATGCGCATATCCTTGGTTTGTTCCAGTTTGAAACTTTAACACAGAGTTATGACCCTTGATTAGTTGTTTGGTATGTTATCAGAGTAACATCCAGTTTCCACACTTTTTCTCGGCAACTTCTTATATATCCCACTTGATGACTGCTACCTGGGTTCAAACCAGTACTTGCACTGAAGGTGCGGAATGTGGAAAGCTGCTAGAGACATGCCTGTAGTGGGATTGGAACTAAAAGACGAGCACCCTACCCCTCTGCTCCTCTATTTATTGCTACGAGTATTAAGTGCCTTTATACTACACTGGATGTTTAACACATGTATGTCAAATTTAGCATTATATGGGAAGAAAAGTGTGAGTGGTGTAACTGTATAAGGCACATGAGAAAACTTGTCCAAGTTACTGAAATTGAAATTCAGGCTAAAACCGCAAAAGGGGACCACTAAGTATAAAAGGAAATTACTGCTAAAATTACGTGCCCACTTTCTACAAGGAAATTTCTCTCTAAAATCACAGCAAGTGGTCACAGCTGAGTACAAGATGCTTTTAGCACTAAGAATAGCCTTATGCTTAAACTAAGTCTTTGCAGAACAGGTATTTGAAAAATATTGTTCTTAGTTTGAATTTTTGATTGAAGTCTGTTTCGAAAGTTTATTTACATGTATATATGTTTATTGTTTCATGTCTTATCAGAGAAGGGTCTAAATATCTATAAGTTCAGTCAAGGTAAAACCAACAATATTAAGATTTTTTATTTGGCTTTGTTTGAATTTGTTGCTTACTTTGATATAACCCGATTTTTTATTTTGTGTTTTTATTATAATTTTATTGTATTTTGCTAATTTTGTTGTACTATTCCAAATTTCAGTTCATGTATATTGGGTGACTGATGACTTGTGATTGAATACATGATAATATTACTGTTAGTTAGTTAATATGTTTGTTAACAGCAGTGCTAATGTGTCCCAGATGAGTGCCTCTTAATTTAATTTGCATATTCTTTCCCCATTAATACTTAGTACATTAAAAAAATTTTGATAGGGAAAGCTCGGAACCATGATTGAAAAGGTCTTGGAAAATTCTCTGACTTCCAAAGGAAGTTATATAGTACTTTTATCACTGCAAGCAATTTACATGTAAAGTCAAACCTAGTTTTAAAATTTTAATGTTACCTTTTGGTAGAAAGCTTTGTGAAAGTTTGGGAGTTGGGTAGAAATTCTTGTTTTATTTCCTGTTAAGCTGCTCTATTGCTTCTGTTATTATTGTTTATGCCCACACTGAAACCTGAGGCTTCTTAAATGTTAAATTATGTTTGTTTGGGCTTTTTTGTTTGTTATGTTATTTTTCAATTGAAGTTGATCTGATACCACTAAATGGTGTATTTCCTGTTTTGTTAACATTGTTGCCATTGAATTTAGGTGTGACACTACTAAATATTTTGTTTCCTGTTTTATTCTTATACATGTTGAGATCCATTGCCAAAACTGAGTGGAGGTTTATATCACTAACATCTCTAGCATGCCCCGTAATAACCTCTGTTTGAACTGCTTGTATTTTCAGAAATCTATGCCATGACACGCAGCAAATCACTCAGCTATAAAAGTATGATGTGGGTTTGGTTTTTCTTCTCTGTTCATCTTTGTTTCATTTAGTTTGTTCTTTAAACTGATGTTATTTGATTGGCTCTTAGTTACGTATGTACGAATACTGATGATACATGAAATATACAGGATGCAGCTGTCATCATCATGACAAGTCATTGTCCTTTTAGACTTCATTTCACTTTTAAAGGGCAAAATGTTGCCCAGCATAAAAATCCTTACCTTTTAATGGTAGGCAGCTATAAAGAAAAGCAGATAAAATGAATAGGATAAAATACATTAATATAACAGGACTTGCATAAAGTTTACAAGTAGGCCTCTAGCCATTGTCGGAACCCACGGGTGCTGTGTAGAAAGTACCCCTGGGTTACCGATGATGGCTTCTAACAAACATTCCCATTCAAACAGCAAATACAACCCCACATCTTCAGAAAAAAAATCCAACAGGAAACACCAAGGCTTTTGCTAACTATTGTTGGTTCATGCAAATTAGCTATATGATGTGGGTAGTCATGACCTATGCATATCTAGATTTATTACAGACATAACAAATGTCCAGTGTCTGTTCTTAATGTAGATATTTATTAGAAGAATAGCTGTCATACATGAAAATAAATTTTGTAAATCCTGATATTTAAGTATATTTTATCTTTGTAAAACCTGATATTTTATCTTTGTAAATCCTGATATTTTATCTTTGTAAATTCTGATATTTTATCTTTGTAAATGAATCTAGATCTTTATATAAAGTAAGTTTGGCCAGCAGCCTCTTTTGAACTGTAAAAGAGGAGAAAATGCCAACATTCATAAATTTCAGATGATATAAGATAGTGAAGGCCCTAGAGACTTAAGTGCCCAAACAGGGCATGCCATTTGCATAGGGTAAATTTTAAAAGTTTTGAAAGGTGTTTAAAAAGCAATATAAGAAACAAAGATGAACACAAATTTTGTGTATCACAGTCAAGCTATTGTCATAAACTTGAGTGGTTTAGTGCTTGATGGAGAAGTGGAAATTCTGAAAAAAGCAAGAAAAAAGAAAAAAAGAAATGACATGATTTGTTAAACAGTTAAGTAATTCTTGTGTATGGAATGCTTCTAAAACATTGTGTTCATCTTGTTTGGTAAGTAAGTTTGTCATTTATTTTGCAACATTTTGACAACTTTTAATGGTAAGTAACCAGTAGAATTTGATTTATAGCTTGACTGTGGAAGCCTGCCATTCCTCCTTGCTGCATTTTGCACAAACTCCTTCACATCATGTTAACTGTATGTTAAATGCATGTATAGTAAGAAAGACCTCTTTTGTATGCATGATGTTAATCAAACATAGTCCTTATCTTTTTCTTGCTATGGAAATACATTGAAGGGTGAAAGCAAAAAGATTCTATCTTTTTCCTTATTCTGTATCAGTTAAAATCTTATAGCTTTCTCCCTTCAACATGTACTCATCAGTATCATATACATTTGTATTTGTTCAGATGGTGCAATGTCAACTTAGGATGTCAAGAAGTTTGTAGTATATTCTTGTCTTATAATCCTGACCAAATCTTGTGAAAATATGACTGTTATCGACCTAGTAGAATGGTCAAAGATTGCATAGTATTTTAGCCATTTTTTCTGCATTTACTGAGCGTAATAGTTTGCTGTAAATTTTAGAACTCAGGAGTGAGACTTTAATTGCATGAAATTTGTAGGAATTGAATAATAATGGCATGATTTATCATTTCCTAGAATGGAATAATAAGTGTAACATATATCACGCAGCCTTTGTGGCCTTTTGGTTAACGTATCAGACTAGAAATCTGTAGATTCCTGGTCAGGCCTGTCCCAATATGACCTTCAATGATATTGAAAGAGACATCGAACCTGAGTTCATACAAAACATGTAATTCAGTTATACAGCACTGTTTGGCCTAAGGCCCATACTATGGCTGTCATGATACATAATGGCCTATAACTTGTACACTAAGCCAAATTCAAACTATAAACATAACATAATGCTCTGTTATTTGCAAATGAATTAACTTGATAATCTTTGACTTAGCCAAACTTTAAAAAAGAATAATAATAAGTAACACGTATAACAAACAGCTTTTTGTAACTATAAGAAAAACTATACATAATTATATTATAATTACTATCAGGAAATAATGATTATAATAATAAATGTAATGCATGGCAGAATTATTTCAGTCTCTTTTCTTTCTGTGGACTTCCTAGAGTATATAAAGATGCATGCATGTATGTTGAAAAAAGTAATTAGTAAAAGGAAGAAGGAAAAACATTTGTTACCACTTTGTGATAATGAAAATGTTTGTACAATTGTTAAAAAGCATGTATGGAAATTAGAGAAGTTTTGAGGCTGTTAGTTTGAAACATTGCATGTCAAAATAGTTTTCATTTTGAAAACTTTGAAATAATTTTATCTTAGTACACAACTGATTCGGAATGTATAGAAATATATTTAGCATTGTTTACAGAATAAAATAATCTTTGAATGTTATAAAGCATTTGCTGTGTTAAACAGCTGATAAGTTGTCTCTGATTCAGATGAAGATTTATAAGGACAGTTCTAGGTTAGAACCTTCACATTTTCATTGTTACCTATAACACTATATAACACACCAGCACCAGAGTCCTTAAATACGAAAATGAACAAATAATACTCCTTTCACAAAAATCACCCGAAATATTGTCAAGATTTTTTTTCTGACACATCCCCGTCTACACTATCATGAATGAATTATATATTATTGTGTAGACGGGGATGTGTCAGAAAAAAAATCTTGATAATATTTCGGGTGATTTTTGTGAAATGAGTATTATTTTGTTCATTTTATGAATTTAAGGACTGTGGTGCCAGTGATATAACACTAGTTATTTAAGCAAGAAAAAAAAAGCCGCAGCAACAACATTGTAGATCAACTGCCCCTTAAATGATCTGGGATATATGACCCACTTCTTTTGATGGTGAAGACGGTTTTGATCAGAATTATATTAGAAGTTTTCAGCTGTACATTTTCAGTTCATTTTTTTTTGAGTCTCATACAGTGTTTGCGCATTGAAAAATTTGTCGTCTTTTTAGACTGTCAATAACAGTCTTTAGAACTGCAATTCAAAATCAAGGCTTCGAGAGACATGTCCACTTTAATATATTAATATACCCACACTTGAGTATCTATATATTCAGACCATGTACAGGGCTGAAATGTGATCAAAAACAGTAACACAGATGCATCATGTTGTGCAGAAAAAGTGGTGCAGTCATAAAAAAAATCTAGAATGTGATTGGCTTAAAAAAAGAAAAATTGGAAAAGTACTAATATTAAGCTACTTCCATAGAATTATTCAGCATATTCTGTGCTCACATGGTCCACATATAGGCTCAGTTAAACAGGGATCATGAATTTAGATTTGTTTCAGAGCAGGTATCTTAAAAAAGTATCACAAACATTTACTGCAGAAAACAAATAAAAAAAGACTTTAAAATCATTAATCCAACTTAAAGGCAACAATTGACCGAAACACTATGATGTAATGTGATGGTTAAGGAAGGTAACTGCAACTTAAACTCTCCATGTAGATTTCCTTAGTGGCAGGGAAGTAAATGACAGAAAGCAAGGAACTAAAATTTAACTTTGTTTGATACTTTTTTTTTTCATGTTGGTTTTCTGTCTGAAAGTTTTGAATAAATTAATGATAATAAAGTATAAGTTTAACAAATATTAATTCCATTTATTTGAAGACTCTTTTGATTCTAAATTAAGGATGATTATGAAAGCAAAATGTGTGCCTCAGCATGAACCTTGGCCTCCCACCCAGCTGACAGTCTTTCAGTACTTTAAAAGCTTTCACTGAATAAGTTTTAGCTTTTCCCCCAGCTTTTCCAGCTTTGTCCTTAACTGGAAAATGTTTTTAAAATATACCCCAAAATATCCTACCAAAGAATGTACAGTGTAAAACTCCCACCAAAGAATGAACATTCCAAATACCCCACAAAAAAATTCCGGTCTAAAACTCCTGCCAAAGAACGAACATTCCAAATACCCCACAAAAAAAATTCGGTTTAAAACTCCTGCCTAAGAATGATTTTACAGTAAAAATAAAAACAACTTATACTTAAAAAAGATCTTGAATCATATTTGGTGAGCATGTTCTTACTAGGAAATAAACTGCAAATTTTGTATCTATTTCTTTTGGTTTATCTTACTTGTTTTGTCTTTTCTTGATACAACTGATCTAGTATTGTCAAATTTTTAATGGTTTTTCTTCTTTTGAAATTAAGTATATCCATGTAAGTTAAAAGAAATATATTTTCACAAGAAAATATATCATAATACAATGTTGTTGCCCAACTTACTTATTTATGTTCAAGAAAATTACCCGTGCTTATAGTGTTCTTTTTTCCACTTTGTTTAAATTGTTTCCATAAAAATTCTTAACATAGTATACTAGATAAATTTATGTACTGTTTTATGTTTAAAGGCAGAAACCCGCAGCGAATGGCACCGAACCATGAGACGTTCCTGCTGTCGGCAGCTAACGATGCTGAGCGACAGGAGTGGATCAAGGCTATTAGATACACTATGTTTGCAAATAAGGGTGGAGGTAAGAGCTATGTCTGTGCATACAAAATTGAGGGGGGTGAGTGTGAATAAATTCTAGGTGTTATAGAATTAAGAAGCAGATACTGTGTAAGTGGATATTTTCACGAAACAAAAAGAGAAATCACAATTTCTGAAGTTTTTAGAAGTTTTGCGGGTGGAAATGTTGGCGAATCTCAAATAATTGACTGCGTAAAATCTGCACGTATAATGATATAATGCATTTGTTTCTGATTACAACGGTTTTCTTTGTAAGATTGGGATAAGCATATTTTGCTGACGTTTTAGCATTCATTATGTGATTATCACTGTGTTGGTAAATAGTATGGCCGTACAAGACTTTATTAGGTGTGAAAACAACATCAGGTAAATAGTAAATAGTTTTTGAATTTGTATATTACTAAACTGCTTAGTGTTTACTTCCCTTTCAATTACCAAGAATGTTACGTGATGATTGAATTTTTTGTTTCACAAAATGCTTTCTGTTTCAGTTTAATCCTTTCTAGGCAAATAAAATTGATGCACTGCTTATATATACAGTTCAGTGAATAGGAAAATGCAAGTTTATAAGTACCAACTAAATGGTGCATGGGTAGAAATATACGATGAAATTTATACTGGCTGATATTTTTCGCGATTCATATATATTCATGAAAATTGTGAACATTTCCATGTCACAAACTTTACCACTTACACAGTAGCACTTTCTCACATTCCCGCTGTAATATTTTATGTATCAGTTTACTAGTGGCCAGCAAACTTTTGATGTGTTTCTTCTTCTCATTTCTTTTTGAAAAAAGCAAATCTGACTTGGAAGTCTGTAAATACAGAAATTGTTTACCTTTACACAGCTAAATTTCTGAGATGGACTTGTCCATCAGTCAGTTTGAACATTCTGTGTATGAGGAATGCTACATAAAAAAACAACTGACTGAATTGGAAATGGTGTAAATCATGTTCATCAGGCTAAATAGCCAAATAACCATAGCTAAAAAGTCTATGTCATTTTTACAGGTCCATTGCATCCAGGCTTTTATTCAGTTCCTTCTGTTACTCTGTAGATGTAACGTATACTATATTATCTCCAAGGTCTTTATACAAACAGTTATAAAAAAGAGGATCTTTATGAAACATGATTCTCAGTATTATATTACTTTTGCCTGCTGAATATATATTGCAGTAATGAATAATTTATTCAGAAAAACATTATTTCATGGTGGGCAAGATTGTCATGCCATGTGTATATATTAGGGATGTCAACGAGTATCCAAATACTCGGATATCCTGATACTATGTTGATATATGAATACTAATTTGCTGTCCAAGTATTCTTATACAAAGTAAAAAATAACAGTGAAATTTAACTTTGATAGAAAAATTCAAACACTGGCAAAATGAATTTGTCAATTTCATTACGCTAAACATAATCGCGGATATTGACTGCCTGCGGCATATCCCGTGGTTGGTTTATTTATAAAGCTTCCAGTTTTGTATCAATTACTTTAATTCAGGGTATTTATAGAACCTATACTGGAGTATCTTGCCCCCTTGTTAATCAGTTAGCAGTGTCAAACATGTTGATTAAGAATTTCACTGTAACATCCGCAAATGATTCTATAATAGTTTTAACGCAAGACTAAAAGAATATCCAATCAAAATTTGATTACTTAAATGATGTATCAAATCAACAATTTGCTAAGTATTAAATCTATTTAAAACTTCAAACACATTTGAAATCATTGTTTTGTTTTATTGTGTTGGCACTCACATAGTCTCGTAAGGTGCATAAATATATGTACCGGTATAAAAAAGATAATGTAACATAGACTTGAGGATACAAATAAAACAGTGTTTTGATCTACGGTGATTTTAAATGATATTTTTTATCCGGATAGTATCCGTATAGTCTATACCGATATCTGGATACCGATTTCGGTAATCCATTTAAAAATTACTTTATGTGCTTGATCGTCATCTCTTGACTATATATCTGTTTCAGCAATATTTGGCTCTCCACTGGAAGAAACAATGCAGTTTGAAAGGACAAGGAGTGATAGAAAAGTTCCTTTAATTGTTGAGTCCTGTGTAGAATTTCTCACCAAATATGGTCTTGAAACTGAGGGATTGTTCAGGTACCGAGAGATTTTTTTTTATTTGAAAAATAGTTGCCAAATTATAATTGGTCTTTCTATTTGAAATCTTTTTATTGAATAACAATCCAATTTCCTTAATGAACTTTTTAGCTCACCAGAGCATGCTCATGTGAGCTTTTAGGATCCTTGATTGTCCGGCGTCCGTCCGTCCGTCGTCCACAATTCATTCAAACAACATCTCCTCTGAAACCACTGGGCAAAATTTAATGAAACTTGCCTAGAATGTTCCTTGCATGAAGCTCTACCAAGTTTGTTCAAATGGTTCCGTTTCATTGCATTTCTGGGTCACAGGAGCTAAAAACAGATTTTAAAAGTTGGATCTTTAAAAATCTTCTTGTCAGAAACCACAAGGCCTGGAGCTTTGATATTTGGTATAAAGCATCATCCAGTGGACCTCTACCAAGTTTGTTCAAATTATGATACTGGGGTCAAAAATGGCCCCGCCCCAGGGGTAACTTGTTTTACATAGAGTTATATAGGAAAAATTTTAAAAATCTTCTTGTCAGAAACTGTAAGGCATAGAGCTAAGATATTTGGTGTGCAGCATTGTCTAGTGGACCTCTACCAAGTTTGTTCAAATCATGGCCTCTGGGTCAAAAATGGCCCCGTCCCAGGGGTAACTTGTTTTACATAGAGTTATATAGGAAAAACTTTAAAAATCTTCTCGTCAGAAACCGTAAGGCATAGAGCTTAGATATTTGGTATGTAGCATTGTCTAGTGGACCTCTACCAAGTTTGTTCAAATTATACCTCTGGGGTTAAATTTGGCCCCACCCTGGGGTCATTGGTTTTACATAGGCTTATATAGGAAAAAATTTCAAAAATCTTCTTGTCTGAAACCACAAAGCCCTGAGCCTTAAGATTTTGTATGTAGCATTGTCTAGTGGACCTCTACCAAGTTTGTTCAAATTATACCCCTGGGGTCAAATTTGGCTCCACCCCCATGTCATTGGTTTTACATAGGCTTATATAGTGAAAACTTTGAAAATCTTCTTGTAGAAGAAGTAACATTTTCATTCCAAATAATCTGGAAATTTGTCAGACAGGTTGTTTCTATGATTTCTAGCTCAAGTTCAAAATTGGGTCATCTGGGGTCAAAAACTAGGTCACAGAGCCCAAATAAAGAAAAACCTTGTTAACACTCTAGAGGTAACATTTTCAGTCCAAATAACCTGGAATCTGTCAGAAAGGTTGTTTCAATGATTTCTAGGTTAAATTTGAATATGGGTCATCTGAAATCAAAAACTAGGTCACAGAGCCCAAAAATAGAAAAAGTACTTGTTAACACTCTAGAAGCTACTTTTCAGTCCAAACATTCTTGAAATTTGTCAGAAAGGTTGTTTTGATGATTTCTAGCTCAGATTTGAATAAAGGTCATCTGGGGTCAAAAACTAGGTCACAGACCCCAAATATGGAAAAACCTTGTTAACACGCATTGAGGTAACATTTTCAGTTCAAATAGCCTTGAAATTTGTCAGAAAGATTGTTTTAATGATTTTTAGCTCAGTTTTGAATATGGGTTATCTGGGGTCAAAAACTAGCACACAGGGCCAAAAAGTAGAAAATTCTTGTTAATGCTCTAGAGGTTACATTTTCAGTCCAAATGTCCTTGAAATTTGTCAGAAAGGTTGTTTCAATGATTTCTAGCCCAGATTAGGATATGGGTCATCTGGGATCAAAAACTAGGTCACAAAGCCCTAAAATGTTAAAACCATTTTAACACTCCAGAGGTTACATTTTCAGTCCAAATATCCTGGAAATTTGTCAGACAGGTTGTCTTGATGATTTCTAGCTAAAGTACTAATATGGGTCATCTTTGGTCAAAAACTAGATCACAGAACCCAAATATGGAAAAACCTTGTAAACACTCTAGAGTTAAGATTTTAATTCCAAATAACCTGAAAATTTGTCAGAAAGGTTGCTTCTATGATTTCCAGCTCAACTTTGAATATGGGTCATCTGGATTAAAAAACTAGGTCACAGAGCCTATATATCAAAAAACTTTGTAAACACACTAGAGGCTACATTTTCAGTACAAATGTCCTTGAAATTTGTCAGAAAGGTTGTTTTGATGATTTCTAGCTCAGGTTTGGATGTGGATATCTGGGGTCAAAAACTAGGTCACAGAGCCCAAATATGGAAAAACCTTGTTAACACTCTAGAGGCTACACTTTCATTCCAAATAACCTTGAAATTTGTCAGAAAGATTGTTTCAATAATTTCTAGTTCGAATATGGGTCATCTGGGGTCAATTAACCAGGTCCATTTCAATTTTGTTAAAAGCAGTCATATTCAGGTGAGCGATATAGGGCCATCATGGCCCTCTTGTTATTTGAGCGCTGTCCTGTTAAAATTTTGATGTCCCTCTTCAAATTCTTCTTCTTCTCATGTTTGCAGTTAAAAGCGTTATCGAACCCTCGGCCTTTGTACCAGAATTACACCTAAGAAATTGTTTATTTTTCACAAAAACTGAAATTTTAGTGAAACCCTATTTCAAGAGATCTGTATTTACTTTCTGCTGCAGATTACCTGGCCGAATGCTTCTCGTACGAGATTTAAAAGACCGATTTGACGAAGGGGAAACAGTAGACCTACGTGTTGATGATATTGACGTACACTCGGTTGCATCATTGTTAAAACAATACCTGCGTGAACTTCCAGAAAGTCTTATCCCATTCAAATTTTATCAAGAATTCATGAACATCGCTATGAAGTTTCAGGACACTAAATGTAAGAATGATAAAATGCAACAAGTAAACAGTCTGCGTGCAGGAATGGCTGATCTGCCTCAAGATAACTATACAGTGTTGAAATATCTGTGCCATTTCTTGCATAAAGTGGCAGACAAAACGGATGTGAATAAGATGACGGTTCAAAATTTGGCAAGAGTTTTTGGACCAAACATTATACGACATCCACAGATGGAAGATAATCCAGAAATGTTTATGCTGACAACATCAGACATTTCAGAACAATTGGCTTACATGATGATAAATTATGATGAGAACATTTTTACAATTGAATTTGACAGTGGGAGAAAATCGGCTCAAGTTGCTGTTGATGATTTGTTAAAGCTCAATGACAGTGAGCCACATCAGTGTGATATTCTGCAGCCTGTGATTCAAAATGGTGGAGAAGGAGTTAAAGACTTGGAACAGGTCACATTTTATCAGCCCAGGGACCGAAGGGCAATGTCATTTAAGGACAATTTGGTAATTGATTTCAGTTTGTCTCCAGCACAGCAGGATGCTTTTTCAACACATTCAGCAGACTCGTCACCAGTCAACCAAAATGCACCAGAATTCACAGTCTCAAATCAGCAAGATTATAATGATGGTGGAAAGCCTATTCCACCATTAAGGAAAAAATATACTAGGAAATCTAGACATCTAAATGTGAGTTCCCAAAAAAGTAATGAATCTGGGTCATCTGAAGGTAGTTCAGAAAATTCTGTTGATGGTGCAGGGGAACATAATCAACAGTCAAGTAGAGTGACTTCCAGCATAAATGATACAAGTACAGCTATGTTAGAACTTCAGCACAAACTTGAGACATTGACAGCTGATTATGATTCCTTGAAAATGAAATACGACAATCTAAATGCATCCAAAGCCAAGTCTGATGAACGTGTAAAGAATCTTAGTGCTGAAAACAGTAAAATACAGTCACGGTATGATGAGCATATTAAAAAACTGGAAACTAAACACAAGTCACAGATAAATGATCTCTGTAGCAAGTTAGACGAAGAAAGGGCAAGTCGGGCTGTTGCTGTTCAGAAAATTGTGGATTTGCAGAAAACTATTCATAACTACCAGATGAAGTATGGAGACATTAGTCAAAAGTTACCTCCCTTATACCAGTAAAGCTCAAACTTTTTATAAGTGATTTTTTTTTACTATTTCTTTATTGAGTCTAGAGCATATATAGTGAAGAATAAACACTTTATAACTTCCTAATTTATGTCCGTTTAGGTCAGAATGTAACATTCAAGCATTTTATCAGATCCTTTGATTTTTTTTTGTGTTCCTAAGGACCCTATATGTGTCACAGATTTTTTATTGAGTGTAGAAAAATAATTGTGCAGTCTTTTACTGGAAACTCCGAAAGAGGATAAATTTTGCTTATGAAATCACAAAGAAAATTTTAGATTTTGTTCTGTCAGAGAATATGAAACATACCTTTGTATGGGCATATACATGTAAGTAGTACAAAGGTAACAGTTTGAAATATACAGCACGAGGTCAAAGTGAAAATGTCTGACTTTATAGCAGACATAGTAAAGTAGAATTCTGTACAAGTAGGTAAATTAAATATATAAGGCTTATAAGTTTATACCTAAACTGACTTATTTTTGCTTTCATGGTGAATTATTCCTTGGAAACGGATTGTGATAACTTTTTCTTTATGAAAGACTGTGTTAATTTGCCTTGGTCCCTAGACACTTAATTTTACCATCCGTTTGAAGTGTTCGTTTTTGTTGCATTTTGCCTGGAAACGCGAAAATTGTGATTGAATAGTTATGTCTATTATAGCATTTATTCATGTTGATATGCTTTTGTATGTGATATCTGTCTCTGTGGTAATCTTTCGGAAGATTAATAAATATGCACTAAGAGGCGGAATTATGAATTTCTACTTGGCAGGCTTGGTGTAAGCTGTAAGGTCATTTAATTTGCTCAGACCTAAATTCATACTGAAAGGAAAATTGAAAATTTATCAAATAACTTATCATTTTTTCATCTGAAACTAGCACGTAAAAATTGAAAACATACTGCCATATATAAGAACTGCACTAAAATTAACAAAAAATATTGATACACGCATCAAGACTTCCTTGTTTTGTATATTGGGATAACTCTAAATCAGGGTAATATTTATGACATTTGTCATAATAAATTGAGTTACAGACCACAGCAAAATTAGCAAAGATGGATTTTTGTGTCGCCTGCTACAAAGTAGCCGCGACATATAGGGATCACTTCTCCATCGTCCGTCTGTCACTAAACTTGTCTAGACTACACCTCAGAAACTACTGGTGCGATTTCATCCAAACTTTACAGGAATGATCAGTACCAAGTTTAGTTGTGCATGTCTTCAGCATTTTCCAGTTCAATGATTTTTGTCAGAGTTATGGCCCTTTAATGATTTTTATTTTTTAAGTTTGTCCGGACTACTTTTCTTATACTACTAAAGCAGTTTAAATGAAATGCTACAGGATTGATCGGTACCTCAAGTACTTGCGCATGTCTAACAGGTTTCTTGGTTGAATGATTTTTGGCTGAGTTATGGCCCTTGAATAAAAAAATGTGTTTTAGCCTACAGACTGTCCAATCACCTCTCAATACTACTGTTTAATTGGCTATCATCAGGCAACACATGTGATCACTGATCGCCTTTGTTGTAATAGATATATAGGTTCATAAAATGACTCAAGTTGAAAAGTTCTTTATGGCATTATGGTGTTAACTTTTCCTGGGTATGTGCAATTTTCATAACCTAAAGAAAGAGAAATTTTACAACCTTTTGGGGCTTGTAAATCAAAATATATTCTGTGTATTTAGTATGGTTTCAATACATCATGTTCAGTTTTCGAATGTGTGTCTTAGTTCCAGTCTTTTGTCTCTGGTTTCTGATTTGATAAAACTCACCACATGTAATAATTTGACCAATCAGATGCTTCATTTTTTTAGACTGGTCCCAAGAAGTTAAGCATTCATTTTTTCCTTAGACAATCTTACTTATGGTACTCTGTATGTAAAAGATAGACTGCCAACAGACATACCATAGTTGTGTTCTTTATAGAATATACATTACATTTTTTTAAAACCTGTCCCAAAAATCTAAATGTATTATAGCATGCTAGTTTAATCTCAATATCGTTATTAACATTTATAGTTTGCATCATGGTTATAGCTTTATAGTTATTAAAGGTTTGAATTTGAGATTACTGAGAAAATGGTAATATTTTTATACAATTGTCTATTCTATATAAAAATGCATACAATATAAGTAGTATAAGTGTATCAGTTACTAAGTAATTTTTGTTCTATATAATTTTATGAGATTTTGAACAAGGTAGATGTCACTTTGGTCATGCTGAACCAAGTTTTCCCAAGTTATTTTCTGTAGCATTACTCAAGTATATGCATTTATCTTGCCTTTGCATTATGTTGTTAGTTTGTGGCTTATAGAGAAAACTTGTAAGAGTTGCATTTCGTTTAAGTTTCACAATTTCTAACCTAGCTGAGATTAAAACATAAACCTTAATTATGTGGATGTATACCATGTGAAGATAATTCTTCATTACATATAAGCTTTACTGTATACATGGATTAATTTGAGTAACAAAAAGCAACAAGGTAGAATTTAACATGTGTTCAGTTTAGTAATTGTAAGGAAATAATTAGGGATGGCAAAATTTGTTCATTTTAGCATTCGAATGTTCGGATCATTTTGCATTCGAACGTTCGAACGTTCGAATCACTCGTACTCAATAGTTACACAGTGTTTTCACGAACTTCTCGGCCAAACTCCATGCAGCGTTTACTTTCCATTCAGTACAAAGGCATGTCACGTGATGATAGTCGAACGTAAATAAACAAAATGTTAAACTTTTTTTCAATTTCATTACATCAAGGCATGTTAAATCGATGCAATTCCAATAATAACTGAAGAAAAAAGAATAAAAAGTAATTTCTGAAATCAAGCTAAGTTTAACAGTGAAGGGGAGATCACTGCCATGAGATTGCTTCTCGACGTGGTTATCACGGTAAGATCCGAATGTTTTCAATTCATTGACACAATGTGTATTTCTCGGTATCCGGTATCCTTAATGGGTAAATCACCTTTCGATTTAAATTTATACTTAGAAGGTCGTAAAGAAAAAGAAATTGAGACGAAGCCCAAGTTATGGTTGACATTTTGACTGATTATAAGCGTTACGGATGTGAACTTTTAGAGAATTTGCGAGAGAATAAAATAACCCCGAAAATCGCGCCACAATAAAGTAAAATCGGGGTTAGTGCCAGTAACTGACTGACACGTCTGTGTATTTAATTTCTTCCTTCTGTTTCCTAGTTTGACCACAGACTCGACACTCTGACAAGGACATACCAGTACCTTTTGACTTAGCTATTGTAAGTGACACTTGCTTAAAGCACAGGTCACCAACATTAGATGACGGAAGTTTACGGTCGTCTGACCAGACGTGTTAACAGAGGTGTTAAAGCAACAATAGGTGTGAATTCACCTGATTATAACGCCTTTCTTACTTCTTCAACACTTCATGATTTCATTTTCCCATGAAAACAAAAATGATAGATTTTTTTCTAAACATTCGAATGCCAAAAATACATTCGAACGTTCGGCATCGGATCCGAACTTTCGAACGTTCGAACGTTCACTTACATCCCTAGAAATAATTCATCTTGATGTTGCCTTGTTTTCAGTTGTACTTCTGGTACCTGTCTTGTAAATCATTTTACATGAACTGGACAGCAAGAACTCCACTTGGTTGGTTTATTTGGACGTCAAATTTACCAGATTGTTGAGTTTGTCACATCATGTCACAATTCTGTTTTTAATTGCAAAATGAACTGCTATTAATTGTGTTATTATGTAGGCAAAAAGAACAAATTAACTGCTGTGATATATATGTGTTTGGTATTGTTTTTATCATGGTCATTAGAAGCTACATGTGTTAAGTTAGTTGCTGTTATAATAAGTTGTTTCGCTAAAGTTGTTACTTCTACCACGATGTTATTGACAGTATTTATACTGTTGTGGGAAAACAAGTTTAAATAGAAGTTTCCCGACTTTGAAAAATAGAGAAATGTAGGGTTTTGATGTAATGAGAAAAGCTATTTACCTAAGAGAGGTTAAAAATTGTTATGGTCATGTGCACACCAAATTTTATCTATTGAAATTCAATATTTGTCAACTGCTTCAAGTTACTTATAACTGCATACGCTTTCATTCATCATCAGGAGTCAACGTTTTGTCAATATAATGGGTGTGTAACAAGTTTGATACTTGGTGTGGACTACACTTATATGTATGTGGCAAGCTGAAGTTGTGATTCTGATTCATAAAAATTCATGTGATTTCATAGCACCTTTTTTGTAAACAATGTAAGCTTGTGATTGGTAGAAATATGTTGTTGATGATCAATTACTAATAAAACACTAAAAATTACTCTGTTCTTCTTTTAATGTTCTTGATTTTATTTCAAGCTAAAGCAATGAAAAGATCCTTTGCTTTGCACTGAGTCCTATGCAATTGCTTTTCCTGTTAAATGATATGCTTTTGCGTTTCTGAAGTCACACGATGTTTTATTACTCCGCTGGAAGAACTTGTGCATATAACTCAGTACAAAGCAAATGATCTATCAAAATGAATCACTCACTTAAAACAGACTTTGTTTGCCTTAACTCAAGTATCAGTTTATTATGCATCTTGGCCATAACATGTGTAAACAGGTTTTCTCACTGCAAGGATACGTTGAAATTATGCAATCAAGGAAATTTAGTGTGTACCAAAGCAAACTTTCTAAAACATGTAACACAGATGATGCAGAATTACTGTAAAAATTATACATTAATTTTGCACTAAACTTTCGAAATGAGATTTTTTTTGTACAAGTAGTACAGGCTATTGTTATATTTTAGATACGCTACAAAAATAAAATAAAAGTATTATAAACATGCACATTAACAGTAGTTGTGTTCTTTTGTCTTCAGTTGTTACCTGCTAGTATGTAGCTTAATTAAACCAGGCCTTAATCTTGTTATTTTCAGTAACGCATAACATTTATGAAAAAGAAAATTGTAACAAACGAAACAACAGATCAGATTTCATATTTTCCGATACAATTTCCTTTCATTGCAGAGCATTATTTTCAAATTGGGAGATGACAAATCCGAAAATTCAGACAGCTCAAATGCAAGGATCATTTATATTTTCTTTCTTTTCTCCTTTCATTTCAGAGTCCTTGAAACCATTATATTTGCAAGGTACTTTGTTTCAGACATTGGACAAACAAAAACTTATGTAACCTATTTCCAGTCCAAACTGGAGATGAACCTGAAATCAGCATGAAAACTTTTCATGTCCAGTAGGAACCATTAAGTTTCTAACATTATCATCTGTCCTATGACCTCATTGCTAGTGTGTCTATGAATCAGGAGTTCGTGGTTGGATCCCTGGCCAGGCTTGTTCCATTTGAACTTAGTTATTGATTCAGACCTTAAACTGTAAGTTCACTCACTCACACTGATATATTATCAAAGTAACAAATGGCAAAGTAAACACAAACAATTCTTACTATGTCATTATTTATTGTGCTTATTTGAGGTGAATTTGAAATAAGTGTATCAATTAAAAGACCACAAAAATAGAACCTTAACAATGCTAAAAAGTTAACATGACAAACACACACAGGCTTCCTTCTAACTACAATAAGTTTTTCTGCAAACAAAAAAAAAAGTTAAATAATTTAAATAAATATTGCTATCTAATAACAGAAATAAAAGTTGACTATTTATTCCTTCAAATGTTTGCCATTATTCTCAAAAATTGTGCAGCAGAACTGTAGTGAATCCCTGAAAATGTCTAGCAAAATAATTTCTTAAAAAATAAAAAATAATACACCTGATTCTATGGCTGTATAGTTTCAGAAAAAGGGAGTGAATCTGGTTTATACATTTAACTTAACAAGAGCTCCGCAGAGTGGTGCCAATGCTCGTCTGTTTTACATGTCGACAATGGGGGCCATAGTTATGGTTCTTGTGCACTACTTCTGAAGGACGTCTATATACCTCTGACGTTTCATGTCAAGATGATGATATTGTTCATACTGATACCCTTGATCATTCAACTTAATAAGCAATTTTGACAAAAATTGTAAGTTTAAAAAGGGACATGACTCCAAAAATATCACTTTCAGAATAATGCCCCTTGTGTTACAAATGCCTCTTGTCAGTCATGATAAGCAAGCATTCAAATTTTTATATTGATACCTTTTAAACTGTTTGAGTAATGGTCTACATTAAAGTTTTTGCACGACGACGCAGCGATCATAATAGCTTGACTTTTTCTTCGAAACAGACTAGCTTAAAATGACCTTACATTAAATGAAGAAAATCAACTGAAAAATTACATGTCAGGAAAGTCTAGAAGAAATAATTACAAAACAGAGAACAGGAATCCAGTTGATACGTGACTCTTTGGAACTGGCAAAAGATCTGATTAGGTTTTTCATACACTTGTATTCCTTGTATAATCACAATGTTCATTCATAGCAAAACTGTAATTTCATTCTGTTGTGCTTCATTTGATCACATTTTCACTGTTTATATTTTCCATTAATAACAGGAACTGCTATGTTTCTCTATATTGCTTTTCCAATTTTTTTTTATCATGTGACCTACATGTACATGTTCACACATCCTTCAAATTTATACCCGAAATCAAATATTTTAGTCCTGACTAACATATATAATCACTAAAAACAGTTGCATTGTTTTAAAAAGTATTGGCACATTTCCCTAATATCAAAAGCAGCTATTTGATAAAAAAAAAGATAAAAAAAAAAAGAAAAAAAAAAGCCAAAAGTAATATACTGTACTGACTATAAAGATGTATTTATTTTATATAAAACTAATGGCACACAGTGCCTTAGTCAATTAAAAAGCAATACAGCACAGCTCATCTTTGTGGAAGGTTATATGTCACAACCAATGTTTTTAAAGTTTTTCTCATAATACCTACTCATTAAATATTTTGTTATAATTGTAAGTTTTTGAAGACTGACAAAATGGAATCTGATAAAATTTCAAACCACATAATGTTACATTCATGAAATAGCTGCTTTCAAATTGAAACTACATAAATCATACATACATAAAAACATATAACACATATCATTTAAATGTTGGTCTTTTTCTCAAGGTCAATCTAAAACCTCATTGTCATATACAGTTGCCTAACTGGTCATCAAGTCCTCACATGTTAATAAACAAAATTATAGATCTATATGTAAGATTATATACAGTATACAGTACTTTTCTGAACTAAACCCCTCTGGTTTTCTTTAGACATTAATTATTTCAGGCAGCACACTAGAGAAGAATAAACAAAGAACATCATACACAGTGTACAGAAAAATAAGAATTTTTCATACAGCCTATATCTTGATTATATTTTCAGTTCAAATTTTTTTCAAATCTTAGCATGTCAGCTTTGACAACAGAATGTTGCATCGATTACCATTTTACAAACAAGAAAGTGAATCAACAGAAAATGACAGACATAATCAAACTGTTTAAGGTGTAAAGCTTATCTACCACTCTGATTTTTTACTGTTTTTATAGAGTTACAATTTCCAGAGTTAAAATATTGTGTGATCTGAAATACATTCTACAATCTTTTATGAAAACTAATGTTGTAGTAAAGCCTTCTTAAATAGAGTTTACAATACTGAAACAACCACAATCACAACAACAACAATACTTTAAATATGCCATTACAAACAATATTTAAAATGTTTTTAATTCTAAATTCCATACTGCACAAAATGGAGCTGAATCTATCTCTAGGTTTGAGAAACTCCTCAAGAGAATGGCTCTAAGAAAAATCCAGGAGTAATATACATGTAGACATGCTATAATTTTGTTTCAACAAAGATAATTACAGTTGGAATGGAATTCCTCTAACCAGGAACAGATGGTACTTTCAATGTGAGGCATCTTCCTTCTAATTAAAATTTTGAAAGGAACCAAAACTCTGTTCTATCTCAATGCATTAGCTTGTGATACAACTGATCATCAAATTATTCTTATAACTCCACACAAATTACATACTCCACAGGAGTGTAGGTATCTGTCTATACTAAAGTACCAATAAACTTTTCTTAAATGATTTTTACAAATGAAATAACACGCTCCATTCTTCAGTCTTCAGCACCATTTTGGTCATAAAGTAAAAATTACTTTAAAGAAATAGCATGTCTTGTATAAATTAAACAGTTTCCCATCATGAGAAATGTTAGAAGCATATCATATTTATAGGAAGTAAAAAACTGTAAAAAGCTGAAAACTGTCATGAAAATAAATGAAATTAATATATCACAGAAATAGAGATACTGAATTAAATCTAGCAGAAGAAATCACATACTGTTTGAACCTGTGTCTTAATGCAAGAATGGACCAAGATTTTACTGTTGTCTGTAAAAATAAAGAATCATGTCACAATGCTTTTGTTTCATTATGTATCATTTTGTTCATCTTGTTAGCATGTTTGTTAGCCTTGCCATATTACTTCTCTGCCAAAATATTTAATACTGTTGTTAAAATGTATATGTATTCTGACGTGGACCATATTGAAAATTGTTCTTTACACCAAGAATGTTATCCACAGTAAATAAAGCCATTATCATTATTATTATAAGTGTACACTGAATGCATGCAAAAGTAACCTTGAGACCTAAATCTACAATAAAAAACATAATTTGCAAAAACATAGCCATTAATTTGAGGTAAACCTAATTTAAGTAAAAACTGGCCATTTATAAATGCCTTATAAATCTTGGAAGGTTATATAAAAGGGACTTTGGAACAACTAAATGTGCTGTAGACCTAACAGGAAACATGATTTCATTAAATTTGCATTTCCATTCTAGGACACTTTTTTTCTAAAATGAAATACTTTCTGATGTAAAACTTTTGTGTTAACTATTATAAAATACAATTTTATGAAGAGAAAAAATTGTATGTCTCTGGATACACCTTCACTTGCATGAAAAATGCCAAATAAATGCTTTTACTTTGGTACACTAATCATTACAGAAAAAATATGCCATCGTTTCATTTTATATACATGTATGTGTTGTATAACAACACACACTTGAACATTTCACAGCACATGTTCTCAGTTACACAACAACTCTAAGAGTAGAAATGGGCAAGTCTGTTCATATGAGCAAAAATATAATCTTAAACAAATACCTTCAAGCTCTTGTCTACAAACAACAAATAACAATAGAATTATGATGAACAATTTCTTATTTGTCATTTACACTGAATTCAGAAACTCAAGTAAACATAAAAATATACTCTCAACAAAAAAAAAACTCATAAAATCAAACTAGACAATAATTACAAACATGCACAAAAACTGTAAATGGTGAAATGAAGATACATCGATCCTTCAACATTTTTACACAAGAAAAAAGAAGTCCAAATTTACAAATCAACAATATATTCATTCAAACAAATCTGTTGAGTGATTTTAGTAAAATAAAATGAACTGGTCTAGGCTAACAAAAAAAACAGTTTTTAAATGTCCAAGAATAATTTCGTTTCTACCATTAAAAAGAAATAAATATTGTGATTTTCCTTATATTTCAAGCACATATCTTTCTAGATAAAACTGTCCACTAAGAAGGGTGATGTATTAATTGTTGACTTAGAAGGATGATAAGTATATATACATTTTCATACATAAGAAAGACATAGAAAAATAAATCCTACATATACATAATGCCATCTTATTTGAACATTTTATTTAGCCGTATTTTTTTTTTTACATTTCCTTAGGATATTTTTAAGACAAAAAATATTGTGAGGTAAGAGTTAACTTCATTATCTTAGTATTACATAAAGCTTAAAAAACAATACTTTAAAGTGAAAAGTAACAAAAAACATTTCTTACAGAAATAAATAAGAATTCTGCCAAGAATCCTCATTTTAAAGTCATTAATTTTCAATTGGCAACCTTTAATCTGCTAGTGGCAAAGTAACCTGCAGTAGGCAACCATTTATTCTGCTAGCAACAAAGTTTAACCTGCTGCTGGCAACCTTTAACTGCTAGTGGCTAAGTTTAATCTGCAGGTGGCAAACTTTTATTTTGCTAGCAGCAAAGTTTTAACTACAGGTGGCAACCTTTAACTGCTAGTGGCAAAGTTTAATCTGCAGGTGGCAACCATTTATTCTGCTAGCAACAAAGTTTAACCTGCTGGTGGCAACCTTTAACTGCTAGTGGCAAAGTTTAATCTGCAGGTGGCAACCTTTTATTTTGCTAGCAGCAAAGTTATAACTGCTGGCAGCAACCTTTAATCTGCTGGTGGCTATATTATTTGTCTCTGCAACCAGTGTAGACAATTATCAGCCTGTTAATTCCATGCAGTCTAATCATGGTCTACACTCTTCTCTATTCCATCTATAAATGTTTCTACAATACTCTTACAAATGACCACTGTTTATACTGAGTGATAGACAAGTTGGCTTTAGATGCATAATGAGACAGAAGTTTAGTTTAAAAAAAAAATTATAGATTCATTCCATGTTAGTCAACATTTTAATATACAGTTGAATTGCACTTGTTCAACATACTTGATCACATCAGACTTTCACTTATATCACCTCTTTTATTTTTAACTTCAACCTCTGAAAGAACTGAACAATCTTGTCAAAGTTCAAAGTAATTTCATTTTTTTTTATTGTGATTTGGATTATCATGTTTCATCTGAAATATATTTGACATATCAGCATTACAAAGAATGACTCTCTCTCTCTCTCTTGTTTTAATCTCAGATGGTTAAAAAAACAACTCGCTTTCTCACTTTATACTAAACTCAATTGCTCCAAAGAAAGACTCTCCCTTTCTCTTGTACAAAACTTAAATGGTCCTCTTTTGCAGTCACAGAAAATATCAATTTTGGTCATGTGACCATAACTAAATATACAGTAATTCAAAAAAAGAAAAACAGAAAACAGAATGTTAGGTGGTTTAGGTCACTTTAGACTTCTATCTTTCTTGAAAGCAACAAGATATATTTCTTTCCTACAAACCATTTTGTTTTATAAAACAGGTATCGTAATATCAAATTTTAATTTTTTTCCACAGGATTATTCTTCATCAACTTTTATCTCCATACATTTCTACCTTGATAATTTTTTTTGGCCTGCTGATTCCATCACTTGCTCTTAAATTTTGTAATTCAAACACAGATATCCTAACAGAAAAGAAATCTATCTAAAATTGCCAAATCTTAACACTTCATATAATAAGCTTGGTGGTGTTAAATGGAAATGTCTTCAATACATTTTATACATAAGTTATATTGTATGAAAAGCCAACATTAACTCAAATTCCGAAAACCTGTTTCGTAACAAAAGTTCAGTCATGTTATGTGCCATATTTTTTCATGATAAATTTTGTAGTCATAATCATAATTTCTTTAAGTCAAAATCAATTTCTATCACATAAAATCAAACTGCGGTAAAATAAACAGCCACCTTTCAAAACCCTGCAAGCACTCTCCTTAAATGAATCAAGATGTCATTTTTTGGACCATTCTGATATATCTTTCCAAAATCTAAACACGATAAGTATAAATTCATTCCTTTCCTTGACCAGCATTGCAAACTCTTACAACATGTAATAAGAAAGGCAAAGCTAGAAATGGAATATCCAATGTTAATGTTTTCCGTTGACTTTCCCATTCTCTTGAGAATCAGGGTCATTAGTGGTGTAGCAGGCATCCAGGAACAATCCAGCAATCTCCGACACCAGTGAGCGATCAGGGATAGATTGGGACATACCATATACAGCACCCTGAAACAAAAGAAAACTAAAATAACTTGCTGTTTTCATACATTTATTGTACTTTTGTACAACATGCACTAAGAAAAACAAACATATAAAAAGAAAAACACAAGGAGAAACTTGACAGAGAAACTTACAGTTTCATTGTATAAAATTTGAGGGTAACAAATGCCAATGACATTATTTTCAGTAAAATGAAAGTGAAAGTTAAGTGCTCATTTTCTTTAGTGTCACATATACTGAAAGGACCTTCTGCGCTTACGAGATACCTTTACTATAGTACACATTTACTCCCAGATTCCTTACACTATGCCAGGCAGACAGGCAATGGGTAACCATTCTTTAACTAGTTGGTGGCAGACAAACTGGCCACATCAGAACAAGCCCAATGGCACTCAATCTTTTGACCTCCCACTTCATAAGTGGATGCCTTTACCACTAGGCCATGAAGATGGTTAAATAAATAAGTAATGAATTTTGTTTACTGCCTTTTTCCCCCATTTTTCTTTCAATGTTTTGAATCTTACTACTCTGACCTCTTAAATTAATGTTTAAACAATGTCATTATATACGTCATGACACACAGGGATTATGGGCATGACATGACTGTTGAAAATACATGGCAGACCTAAAAGCAAATTTGTGTTTGCTTTTACTTGGTCTGTCAGGAAATAAGATAAGAATTACACTTAAGTTATAGAATGAATTACTAACAAGACCACTGCATTTTTCATTTGGAGTCTTCATTATCTCTGTGACACCATTTCTCACATCACTGACAAACTTGTCTGCTATACCAGGCTGGGTGTGTATCAGTGTACAACACAGGTGTATACTGAAATAAATCATACAACAATTCATATTGATGTTTTCTTTACATACAAGCATAAATTCAAAGTAGTGTATGAAATATTTTCCTGTCAAGTGTAACTGCCAACATTAAAATGATAAAAACAACTGTAAACCAATTACAGTATATATCTATCTTTCAGATATACCAAAATTACAACCATACCTTTATCACAGGAAAAAACAAAACTTTTCATTTCTTTCTAATAAAAACATAAAAGCACTACATGGGTGTCTTTTCAATGCATATCGTCTCTGCTGAAAATTTTTTTGAAAAAACATGAAAAAGAAGAAAGAGCTATATTTATGGCTTACTTGTAAACATCAAAATTTTACCAAATGTCAAACAAATTTTGTCTATGGACAGCTGGATGGACAGATCAATCGACTAATGCACATGAATTCAATATAGTTCGCAGATATTCTATCTCGGGGTATAATAATGTTTATTTTATTAACTGACCTTGAAGGGAACTGCAGCAGGTTCAGGCTATAACCCTGATCTGTGAGGATTTCTGCCAGTCGGAAAATATGGAAGTCATGTGACGCTATGGAAACCACTGACACTTGAGGATCACCAAGAATGTATATCCCTTTGATCTTACTTAATCTGAAATAAGAACAAAAGTCTGTAGTCCAGACACTTTTAGAAAAAATGTATCAGAAAATCAATTTATATCACGATTCCAGGTTTGAATAGTACTTTATCTATAGTATTCAAAACTCAAATGAAATAATGATCATTATTTTTACCAATATTATTATCAAAATTGTTACAAATGTATGTTATAACTTATACAACATCTGTGTCACATTTAACCATTTTAGGGAAGTCCAGTTCACTCTGCTTAAGATGACTGTCACTGTTTACAATTAAGCAAGGTATTTTTTTTTTGTCTACACCTTGACCTTTACTTGCTGCTTTCACTTGATTGTGCCTTCTGACTGAGCCAGTGCAGACCAAGATCAGACTACATTATCTATGCATATCTTATTATGGTCTGATCTGTTTGCTTTTCAGTAAGTAAGTTTTTTATATTAAAACCCATATTAATGATATATCTGTGACTAGACTAGTCCATTTTACAAACCAAGGACAGTAATAGATAACATCCGAAATGAAGAATATATTGTATATGACATACTGTTCAGCAATATATCTTGTAGTTGAGACAATCTTTTTTGTAGTCTCTACATATCCTGCCTCTCCAAAATGCATCATGGCTGCCCAACATGAAGCTATCACAGCACCAGGTCGGCTACCTGTAATATGATAAAAACTATAAGTTTTTTTTAAACGACTGACAAAGAAATCAGACATATCCATATAACCTTATAAGGAAAACCTAAAACAATACCTGTAAATACATTTCAGTGCAGTTATCTTCTTTACTAATTTCTGATTGTAGGTCTGGTAAATATACCACAGCATGTTAAATTAAAGTCGAATATTAAACACAGGTTTCTTTCATGCCTTTTCACAGCAGAGTTTCACATATAAAACAAGTCAGCTGTGTCCTTAATACTGAATCTATCTTAATAGAGGAACTAATTTTATTAATTTTGTTATTCATTCAACTTAAACTTGATACTGCAAAAACAATCCCTTAAGATATAACTGGCAGGTGCCTGTCAGGAAACGTGAACTTGATTTGTCATCCAAAAAAAAACAATTAAAAATCAAGACTTGATCAACAGACTGTGTGTGAAAGTCTGCTCAAGCTGTCTGGAAAGTCAAACAAGCACAACCACAGTTACAGTCATAGGAATATTTACTGGCAGAATTTAAGACCACTCAGGAAATTATGTAAAGATGCACTAGAATTTATTTCTCATAAATGACTGGTCCATAGTCAAATGGTTAACATGTTTTGACCTAAATAAAGATGCACTAGACTACATCTCAGAAGTGACTGGTCCATAGTCAAACTGCAAACTTTTTTCCTGTTAAATGACTTTGTGCACTGTGTAGCTTTTCTAGCTGGCTGACAGAGACTGATCTATGTCACTAACCTGACTTACCTGCCAGTGTAGGTGAAGCACAGATACCACCAGTCACTAGCCTGACTTACCTGCAAGTGTAGGTGAAGCATAGATACCACCAGTCACTAGCATGACTTACCTGCAAGTGTAGGTGAAGCATAGATACCACCAGTCACTAGCCTGACTTACCTGCGAGTGTAGGTGAAGCATAGATACCACCAGTCACTAGCCTGACTTACCTGCGAGTGTAGGTGAAGCATAGATACCACCAGTCACTAGCCTGACTTACCTGCGAGTGTAGGTGAAGCATAGATACCACCAGGCCAGTCAGGCTGTACAAAGAACTGAAACTTCCTGTATTCCTTATCACTGTACAATATCACTGATGAACCCTTTGGTGCAAAACCATACTGTAATATAAAACATATTAACTTTATACAAACAAAATTCAGGGATAAAAGTTCTCATGCCTACGAACACCATTTTGTTCTATATAAATGAGACTACTCCTGAACCTTTGCCAGAAAGTAGAATCAAGGATTCATCATAAACTTATTACAGTTAAAACAGAAATACTTCAATGCTTGACTCCAGTCAGAATTTCAGTGTTAATGTATTTAAATAGAAAGAAGGTTCTTGTTTTCAGTGATACTGACTTCCTATTACCAGAAAAATATGCTAGCCAATTTACTTTATCATTTAGTAAAGGGAGCTAACTCTTGATGCTACCTAATTTTGATTGGTCTTATCCACTCAACAAATTTTTGTCAATATGAACTCTAAAATGACTTTTACCGGTATTACCCCATATAACTTGAAACAGTACAATAGTGTTCCATCTTACAGTAGATCTTCACTGCATAATTATGCTGCAACAGATTATATACTTATTCAAAAAATAATATTCTATTACATCTAACCTTATGTGTATCTGCTGATATACTTGTAACCCCTGGCACCCTGAAATCCACTTTGGGCACAGAAAAGCCAGCCTTCTCCATGAAGGGGACCAGAAAGCCTCCTAGGCAACAGTCTGTGTGAACTGGAATGTTGTATTTCCTTCCAAGCTGTGATAAATAGATTACTGATTTTGTTTTAACCTGTATACTGCCATAGGAAATCTTTTCAGAAAGTGGGACAGTTCACTGTAATTTCTAAAAATACCAACACAAGACCTCTACCACTGCAAAAAGTTATTTATCCTTCAGATGAAAGGTCATTTATTTGTAAGGCTAAGACTGTTGTTATACAGAACTGATTCACTTTGAGTTACATGCTACAGTAGCTTTTTAAAATAAAGCTGGTGTTTATTGCATGATAATACACAAGTAAGACAATTAAACCCTTTCTGTTGGAGGTTGTTTTCACATTACTGATCCCATTCTCTTATTGATATATACCAACGTTTACACTCAATAATATTGATAATAATTATTATTTATTTTTAGAAATATATCGCATTTATTTTTAGAACTGGGCAAGCACTCAGAATTATTTTTATTCAAATCAGAAAATGATGTAATGTGCATTTTTTTTTTTATCCTGTGGCATCAATAATTTATATATTACTAAAAACTTCAATCAATAGCCAGATGATTTTACATTCCTCAATTAAACATGACCATTTTAATACTGAAACATAAAGGAGAGGTGGTTAATACAACAACAAAAATTTTTTTTTCTGGCAATGACTTCATCTGGATTGGCACAAAGTAATGAAACTTAGTAGGAAAAATCATTTTTTTATATAAACAAGAGGGCCATGATGGCCCTGTATCGCTCACCTGAGTATGACTGCTTTAAACAAAGTTGCTATGGACCTGGTTATTTGACCCCAGATGGCCCATATTCAAACTTGACATAGAAATTATTGAAACAATCTCTTTGACAAATTTCAAGGTTATTTGTACTGAAAATGTTATCTCTAGAGTGTTAACAAGATTTTTTCCATATTTGGGCTCTATGACCTAGTTTTTGACCCCAGATTACCCATATCCAAACCTGAGCTACAAATCATCAAAACAACCTTTCTGACAAATTTCCAGGACATTTGGACTGAAAATGTAGCCTCTAGAGTGTGTACAAAGTTTTTCAATATTTGGGCTCTGTGACCTAAATGTTTTGACTTCAGATGACCCATATTCAAATTTGACCTAGAAACCATAGAATTATGCTTTCTGACAAATTTCCAGGTTATTTGGAATTAAAATGTTACCTCTAGAGTGTTAACAAGTTTTTTCCATATTTGGGCTCTGTGACCTAGTTTTTGACCCAAGATGACCCATACTCCAACTTGAGCTAGAAATCATCAAGAAAACCTGTCTGACAAATTTCCAAGATATTTGGACTGAAAATGTAACCTCTGGAGTGTTAAAAAGTTTTTTACATATTTGAACCATGTGACCTAGTTTTTGATCCCAGATAACCCATATCCAAATCTGAGCTAGAAATCTTTGAAACAATCTTTCTGACAAATTTCAAGGACATTTAGACTAAAAATGTAACCTCTAGAGGATTAACAAGGTTTTTCTACTTTCGGGCTCTGTGACCTAGTTTTTGACCCCAGAAAACCTATATTCAAAACTAAGCTAGAAATCATCGATAGAACCTTTCTGACAAATTTCCACGTTATTTGGACTGAAATTGCTACCTTTAGAATGTTAACAAGGTTTTTCCATATTTGGACTCTGTGACCTAGTTTGTGACTCCAGATGACCCATATTCGAACTTGATCTAGAAATCCTCAAGGCAACTTTTCTGACAAATTTCCAGATTATTTGGGCTGAAAATGTAACCTCTAGAGTGTTAACAAGGTTTTTCCATATTTGGGCTCCGTGACCTAGTTTTTGACCCCAGATGACCCATATTTAAACTTGACCTAGAAATTGTCAAAGCAACCTTTCTGACAAATTTCCAGATTATTTGGGCTGAAAATGTAACCTCTAGAGTGTTAACAAGGTTTTTCCATATTTGGGCTCTGTGACCTAGTTTTTGACCCCAGATGACCCATATTTGAACTTGACCTAGAAATTGTCAAAACAACCTTTTTGACAAAATTCCAGATTATTTGGGCTGAAAATGTAACCTCTAGAGTGTTAACAAGATTTTTCTATTTTTGGGCTCCGTGACCTAGTTTTTGAACCCAGATTACCCATATTTGAACTTGAGCTAGAAATCATCAATAGAACCTTTCTGACAAATTTCCAGGATATTTGGACTGAAAAAGTAGCCTCTAGAGTGTTAACAAGGTTTTTCTATATTTGGGCTCTGTGACCTAGTTTTCCAACCCTGATAACCCATGTTCGAACTCGTCCGAGATATCAATGAGACAAACATCCCGTGCAAGTTTCATGACAATTGAGGCAAAAATGTGACCACTAGAGTGTTAACGAACTAATTGTGGACGGACGGACGGACGGACGGACGGACGGACGACGGACGACGGACAAAAGGTGATCAGAAAAGCTCACTCTGTCACTACGTGACAGGTGAGCTAAAAAACAACAACATCATTTTAAAATCACTTTTCCAGGCATTGTAGAAATTGGGTCTATTTGATTTTTTTTTGTAACAGCTATTTCGGCTTCCTGGAAATGTTATACGTAAAGTTGATGCATGCTTTAGAATAAGTGCCTACTTACTGCAGCTATTTCTTCTATAGGATCAATAGATCCATGAGGAAACTGAGGTGCTGACCCGACTAGCTGAAACAAAAAAATAAGGCAAATTGATTGGTTAAAAATATTTTACAATAATCTGAATTATCAATAATCATGTCAAATCAATTATCGGTTACAGAGTGTAGCTGCTACTGGTGAGAAAAGAAAACACAGTCTAAATTTTATTCATCAATCAAAATTATTTGGTAACAGAAAAAGTCAAATAAGAGTATAATAGATGCTTGACAAAAAGTTTTAGCTAAATTAATTTTGCATCAATCTGGAAACAAGTTGTTGCAACATGTATACCCGACATCACTATTCTCGCGGTATCACTAATCTCGCGGTATGTCAGTAGCGCCATATGGGCTGTGTTTACAAACAAAGTTTGTGACCCATTTTTCTCCCGCGAAGATATAACGCTCTAACTTGCAATCATGAGCAGTTTCTTGAAAATTTTTAGTCCATACTTTAAAAAAATTCCATTACGATGCATTCGTTTCCCAGACGAGTAATTTTGTTACAGTGACTCGGTAAACAGTGTTCATTTAGTATTAATTTTGATGTTGAATAACAATTTATCTTTTTTAAGAAATGTTTGATCATTCCCATTAATGATTCGTTGACAGACTATAAACATTAACTGCAATATAATGTTCTAGAACCTTTTGACCTATTTACCGCGAGATTAGTGATATGACGTAATTCAACAATATGGCTGCCCACTGTGATAAATTTTCCACATGATTGATTTTCTTGACATATTTAAATGGCATTTTACACATTCGGCGATGGAAAAAGGATGAAATATTGTAATAATTACCAAAATTACTAATGTTTATTGTTTGTTTTTTAATTAAAGTTAGCCAAACGGTAAGTACCGCGAGATTACAGATGAGCGGTATAATAATCACACTAGATGAAAGCTTTCTAGGTTCCTACCAATATTTGTGCATTGGAGTGGAATTTCAAGTCACTGAGGACTGTCATTCTCTGCCAAGATTCAAACCAACAAAGTCTAGATCAAGAGTCTAGCATTCAACCCCTCAACCACTGAACAAAGTTGTTTGATTTCACAACCTGTTTGTATAAGTTGAAGAACAAACAATTTAGTGATCTACAGTATAAAAACTGATTTGACTTGACAATCACTGGGTCAATATTCCACTCCAAGGGAAATAACCCTGCATCCAAAAGCCTAGTAAAAACATCTGGTATTAAAGAAGTGTATCAATATCTTACCATGCATGTATTTTTATTGATAGCTCTTCTCATTTTCCTGATATCCACTTTACATGTTACAGGATCAACAGGTATATGTGTAATTTTCATGCGGAAAAAATCAGCTGCCTGAAATGGACAGATGTTTTTAGGTTAATTTTCTCCTGAAAACTGGCACTATTATTGCTCTTCCAAACAAAAACAACATTATAAAAGGGCCATAGTGAGGCTATCAACCACATAGTAGAAAGCCATGGTTATTCAAAATCAACCAAGTTCAACTTCTTTAAGTTTATAATCTTTTTATGAATAAATCAAATACCTTGTCAAATGCTGCGTGCACTGTTACAGGTACGATTCTGTAAATGATAGAAAAGATGTAAAAAGTTATGACTGATACAGCATAACACAAGAAAGAATATCTTAGGTGAAAAGAAAATGAATTTATTTCAAAGGCCTTAAATCTATGACTCCTGCTATAGGCAACATAAGCCTTTCAATTCTAATGAATATATAGACCAAAAGGAATTAGAATTCTCTGAACTCGATTTTTAGATGCATATAATCAGGAAATAGATTTTAAGTCTGAGTGATCTACTGTCAAATATAGCACACTGTTGAGTTCAGATGCATAGTAAGGCCGTAGGCCCGAGTGATTAAATAATTATGCATCTGAACGAGAAACCGTGCTATATTCGATGGTAGATCACCAAAACTTTAAAATCTATTTCCATTCTAAAACATATGTATAGTTTTTGGGACACAATTATGTGTACTACTTATCATGCCATTTTTTATTGTTATTGTCCCTGTCAGGCTATTCCGTTTCCCGAGTAAAATGAAAAAACAAGGTCGTTTTCAGTTAATGATTTACAATTAAACAAATATCTATAATTTTATCATAGATGAACACAAAGAATATAATTTAGTCCATAACAATATTTCACTAATAAAAATATTTTAAAACAATTATCAGTTAACAATGTCAAATAAGAACAGCTGAAAGTAGTTTGCAGTGACCTCAGCGGGTGTGTGCTTGAATTCATATATGATGTGTATATGATATGTATATGATACATCAAGCTCAATGCTTTCTTTGTTTATTGTCGGCAAATTGCAGATAGTGTCAGAATATGTTGTTAAACATTCATCTATACAACTAAAAATACCTTAGCACAACTTTTAATAGTAAACTACAAAGCTTTCAAAATAAAATTTAAATGTTGCCCCTTGCTGTAATGTATATGCTATCACTCTAGTCTTTGATATTCCTCAAAGAAACCTGTTGCAAAAAAACCTTCTCGTTCATACCCTAAACATTACATATTCCAATGCATATTTCTAACATCACCAGACTAAACACATGAAGAAAGTCTACACAACTTTTCATATCTCTTACATTTCAGGAAATTTGATACCATTTTCTCTGGCCCTGTTTCTGTATGCTAAACATGCCAACAGGATACTTTCGGTACCTCCTGAAGTTACCTGCAATGTAAATGTAATCATTCAATTGCTCTGCAATAACTTTTGACTGACACTGCATAATGCAAGAAAGAAAATCTTAGGTGAAAAGAAAATGAATTTATTTCAAAGCTCTTAAATCTATGACTCCCGTTGCATCCCTATTTTATACGTGTACGTAGTTACAATAGTTTTCACTGATTGTCCTGATTGACAGAACCAAAACCATGCAATCCAAATACAACTTCTTACATCTTGTGCACAGTTAGATAGAAAATGAACAAGAGAAAAGAGCAAAACAAATTCTGGACAATGTAGGATGCTTTGAACATAAGCATTTGACCTGAAAATACACTTGTTAAGTACTTAGCGCTTCATGAAAGTATTTTTCGTTCTTACCACTCTGTTTTGAAGCTACTGACCTCCAGATTAATTTTGAGATAAAAAATATTTTTCCTCAAAACTAAAGATGCATCAAACTATCGTTTCAAAAACTTTTTTTATGCTTCTATACAGAAAATTATCATGAATCCATGACACTCTATAAGTGAAAAAAAAGAAAAACCAGCTAACCCACTATAACACTGTGACTTTTCATTTTTGTACTTTTCATTTACAATATGAAACAGGTTTCTACCCTATGACTTATGGGGTAAATTATTTGCTGTTAAAAATAGGAAGAATTATTTATTCCAATGTGTTTCCTTGACAAAAATTTAGTCAATAACTAAGTTTTGATGCATTCTTCACAAAAACAACTAGAATTTCTCTATAAACACTTTCCTTTTCATGTATGTCAGTAAGGTGCTTTAAGGTGTGGGTTAGTTTAATTTAGTTTAACACCCTCAGCAGTCGAAGTCCTTTCTGCTGGGCAGTTTACCAAGGCATTGCTCCTGGAAAGGACAAATACTGGATTCCCATTGTCCATACAAAACTACCAACTTTCTCATATAAATGGAAGTAGTCAGGAGTGGGGTCAACTCCACCAATCATAAATCTGTGAGAGGTTAAGTGATTATGCTTTAGAAGTGATTTTAAAAACACACTCCATAATTAACTCTTACAGTGAATTTAACTCTGAACATGCTGAAATTTTGTAATGGATTTGACCAGCTTTGAATTTGGAACTGTCCATTCAAAGTTTAAGGGATTTCAATATCAAAATACAAAAATGGAGCTACCAACAGTATAGAGCCTGGTCAGACTGCACGGATGTGCAGGCTGGCCTGGCTCTATACTGGTGGCAAAGGCTGATCACTTTTGGTTCCAGCAGGTCAAGGGTTAACAAAAGACCACAAAGTAAAACATACAGTTCCACAAGACTTCTCGTTCCCATTAAACATGTTACAACACATGCGGACAACCTCAGCTTCCATCTTACGTATATCTGGGAACAGGTCAGGGTGCAGTGGATTTGTCCATGCAAATTTTCTATATGCCTGAAATGTACATGTTCATGAGTGCAAAAAAGTAATTTACAGAAACTTTTTTACTAATAACTCTTGCGTCCAACAGGCTGTATGCTACAATTACACATTAAAAACAGATTAGATAACTTGTAGTCTATTATAACCAATGAAAATAAAACAATTTATATGTATTCTGTGCAATTTTTTCTATCAATTATAAATAATAAAACATTTCCTGACTATTTTTAACTGCAAGAATAACTTTTTAATGAATATGGTAATAAATATGAGAATATTTCAAGAAATAACTTTCAACCATTTCTATAATCTCAGGACCAAACTGCTAAAACTAAACTAACAAATAATCACTATCTAGCCTTGCTGAAGAAAAGTTTGAAAGGCCTGATTTTAAAAGGCTTTTTCAGTACAAACACACCATTTAAAAATGACACAACAGAAGCTGAATGCCTTTTAAAGTAAAAATCAATACATCGTATTAATTACATACTATAACATAAGTATCTATTTAAGACACCTGTAACAAACTGCAAAAAAGTCATAACCACTTTTGTCTAAGGTGCTTTGTAAAGCTGACATTTCACTGCAAGCTTTATCACTTAAAATTACATGGTCTTAAAATTCCAACTTTAAGACATATGTGACATTGTGTATGGACAAACTTATTTGTCAATGCCTAACATCTGTAAGAAAGGTTTAAATACACATAACTAGAATTACAGTATCTAAGTTTCACCTCACTAGGAAACATTTGTGACAAGAAAATGTATGCTAACTAAATCAATCAATATCGCTGAAGACCACATTTCTTGTAATACAGAAAATTTTCAATAAATAACATATAGCCAAGTGCCATCTTGAAGCTAACTGCCAGTGGTAAATGTTAGGATGCTAATGGGATAGTTTTAGCTGTTGCTCTTATTTTTCTTTCAATCTTCTTTTTGTCAATATTGTTCCAATCATTATCATCACCAACATCATCATTGTCATAAAATCCAACATGTTGCAGGCCCTTACTTCACAAATTAGCCTAGCAGCTTTTTAGTATCATCATCATCATCATTATCATCATCAGTAGAAGCAGCATTATTGTCTTTACATCCAACTTGTTGCAATAACTTGTTTCAATGATTAGCCTACCAGTTCTGGTATTTTGGCCCTTAACTGCCTGGTCTAGTTTTCTTTGATCATACAAATTATATACATTAGAGACTTGAATCATGTGTAAATCTCACCTCAACAAGTATACATTAGACTTGAATCATGTGTAAATCTCACCTCAACAAGTAAACATTAGACTTGAACCATGTGTAAATCTCACCTCAACAAGTATACATTGGACTTGAATCATGTGTAAATCTGACCTCAACAAGTATATTTAGACTTGAATCATGTGTAAATCTCACCTCAACAAGTATACATCAGAGACTTGAATCATGTGTAAATCTCACCTCAACAAGTATACATTAGACTTGAATCATGTGTAAATCTCACCTCAACAAGTATACATCAGAGACTTGAATCATGTGTAAATCTCACCTCAACAAGTAAACATTAGACTTGAACCATGTGTAAATCTCACCTCAACAAGTATACATTAGACTTGAATCATGTGTAAATCTCACCTCAACAAGTATACATTAGACTTGAATCATGTGTAAATCTCACCTCAACAAGTATACATTTGAGACTTGAATCATGTGTAAATCTCACCTCAACAAGTATACATTAGACTTGAATCATGTGTAAATCTCACCTCAACAAGTATACATTAGAGACTTGAATCATGTGTAAATCTCACCTCAACAAGTATACATTAGAGACTTGAATCATGTGTAAATCTCACCTCAACAAGTATACATTAGACTTGAATCATGTGTAAGTCTCACCTCAACTAGTATGTTTGTAAGATTGTCAGCTCCACTGTACACTGCTCCAGACACTGTGCCCTTGGACCAGTCCACTTTTACTGTTAATAAAGCATAAACACAAATTTAGTCTCTGTGTATTTTGAGATTATCCCCCACTTTTCATGCAATATTTTCATACCTAAGCAAACAGGAATGGAAATAAAAACTTTCACCAAAATCTTGCTGAGAAAAAATTATCAGGAACAGCTAATAATGGAAAGAAAAACTGACAACATCTCCAAGTGGAAATACAATTCAGACTTTAACTTTTTCAAGATACTACTGTTTCTGGAAGCTTACTTCTAGACTCATAACAGTAAAACTATTTCATTTTAGTGTCTACAGGAAATCCCATTATGCTATTTTCTCAGACATTTTAACATCCACTCATTACAGTAAAATGATTATGCCTTGGTATCTTGTAAAAACTGTTTAGTTTTAGGATCAGAAAGAACTCAGTTTTGCAACATCCCTAGACTTTTAATTTCTATTTGTTACAATAAAACTGTTTCCCCCTCTTTATCTAGGTGCTGCATAGTGTACAGTTAGTTTTACCTAATGAGTGATATCTATCCAACTCTTCCATAATTCTATTCTGAAATAAAGAAAAATATCATTAACTTTAAACAAGAGGCAGTTTTGTAAGAAAGAAGAAAAGGTGATTTGTCTGCTACTAATTACATGATGTCATGCTTCAGAAGTAAAAAAAACATATTTTGAGCTGATCTTTAACTTTTAGAAACAAAAAAGTCTGCAAGACTTTTCCTGCCATTTTTTTCAAAGAACATTCTGTAAAACAACTTTTCGACAAGTGAATTAAATAACAAAAACAAAACACAAGAGCTGTCACTGTAAATGAAATATGTCCCAGAAGAGTATTGTCAGCAAACAGAATTCTATACTATCTGGACTATATCTAACCTTGACTTTTTAGAAACTGAGTCTATTCCATGATATGTCATCTCATTAAGATGAACATTTGTGGCAAGTTCTATCAAAAGCCTATAAAAAAAAATAGCAGTTACAGAGTGGACATGAATTGTTAACAGACAGACAGACAGGTGCTATATGCCCTCCTTCAAAGGAAAAGGCATATGCAAAACTTCTTTGTCAATTTTTACTCTTTGCTACATCTTTTGACATAAACATTCATTCTCTCGAGGAAGCAAAATTGTCCACTGTAAACATTACCAAGCAATGAATCATGAACTACTTTTCCTTGAAAACATCAATGAAACAAACCATAAATACCAAAGTAATTAACACAGCTTACGTCACTAGGCTGAGACATATACAGTAACTATCTCAAAAAGACTGTCTTGTTCATACATGAATGTCTGGAAACTGTTCACTCACTTAATATCAGAGTAAATCACGTTTATGACAGATACAGTCCAACCTTACTTAAGCAGCCAGCAAAGGGAAACAGTAATTTTGGCTGCTTAAGCAAGGTGACCGCCTATTTAGGGGGTAGTGTTGGCTCACTTTCTTTAGTACTAGTAGGCATGTGGTTACTTTGAACACAGAATCATAACACTTTTTTAATTGTTGTATCTTCATTAAGTTTTTAATATGATAATTCAAGTTCAAAATACAATCCAAATAGTATCTTGCAGTCATTTAAATTCTATTAGATATTATCATTATTATCACTGACTTTCTAATCGCGGCACGAGCGGTCTCATGAACTAGAACATTGTGTCTACATGTATATCTTTTGCCATCATTTTGTTTCAAAATAAGATCCTCAGTTTAATTTTGTCTTAAGATAAATATTCTGCTTGCACATATCACACTGTTGAAAGAAAAAAAAAGGACTTTTAATTCGATTTCAAGCTTTTGAAGACTATTTTAGTTATGCTAAATGACAGTTCTGACTTCATCTAAAATTCTTAAAAAACATCATTTTTTTCCCACTCAAGCAACTAGTATTTACTCAAACAAAGATTTAAGTAAGCAGAGGATTGCTGATTCTACATTATGCATAAGAAAATATAGATTCTAAAGGGTTGAGGTTTCCCTCCAATCACATTGTAGTATTTTCGAATCTGTTAACAGTTTATTGAAAGTAATCAACATACAAAACTAACTCAGTTAACAATTTCATCTTAGTCAGTCTGTTAAGTGATAATTAGTATGCATATACAAACACTAACTTATAAAGGCATAAGAAAGGCCAAATTATCAAGGAACTTTGTTAAACAGAGTGAACAGGTACACTGAGTGGTCACAATGAACAAGTGGTTGCTAAGAAACAACTAAATTGTTATATCTGCTTTTGAGCTGCAAAACAATGGACTCAGAACATTATAGCTTTTTCGCTTATGTGCCTGCTTAGTCTAAAATTTTCTTTGACAAGTATTAAACTGTGTTGCTCATCAGCCTTGTTAAGTACAAGATCTAGATTGCTTACTGGTCATATGACCATATACTGGTATGCCATGAATCTTATGTAAAAATGACCCTTTTAAAGGGTTCAATAAGGGTGCATTATCATAGATTGTTGTACCTGACCTTTCACTTAAAAATTTCAAAATGACTCACTACTTTGTTTTCCTGAACTATAACAAAACAACTCAAGTCTTCCTTCTTTGCTACTGTTTAACAATAATTTCCTTCTCATTTATAAAAAAAGAATTTCACTGAATTAGACTGATAAAGAAGTCATTTGTACAAAGGAAAACTTTAAACAAAATAATCTGGAAAGACTGAACATAACACAAAGTCATTACGAAGACCATTATGTACATCATTCGGAACAACTCGGGGGACTTCAGTAAGTCACCTCGGAAATAATATGGTAGCCGCCATAATGGACTATTTTATAACACAAATGGTGTCTGCTTTATTGGAGACATTTCTTAAAGGCTCTACCTGTTCATGCTTTAAATTAAAATTTATTTTCATTTTTTTTTCTAATTCATAAGACAAACACTGCTTGAATTCTGTTATGTTTGTTTATAATTTTATTAAAGCCTAGGCGAATTACCATTTGGTGTATTTATACACTTACATACGAGGTATTTTTACGAAGTTGTCGGAAAAGGGAGAGTTGTTACGATTGTATGTACAGGACACAGTCATTATGAAGACACTGATTTTCTCAGACTGCTGAGTAAATATTTACCTACATTTACACTGACAAACTACTGGTGCGAACTATCATTCAAAAACTGACTGTATTAAATATTTGAAATTAGATCATCGCAACCACATGGTCAAGAACATTTAGCTAAACAAAATCTTACCTCTGACCAGCCTTTCTCTGGAAGTTTCTGGACATATTTCATCTTTCCAACACCTTTATGAAAGCCATCTTCAATTCCTTTTGCATTTTTGTCGATCTCTTTAGCAATCTGACCCCTGATGATTGGTAACCCTTTCACAAACTTGAAGAAACTCTTCTTGATTCTGTATGCTAGACCTGGTATGAGTATAACATCATTCTGTCAGTAATTTGGGATTTTTTTTTGTACAAAGACTTTATGAGTCTTAGGTTAAGTTTTGTAAAAAACAAGTAAAATAGATACATAGTTTTTTTCTGAATGGTGAACCTTCTTTTTTATTGTCATTTGGACCTTTTATTGACATTTTATAGAGGTATAGCGTGTACTAAAAAATCAAGACTGTTCGAGACTATTGGCACTTGATCAATGATAAGCAATGTGAATTTAGTTGTGTTACACCTTTGCCTTAAATAACTCTCGTATCATATACATTTTGTATATCATGTATAAGGAGTTATGTATTTCATGGGTATAAGTCCACTAAATTTCAAGCAGTGGTCAATCAAGTGCCAGTGTTCAAGACAAAAAAAAGCACTTTGCAATTGTAGGTTTATATATATTAACAGTCCAATAGTTAAAAAAAACTTTCTTCTCACCCCTCTCATAAACAAGAGTCCTAAAGTTAAATGTATTCTTCCCTGGCCCAGAACAACACTATGATAAAACCTACTTCAGTTATATGAACGTGTTATAGTACTGCAATGGGTCATCAACTTGTTCTAAGATCTAGTCATTTTTTATCCCCTCTAACTATGACTACTTACTTTTTTCCTCATCAAATATAAAGTTGTACAAGGAAATGAAGATAAGAGTGAAACCAAATGTGTATGCAATGATTTGCCATCCCTCTAACTGGTTACATGCAGTGTTTACTTTTACTCGAGCATCTTCTACATAGGGAGCCACTGTCTTTATGACTTCCTGAAAGAGAGTAAAGATAATAGTGAATGTCTACAAACACAATTATAGCTGGTGGGAATAATTAATGTATAAAATGTATTTCAGCCTTTTTTGTGATCGAAACATTTGTAGTCCAAAAAATTCAACACAAATAGGTTGAATATCGTGCTGATTTCTTGTATCCTCAGTCCGTATGGTAAGATATCTGCCTTCTGAGCAGACAACTGTAAAATGTCAACCCTTTGAACAGGTCTGTAAATCTGAAATATTAAGACTAAGACATTTGCATAAATGGTGACACATTTGATAAATGAAGAATTCAATTTTAAATAATGATAAAAAGAGTTATCTGAAATTGCCTGACAAGTCCATTTTTCAGCATACCTGTCTAACCTCACTTTTGACCTATTTTGGGATGATGATATAAGACAATGCTGGATGAATATTTACGCAAAATCTCTTGGTAAATATGCATATACTTAGTCAAAATAAAAGGTACAACATTGTTTGTTAGGAATCAAATAGCTGTAAATATGCTCCATATTCATAAAACTTTTATTAAGTACCCTGAATGAATTACAGTTTCTTCAATAACACATTTTGGTTTTATCAAAACACTTTCTATAGATGGACATTGAAACCTGTTATTGGCCAAATGTTTATAAATATCTGTACAACACAATTGAAAGTTGTAAAAAAAATCCCCATCAATGCTGCTTTTTTTAGATACATCTTGCTGAAAATAAAATATTTTGATGCTTTGAAAAGAAGAATAATAATAAACAGGTTGAATATGTCACAAACAATTACTAAGACTGTCTTCCACGAAGTTATTGTTAAAATAAAAGAGCCAGTATTTATTACTGAAATGTTCTGAAACCTCTGTGCACCGACCCCCACCCAGAACTACTTTCAAATACATGTACGAAATCTTAAACTGCGAATGACTCTGTGTGTACTGTGTACTATGACTTAATTTATGTAACAGTGCAGGCTTTTTAATGCAACCATTATGTGCACTGCTCTCTTCTTTTATCTCGATATGCAAGTGATTTTTGATGAGTGTTTTGATAACTCTTAAATGAAGTATCCACATATGTATAAATACAGCCTTAATAATTGATGACATGTTTCTTCTTTTATCTATCCTTTCCTTTGTTTGATAATTTCTGCATGTATATATCTGATGATATAAGAGCTGATATGTAAGATGACCAGAAAGAGTTCAAAGTGGATACTTCATTTAAGAGTTATATTTATCATTTATAGTTATGCCACATTTTTGGTCATTATCTGTCTGTACTTATTAAACTGGACACTTTCATTTCATTATCTATATTGGCCATACACCATCCTTATGAGGAAATTTTAACAAGTTTCTTATAATAAAAAAATTATTATAATATAAAAAAGATAATTCTAAAAACTTAGTGATTTCATAACCATAAGCCAATGGCCAACATAAATGTTGGAGGGATACATTTACTGGAAATCATTTAAAGAATGATAAATCTATAAAAACTTGTCTTCTTTTTCTGATAAAAATCTAAAACATAAAAATTAATCAATAATTTGTGCAATGCAAATCTTTAATGACTCTTTTTTCTGGACTTGACAAACATTGCTTCTAAGAATTTTCAGGTGTGATGTTGTAATAAAATTACTATCATCAATTTCATTCAATTATTTTATGACAAAAACATTTATAATTTAGCTGTTTGGTTACAAGACAAAGATACATTACCAATAGTATGTATACTTAAAAACTGGGTTGGTCAGAATCATAAGGAAGAAACATTTTTCAGTGTTTTACATCTATAGCAAGACAGTGCCTAGTTCTAGCTTCCAAAACTTTAAAAGCTTAGAACTGCTTTATATCTTTTTATTCTGCTTGATGAGGCTTTTACCTGTATGTAAACACATATAAATGGGTACACTGAAGTTTTTCAGGTAGACAGTACCGCAATTATGTTTTTGTGTTGGAGGGAGTACATGTAAAGTAGACGGGGGATTTGCTGCCAGTTTGTTAGAATATGCCTAATTTTAAGAAAAGTAGCCCTGTATATAAAAAGCTCTGTTTGTAAGTAAATGATCACTTAATTTCAAAAGTCACAGACTGAATTTGCAACTAAAAGCAAGAAGACAAGTACATGTATTTGCTGCAAGACCCCATTGCAACTTGCCAAGAGGAGGTAGGTTCTTTCAATTGAAAATTGTATTTTTGTACTTTTACCAGTATAATTAAAACTACTTTAGAAAATAAAGTCTATGTACATAATCAGATATGAGATTATTTTACATCAAATGGACCAAACTAAAATACTGAAATATGTAACTGAATAAGTATCTGCATTTAAGTTGTCTGATTATTGAGGTTTTTAACTAGTACATGTATTCAAGTTTAGGAGAATACAGTTTCATGTACATTTCATCAGGATTACATAATTATGTCAAGGTTTAGGACCCTGTTATTAAATGTATGTTTCATGAAATCTGTTCATCCAATCTGGCACAGCCTTTCTAGTTATTATGCAAGTTTTTCATCAAAATGATTCCCACTCATAAACATACAGATTATTATAAATAAACAAAGGCTCTTTAAAACAAAATTAAGGATTTTTAAATTTACGACAGTCATCTAAAATCCAATAATAATGACAGTTTGAACAAGGCATGTATATTGTAATTATGATGAAGTAATTCACATAATTTGGCTCTTAAAAGATGCTTCTCTGACTATATATGCCCACTGATACACAAAGTGCAGCTAGAAAGATCATGTGAACCATTAGAAATCTTGGCATTTATCCATTGTGCACACTAGTAAACTCATGGCAACAGGGCAAAGGTGAAAACAACCAGCATTTTCTACTTGGCAGTAAGAGCAAGTGCTCACAAGCATAAAAGAAAATTCTTGTTTAACCTTTTTAATAATAGAAATATTATCTAAAAAATTCATCATCTATACATTATCAATGACTCATTTTTTTCTTTTACAATTGTGTATATACTCATTAATATTTTCTTCAAACAGGAGACTGCTCTATGCCATTATTTCATAGATCTATATATCTACCTTTAAACTTATATGATCATAATTTTTACTGTGCTGTTTAAATTGGTTGTGACATTTTCAGGATCAGTAAAAATGTTTATTCCAGATCCTGTTATTAACACATCATGAGTGTATTCTGTACTTCTCCAAAAAAAAATGTTTGTCAATGAAAACAATTGTGCCTCTGAAGGTGAACAGATTTTATAGGTTGATATTTTATAGATGTTCATCTACGTCTCACTTTGAATTTAGTTTGATCTGCGTCTGCTTATGCGGATTTACCCAATCATATGCAGTTGGGCACATATTATCGCCTGTTTCAGTTTGTCCCATATTTTGCAGAGTCTAAAAAAAAAATTCAAATGATGAAGTTAACATAATTTTTTTTTTTTTTTTTAAATATGACAGCTTAAACCATACCAGTCTTGTTCATCTAATAAAAACACACAGATAATATTAGTATGACCTGAAACATTTGTTTTGTATCTGTTTATCTGCCATTCTATTTAAATTTTGGCTATCAGAATTCCCCAGTTATGGAAGCAATGATGTGATTGTTGCTGAGGAAATTACCCTAGGTTTTCCTTTTGCGAGATTTCCACTCGGTTAAATGCAGTTTAAAATTGCACTAAAAGGTTGAACTACTAACAAATATCAGATATATAAAAGCGATTCAAAGCATAATAAAGTATGCTAATGAAAAGAAGAATTATGAGAGAAATTTGACCTGATTTCAAGTCAGAGTCTTTATTTAATTTTCCCATATCCAGTCATATGCCAGAAAATTCAGCCTACTTTTTGACCCTGCCAGTGGCACTGTTATGAAACCAAGTTATATCACACATGTTTACATTTTTATGAGAAAAATAAAATACAAAATTTACCGTGAACTAGGAAAGACAGAAAGATCAACATTTTTATAAAGAAACTAAAGTTTCAAGATGCAAAATAGTAGCCAGGGTCCAACAGCCTTTTTTTTTTTCGATAATCTGAATATCTGACTAAAAATAAACATAAAAGAAAATATGAAATTACGACGAAAATTGAAATTCGATAAGACACTGTTTTCCATGATCCACAAGAAAAAGATATATTTCAGATATGGTCCGACCAATGTTAAATTATGAGTTCGCTTCTCTTCAAACAAACAAAGATGTATTTTTTTACCTTAACAACTCTGGTTACGTCCTCCATTTTGTAAGTACGCTTGACCTCTCGAATATTCTCGCGGTGCAATATACTCAACATATTAAGTCACATGACTTCTGTCGAGACTGTCAACAGGAAGTGAGTCCAGTTCACTGATGAATAATAAATTCCACAAATTTTATGGGATTTTCTTGTTTCTCCATAAGTAACTGTAAGCTGAGCTTTATCTATTTTTTTGCAGAAGTATTTGTTCGATATATAACGTTTTGTCGTGAAAGATTTATGAGGTTGTGCTGTTGAGATTAATAAGTCAGTTGACTGTGCAAAGCAGCCTGTAGACCTCCTTCATTCAAAACTGTATTAACACTACAGTCAACTTTGATAAAATAGTGATTTCTCTTACCTGCGTTAAGCGTTAATGTAAGATACAAAGTGGAACATTTCTGTTGATTTTAGAAGAGTAAGTATTTATGGGTGGGACAGTGAATGAGTGATTGAAAGTTTACACCTAGGCTCCATTTGCATCAGACATTCAAAAGACTAAGATAATTGATAGCAATTCAGTGAGATATATTTTGCTATGTTTTACAGAATGATTATTTGACTAACATATGTATCATGAAATGCATATATGGATTTAAGAAGAATCAACTGTTTGTCATTATGTAAACACAGCACAACATAGACCTGAAGCACTACTTGTATCCTAACTTACTATGCTTTAAGTGTTGAACCGCTTTTATAGTTATAGATATTTTTAGTTGTTCAACCTTTAAGCCTAATTTTAAACTGCATGCAACCGAGTGGAAATCTGTTAGAAGAAACACCGTGTAATTTCCTCTGCAACAATCACATCATTGCTTTCATCACACAGGAATTCCGAATGACAAACTTGAAATAAAATGTCACATAACAGATACAGAAAAAGTGTTTCAGTTTATACTTATATTATCTTTTTCTTTTTTTTTCTTAGATGAAAGGGACTGGTATGGTTACAGTTATCATATTTTATCTGAACGGTCATCATTTTTGTTGTAAGCTCTGCAAAATATGGGACAAACAAGCGATAATATGTGCCCAGCCACGTACAATTGGGCGAATCTGCGTAAGCAGATGCAGATCAAATTGAGACGTCCATGTAGAGGGTGAACATCTATAAAATGTCAACCTATAAAATTGGCTCACCTTCAGAAGCGAAATAGTGAGACTTACAAAATGTAGACCTGTAGTTGACTTTTGAAATTGTTCTCAGCATGATTTTCTTCAGAAATTTTAATTTGATGATAATTGCCAGCAGTACATTTGAATATCATGAACAACACAAAGAAATAGTAGTGATTTGAAATAGATATCTTTTAAGAACAGATCATGTAAGTTTGACTAAGTATAAGATGCAAATACTAACAGCACTGATATCAATATTAGTTACATGTAGTTTTCAGGTAATTGTTGATTCATTGGTAACCAACTCAGAGGAGCAGAGAAAAGTGTTGAGTGAAAGGTCATCTTGTTAAATTTATGTGTTAGCCTTGAACCAAAGTCAACAAGACTGTCCCATTTTAAATTTGTAAGTTGTAAAATTTTTTAGACTGAAAAGACAGCAGGGTGCAAAGGGTGGACGGGATGTAGAAAGCATCCCATTGCAGAGACACTCCAGCTTCTTTAACAAGCTCAGTGTATTCCATCAACAGGGGTGTGGAATTACTATCCCTATCTTGTCCAACGCGGGACTTTTTGCTGGCAGACATGTTGATATTCTTGTAGCATTTGTCTGCAGGCCGGTGAATTTTAGAGCCAGAAAAAATAGAAAATGTCAAAATTTCTTTCCTTCATTAATTGTGTAAGTTTGATTTCTTCGCAATTTTGTATTATACATAACAATGTGCAAAAACACACCATCTTGCATCACTATTTAACCCTGTGCAAGGCCTCTCGCTGGAAGCACCTGTTATCAGGAAACAAGCTCAGTGATTGGTCTTATCGTGGGAAGGGACCACTGCTGTAATAAATAATGCTCAGTAAAATAGCTGCATTGCAAAGTAGTTTTGGCACAAAATGGACAAATTTGTCATTACATCTTGTGGTACGAAGCCACCTCAAACATCCAAAGAACCTGAATAGCGTAAATCAAAAGCACAAAGAGACAAAGAATATGACTGCAAGGGCTTGTGTATGTTCAAGGGAGCTGGTTTACTAATTTAAAGACAACAAGTTGGACACACTTTATTGTCATATTTGCAAAATGTTCCTGCAGACCGCTTGTATTTGTTTATTTTGGCAAGGGAACTTCGGCTGCGGACAAGTAGATATTTCAGTCCAGCTTGTCTGTGGGCAAGTGGAAAAATCCAAAATTCCTTACCCCTGATCGATACTCAGTTTAAAGTGTCATCCGAAAGACAATATCATTTGTGGGATTGAACTTGCAACCTTTGGATTACAACATAGTACAAGAAAAGCTGTTGTATAGGTTAAGAGTGAGTAACTCCTTTCCCCGCTACTGTTCATGCTTAGAAAAATATCAGCTTAATTAGCTTAGGCCACGTTCATCCTTTTGACTAGAAGACTGGTATGAACTTAGGGAGTGGTTCATGTGAGTCAAAAAGAAGTAATTTTGTACTTAACATATATAAGGAAACTGGATGTATCTTGATTTCCATTTATGTTTTTTGATGATGGAACAAAACTAAGACACAGGTTCTTTACATTAAGCACCACATATTACCCAATACCCATAATATTCACTTGGGTCAAGCTGGATTTTGACCAGAGGGGGTGGAGAGTGTGTGGTTACTAAATTGCCAAGAAATCTAGCTTATAATCAAGAGTAGTGTATATACATGTAGTCCTAGATTGGAACTATTCTTTGATAACAGGATAATGTTGTAATATTACTGTTTCTGTGGTGTTACATATTCATTGGAAGACATTCAAGATTTCAGCATGATGGAACATTTTAGAGATTAATGACCAGCTACCTAATTATAATCATTTGTATTACCAGAATTCATGTGCTGTGTCACAGTGATGAACAGATTTTGTAGGGAAAATTAAGGATCTAGAACTGTATGTTCATTATCTGTGTAGTTAATAACAGGCTTCTAATTGGCATGTAACGAGTATTGATTACTTTTTCTGTACAGATAGGGAATCTTTAGTCTTTCATTTATTCAGAACCTTGAAACAGATGGTGTAATTATTACGTATATATTTGGATTTGTTTGCTAAGCTGGTTTCTGCAGTGTTTACGGAATTATTAGATGTGTGGTCATGTGATAAAGATGACATTAATGCATTATAAGTTTTAAGAATCTGCTTCTTCACTTTTTGTTTTCATGTATTTATTCATTATTACTTTACTATGACACAGATTTTTTGAAATATTGACACAGATGTTTTTGAAATACCACACTCCTGCAAAGATCAGTCCGGCAGCTCCTTCTTACATTAAAATTTCTGAAATGGATGTGTCCGTCATTAGATTTGGACAGACCCATTTGTCATTTATAGGGGTGTTAATTGAAAATCTACTGACCTGAAAAGTAACAGCTGTAGGTCATGATCAGACTGCACCGGTTACAAAGGAAAACAAAAAGCAGAACCAATTAGATTGTTGCCAACACAATGGCAAAAGTACGTGCTCATCACTGTAATTGTTGAAACATTCCATGTATTGTATTTTAATGGCTGCGGTTTTGTGACAATATCATTCTAAACATGGAAATTTTTCATTGCATCATCGATAGTGGTCACTTTGTGACCTATGAAACACCCTCTTAATTGCCTGTTATAAAATAGTAACCATTTTTTTTAACATCTGACTTTTAAATAGTGAGACTGCTGATAACTGAATCCTGGAAAACGCATGATACACGTAAGAAATTTTGAGTTTTCAACATTTCATTTTAAGTATTCAGTTTAGCCATATAAACAAAGTTGTGGGCACTTTTACTTAACTCAGTCACTTCATTCAATATTTCACAGATTTTTTCGGGAATTCAAATGAATGAGAAATCTTATGATATTGTTTAACAGGGAGGGTGCCTCTTATCTTTTCATGGTTATGTATTTGTATGAAAAGAGTTTCAAGATGATAAGGTTATTGACAGTCTACATAGGCACATTAGACTACCAGCAGGTAATTTGATTATTTGCTTTCTCCTTTGTTTTTGTTTTCATTGGATAACTTAATCATAATAATGCACTGTTTGTTTGAAAGGAGGGGAGTGGTGGAAGGGGGGAAGACAGAATTGATGTTTTGACAGAAAACATAACCAAACGAATATGTTCAGTTGGTCATAATGGTAGATGCCCATATTGGCTTGTTGTTGTTGTTTGTTTGTTTTTGTTTTTTTGCAAGTGGGGGGTTGCATGTTTGTCATAACCTTGAGGTTTAGGCATTCATATTTGGAGTGAAAGGTTTTCAGTCCAGTCACAGGTAATTTCAGTGTGATGGGTTACAGGATATGAATGTGGGAATAGAAATGTATACTAATTGGTGCCAAGGAGTTGTCCTGTTTCAGCAACAGCTGTAAGCAGATAATCTATATATAGATTCTGGAAAATACCAAATCTAGACCCATAGTGATGTTGAAGTATAACAGGTTAAGTGACCTGGGTATGTTACCTTTCAAGAGATGTTAGATTGTAAGCACAAGGCTTGTTTGAGAGTCATTGTCAGACCTTAAAGACTTCTCTACATGGGCATGCCTGAGTCTGAAGGCCATTAATTATGATGAGATGGGGGATTTTGAAATGAAAGAAGACTTAGTGATTGGTCTAGGTTGTTAATCTCTTCACTTATAATGTAAGTTCTGTGAGTTGAGCTTGAGTACATGTAAGCATCCTATATCAAGATGCTTTAAAGGGTAGTTTGAGTAAGCATCCTATATCTAGGTGGTTTAAAAAGAAGCTTGAGTAAGCATCCGATATCTAGGTGGTTAAAATGGTTGTTTTAAGCGTTTTCCAAATGAGCCAGGATGCAAATTAAAGCCAAGGCAGTCAATGTATGTTCTTCACAATATGCTTGCCACTTGAGGTAATCCCATCTGCATAAAAAAAATCAAGTTATCATGTTTAGAGCATGTATACCCCTCATTGAAATGCCATTGGGAGGCATGCATTTTGCCCAGTTTTTATTCAAAACATCATCTAATATTGTTCTCAATGCCCACTCTCATGTACTTACTCTATAACTGGGAACAGTTATTTAAGTGTGTTTGATTGATTATGAAATAGTGCATTTGTCTTGTATTCTTGAAAATGTTTTATCAAATATTTGTTGAAATTTATTGATTTCATTGAGGGGAGTGTTTAAATGGTGGTATACACTTTTTTGAAAACAACACATTAAGAATTTGTGTTTTAATATTTAAATATGAGTAGGGCATATTTCATCTACAGCACAACAATAAGACCATAAAACAGCTGGGTGTTGTAGGTATCATAAAATATTATTCATTATTTACAGGAAGCTAACAGTTTTGTTTTATAAGCGCTAATAAAAGCTTGTTGTTTCTAAAGAATATTGGCACAATCTGTGGGAAGCTTTATGAATATTCAGCACAGAGCAGATCTCAGGATGGTTGTGTTTGTTACTGGCTGTCATGTACTATACCACATTTAGGGTTATATATATATAAGAACAAGGGTATATAGAATCATACATCTCTTTGTCTAATAGACTGCAAGCTTTGGAACAGGATTCAAACAGATTTTATTCATGTCATCAAAGGTAAACACTATCGGTAATTCATTGCAGCCTGTTACCTGTGAAATTAAATTCCACAGCTCGTAAAGATTTATTGAATTTTCTTTATTCAAATATTGCTCAGAAAGCTGTATTGATTGAAGTGTTTGTGGTGGCTGAAAATTCTTACATTGATTTGATTTTAATATTAAGGAAACCTAGAGAAAGATAAATACTGAAACTGGTTTTGTTAAGTAAAAACAGTAGCTTTGTAAACAAACTTTGTTGCATGTCACTTACAAGTGCATTATTACACTTTTAACAGGAAGAGGTCATTCAAAGTGGATTAGTTACACTATACAAGGCTTTATTAGATTGTTTCTCCCTGTATGCCAAGTGATTAAATGTAAGTGACTGATTGGCTGCTCCCATAAACACACAATATATTAATTTATTGGGACCTTTGGGGGATCATGTGCGTGTGTCAAGTTGCCTTCAGGGACTGGAGACTTCTTCGCAATAGCTTAATGCGAGACTGACATTTCCTATCACAAGCATCATAAAGGCAGAAATCAATACACTATTACAACCTCTGTTATTACGGTCAGTAGAAGAGAGTTTCATTGTGATGTATGTAAATATAAAGACAGTTGAACAGGTGACTGGTTCCTTTTATTTGTGTATTGTTGTCAAATAAATGAAAGTTTGATCTATTGACATCAGGTTCAGTTAGACTTTGATTCATTTTTCAGTTTCAGGTAAAATGTATCACTTCAGGAAATCTTTAAGAGCAAAGTGATGATCTTACTTTTTCTCTTTTTTGTGAGTAAGTTTGAGGGTCCACTGTTTTGTCACTGCCAAATCATCTTATATTGACTGTAGATGTCTATGTCAAGAAGTATTTAGGACAGAATAAAGCAAGAAGATTCGGAAATGGATAACAGAGACTTTAGCTTCTTGATTACTTTTAGATTATGGCTTAGAGACTTTTTATGGTAGATGAAATTCAATAAGGAGTTTAGGCTTGTGTGACAGAATAAGATTATTTCCTGTGTTAAGTGTGGCGACATTGTTAGAAAGCTGTTGGGAATGGTTCCATCTATGTGTGAGATTTGTTTTGGATCAAACATAAAGTGCTTTTTATGTGAATCACTTACTTGATTTATTATGAGCAATATTATCAGAAGATGCAAGTGGCATGGACTTGTTGCTATAAATAGTTGTTATGAAAAGGATTCATATTTTATGTGGAGTTTTGGTGTAACAGGTATAAGTTTTATTACATCTCTAATGAGTGCTTAGAGTAAATAATGCAGTGCTGTAGGTTGGATAAGAGATCAGAAGAGTGCAAATAAATTTCTTACTGGGATGCAGTACTTTAGAATATTACATTTAGTGTGCAAATGCATTTTGTTACATCTGTATCACAGTACAAGCGCACTGAGACGGGAGTCTAGAGGAATAATTTTCTTATTTGTCTAAAAATGTGAGTGAAACCCTGGTAACATATATTTTTGATATACTAGTACTGAACTAGATATAGACAGGTCCTGTTTCTCATTTGCTCTTGTTCACACCACTTCTAGAGCCTGTGGTTCCAACCAGTAAATAGAAGAAAACTTCATGCATATACATATTTCTCAATAACTTCTTTTTAACCTCTTTCAGATACTAGATATCCTTTCAGAGTTCATGAATAACTTTCCAAATTGACATCCTTTGACCTGTACAGAAATCTAGGTCATAGTTCATAGGCCATATACGAAAAGTGATCATTTGTTTAACTGATGACTTGGTAGCAGTTGGCTGTCAGATTCAAATGTATTACTTGGAGGTTTCACTTACTGTGACATAAATTTTGAGAGACATCATCTTAAAAGTGAAGGATATTCCAAATTCATAACATCTGTAACCAGGAGATGCATTGTATGGTCCCCTACACCAGTAGGTTCATGTATAACTTGAAATAACAGCACTTTAGACCACAAAGTTATTGGTTTGAAACAGAGCTGGTAGACATACATAAATGAAACCTCATGTATAAGTAGCTCTTACAAATATTTAGCATCAGATTGCATTTCCAGTGTAGGCATTCAAGGTCAGTGTTACTGTTAATTAAAATGTAAAAACTGTTTACAATTCAATAAATTAACTTCAGAATGTCGTGTTGAGGTAAAACTTGGTTTGTTAGTAGTTTGTATACAGTTGTCACTTGATATTGCTTTTGGGATGTCTAAGGTCAAGGTCACTGGTACTAAAAATACAAATGCAGTTTTTGGTCAGTAATCTCACTTTGGAACGTTGTTATTCAATAAACTTTTTTTTTAATTTCCCTAATTACTGTTGCTTTTGTTCCTGAGACAAGGCAGAATCTGTGGGTATTTATCACTTTCAGTGTTTACTCTAGTTCCACTTAGTTGTCTCAATAAGTGGTAAACTTCAGGGTTTCTAGAACTACTTAATACACACATTTATTCATTTATCAGATTTGGGTGTAAATGGGACAGGTCAGGATTTAGGATTTTCAGGAAAATTTGTGTCAGAATGACACAGTATCTGTTAATGATTATAGCCATACATGCCATACATCCCGGATCGTCCAGGGATTGTCCCGGAAATCGAGGGCCCGTCTCGAAAAGTACAACCAATGTCCCGGAAAACATGAAAAACGCGCATACCTTTGATCAGGCCAGTCTGATTTTTGACACGCCGCTAATCCTTTAATTATTCGTTAGGATAATATCTTCCGATTCGGTGAATACACCGCGTGTCATTGATAACCAATTAACAAATGACCGCTATCTGCTATCGATTTATTGACTTGCTGTGCATTAATTAATTTGTAAGATATCTGCCCCTTTCAAAGACTGTCGCCGCGGTAATTGGCGTTAATAGAGAAGCTACTTAAAATTAAATTTAATGCAAACGCGCATAAAACTCGTGGTGAATATTGTAATGTTCGATCAAATTGCGCCGATACTAGTAATACGAAGCATAGACGACGCTGTCATCAAACACCCATGATTCAACTTGAATTCGAGTTTATGATGTTAATTAATTAATGGTACACAGTTATTATTTTATGATTACTGCTACATAGTCGAGAACGAGTGACAAAATTTCTACTCGTCCTGCATCACCATCACCAGTCCAGGTGACCTAGGAGAAAAACGATCAACGATACTGTGCGGTTTACTGAATTAAAAAAAGCACAGTGCTCCCCCTTACTCATGCTTCCGGTTTCGTTTTGATAGCGTATTACATGGAGAATTTACTGTCAGTAAACTGTGACGTTATGATATACACATCTATGGGTATATTTCTTGCGGTTTTTGCACTCTTTCTGCAGGATGATCGATCAGAAAATTATACTCGTCCTCCTACCTTCTCCACTTGTAAATACGAGTGAACGTTTTTTTTTGAAGTGGTTGAGAGGGGTGGGGGAATAATTGTCGGATGGTCAGACCGATTGAGCTTGAAACATTTCTGCAAGTCTGTCAATTACTATGCTCTTGCAACTTAAATAAAAGCTATTAAACTGATGGTACTGATGTGTATTTGAAAGACATGCACGGCTTTTCCCGCCAAAAACGAAATCCCGTCCAATTTTGTGTGCTGCCAACGGTAGGGCATTGAAAGTATATGAATAGTTGTATGTCCTGGAAAATCAGCTCAAATCCCGTAAATTCGATATCAAAATCCCGGAAATGGCCAGAAAAATTATGGCAGATTATAGCCAAGTGTTGAAGTTTGTAAGCTTTAGGAGAGAATCACTGCAGAAAAATAGTAGTGTTTTTTTAAACTGAAATAGGGAAATGTTTGGCAGTATGGGGTCACTAGATGCTTCTTATTCCAAGTGTCATAAGAATAGGATGTCCTTTACATTTGTTATAACTAGATTAACCTGTAACCAGTTGGCAGGCCTATTTTGTTTGTCTTTATGACCAGTGCAGACCATGATCAGCCTGCACATCCATGCACTCTGATAATGATCTGCACTGTTTACTTTTCAGTCAGTATACTTACAATTAATACCCCTACAAATGGTAAATGGTACTGCCCAAATTGAAAGATGGACAAGTCCCATTTTATAAATTTAGCAGGCTAACCGTTAACAGAGAGTGTTTAGTTTGGACCACTGAGAGGGAAAATTTAAGAAATACATGTAAGAAAGGGTAATATACATGAGTCAGTGCAGAATTTTCTACTTAATTTCAAAATAATTTTTCAGTCATGTACCTATTTTGTCTGGAATTGACTAGTTAACTAGAAAATTAGATAAAGACTTGAGGGATGGAAGATGAATTGCACATTTCTGCTTTTTAAGATCAATACTTCAGTCATGACAAGTTTGCGGACAGGGAAAACCTGTCTGTTGAGTGATTGTTGTGATGGTTTGGTTAAAGTTTGAAGCATATCATGTGTGAAATTAGTGTACTGATTATTATCAATATTCTAAATACAGTCAAACTTGTCATATGCGACTTTCAATGGGACCATCCAAAAAAGGCCACATATGACAGGGAGTCTTTTAATCCAGGTCCACAAAAAATGTAGTCAGTTGTTTCATATTGCTATACATGTATGTACATGTTTGTATTTTCTTAGATTGTGTTATTGTTTTTTCATTGAAGATATAAGATAATCTCTCTTTACATAATTTATTCTATTATAGAGTTAAAAATGGTTTTAAAAATAAAGATGTGTACATGCCTTATTAAGTTATTATAGAAATTATCACGTTTAAAAATAAAATAAAAATATTGAAATATTTTCAAGTCAGTTATCTTTGCATCAGTATTCGATATGCCTGGATATTTGTACATGTCTCTATCTGCACATAACAATTGGTCAAACAGTTGTTATCATGCCTATCCGCAGGTAACGATTGGTCAAACAGTTGTAATCGTGCATTCATTCATAGGTTTAAATATAGTATTTTTATGTGTTTTTTTTCTCTCTAAAACTTGGACAGTTATGACCAATTGTTTCATATTGTAATTTGAATATACATCAGTTCCAGTGATAAAAGTCATTTAATTCAGCTATATAAACATCACGGGGTGCAAAAATTAGGGTCGTTTGTCGTGTCAGACATGTAGTCTTTCAATTCAGTGACTTTATATAGTGATTCACTTCGGGCGGTCTTAAATAGGGTCTTATGCAACAGGAAGTTGTTTAATTCAGTGAGTTGCTTAGGCAAAAGTTTGACTGTATTTCACATTTCCATATAAAACAATGCATCATGGTGACAAAAGAATTTGTATGTTTTATATTCAAATCATGTTTTAAATAAAGTAAAGTGACCTAAGATGCTTTCTTATGAACTTTCGTACTTTGTTTTGATTATGTAGTAGTTCGGGGCATTTATACATGAAACGAATGCATGTGGTTTTTGGTCCAATATTCAAAAAGGATATAATGTGAGCGCATGAATGAAGAGTGTATGTGATCAGTCATGAAACAGCAAACGAAAATAGAAATTCTAAATATAGTTTTTATACCATTCATAATGCTGTAGCCTATGATGGAGAAACTACCCATTTTTCACTATCAGGAAATGTTGGCATTGGGTGACAGTGGGTCTGTAGATGGGTATTCATAGACGTAGTACACACAACAGTTTACTGTTAATGAGCTGCTTTAAAAAAAACGAAAAGCAGAATCATCATATAGGCTGGAATCATATATGTCAATTTTTTCTGAGCCCTAATTTCGTCATATGTAAAAGGATAATTATCAGTCATAGAATTGAATATACTTACCAAATTCAGTTGTTGTTTTTTGTATGTCACTGACCTGACCATCCCCACCCTCTCCACCAAAAAATTGCACCGATCATCAAAATTAAACAATTGGGCAAAATATCCCATCCAAAGTCTGAACCAAAATGATCCCAGAGGTCTAACGCACTTATTATCCCCCCGTCAAAGGCGGAGGGGATATTAGGAATGCCCTTCGTCCGTCCGTGCATCCGTGCAGTCTGTGCGTCCGTGCGTCCGTCCGAAACAATTTGTCCAGAGCATAACTCCAAAACTACTTGAGGGATTTTATTCAAACTTCATACACTGACAAAGCACATTGGTAGGTAGTGCAGTGTGAAAGTGCAATAACTCTACCTTGCCTTTTTTTTAGAGTTATTCCGCTTTATCAAATTTACTTGATAAATTTTGTCCGGAGCATAACTCCAAAACTGCCAGAGGGATTTTATTTAAACTTCATACACTGACAGAGCACATTGGTAGGTAGTGCAGTGTGCAAGTCCAATAACTCTACCTTGCCTATTTTTAGAGTAATTCCCCTTTATCAGAATTACTTGATAAATTTTGTCCGGAGCATAACTCCAAAACTACTTGAGGGATTTTATTCAAACTTCATACACTGACAGAGCACATTGGTAGGGAGTGCAGTATGCAAGTGCAATAACTCTACCTTGCCTATTTTTGGAGTTATTCCCCTTTATCAGAATTACTTGATAAATTTTGTCCGGAGCATAACTTTAAAACTACTTGAGGGATTTTATTCAAACTTCATACACTGACAGAGCACACTGGTAGGTAGTGCAGTGTTCAAGAACAATAACTCTACCTTGCCTATTTTTAGAGTTATTCCCCTTTATCAGAATTACTTGATAAATTTTGTCCGGAGCATAACTCCAAAACTACTTGAGGGATTTTATTCAAATTTCATACACTGACAGAGCACATTGGTAGGTAGTGCAGTGTGCAAGTCCAATAACTCTACCTTGCCTATTTTTTAGAGTTATTCCTCTTTATCAGATTTACTTGTTTACATTTTAAAAATCCCAACATATACATGTATATCTAATTCTTGAATTCTTGAACTTATTATCCCCCCGCCAAAGGCGGAGGGGATATTAGAAATGGTCTCTGTCCGTCCGTATGTCCGTTCATTCCAGTTTTGTCCGGAGCATAACTCCAAAAGTACTTGAGTGATTTTCTTCAAACTTCATATACTGAAAGAGCACATTTGGAGGAGGTGCAGTGTGAAAGAATAATAACTCTACCTTGCCTACTTTTAGAATTATTCCCCTTTATCAGATTTAATTGAAAAACTTAGTCCGAAGCATAACTCCAAAAGTGCTTGAGCGATTTTCTTCAAACTTAATACACTGACATAGCACATTGGTAGGAAGTGCAGTTTGCAAGAACAATAACTCTACCTTGCCTATTTTTTGTGGGATTTTCTTCAAACATTATTACATTGAGTGTTTGAAAGTACAACCTTCAGGTAGCTTCTTCCCGGCGGGGGGGTTAACCATGTGTAACATGGCTCTTGTATTGTAAAGGGAGTGAAAGCTAAGGAAATGTTAATCATTATTAAACGTATGTCATCAGTGTTTCAGGTTAATACCTTGGTTAAATTTCAGTAACTTTTATTCAGTGAAATGACATAGTGATTAAAATGGATGAGTTGTCAGTAACAACTAGTCCATGATTTATGTTATAACTTTGACAATATCAAATATAGTTGGAGCTCCTAGCAGCACTGTTAATACTGTAGATATAACATACTGTACCCCATAGTGTAGCATGGTAAGATTAGATTACCAGGAATAAATGTCAGGAAGATAATGCAAGTCTTGGTAGGTATATACATACTAGTGTATCTGAAGTATACTGTGTCACTATAAGTGTTGCTGAATGATACTGCATTATTATATTTTAATGTACAAGAAAGGTACTGATGTTAACATCAAAGAAAACTGATGTATTTGCAAGAGCAAGTTATAGGTACAAACATAGTGCATTAGCTTTAAATAATAATTCTTTAAATTTTTGAAGAGTTATATTTTAATCTAAGTTACAAAATAGTAGTGGAGGGGAAGTGCATTGGACTCCTCATCTTGAGGTCGCTGGTTATATTGCCACCAGGATAAGAGTCTTTTATGACTTTCTGTATTCCAAACTCAGGGCAGGGTGTACTATACAATTTAAGTTGCAAAAATCAATCTAAAGTGATGGGGGACATTAGTGGATTATCTACCCTGAATACTCTCTGATATTACATTGGTCCTTCCATTTGGATTCCTCTGCTTTTATCGCTATTTTCTCTTTTGGTATAGTGATAATTAAGCCTAATTAATTGCAACAATGGTAGTCAGATTACAAATTAAGTTTCGCAACATGTTTTGTTAACACCATTATCTTTGGGTTTTTTTGATAATCTTGACTGTTTATTTAATATATAAGTGACAATATTCACAACTAAAAGTCAAAACCATCACAATTAGAAACAAGGATAAAGTTAGAGGATTCCAACTGAAAGGACCAATGTGCTATTTGGTCTACCTTTGATGTTATCTGAGTAAGGGAGATAATTTGTTATCAGGAATGTCTCTCATTAAATTCAAACCTTAGAAATACCCTAGACCAGCTCTCTTGTCTAAAATCAAATTCAATGATCCTATGTTTATTTGTTTTGTGATTTTCTAAATGAAATATTCAGAAAGATGCTTACCAGATCTTCTTCAAAAACATGTAAACTAGTTTTTATGATATTTTATCACAGAATTTCACAGATTTTATTATTCCACAAACTTTACTATCTTACAACACCTGGTAGGAAAAAAATATTGATAAGTTTTTTATGTATTTTCTTAGTGGATAAGAGTTTCTAATAGCTAATTCCTGATCAGTTTTATCCATTGTACATGAGAAATTACTTAAATTTCAAAGCTTTCTATGAACAAATTATAGTGGAGCAAAATTTTACTTTTATTTTTTCATACATTAAATTCAAAGAATTTTTTTAACCGAAAGAAATCTGTATGTTCAAATATTTAAATTATGGTTGCCCTGTTCTCTTTCCAGCAGTCATTGTATATTTAAGAGTTTGTTGCAGTGATTAAAATGAAAGGGTCAGTCTTACTAATAAAGGTCCTTTTTTTGCCAAGTTAAGAAGTTTTTTTTGTAAGTTAAGAAGGTAGGTTTCTGCTGATTAGAATAGCTCTCAGTTTTTGATTCCAAGCTCTAAAAAATTTCAACCACTTTTAAGAGTACAGATAAAGCATTTAGACAGCCATAAGGATTTATCTTAACGTTTAATACTGTGAAGTTTTTTGGAGCCTTTCTTTCTGAGATGAAACTGATTGCCAAACAAAAACGTAGACAGAATTGATCTAGCTGAAAAAAAAAATAACAGGATAACAAAATATGTGCCAAGTTGATAATGGAACTAACCTGAACCACCTAGTTCCAAATCTGCTTAATAATTTGAAGACAATTGCACTCACTGGCTTATTGGTGCAGTGCAATCAAATGGATTGATGCATTGATCAGGGTTGACCTCTTGAAAGAATTGAATATTTCCTATCATGTCACTGTAACACTAACAGTGCTTCCCCAACCCCAACACACACATGCCACACACACCCCAAAGAGAAAAAGACAACTTGCTTCTACAGGGAAACCAATTTTAGCAATTTTTACAGTGGAAGCTTTAATGCAAAAAAAAAAAAAAGATTAACTTCAAGGAATTTAGGTCTCCCAGAAGAAAAATCCAAATGAAATTATATTTAATTTAGGGCTTTTTATGAGATGCTTAATTTATTTAAATCTAATTCTGCAAAATTTATAGAACTGAGTTTGGATGTATCCATTATTATTCAGAGGGGTGTTAATTAATAACTGACTGATTGAATAGTGTATAGAGCAGACCATGTTCTTTTCGACAGGAAAGGAGTTACTCACTTTAATTTACAGCTTCTCTTGCACTGGGTTGTAATCCACAGGTTGCAAGTTCACTTCCCCACTGCTCCACTAATAATATTAATTGTCTTTCATATGAGGCTTTGAACTGAGGTTCCCTGTAGTAACTCTTTACACTGAGCACCAACAAAAGAACCAGGAGCGGCTCTGGTAGGTGTTCTTTATCTTGCACCATCCTCTACAATCTCAAATAAATAAACTCTTCTGGGGGTGTCGGTCATATGATGAGTATTTAGATATACTGCTAAGAGATACTGGTAACAAGGTGATAGTTCAAGGTTTACAAGAGTAAATGTGCTACAGTGAGCTTGCATTGAAAATGACCTTATTAGCATTATTGAAAAGAAAATCTTCATGTCTTAATTTGAAAACATTACATTGAAAAGACTTCCAATGTCAAGGTCATATAAACTATTAACATTCTTTATAATGGTATTCTTGCCTGTTCAGTAGTCTGTAAAATGTTATTGAATATAAGTAATACATGTAGGCTTTGTCCTTTTAAAATAAGTTACTCATATCTTTTGTAGAGGCTTGATGATAACACTGAACTGTAGAAAGATATTCAGAGCAAAAAGTGTTTCCTTGCATAAGTCCTTCACATGTTCTTGTAGTGGCATGATATAGTAAAAATTCTCAAGTGTCTTATTTTGGTTGGGATTGTGGTGCTTTATTGGTTTGCTATTGAAGGAGAACCTGACTTCACATGTTCATATCATTTCTTCAGTTTATTCTCAGGTAATTGAGCAGGTATTAATTTTTCCGACATCACTGTTAAAATTAAGTTAGACTGATTGAAAAGCCTTTTAATTTGCTCATTAATCAGAAGACAGTTTTCTTTGTTGTTGGAATGCCAGGTTTCCAATCAATAATTCAGTTGTTTTATGATGAGAAAATTATAAAGTGGTTGTTAATTAAGATCAATTGGCAGAAACATCCTGCTTGTTTTATTCGGTTTGAAGGTACAGGTGTGCTCAAATTCTCTGAAAACCACATTATTTAATTAAGGGTACCGAAAGTCAAAAATATCTATTAAATAATTTTAATTATCACATGAAGTTATTGCGTATTCCAAAATGAAAAGCACATCTTCAGCCTGGAAATGCCTGGCATTTCAAATGATTTTTTCAAATCAAAATTTGGCTTTACACCCAATTAATAGGCGGTGCCATTGTTGCTGAAATACACAGTGAGATTAACTGAGACTCTCATTTTGTGACGTTATAGTTACCCACTGATAATGGCGATAGTTCATTTCAATCTTCCATAACTGCACGATCTGCCTTCCTGTGATGAAAAAATCACTACTTTTGATTAAGCATTTATTCTTTTAATATTCGTAAAATTGTCAAAACTTAACAATAAATGCACAAAATTTATTATGTCAGTTAAATTTGTGACTCGTTTCCCTTTACCCCCTATTGTATGTCAGGAAATTATTCGGAATGTAATTACCTCCCTTTATTTTGAAATGCCTATTTTTCCCTCGGTTGGTGGGTGGTTAGCTAGATGAAGAGAAGCTCATGTGTGTCTGAAAATTATCAATTAGCAAGGTAATACAAGTTATTAGCAAGGAGTTGCAGGTGTTAAATCTGCATAATTGATGTTTCCTTAGCCATTGTGAGTCAGTACACTTTTGGTTTTAAGTAGATACATGATTTATTCATATAATTACTGCTACTTTTGCAATTCGAAGCTTATTAAGGCAGTGTCAAGTTGACATCTGAGCAGCTGCTCACAGTTGGTTAGATAAGGATCAGGTAGATGCTAAGCCAATAAAATAAGAGGTTAAGGACTGTGGTTTAGGGTCAGTTTTTCAGGTGAAAAAAAAATTGATTTTGGCCTAGTTTACAATATTCAGAGATAATAAGACACAGGGCTACACAGGTCATCATTTCTCTAGATTTTAGTAAGATTATTTTTTCATTTATCTAGAGTAACCCTCTTCATTTCTACTGGTAGAACCAGTATTAATGATTGAGCAGTCATGCTTTTCATTCCTTGTTTTCAAAGTTATTCAAGGTTTGATTCTAAAATTTCAGAGTTATTCTCCTTAATAAGGAAATCAACACATTTTCAACAAATAGCATACACACTTAAGTCTGGTTTAAATTGCTTAGTGTACTATGGTTTACTATGATTGTGTTTCTGCAATTATTGCATCTTTGAAGCTGATAAGGGAATACTGTATGATGCATATAGGAAGCCAATATTTGTCAAACCCTTCCTGAACATCCTGCAGACAAAAATATCCAGGTTTTATTACAAACGCCTAACTACTAACAGAAAAAGTAGCTCTTATGAATATAGAACTACAGGGGGAAAATGTACATAAATCTTGAACTCCATGGTAAAGTGATCATTAATCAGAAACTCCATGGGAAAATGTACATGAATCTTGAACTCCATGGGAAAATGTACATGAATTTCTGAACGAAATATACATGGATCTTGAACTCAAGGGGAAGATGTGCTTGAATTTGAAACTCAAACTCAGGGGAAAATATACATGAAAATAAAATGCGAGGAAAAATGTATTTGACTCTGACTTTGGGGGTTATATAGGAGTCACCCTGTGGTTGTTTGGGCAGTTGGTCGGGCTGTACCTTGTCCGGAGCATAACTTGAAAACTTGGTTGGTGGGTTGGGTGGTCAGTGGGTCTGGCGGTCTGTTGTAATTTCCTTGTCTGGAGTATAACTTGAAAACTAATGGTCTGAATTCAATGCAACTTCATACAATGGTCAAGCACAATGAGAGGAATTGCAGCATCCAAGAGTCATAACTCCACCTTCACTATTTGCAGAGTTATTGCCCTTTATTGATTTTCTTTGTCCGGAGCTTAATTTGAAAACTAATGGTTGGAATTCCGTGCAACGTCATACAATGGACAAGCACAATGAGAGGAAGTGCAGTGTTCAAGAATCATTACTCCATCCTCACTATTTGCAGAGTTATTACCCTTTGTTGGTTTCCCTTTGTATGGAACATAACTTGAAAACTACTGGTTTGCATTCAATGCAACTTCATACAATGGTCAAGATTCATAACTCCATCTTGACTATTTGCAGAGTTATTGCCCTTTGTTGGATTTGGCCAGAGCATAACTTGAAAACAGCTGGTTGGAATTCATTCAACTTCATAAAGTCTTCAAGCACATTGACAGAAAGTGCTGTGTACAATAGCCATAACTCCATCCTCACTATTTGCAGAGTTATTGCCCTTTGTTTGTTTTCCTTGTCTGGAGCATGACTTGAAAACTACTGGTTGAAATTCATTGCAACTTCATACAATGGTCAAGCACAATGAGAGGAAGCGCAATGTTCAAGAATCATAACTCCACCTATATTTGCAGAGTTATTGCCCTTTTTTGGTTTTCCTTGTCTGGAGCATGACTTGAAAACTACTGGTTGGAATTCAATGCAACTTCATACAATGGTCAAGCACAATGATAGGAAGTGCAGTGTTTAAGAATCATAACTCCACCTTCTATATTTGCAGAGTTATTGCCCTTTGTTGGTTTTCCTTGTCCAGAGCATAACTTGAAAACTACTGGTTGGAATTCAATGCAACTTCATACAATGGTAGAGCACAATGACAGGAAGTGCATTGTACAAGAGCTATAACTCTGTCTTCAAAATTTGCACAGTTATTGCCCTTTGTTGGTTTTTCTTTGCCTGGAGAATAACTTGAAAACTATTAGTTGGAATTCAGGGCAACTGCATACAACGGTCAAGCACAATGACTGGAAGTGCATTGTATAAGAGCTATAACTCCATCTTCAGTATTTGCAGAGTTATTGCCCTTTGTTGGATTTCGTTGTCCAGAGCATAATTTTAAAACTACTCATTGGAATTCAGTGCAACTTCATACAATGGTCAAGCACAATGACAGGAAATGCAATGTACAAGAACCACAGCTATCTTTAATTGCCCACAACCATAACTCTTTTTCAATTTATTTACAAAGTATTCTGTTACTTATAACTTCCTCAGTTTGGAAGAGGTCTTTTGGGGGTATTAATCACATTTAGTGATAGCTCTAGTTTTGTATTTGTCTTTTATATCTTTCAGATACGGAAGCAATGGTTGAAAGCAGTACAGCCAAAATGTAAAACATTCATTTGGTAAGATGATACTGTAGTTTTTTTGTTTTTAATACCAGATGTTTTTCCTTGTTTAAAGACAGATTGTTTAGAGTTTTTGATGGAAAATCTGGTAAGTGCAAATGCCTTAAGCAATCATATTTACTTTAAGTCCATAAAATTACGATATTCCATGACAGTTATATTACCTTAAATGGATGGAAAATACTTCACATTTCATGACTTTTGCCAAAACAAAATATTGTGTTTATGTCAGATTTGTAGAATTAATGTTTTATTGCAGACCTTGCCTATTTCTTGTAATTACAAAATTCCCATTGATATGCTTATTTTCATAGAATGAGAGGACAACTTTCATGATTTTTACTGCCATTTTGACAGTTAATTTGAAATCTGCTGAATTGTTACCTCTCAATCCTTAAATATTTTGCCTTTTACCATTTTATAACGGTATAAACAAAAGAAAAATATCTGACTGGAAACAACTGGTTCAAGCCATGATCAGACTGAATGGATGTACAGACTGTTTATGGTCTGCCCTGGCATACAGTGACACAGTTGGCTAAGGAAAGTTTAATGTAAATTTAAGGTGAAATAGTTCTGAAATGTTTTAGCTCACCTGAGTAAATGCTCAGAGTGAGCTGTTGTGATCAGCCTGTGTCCGGCGTCTATCACCTGTCGTCAACATTTTAATTCAAATGACATCTCCTTCTACACCACAAGGCTATTTTTAACCAAATTTTGCACAGAAGGGCTGCAAAAGCCAAAAATAGAAAAAAATTCAAACAGTATCTCCTAAACTGCTAGGTGATTTTCCTCCAATTTCACAGAAATGTTCCTTACATAGCCCTCTATTAAAATTGCTAAAACAGTTCTGCTCTATTGAACGAAATGGCTAAAACTAGATTTTCATCAATATTTGGCTTCAAATGACATCTCCTCCAAAACCACTTGGCCATTTTAAACCAAATTTGTCAGAAATGTTCTTATGTTGCCCTTTTATAAATTGCTTAAACTGTTCTGCTTCATTGCACATAAGAGCTGCAAAAGCTAAAAATAGAAAAAAAATTTAAACAACATCTCCTCTTAAACGGCCAAGTGATTTTCCATGAAATTTCACAGAAATGTTCCTTACATAGCCCTCTATTAAACTTGCTAAAATTGTTCAGCTCCATTGAACAAAATGGCCGCTAGAGCTGAAAAGGTTTTTGTCTTGGCTTCAAATGACATCTCCTCCAACACTACTTGGCCATTTTAAACCAAATTTGACAGAAATGTTCCTGATATTGTTCGGTAAACTGAAATCTCTGGAAAATTATGCTAATATTGAAACTATGCTTCAACTTCGGGTTTAATGGACAGACCCAATTTTTAAGACTGCGTATCCAACTATGATCTTTCCCTTAAATGTTACAGTTTATATTTAAGAAAGCAATTTACAGGAACACTGTAAAGTTACAAAAGATTACAAAACATTTTCTGCTTCAAGCTCATGACTTTATTATCTTGTTAAATTTAAAATCACTCCCATAAATTTAGCTCTTCTGGAATTTGTGTTTAAGCAAGATTTCCCAGGAGCCTTTTAATTTTCAAGGCAATCTTGATACTTACAGTGATTCAAGATTTATGGGGTACATTATCAAAACTTGCCGTAATTATGGAACAGGGGTGCAGAAATGTTTAAAGATCAATCAGTCACTAAAAACATACAAACCTGTGGTTTGATACGAATAATAGAATTCAATGCAACTTCATACAATGGTCAAACATAATGAGAGGAAGTGCACTGTTCAAGAATCATAACTACTTCTTCACAATTTGCACAGTTATTGCCCTTTGTTGGTTTTCCTTGTCTGGAGCATAATTTGAAAACTAATAGTTTGAATTCAATGCAACTTCATACAATGATCAAGCACAATGACAGGAAGTGCAGTGTACAAGAGCTATAACTCCATCTTCAGTATTTGCAGAGTTATTGGCCTTTGTTGGTTTTCCTTTTCAAGAGCATAACTTGAAAACTACTGGTTGGAATTCAGTGCAACTTCATACAGTGGTCAAGCACAATGACAGGAAGTGCAGTATACAAGAGCCAAAACTCCATCTTCAGTATTTGCACAGTTATTGCCCTTTGTTGGTTTTCCTCTTATGGAGAATAGCTTGAAAACTACTGGTTGGAATTCAATGCAACTTCATACAATGGTCAACCACACTGAAAGGAAATGCAGTGTACAAGAACCACAACTGTCTTTTATTGCCCACAACCATAACTCTGTATCAGTTCTTTTACAAAGTATTCTGTTACTAATAACCTCCTCCGTTCCGAAGCAGTCTTGTGGGGGTATTAATCACACATTTAGTAATAGCTCTAGTAGTTTTTAGCTCACCTGTCACGTAGTGACAGAGTGAGCTTTTCTGATCACCTTTTGTCCGTCGTCCGTCCGTCCACAATTAGTTTGTTAACACTCTAGTGGTCACATTTTTGCCTCAATTGTCATGAAACTTGGTCAGGATGTTTGTCTCATTAATATCTCGGACGAGTTCGCACATGGGTTATCAGGGTTGGAAAACTAGGTCACAGAGCCCAAATAGAAAAACCTTGTTAACACTCTAGAGGCTACTTTTTCAGTCCAAATATCCTGGAAATTTGTCAGAAAGGTTCTATTGATGATTTCTAGCTCAAGTTCAAATATGGGTCATCTGGGTTCAAAAACTAGGTCACGGAGCCCAGTAATAGAAAAATCTTGTTAACACTCTAGAGGTTACATTTTCAGCCCAAATAATCTGGAAATTTGTCAGGAAGGTTGCATCTATGATTTCTAGCTCAAGTTCGAATATAAGTCATCTTGGTTCAAAAACTAGGTCACAGAGCCCAAATATTGAAAAACCTTGTTAACACTCTAGAGGTAACATTTTTAGACCAGATAACCTGGAAATTTGTCAGGAAGGTTGCATCTATGATTTCTAGCTCAAGTTTGAATATAGGTCATCTTGGTTCAAAAACTAGGTCACAGAGCCCATAAATAGAAACATCTTGTTAACACTCTAGAGGTTGCATTTTCAGCCCAAATAATCTGGAAATTTGTCAGAAAGGTTGCCTTGAGGATTTCTAGATTAAGTTCGAATATGGGTCATCTGGGTTCAAAAACTAGGTCACAGAGTCCAAATATGGAAAAACCTTGTTAACATTCTAAAGGTAGCATTTTCAGTCCAAATAACCTGGAAATTTGTCAGAAAGCTTAATTCTATGGTTTCTAGCTCAAATTTGAATATGGGTCATCTGGAGTCGAAACATCTAGGTCACAGAGCCCAAATATCGAAAAACTTTGTAATCACTCTAGAGGTTACATTTTCAGTTTAAATGTCCTGGAAATTTGTCAGAAAGGTTGTTTTGATGATTTGTAGCTCAAGTTTGGATATGGGTTATCTGGGGTCAAAAACTAGGTCACTGAGCCTAAATATCAAAAAACCTTGTTAACACTCTAGAGGCTACTTTTTCAGTCAAAATATCCTGGAAATTTGTCAAAGAGATTGTTTCAATAATTTCTAGGTCAAGTTTGAATATGGGTCATCTGGGGTCAATTAACCAGGTCCATAGCAACTTTGTTAAAAGCAGTCATACTCAGGTGAGCGATAAAGGGCCATCATGGCCCTCTTGTTAAATTGATGTTGTGTGTGTGTGTGCCTGGGTGTGTGTGTGCACATAATTATAAAATTAATGCTTTTTATTGGTTCATTTCGAAAATACCTTGCTTTGCTACTCATTTTCAATTTCCAAATATCAAACAATATGGAGCACAAGAAAGGCACTGCTAATTTAGCTCAAAAGTAAATGTGTAAAGGAGGTTTATCTTTCAAGCGACTTTAAAGGAGCCGACTTCTACGAACATGTGGGCTGTAGTGCTAGATGCAAAAACATTACGCTGAAGAATTTCATTTATTGATTTGAAGGCACCAACAGGAGCTATCAATTATCAGTCATGTTTTTCATGGTCAGTTGATCTTTGACAAGTTTATCAGGGTGTATTTGGGACAGATTATTGAAGGTGTGATATACACAGATGGTCCTAGACTTATGTTTTGTATTTGATTTTGGCAGATTTTGTGATTTTTATACTGGGTGGATTTACATTAGGAATAGAAAATGGTCAATTCTTGGACCGACTGCAATGGGATTTTCAGAGATTCGAACCGGTCCCAGAGATTCTGTATCAGTCTGGACCGAAGATTTGTCGGATTTTTACAAGCCTGTTATGGATTTAGTGACAGTGCATTAAAAGCTAGGTTAAAAAAAAAAAATTAATTTGCAGTCTTGGTGTAGTTTAATCAAATATTTTGTCAAGCCTGTAACAGTTAGGTGATATGTAACAGGGATGGTGATAGTTTTTTAGAAATTTCATAATAACCAGTCCTTAGACTTAAACCCTTTGGCTGCTATGCTTCTTAAGTATGACATACAAATAAGACTGAGTTGGTTGACTTTAGGCTTGATTTTGACAAACAGCTTTTAAAATCGAACTGGCCAAGTAGATCGCTATGGTCACCTAATCATAATTAATTTATGTGTCTGGTAGTAAAAGTGAAAGCAGGTTTGGTATGTTGGCTTTTCAACCTTTTGGCATAAAGTTTAACTATTTACCATCTTAAAATTTTGTTATCTTTTCAGGATTGTGTCAAAATGAGGATGACAGCTGAGGGGAAGTCAAGGTACCTGCATAACATCTATATACACTAACTCCACCTTTCTTATCCACCATTCATTCTCTCGAACCCTGTTTAAAAACATGGTGGACCAAGTCCCACACGGTCCCTCACGTATTCCAGTCCCTAAATCAAAATTGTCCCCCAAAGTTTTACGTAATGGCAACTGTGGGACAGATGTTGTTGTCCCTATTAGTCAAGGGGAAGATGGTCTTGTGAATTCAAATGGTTGTGAAAATGGTATCAAGGCAGATAAGGTAGTAATAAGTCAGTCCCCTAAATCTTTGTCGAAAGTGTCAAAAGTGCCAAAAGCTGCAGCTCCCAAAGACCTTCAAATAGACAAGGGTAAAGTTATTAAAAAGCCTCAAGAAAAAGGCTTTGAAACATTTCTGATGACAGGTGATATGATAATAAAGACAAACCCAGCTTTGAAACTTCGTAAACTTGATGGGAGTGGTTTGGAACGCCACCACTCGGACAGTACATCTTACGATAGAAATACGGAGAAGAGGTCCTTCAAGCGGTCAGCTTCCTCACCTGATCAGACAACTTTCACTGGTGCTACACTCATTACAAATGATACTGTTACAATGGACAATATATCAAAAGCTCTAGAAGATGATGATGAAAATTCTATGAATCGCAAGGAATCTGCTGAGTCAGGTTTTGAGGAACAGGTTATTCATTCTGATTCTGGCACTCTAGAAAAGACAGAAAAGCTTCCAAATGACCCAACTAGTGTTTCTGACCTATCTGAAGTAGATTCTGATGATTTGCTTGGGAATGGAAACATGGTTGGCTCACAGACTTCAGCTGTTTGTAATGTATCAACAGTATCAACTCCCTCTGATTTAAGATCTGAAATTTCTGTAAGTACTGTATTACAACAGGAAGTTGAACCTCTCCTGAAAGAAGATAGTTCTAGTTCTAGTAGTATTGATATCTCTTCAACAGAGAGCTTTTCAGGGGAGATAACTCCTGAATTAATATATGAAAGAAGTTTATCAGACTCTGGTGGAATGTCCCCAGTCTATCAGCGGGATATTAAAGCTCTGATTGCAAGCAAAAGTGCAGAAAAAATTCTTATACAGAAACAAATGAGACAGAAACTTCCAGACTGTCAAGGAGTTAGAGCAAGTAAAAGTCAAGAACAATACGTTGGCAATGAATTTACATTTGTAAGTATTGATATAGAAGATACTGCTTATTCATTAGACCAAATACCATTACCAGCTGAACAAACCCCTACCAAAGAAGAATTTGATAAACCATTAAAGTTTGAATTAGATTCCCAAAGAGAGTGAATAAAGAAAATCAAAGAGCACCTGATCCTAATGACGAAAGGATATTTATGCCAGCATTTGTTAAGCTGGATAAATCAGTGAATGAAGCGTCAGAGGGGGATTTGTGGACAGATGAATGTAGTGATGTGTTTGATTCTGATATGGAAAAATTGGAATATACATGTACAGGTGGTAATGACACTAGTGATAAAGATGCTCAAAATATAACTCAGGAGTTAGATACAGTCCCTGATAATGGTGCTCAGTGCTTGGACAATAAGTTTCTATTGGACATTGGAGAAAACGAAGATCAGTTTGATGCTGAAGATGAAGTTATTAACCAGGATGAATTGTTTGTGCTGCCACCTGTCAAAAGTGTTGACCAGCCTTCAGCAATGAGACTAGCCAAGCGTCTATTTAATCTTGACGGGTTTCGAAAATCTGATGTATCAAGGCATCTTAGTAAAAAGTAAGCAATAATCAATGCTGGTCTTTCTCTCTTCTGTGTTTGGTGTGCTGTGCTGCTTGGACTATTAATGTCTTGTAGATGCATTGATTACAGCGAAACATGCCCATAGAAATATACACATTATCCAAGTGTTGTGTTTGTTAGAATGCCAACAAAACAGACATATTCAGTATTACAGACATAGAAAATGTGAACTGCTGAAACAGAAATAAACACTTGGAGAAGTATTGTAAACAAATAAAACTCATCTCAGAGCACTTATAGTAACATGTAGAAACCATATTGCCACAGAAAGGTAGAAACTAGACATGGGCATGTTTCCATCAATGGCTTTATATATATATATTGTGACCCTTTCCCCTTACTCACTTAGCATGGAAGGGTGCTCCATACTCGAGTAACATTTAAAACCCTGCTCAGACTTCTGTACACCATTTGCATAGCTAGAATCACTGTAGACAGCCTCTATATTGAAATTTGTTCTCTAATAAAGTCTTCTAGAAATATAAAAGATGTAATGTTAGCTACTGATTGTCTAGCGACGGTATCTACATATTGATTAGCCAATGTAATTAAAGGAAGGTTTTCTTACAGTCTGAATTTTGAAACCTAGTGTAGGTTATTTGAAATAGTTGTAAATCAGTGAAGGTGGCTACAGTACCATCCATTCATCAGTCTTCAAACTTCTTTGCATGTAAAGAGGTTTGATTCAATTGATTTTAACTGAAAATCTGATTTTCTGTAAGTTGTATTTAGAGTCAATTTTTAGTTCCTTACACAGTTACTTTCCATGTTTTATTGTAATTGTGTAAACTTACACAAGAATTATTTGAAACATGCTGATCATACAGTGATAAAAAAGGGATATGCATATTACAGTTAATTTACTAGTTTCAAATCTGTCATTCTCTGTAGTTTTCGGGGTTTATTTTCTTGTGTCTCAAAAGAGCAATGCCTTTTAATTACTTTAACCTTTTTCACTTTTCACCATGTATTGCACCTTTGGCTGTTTTTCTTCATATTGTAACACCTTGCCTGCTATTTTCTGTTGATTTTAGTTTGATTACAATAATATGTATACTATTGATGACTTATGGTCAGTTGGTCTATAATCAGAGAAGAGCAGAGGCAAATTTCACACTCATAGTCTGATACTAAATTTAAATATTGCCTTTAGCTAACAAATATTGCTAAGTCATCATGATGTTGACTGAATTTTGTATACTGACTTAATCTGTGACAAATAAAAAGTCATTTTGTTGAAGTGCTTAAAATCACCAGAATAAATTTGTGGTTGAAATCTGGTGTTTGAACACATTGTATGGCTACCTCATTGAGTCTTTACCTCAAGATTTGAACAGAAAATTTGCAAAAGATTTTTTGTTTCACTTTTTTCTACAGGTCCTGTTGTTATTTTGATCATATTTTCCCCCTACTGAGTCTTCTTCTTAATCTTGCAGAAAATAAACTGATCATGCACTCAAACAGTTTCATATCACCAGCTAATATGAACTGTTTTAACAAAAAGTGTAACACCTGTAATACTTAGCATTGTGAAAGATTGCCCCACCACTTCCTTTTTAGATTAAACCCTTTATGTGGATTTTGTGTGTGATTGTTTTTTCAGCCATTATTGATTCTTTTAAAAAATTGCATTAATACTAATTGATTTATTTTATTTTATAAGCCATTAGAAGATTTTAGGTCAAGACCATTTAATGACATTTTGCCTCAGTATATCTTTTAAGGCACTTAATCTTTTTTTTCAGTCTGGATCAGAATATTCTAAAAATAACTAGCAGAAATATTTGTGAATACAAGGCCAAGGTCATCTGTTAAAGGTCATATATTAAATTTGAAGTTTTTAAGTCAACATCATGGATGAGACATTCCATGTGTCTTTTAAACTGTTTGTTAATTTTCTGAGTCAAATGTTGGTGGCAGGCCTGTCAGTAATCAGTTGAAGGTCAGTTTTTCAGTTCAAGGTCAAAGGATAAAATATACATAAAAAAAATTAAAACACAAATAACAAGGTCAAAAGATGGAGTATATCAAAAAAGATTCAAATGCAAACAAACATATTGTAGAAATGGCTTCCAGAAATCTCTTCAAAATAAGGATTATTAGCTCACCTGACCTTTGGTCAGATGTAGCTTATAGGATGCTATTTTGTCTGTATTCGTCAGTCTGTCATCCACAATTGACTTTAAACAACATCTCCTCCTATACCACTGGGTTACTTGCAGTTAAACTTTACAGAGATGATGCTTGTATGGTCCTCTTTCAAAGTTGTATTAAAAATGGAATTCCATGCAGCACTCTGGTTGCCATGGCAACTGTAAGGAAATATTTTAAAAATCTTCTTGCCTGAATCCACAAGGCCTAGAGCTTCTAAATATATTTTGTTGATATCATCATATAGTGGACCTCTACCAAAATTTTATAAATCATGGCTCTGGGTCAAATTTGGCCACACCCCAGGGGTCACTTGATTTTACATGGGATTTTTTTTTTTTTAAATCTTCTTGTCTGATACCACAAGGCATAGAGCTTACATATTTGGTTGTTAGCATCAAATAGTGCACCTCTATCAAAGTTATGTAAATCATAGCTCTGGGATGAGAATTGGCCCCACCCAAGGGGTCACTTGATTTTACATAGACTTCTGTAGAAAAAATTTTTAAAAATCTTCTTGTCAGAAACCATAAGGCCCAGAGTTAAGATGTTTCGTGTGTATGATTGTCTAGTGGACCTCTACCAAGTTTATACAAATCATGGCCCCTTGATCAAAAATGCCCCCTCCCATCCCCACCCCACCAGTTGTTTGATAGTTTCTTTTCAGGTGAGCGACCCAGGACCATTTGGTTTTCTTGTTCATCAATGCTGCTTTGTTTGACTGTGATAAGGTATTTGTAAATTCTGAAAATGTTTGAATAATCAAATGTCATTGTTTAATTGGTATCAGATATGCGTAATATTGTCTGGTAGCCTGGTTTCAAAATGCTAGGAGCGATGAAATAAGCAGAAGTTTAAACAATATGTGTTTGTTGTTAAATGTTTTGTTAGCTGTCTGATGTTATTTTTGTCTTAGAAGATAGACTTTGGTCTTTGATGAATAACAGGTAAAAATAACATTCAGTTATGAGTGATTTCACAGAAATTGTTAAAGGTTGAAAATCTTGCCAAAGTCATGGTTACTAAAGTAAAGTTTAGGCCAAGCATTAATTTGTTTGATGTCAAAAATTGTAGTTGATTAAAAAAAAAAGCTTTTTTTTTAATTAGATCAAAGCAAATATTCATTGACTGAGTATGATTTTCTGATATACTGTACATGTTTAGAGTATAGTATTTCACCTTGCTTAAATGTCTTCTTGACCTTTTTGAACCCAGTAAAATGTCTTCAAATAGCGGTATAAAATAAATATTGCAGTTTTTAAGGGTTGTATTTCTGGTTTATAGGTAATATAAACTGAGGTAAGAATTGATATAAGATTATAATTGGCTTTTTAACCCACACTGAAGCAAGCTTTTAAACAAATGTGATTTAAATTGGCATTGAAAACTCTTTAAAAACATATTATTACATATCATAGTTGAATAATGTTTTTTGACCTGACAAATTATCAGTATCTGTATCATGAAATTTAAAAAAGTCAGCTGAAAAAAAGATTGATAGGGAAATTAGTTATTGACTCATTTTATTGCCTGGCTTGAAAATACAGTTTTGAATTCTAGGGGGAAAATAAAAGATCTAGGCAGATTTTACTAAATTGGGGCAATTGAGATAGTTGTTCAAAAAGTTGGGGGGGAGGGGGTGCACTTTTGAGTTTTGTGACAGTTGTTCAAAAAGAGAGGTGGATGATTGTGGGAATTCTGGCATTTGTTCAGAAAGGGGGAGAAATCTGTGCATTCAGCAGTTTATCTTAAAAATTTGCCACCATTTGATCTGAAAATGATACTACCAACAGTTTATTTTATGCAATTGTGAGGCTTATCACACAAAAGGTGACGGTCTGATATTGCATGAGCTTCTCTCTCAGTTATTGATTGGTTAGCTGTGGAATTGGTTAAGAATATGTTCTAATAAATGTCCATTCTTTTACCCAACAATTCCATTTATTGAAGTTTTCCACTGACATTTGACTAGCATTAGAAAATTGAGATAATATTAATAGACTTCATGAGCCCTCTTAATAATATGTTGTTCCTTCATTCAATTAGCATGCAGCCACTTATAAAGGTATAAAATGGTAAAGAACATGCACAAATAAATGCAAAGTACATGTGTATAGGTAGGAAAAAAAGCAAACAATATATTTCTGGCTTGATTCTTTGTGTTTTTTATGTCTGGGTGATATTGATTAAGGGAGAATGGCACTTGTTAACCTTTGCTTTAATTAGGTTTGTTAGTGAGTTAGTATTCCAGACAACTAGCCTTAATTACCCCCCTTTGATCTTCAAAAATTTTCCATTGAGTTTCCTACTTCATAAAACACATGTATATCCCACCGCTAGTCTGTAAATTTAATTACGAACTTTGAAGATTTTACACTGTTTACTGTGTGAATTAATGGAACAGACATCGCTTTACATATAATATTTCTCTGTGTACAAAGAATGATTAATAAGCTAAATGGATTTTTTATTTCAATGAATTGGAATAACGGTGTGATCGATGTATGTTGACAAGTGTATGGCTTATGATTGTTATGCATATTTACGTGTTAATTGCTGTTGTGTAATTGATTGTTTCTACATACTGTATGCATGGTTCACTTTGAAATATTATAGTGTGCATACTTTGCTTGCCGTTAAATCCTGATGACAATACTGTAGGTATTTTTTTTATTTACCTGTACTTGCTCTCTTTTTTCTTTCTTTTTTTTCGTTTTTATTTACAGTGGATAAAAGGGGTGTTTTCTGATTACTTGAATCTCTCATAAACATTTGTATTATACAGTATTACTAGGTTTTGCTGAGTTTGCAGGTTTTATTGGTAAACAACCTTCAGTCTGTGTTCATGATAGTTTTTGTTTGTTTATGAACTAACTTTCTGTGTCTTAAAGGTACGGATCAAGTTTAGAGAAGGTGACAGACACTGGTAATTTGTTGTGAATTTATTGTAAACAAGTCTCTGATCAATATATTTAGGTACGAATGAGGAAGAATACAATATTTGTTTTAAAGATTTTCGACATACTTTCAGTTCAGTTCTGCATATTTATTAGTAACTGTAAAATCAATATTAGAGTGACCACAGTTTGATTTTTTTATTTTACAAAGCCCTACTGAAGACACCCTTTTTCCAAAACATTATGCATATGACATGGTAGTTATCATCTGTTGTGTTCTATTTCTATTAAAATGTGGCACAGTAACAGATACATTCAAGCACTTAAAGGGTACTGAAAGTCAAAACATTCGATTGAATCATTTTAACTATCTTACGAAGTTATTTCATATTCCAAAATGAAAGGCACATCTTCAGGCTGCAAATACATTTAAAACAATGTTTTCAAGTCAAAATTTGGCATTACACCCGATAAATGGGCGGTGCGATTGTCGCACAAATACACAATGATATTATCCAAGACTCCCATTTCGTGACGTCATAGTTGCATTCCTTGATAATGGTAACAGTATAATTTCCATCTTACCGAAGTGCACAATCTGCCTTCCTATTATTTGAATAAGATTTAAGTGTATAATGACGACGGTAATGTACTGAAAATATGAATTTCAAAGTGATTAACAGTCTGCTCTTATGCTTAGTATGTAACTAGAGGTATTTTATTAATAAATACTTCTGACTTCATCCAGATTAACCCTGGTTGCCAATGGTTTTGTTATACAGAATATAACACGACTTTTTCTTATAAGTCTGGTTATTTTCTAAATCATAATACTTTTTTTTTTTCAGTATCATAATTTGATTTGTGTAATTGTTTCAGGTTTAAAGTTGTTTTACAAATGATAAAATAAAAATTATAAAGTCGTGATGAACTGACCTTGTGTTCTGGCAAATAAAAATGAGCATCATAATATGAGTGTAAGTAACTGTTATTACATTCACTGCATTCTTGACTATCAGTCCAAGGTTAAACATTGTTTCACTCCAGGAAAAAAACAACAACAACAAAACAGACCTTTATTCTTTCAGTTTGATGTTTGCACATTTATTTCAGATAAAATTAAAACTACAATGCGGAATCTCTGGATTAATGGCATATCCCTGTTTGGATAAGCCACTGTTAAATGTCGTTCAATCTTCGAAGACCCGTTAAACTTGGTTGGTTTCAAGTTTGACATAATTTGCCTGTCATGAAAACAAAAATGTCGCAGGCTTTATACTAATTAACTGCTTTATAACAAAATCACCCAAGTTAACGCCTGTTATAGTTACACTGAATTTAGTAATTGGCATAGTAAATCTGTTAAGTGAAAACAATTGCGTATGAATTACATATTTTAGAAAAATATAAAATAAACCATTAAATCTATATAACATATTTTCATGCAATGAATTGGCAGTCTCCCAATAATCTTACTTACTGTATTTGTTATTATACCCCCACCAAACATAGTTTGGCAGTTGCGATATAGGAATCACTTTGTCCCGTTTGGTCCCGTCCCATCTCAGGAACCGGTAGAGATATTAACTTGAAACATCAATGCAGTATCACATTGCATCTGAGTGTGTCAAGTTTGATAACTCTGATAGTTAGTTTGACATAATTGTGTCCCTTTTTTACTTAGAAAATATCCCAAAATTTACATTTTTCTTGAATATCTCTGGAACCAGTATGCAGATGAACTTAAAATATTAATTCAGTGTCATAATGCACCTCCATGTGTCAAGTTGAATAACTCTTGATATTTATTTTGAAATGAATATGCTCCTTTTTAAAATATCCCAAAATTTACATTTTTTCTGAAATATCTCTGGAACCAGTATTGATATGAACTTGAAGCTTAAATATTAATGCAACATCACAGTGCAGCTCTATTTGTCAGGATGAATAACTATAATATTTAATTTGATTTGAAACTTGAAATATATCTTAAGGATCACAAGAATGCTCAGTAGGCCAATTTTCATATCTCTTAATTGCATTTTAACAAAGTTATTCCCCTTTTTTACTTAGAAAATGTTCTGGAATTAACATATACTTAAATATCTCTGACACCAGATCAATGTTCTCTTGAAACTTTAAATGTATCTCAGGAGTTACAAGCATGATAAGCAGGCCAAGTTTTATAACTTGGTACTGCATTTTGACAAAGTTATGCCCCTTTTTTACTTTAAAAAAATGTCTTGAAATTTACATTTACTATAATATCTCTGAAACTTAAACAGCTATTAACTTGAAACTTAAAATGTGTATGGAGGGTCACAGGCAAGCACAGCAGGACAAGTTCTACAACTCTTCATTGCATATTTAAACAGTTATGTCCCTTTTTTACTTAGGAAATGTTCAGAAATTTATGTTAATACCTGAATAATCTGAAACCAGAAGAGGACACTTCATCTTGAAACAATAAATATAATGAGGTATCACAAGGCCCCCCGTAGCACCAGCTGAAGCAGAATGCAACATTTAAACATGGTGAAATTTTTAATTAAGAAACATCCGCAGATACCTTCATCAACAGTGATCATGGAACCTTCAATGTGACATGTTCCTGTCATTCCACGAAAAACAGCACATGGTCTCTAATTAAAAGAATATGTGTGCCCTAAACGAGACAATGTGCGGAACTAAATAAAATAGAATTTCAAAAAGGGATCAGAGGTTATAAAGCCTGAATATCACAGACAGCCATAAAGAAGACCACAAGTCATTTTACTAACATTTCTTTTTTCTTCATATATTACCAAGCTATGGTTTCTAGCTGTCATTTTGTCTTATAATATACTGCATTTTCTACTTATTTTTATGTACCTACAAATTACCTACATCAAACGTTACTCATTTTCCCACCATACCAAACCATCTTCAACTTATCTTTCTTTTGACCAGAGACAGTTTCTTTCAATATGTCTTTTATACCCAGAAACTTATTCCCTTTTCCACTTACGCAAGCCAACTTCTATCAAGGACATTGGTGGGGGTATGAATTGCATTCAGCAATAGTTCTAGTTAATTTAGTTGAAATAATATGTCGCAGCCTAAATGGTCATGTGACAAGATGGCGCGTTCCATCAGTCAGCCGATGACAGAAAAATCACTACTTTTCGATTAACCCTTACTAAGTAAATATTCATTCAATATTCGTAAAATTTTCATAACTTAAGAAAAAAATGCACAAACTTTTTTATGTTATCAGTTGAATTTGTGACTTTCATTTCCCTTTAATAATTTCTATATAACAATAATTGTAGTGCAATGATTTTTAACTTCCACCCAACACCACTATCTATTTTGACTATGAATAAAAAGTTTAACGTATTTTTTTTGTACTATTACTTCATACATTTTCGTCTGCTATAAGGTCTTGAATAATATGGTCAGGATGATGACACATTTTTCTATTTTTGATAATGGCTGATTTAGTTTTATGTATTCATACTGTTCTTAACCAGAATCCATCTTTATTGATTGGCAAAACCATTTTCGACAGAATGGTCACTTAACAATATTTACAGTGTGATTCATGGCATGGTTTCCTGCCATAAAGATGTAGGTTTTTCACTTTAAATGGTCATACTGAAATGAAAACTAAAAAAAAAATTAGTTTCAATTACCGTACACATAATTTCTTCAGAAGGAGTAGTGGAAGTATATTTTCCTTGTTAGACGAAATAAAAAATTTCCTGTCAGCTGTTTGCCTCGACTCATTGTTACACATATAAATTTGTTAAATGTAGATTTTCATCAGAAAATCACTGGAATATAACATTGTTTTATTGACTAGCTGTCAAGTTAGATTATAATGTAAGGGATATTCAATAGTAAGCTTGGCTTTTGCTTATTTCTGTAGTCAGTGAAAACATTTTAAAGCAGTTTTTTTTTTTCAAAGAAATGACATTTTGTGCATTTTTTTTTTTTTAAGTTTTCACATATTATTTCTGCTAAGTTAAAAATGATATTAAAAAATAAAAATAATAATAATGATAATAAAATTCTTTGGCTTGTATTGGTAGCATTGAAATAGCATGCTCAAAGAAATATGATAAATTGTTTTTAAAACTTGTGTTTTTTTTTAATTTTCAGTTTTTGCTTGCTTTGATTTTAAAATATGATTTCACAAATTGACTATGCATTTACCATTCATTTAAAAGCTTTGATCTATCAGTGATATTTTGTGCATAAAGGTAATTAATAGAAAAGCATTATGTAATCTATAATTTACTGATTATAGGAATGACTTCAGCATATTGGTGGCAGAAGAATACCTCAAGTTCTTTGATTTTGCGGGTGATACGCTAGATGTGGCCTTACGGAAGTTTCTTAAACAGTTCTCGCTCACTGGGGAAACCCAGGAGAGAGAGAGGGTTCTCGCCCACTTCTCACGACATTATCTACAGAGCAACACAGGAACATATAACTCTGAAGGTAAATGTTTTTTATGATACTCGTTACGATAAGTGGTGTTTAGGAATGTTATATGTTCTTTTTATTGGAACATCTTTAGGACACAGAATCAACAGACATGATGTTAATCATGTTTTATATATATCCGAATAACATTAACAGATAATATTTTTATTGAGCTCAGTGTTTCCATAGCAACCTTGAACCAAGGTTAAAAGTCAGTTTTGCAGTCTTTCTTGGCAGCTGGTTTCAGGTTCAACCCAAGGTTAAAAGTCAGTTTTGCAGTCTTGGCAGCTGGTTTCAGGTTCAACCCAAGGTTAAAAGTTAGTTTTGCAGTCTTTCTTGGCAGCTGGTTTCAGGTTCAACCCAAGGTTAAAAGTTAGTTTTGCAGTCTTGGCAGCTGGTTTCAGGTTCAACCCAAGGTTAAAAGTCAGTTTTGCAGTCTTTCTTGGCAGCTGGTTTCAGGTTCAACCCAAGGTTAAAAGTCAGTTTTGCAGTCTTGGCAGCTGGTTTCAGGTTCAACCCAAGGTTAAAAGTCAGTTTTGCAGTCTTGGCAGCTGGTTTCAGGTTCAACCCAAGGTTAAAAGTCAGTTTTGCAGGCTTTCTTGGCAGCTGGTTTCAGGTTCAACCCAATGTTAAAAGTCAGTTTTGCAGTCTTGGCAGCTGGTTTCAGGTTCAACCCAAGGTTAAAAGTCAGTTTTGCAGTCTTTCTTGGCAGCTGGTTTCAGGTTCAACCCAATGTTAAAAGTCAGTTTTGCAGTCTTGGCAGCTGGTTTCAGGTTCAACCCAAGGTTAAAAGTCAGTTTTGCAGTCTTTCTTGGCAGCTGGTTTCAGGTTCCATACTACTCTGTCTCTTTTCCTGAAATCATTTAGACAATATTTTTAGTGATATATTACAACAGCAAACTCAGAAAACTGTGTATTTCCCGTTATTAGGTCAGGTATTTTATCATGTAATCTGCAAGACACATGTCCAAAGCATGTAGTTTCCTTGCAGGATGATAAAGGACCAGTTTAAAATGACTGACCTCCATATCATTTGCTGATGCGTAAGAAAGAAAATGTTTCATATAAAGTGATTTTAATTGTATTTGTGAAGAATGCATCAAAACTAAGTTACTGAGGGATCTTATGTGACAGATCTGCATCGGAATAAATAAATATGTCTCCCATGAGACCTACTGATTTTATCCCTGTTTGTCTGTCAGTCTGTCTGTCACAAAGTTTGTCAGCAAAATTCCTTCTATATTCATGGATTTTGATGAAACCTTTCAGAAAAGTTCAGTACCTAGGGTAGTTGTGCATATTTTCACGATTTTCTGCTTCACTGATTTTTGCAGAAGTGATGGAACTTTATAGATTTTGATTTTAGTGCAACTCCTCCTACATTCATAATTGGGTTTTAATGAAATCTTATAGAAAAGTTTTGTACCAAGTGTAATTGTGCATTTTGTCAGGAATATCATGTGACTGGTTTTTGCAGGGGTTATTTATATCAAAAAAACAAACCTGCATTTTAAAGCGCCTTTTACAATACAGTAATTTTAGTACTAATGGCACTGGTTTTCACCCCTGAACATCTCTTTCCACAAAAATGTGCACAAAACAGGATACACAATTATTTTTGCAGGATTTATTAAATTTTGGGTGGTATTTTATAGTAAAATGTCTGATGGGCCAGACTTGTGTATAAAACACCTTCCTTTGTGGACACAGAAAATTTAAATGGGGGAGGTGGGGAGTGTATCATACTAGAGCATTAACGGTACCTTTAGTTTTAAGGACAAATATTTTTAGGCTTAAATCTGGAGGTTGGTAGCTTTAATGGGCTTAAAATTTTGTTCACAGTACTGCTAAAGACATGAGAACATATGATGAAAAAAATTGGCCTTGCTTATAAGGAGAGACCTACAGACAAATAAAACCAGTTACTTGAAATAATATTCATCCAGTGGCATTTATCAGATGCTTCTAGTTTTCCTATATTGAATTCAAACTTTGAAGATAAGTTTCTTATCACACTAAGTTCTCTCTTTCGAAAATCCATAGTGCTGCATTAACTTGTTTTTCATGACAGACAAGAGAAAAATATAGGCCATCTTTTCTAGGCCTTTGGGAGATGTTTCGACTTAATAAGTGATAATTAAATCAGGAAAGTGCTGTTAACGAACATCTTGGTGAGGAGGGAATCTTTGTGCTGAATTGATTTCCATATAAATTTACTTATATACTGTAACAACTTCTCACTGTTTTATTTTCTTTTTGTTACAAGAAAGAGAAGAGAAAGTGGTTATTTTGTCAGATTGCTTTAGTTTCATTATTTTATTAGTTAATTAAAAAGTGCTTGTTATTTCCTCCACTATATAAAAAATGTTTGGTGGTCCTTTGCATTTAAATTTTGAAGTACAGGAAAGGTAATGGTTGGTTGGTAGTCCAACTAATTGTACGCAAGTCGAGATATTGTGTAATTCTTTGTATGGCACCTTATAGCGATATTCTGACCCAAAACAAAAATATCTCAGAATATGCCCAAGACATCACATGAATTATTTTGACTAGGTTGGTTGGGTAAATGGAAACAAAGAACCAATATTTTATACCTAATATATAGTTAAGGGTGAACTTTGTGTGTGCCTACATTCACAGCTCAGAATTATGTTTTGTCAATTTGTTTGACAGTTTAAAAATTTAAGTTGTTTAACTTTATGGTTGTGTTTCTGTTTAGTTACACTACATGTTATTTTGAAGGAACAAATATCAGAAATTTTAACCAGACTTTATAGTAAGCATTGCAGTCATCTTTGGAAGTTTTATTTCAAAATAAGTATGGTAACTTCCATCAACCTTGACCGAAAAAAAGAGTATTTATGATGCTTACTTTTAACAGTATGGGATTGAAACAAATCCATTAAAAACCCAGCTTGTAGGCTTCATAGACCATTACTTAAGTGTATGGCAGCTAAATTTGTATCTTATTGGCAGAAGTATTTTTCACAAATAAGGGTTTCTCAGCAGCTAATGGGACAATCCATACTTTTTAAGTTCATTAGTGTTTTGTACTTTCTCTAGCATTGATTTGTTCTCTAGCATTGATTTGTTCTCAACAATTTTCTTCTGCAAAGTTCCAAAATGTTCAGGTAGATAGGAAAATGACATTAAAGTTGGTCTCTTTGCCCTGTGAAAGAAGGAAAATGTTGTATTGATACAACCTAATCAGAAATATAGCTTCATTCAGATAGAGTTCAGAATATTGGCGTGTTTTATTTAATCAAGTTGTTTCAGTGTCTGAATCTTGACTGTACTTGTTACCAGAGAGAAAATACAACGTTGTATTTCTTAATTCAACAAATAATTTCACAATAGGTTAACTACCGTTTTAACATCGAAGATAGTTCTTAATTTCCTGGTCTACGATTATGTTTTTAAATACATTTTATTGAAAGATCACCACAGATCTAACATGTTATAGATGGCTCAGAGGGGGAGGAGTAGGCATTTGGGGGATGGGTTTAAGTACAGTCCAATCGCACTGCTACAAATCGCAGTATAAGGAAATAACAGTGTACTGTGAAAAAAGTGATCGGTCCCATCATTTCTTCTCCTTTATTCATTTAAGATAAAATGCAATTTAACGAAATGCGATTTAACAAATAATGCAATTGAGGGAACAGTTATCACGGTCCCATAATGTAATTAACGGTGAAATAAAGATGCAATATAGCGACTTGCCGTCAGACAGGTGTTTTCATATACCTGTTGCTCGCTCAGATTGCCCTGTGTTTATTGTTATTAAGCAATTATCGCCCCAAGTAATAGAAGCACTATATGCTGCAAACAACAAGCGGGTTTGTTTGATTGTTACAATAAACTTTTTGAGTGATAACATGTCAAAAGTTTCAAACGGTATAAAATCTGGACAAGTTGAAAATGCTCGAGGGTCCAATGCATATTCGTAGCATCGCGATTGGTCTGTAGCTCCAGAAGATGAAATGTGACCAGCTCTATTTCACTTTTATGCCTATCATGCCCTGAATTATGCAAAACATTGATGGGTGTAATACTAACTCATGTAACCAATGCTTCTGTCAGTTAATGTTATTTTATAAAGAAATGTTTAAGCAAATAGTTATAGATTTCAGTGAATCTGCTTTTAATTAAAATCATCTTCTTTCAGTGTTTATTTAATGTTATAATTTTTTTGCTTTTGATACATTTTTTTTTGCAAATGCCAGTGAGTAAGTAATGATTAAGTAGGATGATTATGCCATTACCCAATTTTTGGCTCTGAAATTGCAAGTTATTCAGCCATGAATTTATTTCCACATTAGGTAAGATAGATCTGCAATCAGAGTATTGATTAGCAAGATTTATAGGTTGGCCTTTGACTTTATGAGAAAAAGAAATAGTGTTTTTCAGTGGTTCAGAATTATTTAGACTAATGTTGTTGTTGTTCCAAAAGATCATGTTAAGAAAAATGTATATGATTTAATAATGCTACATGGTAATTGTACAATTGAAGTTATAATGGAGTGTTGATATTGTGTTGACTATTCAAGAACCAGTGATACAGAACGTATAATCAGTAGCAAGTGTAGTTTTACAACCCCAAAGCTCACCACTTCTATCACAAATCAAAGCACAGAAAGGCTTTATCATGACGCTTATAGTTCCAGTCTTTATTCAGATTAGAAGAAAAAATAATGTTCATACTTTGTAGCTCACCTTAGTATAGGTTATTCAGGATGAGCATCAAATTTTAGCTTGTGAACACTCTAGGGGCCACATTTTTTAGCTCACCTGTCATGAATTGACAGAGTGAGCTTTTCTGATCACCTTTTGTCCGTCGTCCGTCCGTCAACAATTAGTTTGTTAACACTCTAGTGGTCACATTTTTGCCTCAATTGTCATGAAACTTGGTCAGGATGTTTGTCTCATTAATATCTCGGACAAGTTCGAACATGGGTTATCAGGGTTGGAAAACTAGGTCACAGAGCCCAAATATAGAAAAACCTTGTTAACACTCTAGAGGCTACTTTTTCAGCCCAAGTATCTTTTAAATTTGTCAGAAAGGTTCTATCGATGATTTCTAGCTTAAGTTCAAATATGGGTCATCTGGGTTCAAAAACTAGGTCACGGAGCCCAAAAATAGAAAAATCTTGTTAACACTCTAGAGGATACATTTTCAGCCCAAATAAACTGGAAATTTGTCAGAAAGGTTGCTTTGACGATTTCTAGGTCAAGTTCAAATATGGGTCATCTGGGTTCAAAAACTAGGTCACAGAGCCCAAAAATAGAAAAATCTTGTTAACACTCTAGAGGTTACATTTTCAGCCCAAATAATCTGGAAATTTGTCAGGAAGGTTGCATCTATGATTTCTAGCTCAAGTTCGAATATAGGTCATCTTGGTTCAAAAACTAGGTCACAGAGCCAATAAATAGAAACATCTTGTTAACACTCTAGAAGTTACAGTTTCAGCCCAAATAATCTGGAAATTTGTCAGAAAGGTTGCTTCAAAGATTTCTAGCACAAGTTCAAATATGGGTCATCTGGGTTCAAAAACTAGTTCACAGAGCCCAAAAATAGAAAAATCTTGTTAACACTCTAGAGGTTACATCTTCAGCCCAAATAATCTGGAAATTTGTCAGAAAGGTTGCCTTGAGGATTTCTAGATCAAGTTCGAATATGGGTTATCTGGGGTCACAAACGAGGTCACAGAGTCCAAATATGGAAAAACCTTATAAACACTCTAAAGGTAGCATTTTCAGTCCAGATAACTGGGAAATTTGTCAGAAAGCTTAATTCTATGGTTTCTAGCTCAAATTTGAATATGGGTCATCTGGAGTCCAAACATCTAGGTCACAGAGCCCAAATATTGAAAAACTTTGTAAACACTCTAGAGGCTACATTTTCAGTCCAAATGTCAGAAAGGTCGTTTTGATGATTTGTAGCTCAAGTTTGCATATGGGTTATCTGGGGTCAAAAACTAGGTCACAGAGCCTAAATATCAAAAAAACTTTGTAAACACTCTAGAGGCTACATTTTCAGTCCAAATGTCAGAAAGGTCGTTTTGATGATTTGTAGCTCAAGTTTGCATATGGGTTATCTGGGGTCATAAACTAGGTCACAGAGCCTAAATATCAAAAAAACTTGTGAACACTCTAGAGGCTACTTTTTCAGTCCAAATATCCTGGAAATTTGTCAAAGAGATTGTTCCAATAATTTCTAGGTCAAGTTCAAATATGGGTCATCTGGGGTCAATTAACCAGGTCCATAGCAACTTTGTTAAAAGCAGTCATACTCAGGTGAGTGATATAGGGCCATGATGGCCCTCTTGTTTTATCGAGCCTTCATAATTCTTGCTTAGAATATTTTTCCTTGTGGCAGTCACCATCCCAAATCAAAGGAAACTGTACGAACTCTCTTGAGGCCTCAATGTTCATGGTCTTTATGAAACTTGCTGAGAGTGTTTGTCTTAATAATATCTTAGACAACTTTGAAACTGGGTCATATACACTCAAAAACAAGGTCAGCAGTAAACATCATTTGAAAACCTTGTAAAGTTTAGAGTCCTATTTTTGCTTCAGTCTGCTTGAAACTTTATTAGAATGTTTGTCTTGATGATAATTACTTGGATAACTTTTAAACTTGGTCACTTTGGTTCAAGATTGAAATCAGGTCATGTTGGTTCAAAAAGTAGGTCAGTAGCCCAAATTTCAGAGGCAACATTTTGATCTCCAGCCTTCTTGTAAATTGTTTGGAATGTTTATCCACAAGAACATTTAAATAATTTTGAACTGCATCATTTGGGTTCAAAAACCAAGTTATAATCCAAAATCAAAGGAAAGCCTCATGGACTCTGAAGGTCACATTATTGATCTAATTTTTATAAAACTTAGAATGTTTGTCTTGATATTCTGCCAGAAGAGTTTGATTCAGTAACTAGGTCCCAACCAGATCATAAGAAAACTTTGTGAACACCCTGGAGATCAGTTTTTGGGCCCAGTCTTCATGAAACTTGGTCAGAATGTTAATTTTGATGATTTCTTAGATAGCTTTGAAACTGGGTAACGTTGGGTCAAGTGAGTTTTTATGAAAATTGGCCAGTTTTTTTTATCCAGCCTTCATGAAAAATTGCTCAGAATATTTTTGTTTGATGTTCTGTTGAATGAGTATGAAGCTGGGTAACACTAGGTCAAAAAGCTTGGTCAGAATGTTAGTCCTGTTGATCTGTAGTATGAGTTTGAACTTGGTCATGTGGGTACAAAAACTAGGTCACCAGCCCTATCAAAGAAAAACATTGTGAAGTCTTTTATCTTCATGACACTTGGTAAGAATAGGTGGTTTAGATGGTCTCCAGGACAGGGACTTGCAGGTCAGAATCTAGGTCACCAGCTCACATCAGTGGAAAACTTTGTAAACAGTCTAGAGGTCACCTTTTTAGGCCCAATCGTATTTAAACTAGGTAAGAATGTTTTTCTTGATTTCTTTGATGAATCTTGTATCTGTATGACAGATTACATATGTTTTCAGTAAGTACAGTGTACTCGAGTGAGGAATATCATCATTTTGCTCTTGTTATACTTTATGTTTATCTTTGTACTTTGATAAGAAGCCTTATTCATTTTTTTTGAAACTCTGAATAAGTGAAGCTGGATTTGCAGTTTAAAAATGTATGGCATTATGTAGATTTATTGCTGTGCAATTGCTAAATTATTTGTGTTTGTTTTTGTATTATGTGGTTTTTTTTTTCAGATGCATGTCATACATTGGTTTGTGCAATAATGTTACTGAATACAGATCTTCATGGTCAAGTAAGTTTGTTTTAAAATTAATAATTCATAATCTTGTTTTTTTTTAAGTTGATTGTTATAAAACTTTTTTCTGAACTTGAAATACCATTCTTTTTGTGCAAAGAACTTACCTTAGGTGAAATAAAATTGTCAACAGCCACTGTATATTTACCAGTTTGGTCAGATTTCACAGTATATTTATGTTCTGACTGAAGACAGAGAACAAATTAAAGAAATCTTCTGAAGATGAGAAAAACTGCTGTGCTTCTGGCCCTATATAACAACTGTTATGACAGCACTTCAAGGGAACCATCATAATTTACCATAATTTACCATTATCCAAGCTGTCCAGCAGTTTTGTTACCTTATGGAAATATGATTTATGATAAATTGCAGGCTGTAGGCAGGAAAATGGCTTGTAATGAATTTATAGAAAACCTTGCTGAGCTTAATGACGGTGAAAACTACCCGAAGGACGTTTTAAAAGCACTGTATCATGCAATCAAAGCTGAACCTATAGAATGGGCTCCGTAAGTACTTGTTCATGTTGTTGTTGTTGTTTTTCATGTATTTCTCATTTTGATTTAGTAAGGCATAAAGCATCTTGAATATTCTATCATTATCTAGTAATGTTAAATAAACGAGGCAGCTTTCTTATTCCACTATGTTTTTGCATCAGATTATCAAAAAATGGCCATTCAGTTACTAATTCACAATCCTAAATGAATGATTAGGATGATGTCTAGAAACTTCCTAAACTCATTTTACTATTCGACAAGTATTTCTAATTGAAATAAGTGGTTGAAATTATGCTTTGTCCAAGGTCTTTGCAGAATTTTTCAAATTTTTTTTTTTTACACTTTATGTGGGTTGTACAGCATTAACTCATCAAAAAACATTAACCTAGTTAGTTGATCGATTTGAAAAAACGTGTGGTACTTTAGTTTTATTATGCATGTGTCAGAGGAGTGGTTTGTGAAACTGGGCCTGTGTCAGAGGAGTGGTTTGTGAAACTGGGCCTGTGTCAGAGGAGTAACTGTACACATACCTGCTAGCCATTTGTCATTCTTTCCAAGGCAGAACAAATGGGGTCAGTTTTTTGCAATCAAAACATGAAAAGAAAGGATATTTCTTTGAAAGTCAGTCTAAAATGAAGATTACCTTAGTCATGGAGAAAAATTCTCAAAATAAATCTTTATCATCTTAACTAAAGAAAAACAAACTCTAGAAGTCACATTATCGAGTATGTACAATCCTGTGATATGATGTTATAATTATGTTTTATATGCTCACAGGTCAAATTATTTAGATTTGATTAGTCATCATTTTTTAAACAATGACTACCTGAATCGCTAATGCATTGTGTAAATGAAAATATTTTCTAGGAAATCAGAACTGATGCTAGGATTGTCCTTTCTATCACATGTTTCAATTCATTTCCTTCCATAATTTACTGCACTGTATTTGTGTAAGAACTTAGAGCCCAATTACCTGATTCTGTTCCTGGAAAACATTAATTTGCATAAAGCTAAAAAAAAAAAAAAACACCTGTCTGAGAACCCATGGCATGCGTGACAATAAACCCAGTAACAGGCAATTATGGATGGAAACGTGGATAGTACACAAAATATAATTCCAAAAACAAAGGAGATAAGTGTTTATAAGTATGCATTAATAAGATTATTTCATGGGGCTGTGCCATGCCAGACCAATTTGATTTTAGTAATACATGCTGATAAACACTAACCTAAACTAAATTCTGAGCAGAGAAGTAAAGACACTTTTTTCTAAAATGATCTTCAGAAAATATGAATGAACTGATAGGAAAAACATATAGTGAAGAAATGCAAAGTGTAAGTTGACCTGCAATGAAATTGTACACACCACTCGAAATGTTCAATAATTTTGTGAAGATTATGTATTTTTTTATAAAGTCCCTCCATTCCACTATCCTTTTTAGCTAACCTGAGCTCAAGGGTGAGCTTTTGGGATCATTGATAGTCTGGCGTCAGTGGGCATGCGTCATCAACAATTTCACTTGAACGCCTTCTCCTCCTATACCACTCAGCCAACTTTGACAAAACATGCCTTGGATATTCCTTGCATGAAGCAAAGTTGTTCAAAGAATTAAGTTCCATCAAGAACTCTGGTTGCCATGGCAACAAAAGGAAATACTTTGAAAATCTTCTTGTCTGAAACGACAAGGCCATGAGCCTTAAGATTTAGTATGTAGCATTGTCTAGTGGACCTTTCAGATTTGTTCAGGTTATACCCCTGGGGACAAAATTGGCCCTGCCCTGGTGGTCAGTTGATTTTACATAGGTTTGTATAGGGAAAACCTTAAAAGTCCTCTTGTCTGAAACCACAAAGCCTTGAACATAGATATTTTTAACTTAGCATCAACTAGAGGTCCTCTGCCAAGTTTGTTCAAAATATGCCCTTTAGGTCAAAATGGGCCCATCCCCAGGGGTCAGTTTTAATAGACTTATATAGGGAAAACCTTTAAAAAATCTTCTTGTCTGAAACCATAAAGCCAAGAGCTAAGATTTTTTACATGGAGTATCAGCTCAAGGTCCTCTGCCAAGGTTGTTCAAATTATGCCTGGGTCATTAATGGCCTGGTCCCAGGGCCACTTGATTTTACATAGGCTTATAAAAGGAAGACTTAAAAAATCTTCTTGTCTGAAACCAGAAGGCCTTGATATTTTGCATAGAGCATCAGCTAGAGGTCCTGTACCAAGTTTATTCAAATTATGGTCCTTGGGTGAAAATTGGCCCTACCCTAGAGGTCACTTGAATTCATATAGATTTATATAGGGAGATTCTTAAAAAAGCTTCTGATGTTTGCTCAACAGCAGATGCAAAGGCAAAGTATTCAGGTAAGCGAACTAGAGCCATCATGGCCCTCTTGTTGTTGTTGTTGTTGTTTTTAAACAAATGACAATTTCATGCTATAACCTGCTTATTTTTTTTTTAAAAGAATGATGAATATTGAAATGACATCATATTCACTTTCTTTGTGTTGGTTTAAGGATGTTAGGGACTACTGTGTCACCCTTCTTCTGGATTTTTTCCGGAAGATTGCATCAGCTACAAAGTTTCCGGACATGGTCAAAAGACACTCGTAACCTTTGTTTTCCATATATTTACAAAGTGATCGTGATCCTCCTGGCCACTTGTCATATTCGATGGACAACATTTGTATTTTGATCTTGTGCCATGGAATAGTTTCTAGAACTCCATGTTCGTTCCCTTCTACATCAAGGCTGAGGTAATCCACTTTAGTAACGTTGATTGCCAGAAGTATCGAGTACAAGGAGAAACACTGTGCATAATAAGAACTACCATTTGTTTGTTGGCTACTCAAGCATTGTTCTGGAATAATTCTCGATTGTAGTGAATCAGCAGTCAAGATTTTCTGAAAAGAATTTTTCAAATGCTTATCATAGAGAATTTCATGAAAGCAAAATAATAAGGTAAATGAAGTCTGCACTAACAAGAACTTTCACTGTAAGATGACAATGCCCCCGAACCTGGTGCTTTGAACTGAGAACCAGTCATTCAGTGGTCAAGGTCAAATAAGTATAGGTCAGTGGGAAGGTCTTATCCAAAGGGGGTTGTGTCCAAGTATGAAGTAATTCCATTTACTTATAAGGAAGTTATGGGCAATGTTAAAGTTTTTGGACAATTGGATTTTCAAGGTGAAGGTCATTCAGGGATCAAGGTCAAACAAATATAGGTCAGTGGGAAGGCCTTGTCCAAAGGGGTATTGTGTTTAAGTATGAAGTGTATCCACTTACCAATTTGGAAGTTATGGCCAAATATTAGTTTTTGGACAATTGGATATTCAGGGGTCAAGGTCAAATAATCAAAGGTCAGTGGGAAGGTCTTGTCCAAAGGGGTGTTGTGTCCAAGTATGAAGTAAATCCACTTACTAATAAAGAAGTTATTGCCAATGTTAAAGTTTTTGGAAAATTGGATCTTCAAGGTAAAGGTCATTCAGGGGTCAAGGTCAAATAAATATAGATCAAAACAAGTGTTCTCTTTCAATCTTAACTATGATGAGTTTTGTAGTAGAGTATGACTCTGTCAAAACTTAGCCTGAACAAGTGTTACAGAATATTTAGCGTTTAGCTAGCAGACATGCAAGTCTTAACATATATGATAATTTACCTGTGATGGATAAGGCTCAGTACTAAGACAAGCATTTATTGCGTAAACCTTCCTGTGTTTCTTTTTCAACATTTCAAAAGCGGCTGGGTTTGGTTCTATCAGCACACCAGTCCAGTGTCTCAGACGCTCCAGCATTAGAGTGTTGGACAGTTGTTCCCCATCGTATGCCCCACTTTCAACAAAGAAACCATTTTTCTGAAAAAATTTCAAAAATTTTGGAATACAGTAAAAAAGAACTCCAAAATAAAGACTAAATGATTATGATCTTTGAATTAGTGCCCTCTTATTCCAGAATATACCATTTACATTGATCTGTCATGTGTAGAAAATTAAAATTTATTATAGCAAGAACAGTAGGGGCACTTGATTTCAGTTTAATTATTGCAGTGAAGTAGTGATGATTATTTATTTATAGCGAATATTTTGAAAAATGTGGGATGCTGGATGCCTTATCTATTGATCTAGTTCTTAAACTTAAAATTTTAATATCTTATCATTGCTCTTGCTTAAGCCTTCATTACTTACCTTGTAACCAAGTCGGTTGTCGACAAATGGTGCCTGACCTCTGGACTGGTCCAGATTTTCATTAGAGTCTAGCTGGTATGCTTGATTGGATGGAGGGATAATAAAATAATCCCTAATAAGTGCCACCAGACGAGGGTCATCTGCATCTGTCTGTTGATCATTCAGCTTAGAAATTTCATCTTTGTAATTAAAATTTGTCTGTGGTTGTTTATGTATGTAAAACTTTGGATTTTTACTCTGTTCTATGTTGTTAGGAATGTTACTCCTTAGTATCACATCTTTGTTAATGAATTTATCATCTTTGTTAATGAATTTATCATCTTTGTTCATGAATTTAACATCTGTGTTCATGAATTTATCATCAGTGTTTTTGAATTTATCGTCAGTGTTCTTGAAGTAATCATTCCTTTGGTCAGTGTAAATAGATAGAAAGAAAGAAACAAATCCAGCACATGTAGTTAGCACAACACAAAATAGTAATAAATTAAACTGTTTCCATCTATATAAAAGACACTGCAAATGCATTTCAAAATGCACATTATCTAGGTCATGTATATAAACTTGTACAATGTTGTTATTCATACAATACGTGTCATAACTGTTGATAATTCATGGACTTTTGCTTAGAGTTATCATATCTGTTTATCACGAAAATCTTTGTCCTAATTGATAACTCATTAACTAATCTAGAAGTTATGATAGCGATTTTTTATGGTGATAGTTATTTTTATTCGTGATAAAGTAATGATAGTAACGACTAATCATTTTATTTCCCTATGATGAAATTTCATGCAAACTGAAAAATGGTAGGTTTGCGCTGTCATAAATTCATGCATTTCCATGTTTTGTTTTTTTGTTGTTTGATAATTATCCATCATCATGTGACTAGGACTAGGCATCAGTGATAGTGGTCCCCATTCCATAAACAGACTGACAGGTCCAGCTGTTAATTGGTGTTAATTTACACACAAAGAAGACAATAAAAGTTTAACGAGGTCTTACGTTCATTTCAAGTAACTGATGCATGACCAATAACATTAAAACAACAAACTTCATCCTTAGCAAACAAAAAATATTAACAGTTTTTATTTGGTAACATAGTTCATTCAAGTTTGTGTAACTGCTATATATCGTTGTTCATTAAGTCTCAGTCACTGTATACTTTTTAAAGCCTGGATAGGTGTCTGTGAAGAGATAACACAGACTGTATTTACCCTTACACTGCTTTCTTAAATGGACTTTGCAGACATACAGCTTGGACATACCCATTTATCAGTTGTATGGATATTAATTGATAAACTTACTAATCAGTGTAGACCATGAGACTGCATGGTTCTGCAGACTCAATATGTTTCGCACAGCTGCAGAAGGCTAACAAGTTGCACCGAACAGGTTAAAGGGAAGGAATGAATGTTTTTTAAACCGTTTATGCCATTTAACCACCAGCCTGGCTTTAACAGGATATTGTACAGTGAGGCTTTTGATGAGATCTTAATGATGCAATCAAAATACAAATTGTTCATTACAAAAGCCATTTAAGTAAAAATTTATACATACAAGTAATTTGTTAACATTTTATTTTGGCAGAGATGAAGAGCTCCAGGATATAGGTCCCTTGGCCAATGATGAACAGAGACCCCTGCAGCCCCAGCCAGCCCCTAGTCTTCCTAGTCTTCCCCCTGTGGTGGGTAGGAACCCTTTCCTTGATGTAAGTATACAGAGGTTTGTGAAAAGTCATGGCAAGGGAATCCATGTTGAAATAATTCTCTGATTTTTCAAAGAAATTGCATTACCAGCAGAAATTGTTTCATATAAGTACACATGTCAAGGTTTTGTAAAATCTGCTTTGCCTAACTTCCTGTAATAGAAATATTCATTTCTGTTTCGTCTAAGAAAATAATAATTGCTAGACATTTTTATTTGACATCAGGCTACAGAGATTAGGTTTTGGGAAAATGAAATTTTTTAAGCATCGCCTGCCTTCAATATATTTCCACTTCCTCAGGTTTCACATAGTAATTGAAAATCTTTTTATAACAAATTACTATCTTGGGTAGTTTCTTTTCCTGTCTTGAAATTCAGAAATCAGAGGCTGTAAATATATAAATATCAGTCCTGGTGAAAATAAGTTTACAAAGGCCTTGTGAAAAGTGATGGTAAAATTCGCACACAGAAATCCAGATATTATAGATACTTCAGACATGAAAACTGTAAACTCTGGTAATCTAAAGTTTATCTGTCAGTCAAAGCTGCTTACACTTACTATAACAGCATACATTAGTTAAAACAGCAAACATAAATCTGAACAGCAGAGGTGAATCAAAAAAGCAGACTTTATAATCATGTGATGACTGTACTGCCATTGCCTTGTGACAATAACACAGTGGTGTCTGGGAAATTAATACTAGAGTAATTATCAGGCTTTGGTTTATGTATGTCTGTCTAAGTGAGATGGGATTATATACTTAGTCAGTCTGGGTTTGCTTGATAAGATACTACTGTTAAGTTTCAAGAAAATCACCAAGACCTTGCTAAATTTCTAAAATGGACATGTTTATCATTCAATTTGGATATACCATTTTGTCATTTAATTATGCTCCCTCTTCAAAGAAGTGGGGGTATATTGCTTTGCATTTGTCTGTCTGTCCGTAGACCAAATGGTTTCCGACCAATAACTAAAGAATGCTTAGGCCGAGGAACTTCAAACTTGGTAGGATGATTGTCCATCACCAGTAGATGACCCCTATTGATTTTGGGGTCAAGGGGTCAAAGGTCAAGGTCACATTGACCTTGTAGGTAGAAACGGTTTCCGACCAATAACAAAGAACGCTTAGGCCTAGGAACTTTAAACGTGGTAGGATGATTGTCCATCACCAGTAGATGACCCCTATTGATTTTGGGGTCAAAGGTCAAGGTCACATTGACCTTGTAGGTAGAAACAAGAGAATGCTTTGACCTAGGTTCACCAAACTTGGTATGCTGGTTGGTCATCACCAGTAGATGACCATATTGATTTTGAGGTCATTAGGTCAAAGGTCAAGCTCACAGGGACCATCATCCTTAAAACGGTTTCCGATCAATAACTAGAGAACGCTTTGACCTAGGTTCACCAAACTTGGTATGCTGGTTGGTCATCACCAGTAGATGACCCCTATTGACTTTGAGGTCATTAGGTCAAAGGTCAAGATCACAGGGACCTTCATCCTTAAAACGGTTTCCGATCAATAACTAGAGAACGCTTTGACCTAGGTTCACCAAACTTGGTATGCTGGTTGGTCATCACCAGTAGATGACCACTATTGATTTTGAGGTCATTAGGTCAAAGGTCAAGGCCACAGGGACCTTCATCCTAAAACCGGTTTCTGATCAATAACTAGAGAAAGCTTTCACCTAGGTTCACCAAACTTGGTATGCTGGTTGGTCATCACCAGTAGATGACCCTCTATTGATTTTGAGGTCATTAGGACAAAGGTCAAGCTCACAGGGACTTTGACTCTAAAAACGGTTTCCGATCAATAATTAGAGAATGCTTTGACCTAGGTTCACCAAACTTGGTGTGCTGGTTGTTCATGACCAGTAAATGACCCCTATTGATTTTGAGGTCATTTGGTCAAAGGTCAAGGCCACAGGGACCTTGATCCTAAAAACGGTTTCTGATCAATAACTAGAGAACGCTTTGGCCCAACCACAAGCAATTAGGTGCTGCAGGGGGGCATTTATGTTTTACAAACATTTCTTGTTTATAAGGGTATTAATTGAAATATTACTAATAAGAAATTTTTGACCATTGGTCTAATTTTGGCCCTAAAGACAATAACCTTTACGCTTAAATTGATTTGTAATCTCTGTAATTTTTCTTTTTCTGTGATTTGCCCTTTTTTTCCTGAAAAGAATGCTTTAAGATAACCCCTTACAGGTGTGGTTTTAATGCCAGTTTTGGGTTTTTATGCCCCCCGAATGGAAGCATATAGTTGTTGCACTGTCAGTTCGATATTCCGTCTGTCTGTCAGTCCCATCTTCTATGTGCAATGCATACATTTCTCATTTTTCACCAAACTTTCAGATGACAATCATTATCTAGTGCTGCAGTGCATATTCTCTGGATATTTTTGCCAGAATTATTGCCCTTTGTTTAATTTTACTTAATATTCTTGCGCGAATCCTCCTACATTTCCCATGCAATTTTCACCAAACTTTCACAAAATGATCATTCTCAAGTGCTGCAGTGCATATAATCCGGCTTCTGAAGTTGGATTATTTTTGGCTCTATTGCCCTTTGTTAGAATTTACTTAATATTGCTTCTGTGGGCAACTCCTCCTACAGTTCTCATAAGATGTCACCGGACTTTCATAGAATGATCATTATCAAGTGGCACAGTGCATTTTTTCAGGCTTTGGCGATTTGATAATTTTGGCATATTTATTGACCTTTGTTTAATTTTACTTTTTATTGCTTCTGTGCACAACTCCTACATTTCTCATGCAATTTTCACGAATCTCTCAGAATGATCATTATTAAGTACTGCAGTACATATACCGGTACTCAGGATTTGGCGATTTGATAATTTTTGGCATATTTATTGACCTTTGTTTAATTTTACTTTTTATTGCTTCTGTACTCAACTCCTACATTTCTCATGCAATTTTCACGAATCTCTCAGAATGATCATTATAAAGTACTGCAGTACATATACCGGTACTCAGGATTTTGCGATTTGATAATTTTTGGCATATTTATTGTCCTTTGTTTAATTTTACTTAATATTGCTTCTGTACTCAACTCCTACATTTCTCATGCAATTTTCACGAATCTCTCAGAATGATCATTATTAAGTACTGCAGTACATATACCGGTACTCAGGATTTGGCGATTTGATAATTTTTGGCATATTATTGTCCTTTGTTTAATTTTACTTAATATTGCTTCTGTACTCAACTCCTACATTTCTCATGCAATTTTCACGAATCTCTCAGAATGATCATTATAAAGTACTGCAGTACATATACCGGTACTCAGGATTTGGCGATTTGATAATTTTTGGCATATTTATTGACCTTTGTTTAATTTTACTTTTTATTGCTTCTGTACACAACTCCTACATTTCTCATGCAATTTTCACGAATCTCTCAGAATGATCATTATAAAGTACTGCAGTACATATACCGGTACTCAGGATTTTGCGATTTGATAATTTTTGGCATATTTATTGTCCTTTGTTTAATTTTACTTAATATTGCTTCTGTACTCAACTCCTACATTTCTCATGCAATTTTCACGAATCTCTCAGAATGATCATTATTAAGTACTGCAGTACACATACCGGTACTCAGGATTTGGCGATTTGATAATTTTTGGCATATTATTGTCCTTTGTTTAATTTTACTTAATATTGCTTCTGTACTCAACTCCTACATTTCTCATGCAATTTTCACGAATCTCTCAGAATGATCATTATTAAGTGCTGCAGTACATATACCGGTACTCAGGATTTTGCAATTTGATCATTTTTGGTGGTTATTGTCCTTTGTTTAATTTTACTTAAAGAGGCTGTACTCCAGATTTGACATAAAAAAATTTTTTCATAAATTATATATTTAGATGCCGTGAGATTATAACAACATAATATTTTACTTCAAAACTGATTATAAAAGTCAAAATAGAATAAAAAAAATATTTTTGCTCCAGCCTGATTTGAACTCTGGACCCTCATGTTTACAAAATATTTCCAACGCTTTTACTGTCACCACCATCGCCGCATGTGATATTACAGATATTTACTTTAAATCTTATACGATATAGTTATACCGTCGCGTTACGGTATAGCACTTTGAAAGGGAAAAAATCAATTTATAATGTAATTATTTGACTTATTTTTTGTCAGTAGGTTATTTTTTACATTGATCATTTTGATGGTTATTGTCCTTTGTTTAAATTTACTTAATATTGCTTCTGTGCACAACTCCTGGAATTTTGTAATTGAACTATATTTTTGCCTATGGTGTTCAACTGGAGCATAAAATCAAAAAGTTAAAAGTTGAGAAACTGTTTTGAAACACTTTTTCTGTAAAAGACGTGGTGACCTTGTAACAAACTTTTGAAACAACTGATTTTACCAGCCATGCAGATAGGTAAAGGACATAATTATAATAGTCTTACCCCTGGATGTATGGGTACTTAAGCACTTCACAAACTGCAAAATTTTTTAGACTTGTGTTGCGTGTAACTACAAGGTAACATCAAGTTGTAAGTCACCATGACTTTGACCATTGCAATGTTTCAGGGGCACAGACACATATAATAACACGTATAATATGTTGGTTGTAAAAAGCTATTGTAATGCCATTTTAATCAAACAGATTAATCAATAGTTCTTAATGATGAAATTCATTGTTATGGTTTAGCATTTTTACAGTTGAAACATGTGTCAGTGAAGATCATTGCCTTTTGAAAATGTATTTCTCATATTAATTAAGTTAAATATTTCTTTCATTTGCAGTGAAGATAATCTATTTGCCAAGATCTGATTGGCATGGACAAAAATTTGTCCTAATTTCCTCTGTTATTCCCAAAGTGAATGCTTGTATTTTTAGTTAAGACACACCGTGTCTTGATTAATTTCGCAATTTTTACAGTAAAATTAGACTGATAATATTAAGAATAGGGGGATTGTGGGATAGTTCTAGAAAATGTTTTAGCAGAACTATACTGCCACTAATAAATTCTCGACTTAAAATTCGGAAGAGTGGAAAGAGTTAAAATGAAAAAGAAACTAAAATTAAAATGAATTCATAACATTTCAGAATGATTGCTTGTAAGATTTTTTCTCTTTTTTTTGTAAAAGAAATGTTTTAAGAATCTAGAAATATGCTGTAATTAAAAAAACTGAAATCCTCCATTTTAGCTAATTTGGCATTTATATATTTCAGGTGCCTGACCCGAGTCAGACCACAGAGTACAAGAAAGGATACATAATGAGAAAATGCTGTAATGATCCAGATGGCAGGAAAAGTATTAGTTCTTATATGTCTTTTAATTGGAAGACTAATTTTGTCTACAGCTGTGGCATTTATTGGCTAGTAACATTAATTTGCAGATTTTCAAAATTTATTGTCAGAAGTAAAGAATAAATTGTGTGTATGAACACCACACCAACAAGGACAAATACTGGTAAATTGTGCCACAGTGGTAGATCTTTATATGAAATAAATACAGTTTTTTAAGTAAGTTAAAGTGAAAACATATTACTTGTTCGAAAACAGCCTTTTGTAGATAGTTGCATAGATTGATGTCTTCATATTTTATACTTTATTGAAGTTTCCTCTTGAATTTGTAGCTGTAATTACAATCTTCTATTCTGAGGTCTTTGAAAAAAACAACTAAAAAAACGAACAAAAACTTTAAATATTTATACCATTAATTAAAATGATGCACTGGCTTAAAGGTCAGGAAGTGCAATATGCTATAACTGAAGAATCCTGCAGTTATAGCATGACTGGATATACCGGCTGAGTATATGTGAAATATACATAGAAAAAGAACAAAGAAAATAGTGGTTCAATGTAATATAGCAGCCTCTCATAATCACTAGTTCAAACCTTACTCTTGGGTCAGCATTTTTTGTAAGAAGGCATTGTCTTTATCATCTGTGTGTGCTTAACATTAAACATTCTTGTATTGGGTATTTATTATGTGAATGATTGAATGTAGAATCTTTTTTCAAAATTAAATTACTGAATTTAATTGAATGTAATTTCTGAAATTATTAAAAAGTGATAGGTTGAATGTGTAACAAGCTTTTATAATTACGTATCTTTTGTGAGTGGCAATATAATGTGATTCATCTGGTAGAGCTATTTTTATTCTGTACAGTGATATTACGATTTCAGCTGCTGTTGGAAAGCGAAGTTGGAAGATGTTTTATGTTGTGTTAAGAGACATGATCCTGTATCTGTACAAGGATGAACAAGCATTGAAGAAATCAGCCAATACAGGATCTCACAATGCCATACGTGTGCACCATTGTTTAGCCTCAAAGGCATCAGACTACACAAAAAAGCAGCACGTGTTTCGCTTACAGACTTCTGATTGGGCAGAGTATTTATTTCAAACTTCGAACACTAAAGAGTGCCAAGAATGGATTGATACGTTAAATTTTGTAGCAGCAAGCTTGTCTGCACCACCATTACCAGGAGCTGTTGGCTCACAAAGGAAGTTTCAGCGACCTCTGTTACCAGCTACTTATACTCGTCTTAATTTGGTAAGTAGTTTCCAGTGTTAAAGATTCAGTCTCATACGACATGCGGTACGTGGCAGAATTTATGGGAATACTTTGATACAAGTGAACAAGATGTTTATGAAGAAGTTAGACTTTTGCTGGTATTTTTAAGTACATTTTTTTCCCCACTGAATAGGTATTTACGTTAAATGTTCTCAAGATATTGCGCTACCTTGTGCCATTAGTATCTCAGCCTTATAGTATCAGCTATTATTTATTGCATAATGGAGTCAAGTTTATAGTACGCCCGGCTTTGTTTGATGAAATTAGATGTAAACATACTATTATTTATAAATGAAATTGATATTTAATTCATACTATGTTTGCAAGTTAGAGTGGAGCTGTCATGCATATTTTACATACTCCTTAGATGCATTTTCTCCAAATAATTATATTGTTGCAGACTTGGACCAGAAGCACTGTAAATTAGATTTGTGCTCATTTGTGTTCTCAGATTGTTCCCAGCTAGAGTGAATGCCCTTCTTGTTAATTATTATGTGCTTTTTTTGTTTCAAATCTCATTTTAATTTTTTAATCAAAAACCTCCTTATTACTTCATGGAGAGGATGTCTTCCTTTTCTGGTGAATTTTGCATCTTATGCTTATAACTTGATTTAAACTGGTGAGTTTATTAAGTCAACACACAGCTGAGCTTTTAGCTTGTGACCTTGAACTTTTTCTTTTATAATCTGGTAATACAAGTAAGGTGAAATTTGAAGCTAGAGAGACAGAGACAGAGATATAATATTGAGTGAAAATGATGTGGAGGCATTTTACAATATGAGATAACCTTGACAATCTCTTGTTATCGCCGTTCCTGAACGGCGATATATACAATTAACAAGATTTGAACAGTTTTGCCTGTACACCGCCTGCCTTTAGCCAATCAAAGCAAAGCATTTCATATCACATGATAACAAAATGGACGTCAAAATTCTTCTGCAAGGGGTGCGAAATGGACTCGCCCAACCGCCATGTTTGTCGGGTTACTTATTCTTACAACTGAAAAATACCATCATGAATGTACGATCTCAGTACCAGTCTTCAGGCTCGTGTAGGATAAACACAGGATAATCGCAATATTTTTTGCTACATGTCATTTTTAACTAGAGAATGTAGTCGAAATAAGAGTATGGTTTGTTTGTTTTTTTCCAAAACTTGCACTTAAAGAAAAAAATAAATGTTTGCTTCCGGCCGGTTCTAATCAGGATACAAACTCCGCAGGGGTTACTTCCCCTGATTAGTACAGTAAAAGTTTAACCGGTGCGAGGAGTTTGATCAGGATTTTTATATATGCTTCATTAGGGTTAGGGCGATATCGTATTTTTTATTTAAAATTTATTCTGTTAAAATTGTACATATAATATTCTTATGGTATTGAAGAACTGTATCTAGCTTTTGTTTAGTATACATTTTTACTAATAAATAAAGTTAAAAAACTAAGCAAATAGTCAATTAATTAAGCGTAGACTGGTTTACAACAAAGCAATATTTACAAGGTTTAAATGCTGCAAATTTTAACATGATGTATAAAATTATCGGGATGTTTTTCATTAAGAAGCCAAATCGTCCGCTTTCAAAAATAGTCCAGCTACAATAAAAATTACAATGTATATTTAATCTACTTTATAATTTCTGTGTGAAAATTATCAAATATAACTTCGCTTTTCAGTGCAAAGCATGTTGTAAGATTATCAAATTAATGAATGAAGAACATGAAATACATTCATCTATGGATAAGACGAAATGCATGGCTGAACGGCGATTTCAAGCATTTTTGGAAATGCTAATACTTGTTTCTTCATTGTAATGCTGTGGTTTTCTATTGACTAATAGCCTTTGGAAATTTGTTTCAATATGTCCATAGAAGTCTCAAGACTTAGAAAGAGGTTAAATAATTGTCTGGACATGGACTGAAGGACATGCTCGACTTGGCTGTAAGTGATATAATAAAAAACTGGTCAGACCCCTGGAAACAGTAAACAGATACACATGTATGCATCTCTGATGCATAAAAGGTTAACGCTGTTAGCAGTATGCAGAATTTAAAGGTAATAAAAGATTTCTGTGGTGGTTAAAATCCTTGTTTTGGATCCATTTACTTCTGAACTCTTTAAAATTACCACAATTATTCTCTATTGTTTGTTTTACAAGCTTGCATCCATAACAGAAAGATGTTATATACAGAAAAAGACCACCTTTAGGTGGGATTCAAACTCACACCCACTGGGTCATGAGTAACATGAAAGATCACCGAGCCAATGAATCAGTTCACTTATACAGTTGTGAGAGTTTGAAGATATGCTATTCAAAGCAGGGATGTAGAAGACCGTAGCATCAGTTTGTGCAAAATGTTTTAAGAACTAAAGGAAATGGTCATTTGCCTCGTTTATTGCAAGTTAAAATCATTTGATTTTGTTACAGACTAGTGCATACCTTCCTATAATTGTATAAATACAATAGAGTGTTGGCCTTTCAATGTGCTAAGATCGGATTTCGAATCCCTGGGTCCTCTGGGTTGTGTATTCTAAGATGCATTGCATCTTTCTGTCATGGACTTCCTTGTTCATAAGAATTGAAAGAATAAAAGTGTATTTAGACAGATGAGTTAATACCCAGATATTTTTTTGTCATAATCATCTTTTTTCAGGGTTTGTTTCATTATCACCATTTTTATCATCATAATTATCACAGATTTCATATCTGTATTATCACTGCTTTTCCTACTTACTTCTCTTGACATGGTCAGCTTTACTGAACTGAAATTCTTATGTTTACATTCCATGGAATTCATATTTTCCCCAATTACATTAGTTCAGATTTAGATGTAAGTAATTTGTACTAATATGATATGTCAAAATGTAAAAATATCATTACAGCAAGACCAGTTACGTAGTATAGAAGAAAGACTTGCACAGACAGAGCTGGAGCTTCAAGAACACAGGCAGTTCCCACCAGAGAAAGGTTCCAAGTCCAGCGTCATCCAACACTTCCTTGAGAAAGAAAATTACCTTAGTTTTGAGGTATTTTATTTCACTTGAGTACTGTGATAAGGTTCATTTAATTAATGAAATCCATGGTATTACCATGGAAAATATTGCAACAGTTTTTTGTTAGTGATTAGTAAATGCTTATAGGAGAATGATGATTTGTTGAGTGTTGAATTTGAAATAGACTTTCTAATTTTGAAGTTGCTGGTTCCAGTCCTACCGGGAGTGAAATTCTCCAGTGACTCCCCACAACATGAGTACTTGTTTGAAACAAGAGAACAGTCATTAAGGCAGATTTGTTTTAGTTGCAAAAACTTGTTTCTTGATTGATGTAACATAAGTATATTTAAGCTAATCTTATTTCTGACCCTTCAGTCTTCCTGATTGAACTGCTGTGATAATGCATTCAACTTGAAACTGAAGAAAAACCCACAAGCTAAACAAAAATACAGTCATCATTTAAAAATATGAAATAACACACCCATTGTCAGGCTTAAAAAGTATTTGAGATGATTTTTGAATTAAATTATATTATTCTCGCATGTAAAATAATATAAAAGAGAAGTAGAATCATAGAAGTCTATTCAGTGTGTAGTCAACTATTTTCACATCTAATCTCAGGCTGGTCGGCTTAAGACATACGTGTACCTACTACAGTCCCGACTCACGTCACATCCTGAGTTGGAGCCATCATTGGTAGAAACAACTATTGGTGAAGACGAAGAGGGCTTCAAGGGAGTTAGTCCAGTTGTACATACATTTACATCACCAGCTCAGAAAAAAGTGGGGGCTCAACACAGCATTTCAGATAGGTACAGTTATAGGGCGGCTATATTCCAGGCTGACAGACTAGATCTAGATTTGATATAAAAACAGGGTCTATATTCTGTAAATCTCATTTGTTCCGAATCTCCTGTCTCGGCAGTAACTAGTGACTTAATGGTATTTGTTCACATGTTTGATGCACATTCTGTGGATATATCCCTGCAAAGATTTAAAACAAAAATAATTTGAATTTCTTCTAGAGAAAAAAAAAGGGAACTGCTGATTTGTGTTGTTAAGTCAGCACAGACTGTGTAATAAGTTGTAGAGAAAGAAAATTAATATTTTTATGCATAAACATACTAATAAGAATTCTGTTATTTTATTCTTCGATGTTATAAAAAGTAGTCTCATTTTATTCCATTTTTAATTCAAAATCAGTATACACATATTAGCACTACCCCTGGTTACAAAGATCTCTGACACAAGTCTAGAGTCGGTGTGATATCAGTATGCATCATTACATTCTAGTCAGTTCATTGGATTGCGAGAAATGTACCACTGTCATATACAGTTATGATTGGTTAATGTGTTGAACTTACGACGGTCATGATCAAAATGTGTTGACAATCATGCTTTATTTTGAAAGCACCCCTAGTACTGGTCATTTTAGGGTGAAAAGTGGACCGTGAAACATTTGTGTTCATTAGAAAACACGACTTCTTCTGGGTCATTAAAAATGTACAACTTATTAGGTCTCAGCTGGTTGCTAACCGGCAGTGACGGGAAATAAACTGTCTGCTTTATTTATTTGCATATGCTTAATCATAGTCAGACAATTAAACTTTGCTGTCACTTCTTTATGTGCATTTTTTTGTTGCTTTTTATACATGTATGTGACAATGTACTTTTACATACATTTGTTTTACATGACAATGTGATGTTTCTCCATCAACTTTTTTTTTTTTTTTTTTTTTTTTTTTTTTTTTACACAAATCCTGACTCAATTAGTCATGTGATGTCACATTTTATTTTGTGTTTATTAAATATCCATATCAGATCCACATTAACTTCCAGCTTCAAATATTGACTGTTATGTTGGTATTAGTAACAGTGAGTCTTTTATTGAACTTGGTACTCACAGCTCATCCTTCAAATAAAACAGAAATGAAATTCATAGCTTGTTAAGCAGTTGAAACAAAATAAATTCAATAGCTCAAGCAACTTGTGAAACAAGTTAACCACAAAATTGTATGTCATTTTCCAGTACATTATATGTCCATTTTCTGCATTGATTTTGTAAAACAATGTTACAGTATTTTTTAGCTCATGAATTCTTGAAATCCACTAGGTCACAGGGAGGTAACTCTTGTGGACTTCTATTCTTAGCTGGTCTTAAATCTGTTTCTTCTGAAATGCTTGATGGCATTTATGATTTTAGAGTTAAATACAAAACTAGATTATCTGCTTATATTGTTTTAGACGATGTTGGTGTTTAGTGTTGGCTATGGCTTCAGTTTGCATTACTAGTGTATAAAATTTTGTCACATTACTTCAGATATTTCATACACTGAGATTGTTTTTGTAAAGAAATACCTCTGATATAGGTAAAAGTTGAATTTGATTTTAGACTTTCCAGTAAGGGAAGGTAAATCCTACTTGATTAAGTCTACAAGATTTGCCTCCTGTGGGATCTTGACTTGAAGTGCTATTTATACTACAGTTCAACTTGCTTTGCTTACAAATTATATATGACTTTTTCCTGTCATATACTAAATTATAAACTAATTTATGGAAGTGATCTTCTGTTCATACCTGATTTAGCTTTTGCAAATGATTACTGTTCAGTTTTCTCAATTTTTCAGGCCAACACTCCTGTATTCGTAACTTTATATACCATAATGCTATATTTTTTATAATTAAATATATTTTGAAAGAGGAAGTGTCTGATTTCCAAGAATACACTGTTAATCATTGCATAATGTATTTTTAGGGTGGGTGGTGGTGGGGATGCCTCAGACTGTGATTTCAATATTTTACACAAAGTGATTAGCTTCTTTCTGGTTCTCTGGCATTGCATTTAGTTGAACATTTTTAAGGGATGAAAACATTCTCTGTAACACAGTCAAGTGCTAAATTTGTACAGTAATATGTAATATACATGTAACTTAGTTTCACACCGTATACATGTATGTGATAATGTCCCACATATCAGTGTAGAGTCATGTACAAACACCCAATGCCTGTGCCATCATATATATATATAACCGTACTACCACACTTCTTATACATGTACAATGTAATACTACACCACCCACATTGTTAGTGGTTGTTTGCCAAAATTATCTGCCCCTTGTTATTTTCACAGAAAATCTTGTACAGAACTTGTAATAAAAAATTGGTCATTACTTTCCAAAAACATGTGTTATGTAAAGTATATTTTAATAATTAAGATTTATTACATGATATAATTTAAATTAAATTGCTTGATGAATTAAGATTAAGTAGTCACTATCAAATTGATAGAATTGTTTTTTGTGGGATGACATCAAACAACAAAAACAGTATGATTTTTGCTTTTGTATTTTTATTCTACAGTCATACTTAAACTGGGGAATAAAAGAAATTATATATGAAATTACATCATCACAGCATGAATGTCTAGGCATTTTTACATTCATTTTGCATTCAGATGTTTTGATGAAAATTTCTGATTATAATTTGTTTGTTTTATTTATGTAATGCTGTATCTTTTGTTTGTTTTTGCTTTGCTTCAAGTTTAATAGAGTATATAGTAAAATTACAGGGTAAAGCTAAAAAATCTCAACTCATAACTTTCTGTTACAGGTTGCACAGTACTATTTTTATTTAAAATTATTTAGTTAATGGTGGCCAAGTGCTATACTAGGGTAAGTTGGTATGAGTGTAACAGTAATTGGGTGTTGGAGATGGAAAATGATTTATTTAGATGGGTTTTATGCTGCTGAACTTTTGGGCTTAGACAAAACATAGTGGAAGTATAAGGACTTGTTAATTTTCATTGAAGAATATTTATTATAAAAACAGTCATTAAGTGATTATGTTAATTTCATGATCTTAGGAAATATTGTGTTAAGTTCCTTAAAATATATTCTAAGAGATCTACTGACATGTTAGTGTGTGTTAGTACTGTCTCAAAACAAAACCTTTGTAGAAGAATAGTTTGCTGTTATTTTGTCTCAAAAGTAGGTGCTCTTTGTAAGACACTGCAGTATATATTACAGTAACATGAGAGACAGAGGACCACTGGCAGTTTTACCAATTTATGAAAGCAGCTAAAGTCAAAACATAAGTAGCAAAAGTCCTGTTCATTTTTTCATTAAATTGCATCTTTTCTTTTTGTTCTTATAAGAAGTACTGAAGGAATGAAGAACGTTTTCATAGTACTCTGTAATTTCATCAGAATTTGTTCAATTACGTTTCGATCTTACATGTATATATTGTTCTAAATAACTTTGGTAGAAATCATTGATAAAAGTGTTTATACGAGTGGGGTATTAAAAACAGAAATGTGTAAATAATTATATTACTAGAGGGTAAGAATGTAAATAAACAGATTAGAAAAAGACTGAATAGGGCAAAGTTAGTTTGTTTGTCCCAAGTGTAAAAAAAAACAACATAAAATAAACACCAGATAAACAGATTTTGATAGATCAGCTATTGTTGTTTCAGTTTATATTGTAGATAAAATCCAGTCAGAGAGCTGTGACTCGCATTTTTTACTGTTTCATTTTAATTTACATTCAAATGAACTTGAATATATACTGCATTTATGTAGCATGCATCTCCAAAACTGTGTTAACTTACTGTTAATGTGAAATAAGAGATGTTACACTTCCTGTGATTGGTCAGATTTTTCATTTGTAGTGATTGAAAGTTTTTAACTATTCAGCTACTCATGATAGATGTTTTAGATATTCCAGATTTTTCAACAACAAAATCTTTTGTTTGTAATATGATGTGTATTGCCTCAAGTAATCAAATTATTAAGTCCAAAAATTTCTGTTTTAGCATTTTGGTTAAAGCCACAATTAAACTTTCTTTAAGATGAGAAATACTGACAGTCCATAGTTCATGTCCAGAGGTTTAGTACAAAGAATGTAATAATGTGATTTTGTACTTACTACTAGTTGCTTGTTTATTGCTGAAAGCAGGGTAAAAATTTAACCTGGGTAACCAACAACTTCCTATCAAAACATTTCATTCATTCTTAATTTTAATCTGGTGATAAAATATCAGTTTCTCGTTATATTATGAAATGCTTAGTTGCTAAAAGAAACCCAAGAGACATTTTCTAAAAGATAATTGATTCTAGTCACTATGTTGGACAACATAAGTGTTAGAATTATTGTATTTCTGTGTAACATTTATTTTCTAGTTTGAAATAGAGTTGTTTATACTAACAGGTCAGAATGCAGAATTGAGTGTTACCCCACCTGTGATACACTAAGTACATTGGTGTGACCAATGGAAAGAAATGTTACTTGAAAGTCTGACTGGTAAGGCATATAACCTCTGCTGTGATTGGATGATTTTAAGAGTCTGATTCTTTTTCTTGCATTTCTTTTATTAAAACTAACATTCTTATTTGTGATGTGGAAAATCATAGAGTATTTGGGTGTTTCTGTTTAGAAGTAGATTAAGAAACTTGGAGTGTGCTGATAACTCACCCTCAGAATTTTTTAATTTACCCAAATACTTTTTAATTTGACAATGGCATGTCCAGAAATCTGTCTTCAAGTATAAGTTGATGTATCTGTGCCACTTGATTTTCTATATAACTGCATGTGAAGCACTGGATAAAATAATGGAATATATTGTCATGCAGAAAAAATCTCTCCAGGGGTTTATTTTTTATCGTTTTGCTGAGTGAATATGCATTGCTTTTATTTGAACACTGCAGACATAGTTATTTTTCTTCTTAATTGTGTGTTCTGTTACTTGTTATGATGGATGAAATGTTTTGCAAATCAAGTTTAATTTCATCAGTTTTTATGTCAGGAGGTAAAACACAGGTAGAAAGGCACTGAAGTTTATAGATAAAAACTTCCATTAACCCTTAACCTGCTGGAACCGAAAGTGATTAGCCTTTGCCACCAGTATAGAGCCAGGCCAGCCTGCACATCCGTGCAGTCTGACCAGGCTCTATACTGTTGGTAGCTCCATTTTTGTATTTTGATATTGAAATCCCTTAAACTTTGAATGGACTGTTCCAAATTCAAAGCTGGGCAAATCCATTACAAAATTTCAGCATGTTCAGGGTTAAAATGAGATAATGCTTGAGGCTAAATAAGTTAAGTTCTGGATGAAGATTCTCACCTCAGCTTCAAATAACTGAACTCCTCAGACAAGAAAATATAGCATAAAACAAGCATATTTCTGTTGATGTTAAATGAAGTCCTCCTTCGCAAGAAATAAATGTATTTGTAGGATAATATATATAATAACATTTGATTTTTATGCTCCCCGAAGGGCGAGCATATAGTTGCCGCATTGTTCGTCCGTCCGTCATAATTTTGTCCGGAGTATAACGCAAAATTATGAGAGATATCAAGACCAAACTTCATAGGTAGTTAGATCTCATTAAGGAACAGTGCAGTGCACAAGAACCATAACTCTTGCGTTATTAATTTTTGAGTAATTGCCTTTTGAAATTTCTCATACTTATTTTTTGTCCGGGGCATATCTCACAAAGTATAAGAGATATTATCATAAAACTTTATTGGTAGATAGATCTCTATGAGGAGAAGTGCAGCGTGCAAGAACAGTAACTCTATTTTGCATAAATTAGGAGTTATTGCCCTTTGTTATTTTTCATACTTTAAAAAAAATACATATTAAACGATAGCTCTTTTGGAATTGGCATTTATTCGGGGAGCATCCATCGGTTCTACCGATTTCTTGTTCTTTAATGTGTTTGGATATTTTTTGATACTAGCTGTATTTCAGAATGGTTATAAACATTAAGTAAGTTTGTCTCAGCCAGACGTCGTGGCATATTTTGAAACATTTAGTTTTATGTCAACAGTTACTGGTATAAGCATTTGTTTTTATTCATGTATAATATATATCTTTTGACTGTTTGTGTGTTGGGGTTTTCTGAACAAATCACAGATATTAATTCATGCTTAATACACATTTTTGATGTTTTATGTATTAAGATCTTGCATATTTCAGTTTTTGCCAGATATTACTTCTGACATAAATATTACTTCTGACATAATGCTTCTATTCCTTTACTTTTCTTATACTATTTCACTCATATAAAAGTGCTTAAACATGTTTGAAAATACAGAAGTATGTTAAAAAGAGTTTCTGTTTGGAGAGATAAACATACATTTCAACATGCTGAACTTTATACATAACACATTAAATTAATTCATGGTAGTTATAAAAAATAGACAACTGAAAAGAAAGACATTTTTTTACAAGTTATCTTAAATTTAAAAAAAAAATGTAGAAACTTTTAAAATAACTTAATACATCCTTAACCTATTTTTTTTTAACTCTCCTAAAGTGTAGATTTATAACGTTTTCTTGCATATTTGTTAGGTTGATGAGAAAATCTTATAGGCTGCATTTCTAGTTATGTTGTTTTTATCATACATCTGGATGGAAGAGGTCTACATGATTTGCCCAGTTCTCAGATGCAAACAGAATGATACAGTGCTAGGAACCATATTGTACTGATGTGCCATATTACTGCATAGCAGTTGCTGGAAAACGAAGTTATCACTGCAGCTACAGATAGCCTGCCTTTCAGAGAAATGAATATGTATTTTTCCTCACCAGATTTTCCTCACAGTTAAACTGTATAGATTCAGATACATTTTGATATATTCAAACGTATTTTGATATAAGGAGTAGTTTTTAAGTATTGCTTAAATGAATTTAAGTTGCGATAGATGTATATATTGGTATTATGACAATGTAATTTTGTAAATGGTGGGTTGAAGGATGTTACCATATTACAGGACTTTTGTTCGCATCGAGTTGATTTTGAAAGTCTAATTTTTGTCAGGAATTTGTCAGCAGAATTTTACTAATATACTTTTTATTTCTTTAGCTGAAAGTTTAAAACTTTTCATGTAATCTTTTTTAGCAAGCCAAGCATCCTAGCCTCGTATTTAAAGTTGTGTCCCTTAGTTCATTGTTTGATAACCATGGTGAGAAATTCAGAGAAAACTTTAGTGGTGTCACAGGAATGTAAAGTTCCTAGTTATCATTTTAATCTTTTTTCTTGTGATATTTTGGTTCATCTGTTTCACAAATTCCAAAAAAAGTCATGAATTAGTTTTATTTTCATCTTGCAGAATGTCTCAAAAAGTTTAATATCTATTTAATACTGTACAGTTTATATATATTGTTGGAGTTACTGTGGCAGAAGAAAAACAGAGATGTTACTGAAAACAAATGAGCCGTTCTTTATTTTCATTGACAGTTTTACTTGTGTATATAATCATGTCTTGTTTTTCATGTGCAATCATGTTATTATGTCCAAAAACACAAATTGTGATCATTATAGATGAAAAATTGTAATTATCCATGAAATATATGTATGTTCAAAACATGCCGTTTGTCTTTCTTTAACCACAACAAAAAAATAAAAGTTTTTCTGCTAAATAAAAATAACCCATCTACCACCAAGGTATTTATTTACCTAAATGACCTTTGCAGTAATATTACAACAGGACTGTAACAGGTTATTTATAAATATAGTGTTGGCAATACAATACATTTTTAAAGGACATTGTGTTTGTTTTTGTTTTTTGTATTTTGACCTTGAAATGAGAACAAATCAAAAGTAAAGTACATAGGTTCTTTGTGCAATCTGTAGCTTAAGTAAGTTTGCAAAAAAAAAAAATTTAGTTTCATTATTTGAATACTTATAGTGCAGGCTTACATTGAATTAGTTTATTAAAAGTTTCTACTAGGTAATGTGCTAGAATGTGTAGCCAAATGAAAATAGTTTCATTTTGCATTATTGTACTTGGCTTTACCATTATTTTTGACATTGAAGCTGACAGGAAGTCTATGTGTTTTGAAGAAACATTAGAATGGTAAACATTTTACTAGAGAATGATTTTTTTCACTGTATTGTGATATCCTGTGTTTTTGTTGTGTCTGTACACATTTCTTGTTTAGTTTTCTTTGTTTCTTTTCATCTTTTTTTTTAATTATCTAACCTGTCTATATTTGTGAGACTAATTTTGTCATTTTTGTTTTGAATCATTCCCACAAAATAATAGCTTTGTGTGTTGATTTAGGATGTAAACTGATGGGATTGTTGCATGTTTGTTAAAAAAAATGTGTTTTTAGTTCTTCCTTTTTGTTTTATGTACCAATTTCTTCTAGATGATTTTTCTTCACACAGACGTATGACAGCTGTGTAGACTTATGACAGCTGTGTTTGTCTAAATATACTGTTCAACTAAAATGACCTATTCCTTTCCTGAACTCTGAGAACTAAAAATACCTTATCTTATTACCTACATTATCATTGCATGTTTGTTTACTCTCCTCCACACTAGCATAAATAGAACATAATTCTATCATAAATTACTTGCCTTGGTCCTGAATGCAGGTGCATGAGTCTTTGTCTCCAACACAGGTATGTTCTTGTCCCAAATCTAAGTGCAGGTGTCCTGAATATAGATACAAGTGAACTGGTCCTGAAACCAGATTCAGTTGATCTGGGCCTGAATGCATGTACAAGTACATGTGTCCGGTACAGGTATACATGTCCTGAATGCAAGTGCACAAGTACTTGTCCTGAATGTAAGTGCACAAGTACTTGTCCTGAATGCAAGTGCACAAGTACTTGTCCTGAATGCAAGTGCACAAGTACTTGTCCTGAATGCAAGTGCACAAGTACTTTCCTGAATGCAAGTGCACACGTACTTGTCCTGAATGCAAGTGCACAAGTACTTATTTGAAACTTGTACTGTACTTGTTACGAATGCATGACAGCAAATGAAAAACACCTTTGCACTATATAATGAATGTGTGTTTGAATATATTTGAATCCTTGATTAATTTTATTATATCATTAATAGCATGTGACCTCTATATATGTTATGTATCTCTAACCTGATGTATGGACACTCACACTATTCTCCCAGAAGTGTACTCTTTTAATGGATGGGGCATAAAACATTTCTGATAAAAATCTCTGTAAATTGCTAATTCTACAGCTTACAAATGTCTTTTCATTTTTGTCTCTAAATGAAGATACTTGTGTGGTGGTAGTTGATGCATTTAAATGACTGTCTCTAGATTTTTGTATTAATATCAGAATAAATCATTATGGGGATCTAGATTAAGGTTTATGAAGTTTTCATCAAAGTTATTTTTCACTTCAGGGAGATACCCTGTGAGAGTCCAACATCAGGTGCTAGGTCCTACCCCAAGTGTGGGACAAGTCAGCCAGAAGGTTTGAGCCCAGTATCAAAGGGAATCAATGAGTCATCAGCAAGTGGCACTGCTTCATCAGAAAATAGAGAACCAGCATCAGGCAAGGAACCAGCAAACATAAAATCATCCAGCCCAGCTTATAAATCTGTCATGTATAATAAACATGGTGAACTGATCAATCCAAAATCAGAGGTCACAAAGCTGTGACACTTGAAATGATCAGCCTTCCTGCTCAGAAAGGAACTTACAGCAGTAGATTTAAAGATGACATTGCAAAAATTCCACAATAGTCAGAATAAAGGATTTTACTTTCAGAAAACTGTAAGAGTCTGTTAAACAGTGATAACAAGGACCACCAAAATGTAACAGTATTGTGTGCTTGATTACGACAAAACTATTCTTTCTTGTAGAGCGGATTATAACAAGCAGCTTCTGTTCAGTGAAACAATGTCTAATAATTGTATATTGCAGGAATTTTTTTACTGATTAGAATGCATTTTTATAGACTTTTTAGCTCACCTGAGCAAATGCTCAAGGTGAGCTATTGTGATCACTCTATGTCCAGCATCGACATTTTACTTCAAATGACATCTCATCCAAAACCACATGGTCATTTTAAACAAAACTTTACAGAAATTTTCCTGATATTGCCCTTTACTAAAATTGCTCAAGTCATTCTGCTGCATTGCACATAAGGGCTGCAAAAGCTAAAAAAAGAAAGAAAAAAAAAAACATCTCTTAAATGGCAAGGTGATTTTCCAATAAATTTCACAGAAATGTTCCTTATATAGTCGTCAATTAAACTTGCTAAAAAGGTTCCACTCCATTGAACAAAATTAGCTAAAAATAGATTTTTGTCAATATTTTGCTTCAAATGACATCTCCTCACAAGCTGCTTTCTCAAAATTGTCTCTGCCCCATGGCTTTTATTTGTTTAAAATATGAGATCTTTGAAAATCTTCAATTAGAAAATGTAATATTGCATCTGATGTTTGCTTCATACCAGATCCTCAGCCAAAGTACTGAGGTGAGCGATCCAGGGCCATCATGGCCCTCTTGTTATCCACAGAATCAGATATAGGTCTTTTATACATACATTATTATCAGTATTTAAAATAGTCATCATTACAGTAGAGATTACAGAGTATATTACTTTATGCTGAAGAATACTTGATGTAAATTAAGTCCAAAGACTACTGCTATTAATTTATGTGATGGACGTGATTCTGCATAATTTTTGGAACTCTGTCTTCTCTTCAACTCTGTCTACACTCGGCCAACTTTGTAGGTGGATTTACCAAGCAGAGCACTATTAATGTCATTGCTCTCAGTGCATACAGCATGATAGATTTAATCCTCAAAAATGACCTATATCATCTGAAAGTTATATGTTAAAAGTTGCATGAGTTTAGATTTTTCAGTGATTTACTATTTCTTATTTATTGCTGCAAAACTTTAGGTCAGAGTTTTATTTTGCCTCAGTGACTTATTTTCTCTAAGTGACATCCCCTGTACTGATGTAGAAAGTTGGCAGTTGTTTTTTATTTAACGTACTGGAGTTTTGTTTTGATACCTTATGTAAACAGTAGTAAGGTAATGTTTTAACAGAAAGGAAAGAGAAAAGTGTTGAAGGTCAAATATATAACAATTTGTGGAAGTCAGCCACTGACCATTTTTGTCAGAAACTGCATAATTGGCTGTAAGCAGTAGATTACTATTTCATGTAAGATTGCCGACTTCTATTTATGTTTTAATTAAGAAATCAAAGCCTTTCTGACAGTAAAAGAACCGAGGCTTAAAAATGTTCTCACATTATTGCTCATTTGATAACATTATTAACATACGAAAGTATGCAATACTGAAGAGGAAAAAGTCTTGTATTTTTAAAACTGAACATCATTTCCTATATTCTATTTTTAACTGTTGAAATTTATAATCATTTGTAACCTAACTTGTGCCAAATGTATATCATTTAAAGAGTTCTTTGTTTTATGTAATTATTGTCTCATAGTTTTGTGTATATGAAATAACAGTATATATATTGTGTGAAATAGATTTAAGATGCTAACAATATATCTGAAAGGCATGAATGCAGAGTTTTTGTCAGTCAATAAGGTCCTTTTCAAAACACATGGCTTCTTGATTTTTACATCAACTGTATGGTTATTGTTGCACATGAAACCAAACCTAATGTTAAGTAGACTCAAGAAATTTATCAAGTTTGTTTAGATTTTACCGTTGAGGTCAAAACTGTAAGTTGCTTATTATAGCCCAAGTAGTATAGGGAATCACTTGAGTATAGAATGTTCTTTGAACCAACAACGAGTGAACACCCAAATCTTTGTAGGTGTGATGTGCATCCTCTGCCAGATTTTGTCTACATCATTTCACCGTGACCATTAATTTCTTATAACTTACCTGTACCCACAAATGACAGTAGAAATACCAAGACCCAGTTTCAGTGTGTGCTGTAGAAATGTGTTAAATAGAAATACCATGACCCAGTTTCAGTGTATGCTGTCGAAATGTGTTAAATTAAAATACAGTGTTAAATAGAAATACCACGACCCAATTTCAGTGTGTGCTGTAGAAATGTGTTAAATAGAAATACCACGACCCAATTTCAGTGTGTGCTGTAGAAATGTGTTAAATAGAAATACCACGACCCAATTTCAGTGTGTGCTGTAGAAATGTGTTAAATAGAAATACCATCACCCAATTTCAGTGTGTGCTGTAGAAATGTGTTAAATAGAAATACCATCACCCAATTTCAGTGTGTGCTGTAGAAATGTGTTAAATAGAAATACCACGACCCAATTTTAGTGTGTGCTGTAGAAATGTGTTAAATAGAAATACCATCACCCAATTTCAGTGTGTGCTGTAGAAATGTGTTCAAGTCCACCTCTTTACCAGTAAAGGTTTACAAAGCATCAGTTCAAATTCCTTGGCCTTCGACAGTGTTTCCTAAAACGGAAATTTCCTGACTTCTTGTAAAACAGAATATTTAAGGTTTAAAGCTTAGTTCACTAAACTAGTGCTCCGCATTCAACATTAATTTGACTTTTAAAATCAATGTAAGATTTTCGAAACATCCGTAGTTCTTCGTAAACACTTCATTATAATGGAATGGACAGGACTTGGCTGTCTGACAATAATCTCCAGATAGACTGACTGTAGTCTCTAGATTTATTTTCTTCAGTAACACTAACTCTTATCAGAACATAAAGAGGCTGTCAGAATTATTTTTTCATTCTTGCAAAAATCTAGATTGTTTGTCACAAAGAGAAATATAATCCAAATTCCTGTCTATCCAGTTGCAGAAACTATTCCAATTCTTTATGGTCTTGATGGTACTAAGGCTAATGCAGAGATGTTTTTCCTTGTCACTGCTTGGGATTGAAAAAACATCCAGAATACATGGATAAAAAATAAAAATATGTAGAAAGTTGCTAACACAGGAAAAATATACATATATTCCAAAACTGAAAGGATAGTTTGCATTTACCTACTAGCCTGTGTATACTAGAATATGCCAGAAAATATAGATTTATATTTATATCTGTTAATATATACAGAAATATATGAACATTTGTAGTCAAAATTAAACCGATACTTGAACTGAAAAGCTTTTGAAGGGGGGAGTAGTGCTGTAATTGTAATGCTAATATTCTTTATATTTGCTAAATAATGATTTGCTAAGTAAAGTGATCTTTAGGGAAAATAGAAAAGGCAATTCAACACAGAAGATAAAATGCAAATGATGACAAACTGACAAGGGCTTATTTTAATCTGAGAAAGCTCATTTTATGAATTTATCAAACCTGTGTAAAGAGACTAGGTCATGATTGAGAGTTTTTCAAAGTAATTGGTCTTTGTGATCAAGCAGGGTGGTGACTTAAAACTGGTTATGTATTAATCAAAACTACGTAAGTATGTACCTATTACAGTTTGCAACTGTCTAATGTACTTTTGAATACAAATTTGTAACAATGAAGGTTACATAAATTTATGAGAGTCAACACTATACACTCAGACTGTACTTCCTATTCCTCAAAACAAAAAGTATGTCATATTTTTTATCTATTTATTTTCTAAACAGCTAATACAGTCATTTAATTGTAACATTATCCATTGCACACATGGTAGAAAAGCTATTTCCAACAACAGACTTCACTTCCATACACAGAACACTGAATATATAAAGAAAAAAAAATAAACGGTAAACAGGTAAGCAGGTAAGTAATTATAAAATCCGTATCTTCATTTAAATCAGCTTTCTTTTAAACTATAATAATGATCCCCTTTAACCTAAAACTTGAAAATATATCAAAAATTGCTAAGGGACATTCCAGTAAAACATATCCAGATACAGAAAGCATCCAATTCCAGAGACACCCCTGCTTTTGCATGCTCAGTGTCCAAAATTACAAAGGGCAATAAGTCAAATACTGTGAGAAATGGAGTTATGGTTCATGGGCACTGCACCTCTCCACAATAACATGTATTCACCTATGAAGTTTAAAGTTGATATCTCCAGTACTTTTAGAGTTATGCCCCGGACAAGCAACAAAATGGAACGCCGCCGACGCGGACACCGCAAGTAACACCTTTATGTCCCCCGACTACAGTCAGGCGACACAAAAACTCGCTGAGCATTAAATCTGAATTTCATCACGCTACATTTAAGACCAAATATGCTAAGATGTTAAAAAAAAAATGCAAGCAGCTTCCAACGTCGGCCTGTCTCGCAAAGAAAGAAATATACAACATAGACTTTCAACTAGTCCAAAATAAACAAGTCGATTTCAAAAGTCGCCGTGGTTCGTGCGCCATCATTACAGAATGTTCAAAACGAAAAAAGGTAAAATAAACAAAACAACTCAGCTGACTATGAAATACATGGCACCATCACAATAAAATTTTCAAAACGATATAAAAAAAAGAAAAAAAAAAAAAAAAAAACAGCGTTTTACCTTCACGATCAGTACGGGTCTCTGCCAGCACCGCCAAATCAGCCCGCCATTTCCCACGCACCAAGCAAAAGTCTGTTCTGATCAGGGAGCACATACGACTGCGACTGATGTATAATAAGTGAATAATCATGAGAAAAGCGTGCAAATTCATCACAATAAGCTACGATCGCAATAACTCGACTGTTTCCGGATACTCCGTACATACACTGTGAATCCGAGTGAATGGGCGGTGCTATTTTGCATGGCATTGGGGCCTCAGACAGGATACTTTAAATGAGAGGCGTGTGAAGTGAGAGTTCTTTCTTCCGTGATTTCTTTCTTTCTGTCAGAGTGGCTACCAACCAGAATTCGATCCTGATTACGGAGGTGGTCCGAGCCCTCATAATTATATTTGTTTAACTGTTTCTAGTATAAACATTCATTTATGTCTTTAAATTGATTCTCTTTCTTAGACTAAAGAGGTGCTTTTTGCATATATCTAGACGTTACTGAATAATCTTCATTTTCTCATTAATATATTGGATCTACCTTTGCCTTCTATGCATTATATGACAATGCCGTTGAAACAAAGCATTAAATTTGATCGCCTCACGCGTATTTAAAAAGAAATATTAAATACGAAACGAAGCTAACAATAATAGTAAGAGCCATCTTCACATGCACACTACGCTCCTATCCCCCCCACCCCCACGCATACGAAACGAAGCTCACAATAATAAATAATAGTAAGAGCCATCTTCACATGCACACCATGCCCACTCCCCCTCCCCCTTCCCCCCCTCCCCGGTCACGCACCAAAACATACACACACGTTCTGAGAAAAAAGTGGCCAAACTGGCTGACAATGTGTGCAAACGAAGTAGGCGTAGTCGCTCTACGAAATTCATGGACGGAATCGGACGGGTTTGATCGGGGATTTTGTTCCAGAACGTTTAACGGGGGACCACCCGGTCCTGCAATTAGACGGAAATACAATGTAGTTTCAACGAGATGAACATACTCCGAAAGAAGTTTTAATAGGGACGTGTTGGTTAGCAGAAGTGCAAACCGATCGGTCCCTTCGTAGCTCGTTCGACCCGTTCACAGATCTATTTCAAGTGCATTACGTCAATGTAAGGAACAATAACGGGCCTTTTCCTGACTGGTTCATCGTTTCGTCACAGGATTAGTAGTCGGTCTGTTGCTGAATTCAATACTTTAGTGTGTTTAAATACCATCCTCAGGGACGGACTCAAGAAGCTCACTAACTTAGGGGTGATCGAAACGGGCTTTAATTGAGGAGGTTAGGGATCTTGGGGGGTAGTGGTTGCTTTAAGACGTCCCGTCTTTAAGGCTCTAATTTCCTCGGCGGCAAGGTGATCACAGCTTGAATGATCACAGGTGATCACAGCGGCGAACAAGCAGAAACGTGTCGTTTTTCTGTAGCCGTCAGGTCAGGGACGTGATTGCAATTACGTTCTGAATGTTCTAGGGACGTAGTCAGAATGAGATAAATTGTCTCAGAACGAGATGGTCGAGGTATGACCTAGTTAGAATTCTTGAGCCTTCTTTGATTCTTTGTCTAGAAGAATTGTTTGAAATGCAAAATAATTTCAAAAGATGATGTAAAAGAATGAGTAAATTTATACAATCTGTCTGCAATGCAAGGTTGCATCTTCTGTAGTGTCGTGTACTATTTTGTGTTGTAAATAGGACTTGTTTAGCTTGCGAAGACTTCGGCTTTGTTGCTGGCAGGTTAGAGGGACACTCGTCCAGTGACTAACCTTCTACCGTGATTAACACGATTTTGCAAGAACGGTTCTCAAGGAAGTGTCCCGTCTATGTCTATTTCATTTGCTGTGAAAATAATATTAATATAATATTACATGTATTATTCACTTGGGTAATTTCTTTTAAATGCACTTTATAGTCAAATTAGCTGCTTACAGATACAGCAAGTAGATTAGTTTTTATTAAAAAAAACCACCAGCCATGTTTATGTGTTTCCTCTATAACACAAGTTTACACGTCTCTGCCACAACTTGGAGAAAACATCAGATCAGCGGTGGCTTTCGCCTAATTTTCTTACTTAAAATGAAACGCATCAAAGAAGTGCTTTTTTAGTTTTCCTTCACGTTCGGAAGTAACTATTAAATTACTTGTGACAAATATTAACCTTGTTATGTATTTCTCAATACGGTTTATTTATGTTTAAATAATCTCTATCTACCGCTACATGTGATGTGAAATGAAGGTTTGTACTGTGTACTCGCGTTTTGTTTACTTTCAACAAGGACAGTGGATATCTTAGGATAGTAAACATTTCAGTTTCGTAAGTGCAGAAATATACTCGTATCTATGTTTAAAACGAATTTACAAATATTAATTTATATTTAACTTTTAAGTTGTACTTGAAGCGTATTTTGTTGTATAAGGAAGTAATATTCTTAATATTACATTTCTCATTTATATCTCTCTCATATATTCACATGTGGAAGTCGAATAAGGTTTTGATGTTCAAAATTAAAGATTATCTTACATTTTCAATATGCCCATGAAACATGTAGGGTATACTGGCGAACGATAACCTCTGGGTTTTCTTTATTCAGTGATAACCTGAATTTTCTTTATACAACGTTTAGTTGAAAACTGACGTCTATCCAGTGAAGAAGTCTTATATATATATAAATTTTATAGAACATTTTACACACATGTGATGTATTTAAATATGTTTATGCGAGAGGAATGAATGGATATATATATATATATATATATATATATATATATATATATATATATATATATATATATATATATATATATACTAGGTATCAATTGACAAGTCACTCATGATAGTGCATAAAACACTGTAAAATAGAGTACGAGGGTCGGTCAACAAAAACATGTAACGGACTAAATGATACAGAGGTAAGAGTAATATTGTATATAACAAGACGATATAACGATACGGACTCAACTCAACGAGACGACAAAAACAAGAAACAAACAAAAAACAACACTTACACTCTCTGATTGAGTACAAACGATAACAGGAGAAGAAAAAAACATGAAACAATTACACGTGAGCAGCATATGTTTGTTGACTAATATTTGTTGTCATTGTTGTCACGAGAGACAGTGAAGGAGGATACATATCAAGATTCTTTTGCTAGAATCTTTATCATTGCAATTAACGGACGAAGATACTCGTAAAAGACTTTCAGATTCTAGAATCAGTTAATTCTGGACTTTTGTCGACATTAAACCTTGTTAGAAAAGAAGCAGATGAAAATAAACGAAAATTCTAAACTGAAAAAAAATGAACTAACTATTGATCATGAATAGTACTCACTAAAGCTTGTTCGTAAATACTTTACACTAAAGCTTGTTCATGAATACTAGGTTCTAAAGCCTGTTCATGATGGTATATACTTAAACTTGTTCATCAATAGTATACACTAAGCTTGTTCATGAATACTAGGTTCTAAAGCCTGTTCATGATGGTATATACTTAAACTTGTTCATGAATAGTATACACTAAATCCATTTCATATTTAATACAAATTTAAGCTTGTTCGTGAATATTATACACTAAAGCTTGTTTGTGAATAGATGGACAGAAGCTTGTTTATGAAAAGTAAATACTAAAATCCAGTTCATGAATAGTATATACTCAATGTTTTCCATGAATAGTATACACTTAAACTTGTTCATGAATACTAGGTTCTAAAGCCTGTCCATGAAGGTATAAACTTAAGATTGTTAATGAATAGTATACACTAAATCCAGTTCATATATAGTACAAACTTAAACTTGTTCGTGAATATTATACACTAAAGCTTGTTCGTGAATAGTATGGACTGAAGCTTCTTTATGACAAGTAAATACTAAAATCCAGTTCATGAATAGTATATACTCAATGTTTTCCATGAATAGTATACACTAAAACTTGTTCATGAATACTAGGTTCTAAAGCCTGTCCATGAAGGTATAAACTTAAGATTGTTAATGAATAGTATACACTAAATCCAGTTCATATATAGTACAAACTTAAACTTGTTCGTGAATATTATACATTAAATTTTGTTCATGAATAGTATGGACAGAAGCTTGTTTATGAATAGTAAATACTAAAATCCAGTTCAAGAATAATATTTACTCAATGTTGTTTATGAATAGTATGCACCAAAGCCTGTTTATGAATAGTATACACTAAAAGCTTGTTTTTGAATAGTATTTTCTAAAACAAATATTCACTTAAGTTTGTTAATTATAATATTCACTTAAGATTGTAATGAGTAGTATACAAGCTTGTTCATGAATAGTATACACTAAAGCTTTTTCATGAATAGTATGCACTAACACTTGTTCATGAAGAGTATACATTAAAGAATGTTCATAAGTAGTATGCACTAGCATTTGTAAATGTAAAATATTTAATTAAAAAGGGAGAAGTGAAAATAATGAAACATTTAAGCTAAAATAAGTTTACATACATACTAACACTTGTTCATGAATAATATTTATTTAGATTAAAGATAATCGAAGTCGATGAAGTATTTTTATTCAAAATTAAATACATGTAAGGCGCAACTGAAAATACATGGAAATTATAACAGAAAAGTGTTAAAAAAATTGTTCATAATATATTGACCATCCCTTGGAGCTTTACGGGTATTATTTAGCAAGATAATTATCCTTCGTTTGCCTCACTGCTAAATCCAGTAAGGACAAGCAATTATTGATTTTAAATGCAAATACTTATATTTGGTAGAAATTACAATATAAATGCGCACAATATGGAAATATTTGGATGGTTTTGGTTGTCGTGGCAGCTGCTGATACTGGTGCTGACTCTACTGGCAATGTAAGTAGATAATTTCGTAACACTCGTTGTGATATATCAAAATACAAACATACTTGTTATTGTAAGAGTATTTGTGTTTGGAAAACCCAGACCCATGGTAATTTCTTTTTTACATTTTCAAGCATTTACGCGGAATTTAGAAACAAGTTCTGTCGATGGTAATTGACTGGTTAACTTACCAGTTACTGCGCTGTCGATGGTAGCTGATTGGTTAACTTACCCGTTATTGCGCTGTCGATGGTAGCTGACTGGTTAACTTACCAGTTAGCTTTCGATGGCAGCTGATTGGTTAACTTACCAGTTATTGCGCTGTAAAGAAGGAAGAGACCATTTCTACATACATTTTGTCATTTGCACTTTTTCAATTTAATTTTTTTTAGAAAAAAAATGTCTTATTGTTTTGATATTCCTGTCCTGCAAACATATTGACATTAATTTCCTGTAGCATCAACGCAAGTAAATGTATTGCCTAAAAGTATTAAAAAGCTCTTTACAATTCAAATTGAGCTTTACAATTTAAATAAGCCTGATAATTTAAAGCAGAGCTTTACAATTTGATTTCAGCTTTCTCTACCGTCACTTTACGTCACTGAGGCGCTTGGGTATTTCTGGTCCAACGCCGTTGCCAGTGTTTGGAAATCTACTGGAACAGTTTCTGAGAGTAAACAAACTTTCCATTTTTGTTAAGTTCTCATATTTCATGTTTGTCTGTTTTATGCTTCTTTTCTTATTCCGTCAAGCCAAAAGTAGCCCAATCTTCAATCTTACATGTGGATTCATGAATGTTGAAGGTTCTCGATTTAGACGACTTAGTTTTGTAATGCCAGCATTGACATTAACAACAAAGTTTTTATTTAACAATATTCTGAAATAGTAAATCTGAAGTAAAATTGTAATCATTACGTCTTGATGGAATGTTTCCGAAATTTTCTAATATGGTGGTAGTTCATCTGTTCTTTCTTATTTTGTCCCCCTTTTCTACCCAGGGCATTGAGAAGACAGATAAGGAATGGATACAGAAATACGGAAAGGTTTTTGGGTAAGTCGTAATAAAGACATTGTAGAATGAGTACGTTTCAAGTAAGATGAAAAGGAATGGATACAAAAGTACGGAAAGGTTTTTGGGTAAGTCGTAATAAAGACATTGTAGAATGAGTACGTTTCAAGTAAGATGAAAAGGAATGGATACAAAAGTACGGAAAGGTTTTGGGGTAAGTCGTAATTAAGAGATTGTAGAATGAGTACGTTTCAAGTAAGGTTGTATATCTGAACGGACCCATATATCTAAAAGAACGCACATGTGTATCTGTAATATTATTTGAAATTGATTTCGAATATCTCGGACACATATATAAAGGAATATTTTACACGAATATGTTTTTGTGACGAATGAAGAGTCGGTTCAGTTACGCCTAATATGTGGCTTTTTATCGATCAAAATTCCCTTTTAATGCTCTAGTAGGCAAAGGTTTTTTCAAGGTGACCTTATGTGATGGGGGATTGTTCGTCGTCTTCCCTCGTTAACATTTTAAGTTAAAAAAACTTTTTTTCTCCACGATAAAAATTGTTGAAACTTGACCAGAGTATTCATCCCAAAAAAGCCCTAATAAGGCAGTTAAAAGAAACCCATTATATACAGAACTTTGCATGGTATGGTAACTAGAAGGCAAGTCGTCTTGTCCTACATTGTAAGGCACAGAGCCCTGAAATAAGGTATGTCTAGTTAAACTTTACAAAGATTTCTAAAATTATGCTCTACGCATGATTATTAGCCCGGCTCAGAGGGTCACGGGTTTTACATAATGATGTAAAATTTGAAAATATCTAAAGAATTAAACATTGTGTGAAACTATTACATTTTTGGAGTAAACTAGCGTGTAGGGAAATTTTTCAAAGATTGCTACATTATGTCTCTGGTGTCAGTTTTGGTTACGCTATTTGTTTTTAACAGAGTTTAATAGAAAAATAATAAAGAGTCTTCTTGTCTGAAATCTGAAGGGGTGAGAGGTGTTACAAGTATATCAGGCATTCAGCATCGTTCTGTAATGACTTTTGAAGAGTCTTTCAAGTATGCCAATTAATCCGTCCAAAAGGTTTATTTGTTGGAACGTAAGTTCCTTTGAAAAGGTGTTCTCAGGTCAGGGTCTGAGGGTCCTAATGGCGCTACTGATTTTTGTTGTAGATATCTCCTTTATCTTTCTTTTTCTTTCTTTTTTAGCTCACCTGAGTGAATGCTCAGGGTGAGCTATTGTGATCGCTGGATGTCCGTCGTTTGTCGTCTGTCTGTCTGTCCGTCGTCTGGTTGTTCACATTTGCATTGTGTATGTGATAGAGGCTGTATTTTTCATTGGATCTTTATGAAACTTTGTCAGAATGTTTGTCTTGATAAAATCTAGGTTGGGATTGTATATGGGTCATCTGGGGTCAAAAACTAGGTCACGGAGTCCAGACTAAGAAAAACTTTGTGTAAGCGATAGAAGCTGTATTTTTCATCCGACTTTCCTAAATTTGGTCAGAATGTTTGACTTGATGAACTCTAGGATGGGATTGAAGATGGGTCAATTGAGGTCAAAAACTAGGACACAGGGTCAAATCTAAGAAAAACCTTGTGTATGCGATCAAAGCTGTATTTTTCTTCCGATTTTCCTAATATGTGGTCAGAATGTTTGTCTTTATAGTATCTAGGTTGGGATTGTATATGGGTCATCTGGGTTCAAAAACTAGGTCATGGGGTCAAATCTTAGGAAAACCTTGTGTATAAAATAGAAGCTGTATTTTCCATTCGATTTTCCTAATATTTTGTCAGAATATTTGTCTTGATGAGTTCGAGGTTGGGATTGAATATGGGTCATCTGGGGTCAAAAACTAGGTCACGGGGTCAAATCTTAGAAAAAGCTTGTGTATGCGATAGAGGCTGTATTTTTTATTGGATCTTTATGAAACTTGGTCAGAATGTTTGTCTTGATGAAATCTAGGTTGTATATGGATCATCTGGAGTCAAAAACTAGGTCACGGGGTCAAATCTTAGAAAGGCTTGTGAATGCGATAGAAGCTGTATTTTTCTTCCGATTTTCCTATTTGGTCAGAATGTTTGTCTTGATAAAATTTAGGATGGGATTGTATATGGGTAAAAAAATAGGGCACAGGACCTATTCTGAGAAGACCTTCTATTCAGCTAGAACAATGAAACATTAGATAATTTTGCATGCAGATTAAATCTTTGACCGTGGATGATCTTGGCCTTGACCTACTTACTTACATTCTGATTTTTGATGTTTCGGTGCAATGATTCTCAGGTGAGCGATATAGGGCCATCTTGTCCCACTTGTTTTTCTCTTTACGCAAAGCTGATACTTTGAACTTTTACGGATTAAATTGAACACATGACTTTTTCCTAAAGCAAAAAGTTATGCTCTATTATAAAAACTGTTTTAGTTTCCAACTATGGCTCTGACGACTCCAATTTTATGCCCCCAAAGGGAGGCATATAGTTTTTGAACTGTCCGTCCGCCAGTCCGTCCGTCAGTCCGTCCGAAAACTTTATCATTGGCAATAACTTTCTTATTAGTAAGTGGATTTACTTCATACTTGGACACAACACCCCTTTGGACAAGACCTTTCAACTGACCTATATTTATTTGACCTTGACCTCTGAAGGACCTTTACCTTGAAGATCCAATTGTCCAAAAACTTTAACATTAGCAATAACTTATTTATTAGTAAATGGATTTACTTCATACTTGGACACAACATCCCTTTCGACAAGGCCTTCCCATTGACCTATATTTGTTTGACCTTGACCCCTGAATGACCTTTACCTTGAAGATCAAATTGTCCAAAAACTTCAACATTGCCCATAACTTCCTTATTAGTAAGTGGATTTACTTCATACTTGGACACAACATCCCTTTGGACAAGACCTTCCCACTGACCTTTAATTATCTGACCTTGACCCCTGAATATCCAATTGTCCAAAAACTAATATTTGGCCATAACTTCCAAATTTGTAATTGGATACACTTCATACTTAAACACAACACCCCTTTGGACAAGGCCTTCCCACTGACCTATATTTGTTTGACCTTGACCCCTGAATGACCTTCACCTTAAAGATCCAATTGTCCAAGAACTTTAACATTACCCATAACTTCCTTAAAAGTAAATGGAATTACTTCATACTTGGACACAACCACCTTTGAATAAGACCTTCCCATGACCTATATTTTTTTTACCTTGACCCCTGAATGACTGGTTCTCAGCTCAAAGGTCAAAGCACCACGTTCGGGGGCATTGTCATCTTACAGTGACAGTTCTCGTTTAAGAATCAATTGAAAAAAACTACTTTCATGTTTCGAGAACATTCTTGTTTTCAGATACTACAATGGCTACAAACCAGTAATTGCTATAACAGACCCCGAGATCCTGAAGTCAGTTCTAGTAAAAGACTTTCAGAACTTCACAGATAGACCTGTAAGTTTGTTGTATAGTAATTTAGAGAAACAAGTGCGCATTCAAACTTTTTCATTCTACCATCAAGCTTCCTGCACACTTGCTAGATCTATATCCGTTTATAGAAAGTTTGTGTATTTTAAACTATTCGCTTTGCAGTCAGTATTCGCTCTTTTTAACTTAGTTGTTTTTCAATTGCGCAGTATTTTTTAATATAAGATTTAAGCTTTTTTTAACTTGTACTCTTCTTTATATGTTTAAAGATGTTACAGAATTCTACTTTATGTTTTTTATATTCATGAACTACATACTGTTAAAAGACCAGAAAATATATTTCGTCAGAAATCGAAGAAATATTTTTTAATGTATTACAGCATTCTAATAACCTACCCAAACTAATGTTAGACGGACTATTTTTTATGGAGGGACGCACTTGGAAAAGGACAAGAAATATTATTACGCCGACATTCAGTGCAGGCAAACTGAAAAATGTAAGTATGCTTCTATTTTGTTTTGTCTTACAAATTGACCTTCTTGTTCATCCGACTATTCATAATCTTTAAAATTTTGAAAAGTATGTCGCACAAAATATATAATACAAGCGAATCTCTGCTTAATGGAAATTAAGTAACCTATTTTACTTGATATGACGAAAGCATGGCGGCATTAGCTATCGATCATATACATTTTTAAAGATGAATTAAGTATCAATCATTAGTCTTATCATACTCGATAAATTCCATTAAAAAACAATATATGACCAATAACTGATATTTGTCGTCACAAATATGCTTACAGCAGTCTGTTTAAAGGAAAAAAAACTTAAAAGGACAGTTCAGTCCTGAAACCGCCACTTGGTTCATGTGATTGACATGTTAGTACAGAAGCCGGGATATACTCGAAACTCGTGTTATTATTCTATCATTTTCTCTTTCATCACTATCTCAGTTTAAGTTATAAATCATTCTTGTTCCTTTTGTTTCAGGTTCTACCAATTATAAACAAGTGTGCAGAAACGCTTTCAAATAAGCTGGCCGACATTGTCGGGAAAGATGTAGATATACGGAAGTAAGTGTGATGTCAATCGTTAATTTCACGTGAAAGTTGTGCATAGAAATTGATCCGATTGAATGAATTCTGACGTATTTTTAATTGAACGGTAATTGAGTAAATGGCCGAAATCTACCATAAATATGATACAGTTAAAATCAAATTGTTGTTGTTGTTGTTTAAATCAAACTAGTGATAAACAAGTTGGCTTTCTTTAAAAAGTAAGCCAAAGAGAGGTCAGCAGCTGTCACCACTGAAAGAATGAATCTACTTGTTTCCAAGATCATTTTGAATTTTTTAAACGTTCTGTGACTTAAATAATTATAAAAACTAGTGACCTAACTATTATTAATAGTTAATACCTTATTAGGCAAAATGACCGAAACTGACTATAATTTAGTTATTTCAAATGTTTTTTTATAGTGGCGTATCTATCATTTAAATAAATGAAACAAATTAAGATAACCTCATGTATTTCATACCTTGTAGAATCTTGGGGATCTTCTTATAAGCTCCTAAGGCATTACTCCCCCCTCTTTTACAACAATGCATGTAGTTGTTGAAACCATAACTCCCATGTTAAGCTGCTGCTTTTTTTAGGCTTATCAAGTTTAGTTTTCCTTTTCAAGCTTTTATTACACATTTCTTAGTCCAAATATTTTACAAAATAATCAGCGATAGTATCTGTTAAGCTGGACTAAATATTAAAAGGGCGTAAATTTGATCCAAATCGAGGAAATGGACTTGTCAAAAATGCTCTGAAATTCGTAAAAAATATTTACCATTTTTTCATGACCATGGCTAAATATTAACTGGTTCAACAGGCTGATGAGTTTCTCAGAAAGAAATGCATTTTAGAACTTGTAGTTTTTTAAAAAGTAGCATGCATTATAAGAAATGCATCCCTATAATTGTATTTTTTTGTGTTTAGTTAAAGGAATACAAAATTATTCTGTACGTTCTGTTCATAATGGGCCGTTTTAACCATAGCCGTTTTAATCATGGGCCGTTTTGACCCGATGTTAAATTTTGGTTTCGTTTAAATAAATTCGTATTTTGATTCCGAGCATGCGCATAACTATCTTTGTAGACTGGTTTTCATGATTTTAGGCTTAATATGAGATCATTAACTAAAATTTGATACGCAAAAATGGATGCCGCCAGCAATTAAAGCCAACACTGTGGAGAGGTCTGATGACCTCTCCAATGAGTTCTGAACTGTTTTTAAGGGACGATTTTAAAAGATTGGACAAATGGAAAAAAAACGTAAGGTCGTTCAGTGTGGCATGGTTTTCACGTCTTTTTAGTTACTTCATTGATATTGTTTCTAACTTACTTAAGTAAAAAAGATTTCAACAAAGAAAAATAAATTAAATTTTCAGAGTTTTCACACATTTCACCATGGACACCATTGCCTCCACGGCGTTTGGTATCGACATAGACTCACAGAAACAACCAGATGACCCTTTTGTGAAAAATCTGGAACCGATTTTCAAGATCAATCCGTTCGCGCGGATACCTATAATTCTTACAGGTAAACTAATAGAAAGGATATGTTTTTTTTCTGGCGTGTTTTTATTATCGTGCCAGCTCGACAATCTTCGGAATTTTGAGTAACCATGTGGGAAATCGGGCACATATATACACCACAAATCTAATATATGTAACAACAGAGGCTAAAATAGTTCCTTGTGGGAAATCGGGCACATATAAACACCACAAATCTTACATATGTAATAGTAGAGGCTAAAATAGTTCAGTGTGGGAAATCGGGCACATATATACACCACAAATCTAACATATGTAACATATGTAACAGCAGAGGTTAAAATAGTTCCAACGTGTCTTCTTATTACTTTATAGGGAAGTTTCGTAAGGAATCACTAATGACGACAATTTGGCAAAACGTACATCCTAAAAAAATAAACGCTTTAAATATAAACACTGTCATACTGTTTAAACGTTCACAGTATTGTCGGCATTTTTTTGTGTCTTTGCGACCATTGCAGACCATGTTCAGGGCAGTTTGGTCTGCACTGTTCGCTTTTCTGTCGGTAAGTTTTAATAAATTCTGGTTCCCTGAAAATGATAATAGGTCCGTCAAAGTTTAATGATGGACTTGTCAATTTCAGTATTAAAGCGAAAAATATCCGAATAAATCCGTTTCTTACGTAAGGTGCAGGAGCCGGACTCGAAATTAGTTTTAAGCGGAAAGACGTTCCTTGTTGTTTCCCTGTTGGATATATATTGAATTAAAACATTAGAAATAAGTCAAAACGAGTAAAACTCACTGTAGTATTCATTCTCAGCTGGGTAAAATGAGGTATATGTGGCTGAGTAGTCTTACCCCAAGGATGCATCTTGTGCTCCGGCTGGGATTCGAACGAGATTTTTCAAGAATGATAATAAAAAAGTCATGAGAAAAGGTTTCTTATTGGAACATTTTCCCTAACTTCGTGCGTCGCCTTTCGGCTTTCGTTTCAGACCAGAGAACGCATGTTGTGATAAAGCAGCTAGGACATTAAAATCGATGCATTTAATTTTATTAATTATTTTAGAAACAATTCTAGTACCTTGACATGTAATTAGCGATTTCCTGATGTGTTCTGGGAGAATGATGATTTGTAAAACTTTCTGCTGGTGAAGAACCCTAATTTTGACCTAAAGAAAATAATTAATAATAAACAATTAAATAGTCTTTTTCCGAATTTTGGGAAGACTTTCTCAGATGCTGAATTTAAAAATAATTGCTATGATATTTTATATATTGTAGCCGCGGTGCCAGTTCTAGGAAAGCTCATGTATAAAGTAGGTATCACCTCATGGCCTTCAGAAAGTGTTCGGTTCTATGAGGAAACTGGAAAAGCTCTCATCAGGGAACGGAGAACTTATAAAATGGTGAAATGCTTTCATTGGCTTAATAATCACTTCGTTGATTAATATTGACATAAACTATTGACAAGTCAGCAGAAATCAGTTTCTTAATGTTTTCCGGTGATCGTAATATTCATAAACTGTGATGACGAAGGAGATCGCCCGCTAACCATAGTATTTAGACCACTAGATGTTTACCGGCTGAAGATATCTTTACTAAAAATTGCAACACCGCCTTCTATGAAATATTTCTAATAGACATGAAGTTGAAATAAAACAGAAGAAAAATACAAATATTATAATGTAATCGTCAAAGTACTGTTTTATAATGTTATCGTATAATACTGTGTAAGCACAATAGAGAAAATTACGCTTCACAAAATGTTTTAGTTTCCCTGTCAAGAAAATAATAAGCTTTCAAGTGTCGTTGTGTAAATGCATTATTTATTACCGACATTATTTGATCATTTATTTCAGCTTTTGGTTCGTTTTTCAGAGCAAGGTTGATTTCCTTCAGATGTTGATGAATGCCGAATTTGACGAAACTAAGGACGAGTATATACACAACGATTCTACGTTTTCAAATGGCAAACCAACACACACAACAGCTAGTAAGTTAATGAAACAACATTTTCTGAGAACATACCGATACCTATAGAAGTCAGACAGGTTAAGGTAATTCAAACTTTAGCCATACCGATACCTACAGAAGTCAGTGAGGTTAAGGTTATTCAACGTTTAGCCATACCGATACCTACAGAAGTCAGACAGGTTAAGGTTATTCAACGTTTAGCCATACCGATACCTACAGAAGTCAGACAGGTTAAGGTTATTCAATGTTAAGCCATACCGATACCTACAGAAGTCAGACAGGTTAAGGTTTTTCAATGTTAAGCCATACCGATACCTACAGAAGTCAGACAGGTTAAGGTAATTCAACCTTTAGCCATACCGATACCTACAGAAGTCAGACAGGTTAAGGTTATTCAATGTTTAGCCATACCGATACCTACAGAAGTCAGACAGGTTAAGGAAATTCAAACTTTAGCCATACCGATACCTACAGACGTCAGTCAGGTTAAGGTTATTCAATGTTAAGCCATACCGATACCTACAGAAGTCAGACAGGTTTAATTTTATTCAACGTTTAGCCATACCGATACCTACATAAGTCAGACAGGTTAAGGTAATTCAACCTTTAGCCATACCGATACCTACAGAAGTCAGTCAGGTTAAGGTTATTCGACGTTTAGCCATACCGATACCTACAGAAGTCACACAGATTAAGGTAATTCAACAGTTAGCCATACCGATACCTACAGAAGTCACACAGGTTAAGGTAATTCAACAGTTAGCCATACCGGTACCTACAGAAGTCACACAGGTTAAGGTAATTCAACAGTTAGCCATACCGATACCTACAGAAGTCAGTCAGGTTAAGGTTATTCGACGTTTAGCCATACCGATACCTACAGAAGTCACACAGGTTAAGGTAATTCAACAGTTAGCCATACCGATACCTACAGAAGTCACACAGGTTAAGGTAATTCAACCTTTAGCCATACCGATACCTACAGAAGTCAGTCATGTTCAGGTTATTCAACGTTTAGCCATACCGATACCTACAGAACTCAGACATGTTAAGGTTATTCAACCTTAAGCCATACCGATACCTACAGAAGTCAGACAGGTTAAGATAATTCAACCTTTGGCCATACCGATACCTACAGAACTCAGACATGTTAAGGTTATTCAACCTTAAGCCATACCGATACCTACAGAAGTCACACAGGTTAAGGTAATTCAACCTTTAGCCATACCGATACCTACAGAAGTCAGTCATGTTCAGGTTATTCAACGTTTAGCCATACCGATACCTACAGAACTCAGACATGTTAAGGTTATTCAACCTTAAGCCATACCGATACCTACAGAAGTCAGACAGGTTAAGATAATTCAACCTTTGGCCATACCGATACCTACAGAAGTCAGACATGTTAAAGTAATTCAAAGTTTTACAAGGCGTGTGTTTTTATCCCCCCGCCAAAGGCGGAGGGGATATAAAAAATGGTCTCCATCCTTGCATCCGTGCGTCCGTCCAAATTTTGTCCGGAGCATAACTCCAAAAGTACTTGATCGATTTTCTTCAAACTTCATACAATGACAGGGCACATTAGGCGGAAGTGCAGTGTGTAAGAACAGTAACTTCACCTTGTCTACTTTCAGAGTTATTCCCCTTTATCTGATTTACTTAAAACGTTTTGTCCAGAGCATATCTCCAAAAGTACTTGAGGGATTTACTTGAAACTTAATACACTGACAGAGCACATGGAAAGGAAGTGCACTGTGTAAGAACAATAACTCTACCTTGCCTACTTCAAGAGTTATTCACCTTTATCAGATTTACTTGAAAAATAATTTCCAGAGCATAACTCCTAAAGTACTTGAGGGATTTTCTTCAAACTTAATACACTGACATAGGACATTGGTAGGAAGTGCATTGACAAGAACAATAATTCTACCTTGCCTTTTTTTGAGGGATTTTCTTCAAACTGCATACGCGCATTATTACATTTAGGTTTTGAAAGTACAACCTTCAGGTAACTTCTTTCCGGCGGGGGGATTAACCATGTGTAACATGGCTCTTGTTTCGCTTGGCTTTAAACTTGTCTATCGTACGCCGATTTGAAAATACGTACCATCGACTTTCGGGTTTAGAATACACTTTGGTCCCCGGACCACTATCCTTTAGAAACGTTGTTTTTTGCCTTTGAAAATAGTCCTTGATTTTGTTTGGCAGAATTGAGTGATGATGAGATAAACGCTCAGGCATTTGTATTCTTTCTCGCTGGTTACGAAACGACGGCCAGTTTACTGAGATACGCCGCTTACGTTCTTGCTCTGCATCCCGAGTTAGATGAGAAAATGTACGAGGAAATACAAGAGAATGTGGGACAGGTAACATTTTTCCAAGGTTTCTAATTTTCTTTATCGCGTTGGTCATTTTGGATTTCCCTAATGCCAGCATTGTTGGCAGTTTATGCCTGAAGTGCCAGATTTAATATTTGGTTACTGGCCCGGATTCCAAAGGGTCAGAGTGGCATGGGGGCGTGGTTATGTTAAATCTCAACCACTACCAGGTTGTGCCTCAAACTCTAGTACTCAAGGTTCTGGATATGGGCCATATTTGTTAGCAGACAGGTCTCAACTTGTATTGATAAAGAGTACTCACTCTTATTTAACTTTGTTGAGCTTCTGTTAGGGTTATTTAGAAAGGTGACTTTGTAATAACGTGCTGTTAAGTGTGGGCTTTTTTCTCTTATTAAAATATGGTACGGTTTATGCTTAATGCAAATGAAGTTTCTTTTTTTTTCAGAAGAATTATCACAATAAGGATACGTTTTAAAGAAAATGGTGAACATTTATGCAACTAAATATTTTTTGAAACACAATTTTTAATATACTGGTATTAAAGACAGTCTGTCCAACTTTACGATCACACCAGTTATGTTTTATCATTAACTGATTAAGACATTGAATTAATTGTTGAAAATTAAATTTACTTTATATAGAATGAACCGAATTATGAGAATATTGGTAACCTGAGATACATGGACCAGTTTATAAACGAGGTGCTCAGATTTTACCCCCCAGTGCCAAGGTAAGACAAAAAAAGAACATGCATTTTACAAGTTTTAAATGATTCATATGATTCAGGTGGCTTGTACACATGTTTATACAGTTATCGGCAAAGCTTCTGCTGGTTTAGATACCCTGGCAGAACAATTCATTTATTAAAGGCAAAATATCTGTGACAACAACAAAACAGATCCTAATCTGCTGGGAAGAACTGAAAAGTAATGAAGTTAGAGGTATAGTAAGATTACGTAAAATCAAGTTAACATCTGTGACGATTTCTAATTAATAAAAAGACTTTGTCTGGTGCATGATTACATCCTTCCTTCTTCCCCTAGCATCAAGGCTTTCACTTTCATAAAGGCGATATTTCGTGGTTTATCTGTTTTAGTCTGTTCATTGTCGATACCGGGTTCCCATAGACCGACACCCCTAAAAGGGTTTAATTCTTTCTGGTAAAGTTCATCTGGTTCTTCTACATGCTCAGTGTATACCACTGGTAGATTGGACCTCGGTATAATGTGTATTGAACTCGCAGTCTCTGGATAACAAGTTCTTGCGCGTAACCACTGTACCAAAAATTCACCCCGTTTTCATGGGTAATATGACATTTCAACTGTGGTAGCAGGGATGGATCCAGGATTTTAGGTTTGGGGGGCGCAAAATATTCGGCCCAATTTGTGTCCGTTTTCTACCTCATTTCAACGGTTGTGGTGATGCTAGAATATACTGATTTGGCAATATCACATGGGCCTCTGATTATTCAATTCAATGTTGAACAATAAAGTATACATTATTTAAAGACATTTTCAAAATAGACCTACAATAACATCTATGGTCCGGGAATTTTAATGGGGGTGGGGGGGGGGGTGCCGGGTGCGCCGCCCCCCCCCCCCCCCCCTCTGGATCTGCTAGTGGGAAGAACTATTGGTGGGAATACTTTAATTTCGAAAAGTGAAAATTTGAAATTTATTCATAACAGTAAGCTGATGTTTATTTGTTCATTGGTTTTCTTCTCGCGCATCGATTGCCAATCCACTAAAAAGCTTAAACATTCAGAAATTCTACTGGTAAAGAACACTTCAAATTATTGACTGATTTTTTGGTCACGAAAACACAACCCGAATTTCTTTAGTATTTTTTTTAATATTTTTTTAAAGTAAGTATTTTACCCAGTTAATCACGAGGTATATACTTTATATTGTAAATTAAGTGCGCGGCTCAGTTCTTCTTTGCAGCCTGTATATATGTTAAATATCAACTTTACTTATACACCGTTCATTTTGAATTTAGGTGACCGATATACTTAAGGCGTTAAACAGCCTACGCTGTTAGAGTGAATAAATATCATTTTGATAATTTTAAATGACAATTGGGTCTTGGTTATTACAGGCTGTCACGGGTAGCGAAAGAGGACATAACAATTCAAGGCATAAGGATACCAAAGGGGACGCTGATACATGTCCCTGTCTGGAGTATACATCATAATGAGGAATATTACCCCGATCCCGAAACATTCGACCCTGACAGGTAACGTTTGTTGATGGTTTTGTTTCATTACTACAGAAGAAGGAATGCATCTAATGTCACTAGATTTGCAAAATAAAAGTGTGTCATTCTGCGACATCAAAAGCAGGACCGCACGAAACTCTGTAAGACCAATACCTTTCAGTCGAAAAGGAAATTGAGACACACTCGGTAGCTGCAGTGTCTTGGTCTCTGCGATTTTAGTAACTTAGATGCTCCATAAAACGTGAGCAGTCGATAAAGTAAAATAAGTATTTCCTCTGATCGCGTAATGTAAGGTTGACTAAGTATTAATGTAAATTCTAACTGATTTTGGAATTTCATCGGTAGGAAATAATTGATTCTTAGAGTAACCGACACAAAATTGGCAGTGAAGTGTCGAACAAAAGGTCAGTATGAGTGCAATTTACTGGCTTTTTGTTTCATATTTGGAGGCCTTGCTTCGATATAGACGAGACTGCCGTGGTTTAGTTTTTAATGCGCATTAATAAGACAATACGTATTGCACGCTAGTGATAGTTTGTATCCACGAAGTGGTCGAATATTCACTCCAGTTCACAGTATGTGTGAAAATTACCAATAATATTTTCTGCAAGAGCACAGAATGATTTTACTTGTAATGATTAATGTATAATCTCAAAGTTGCACAGTTTAATAGAGGATATTTGATTTTTTCAGTGTGTGATCGAAAATTTATTTCACGACTGACCATCAGATTTTTATATTTTCACGAGTGGCGTATCAAATATCCTATTTATTTTATGCTTTTCAGTGTTATTTCGGAAAAAAAGGTAAAACAGTGATAACATGAACATCTTATCCACCCGTGGTGCGCCCCAATATTTAGTTTGTCTGCACGTGCGAGACGCTATTCAAAGTAGTTCCAAGAAATTCGATAAAAAATAATGAAAATCTGGGCTTTCAGTGTTTATTCTTCACTCATAAGCACAAAAATAACATTTTAACAAAACATTTTTAATATTTATTGAATCTAACGAAATATTACAGAAACTGAAAATACATCAATGTAATATATATTCCTCCGCGTCAGGACTTGACGCAAAATTGAAACGTCCGCCATATTGTTTACAGTTTCTTTAACAGTAAAATCGCGTTCTGGTCCATTAAGCTCTTTAAACGATAAGTGAACAAAATAAAAATTGTTTTCATATTCATCTGGATTTAATTAAGTGTTTTATTAATAATTCAACCACTGTCATCTGATTCTATCATGCGGATACGTTTATATGCCGGTCGAACTGTGTTTCTTTGTAATTGGGGTGCAGTGAGGGGAAAAAAGTAGTTTGGCACAGTGAAAACTATATTTTGTAAATTTCACTAGTGGATTATCAGAATATAATCATCTGATATTTTACAATAAAACACTGGAAAGCATGAAATAAATAGTGCTTGCCTTGCGGTGTTTTCATTTTGTAAATTATATTTATTGTTTAAAAAGGTATCTCTTTTGCACAGTGCACTCGGTGCAGTAACAAGAACCCTCGGATGTATTAAGCGGATGTTATTTTTTTTACGTGTCGTTCGCCGGAAGAATAATACGCTGAAGAAAATAACGGTGCTCTAGAAACGTTGTTGGATGAGTTTGGAAACATGAAAAATGGCTCCACTGTAATGACTTGAGGTTTTTTTATAGTTGCTGACCCAAAATGATTTTCCTTTTTTTCTCTTCCTGTATGTCGACGTTTGTGTTACTTCATTTATTAATTTACAGGTTTTCCCAGAGTAGGAAGGGAGTGGCTGAGGGCATAACGTTTTTGCCGTTTGGGACGGGCCCAAGACATTGTATCGGTATGAGACTAGCTTTGATTGAAGCGAAAATTGCTTTAGTATACATGTTGCGGAAAGTCAAATTCGAGAAGTCTGCAAAAACAAAGGTAAAATATTACAAATTTATTTCTTCTAAAATTGTATATTAAAAAAAAAACTTAGGATTTTTTTCGTTATCAAACATTTGAAATACAATGGTACATTGCACAGAATGTTAGAATACTTTAACTGTTAACTAAATAAGAATATCAATTTTCAATCTAAACTTTAAAAACTTTATTAACTAAATATAACTAAATATAACTCGAAAAGGAAATGCAGTGAAAAACATTTTGCAACAAATTTTAGAATCGTTTATGGCTTCATATAAGTATTTATTTCTATGAAATAAATTATGTTATATCTCCAAGATGCTTCTAGATTACTTCAGTAGTTGTCGATGAATATAAGACAGTGTAGAAATTCCATTTAACTCGACTATGAATATTTTCAATGTACCAAATAAATAAGGTTTGAAGCCACTTGTAACACGATGCACTTTTATCTAGAAGAACACTTTTAAAGCACGATTATTGAAATGTAGTGCCGACAGCACGAGTTTGCATGCGAATTAGTTGACAACAAAAATATATTTCTTTTATGGAATGTTTCACAGGTACCTTTAGATTTGGTTCACTTTGGAATTTTGAGGCCGAAGACACCAATAGAGGTCCGTATCGAGAAGAGATGAATGCTTCAGGATAGTTAAAGTTGGGAGTTTGTGAAAAAACAACAACAACAGAAATTGATTCGTTTAAAAAACGGAGATATTAAGCAGTTCATTTCATTGAAGACATTTGTATCAGTGAGAACAATAGTGTCCATTACACAAATCAGAAATTTTGTTAAGAAATATTGCAATGTATATATTTTCGATCATTGTATTCAGTTTATGTATGTGAAGAGAAAACGCATACCACATGTTTTGACCACGAAACAAACCAGACTATATGTTAGAAATATTAAAGTTATTGGCTACCTCTTTGTTTATTTATGGTAAAAAAATAAAGACTGTGTTTGTTAGTTATGAAACAAGACTTAATATTCACAGAATTAAAGCCAATCCTATCTCTTTGTAAAGATATTTTAATTGAGAAGATATAGGCCATGCTTGTACATTGTGCAAACAAGACTTATATTCACAAGATATAATATATATAATATAATAATATAATATAAGATATATAATAAGAGTCATTGGTTTCCACAATGGTTACAGAAACTGAAACAAACCAGATTTGATATTCATAGAATTAGAGCCATTGACTTCAACTTTGTTTTGTTATTGCGAGACAAGAAAAATGAACATTCAAAGAAAATACCTATCTAGATATAGAAACCTGGATTGTTTGTTATTCCATATTCTCATATGTATTGACCATCATTTTTCATACCAAATGAATGCTTAAAGTTGTGAAAAACAGTTGGAGCATTTTTTACAATATATTCTGCTTGACTAGTTATATGTATGAAAACAAAATTAATTCAGTTAGAAGTATGGTGCATAAAACGGCATTTAACAATTATATATATAACAAATAATAAAAGCTTGAAACCTTCAAGTATTAGTTTTTGTTGAACGATCAAATTTGCATGGTCTGTCAGAAAAAAATGTGATGGTTTTAGCATACTGATATATACGTATAGAATCCATTCTTTACCTATCTTTTCTAAACTGGACAGGCCCTTCAATATGGTTAGGCCAAATATAAATTTAAAAGGACATCATTTAAAGCGACTGACTCTCAGCATTGAGTTGAATTTTTTGTACAATATCAAGTTCATTCATTCCTTGTAAGGAATCAATTCTTTTCTGTTGACAGTTCATTCATTGTAAGATATCAATTATTTTCAGTTGGCAAGTCATTCTTTGTAACATCGAAACATATTTTCAGTTGGCAGTTCATTCCTTGTAAGGTATCAAGTTCTTTTCATTTGGCAGTTCATTCTTTGTAAGATATCAATTTTTTTCAGTTGGCAGTTCATTCTTTGTAAGGCCTCATGTTATTTTCAGTTGAAAGTACATTCTTTATAAGATATGGGTTATTTTCAGTTGGCAGTTCATTCTATATACAGTAAAAGTTTTTTTCAGTTTGTAGTTCATTCTTTGTAAGATAATGGATTATTTTCAATTGTCAGTTCATTCTTTATTAGATAAAAAGTTATTTTTAGTTGGAGGTTCATTCTTTTTTAGGTATCTAGTTCGTTTTAGTTAGTAGTTGATTGTTTGTAAGGTATCAAGCTTATTTCAGTTGGCAGTTCATTCTTTGTGAGATAAAAGTTAATCTTCAGTTGGCAGTTCATTCTTTGTAGGATATCAGGTTATCTTCTGTCGGCAGTCCTTCCTTTATAAGATAAAAGGTTATTTTCAGTTGGCAGCTATTTTTTTTGGTCAAATATAAGGCTATCTTCAGTTGAAAATTCATTCTTTGTAAGATAAAAGATTGTCTTCAGTGGGGAGTTTATTCTTTGTAAGATAACGGGGTTATCTTCAGTTGGCAGTTCATTTTTGTAAGGCATAAGGATATCTTCAGTTGGCAGTTAATTCTTTGTAAGGCATAAGGCTATATTCAGTTGGCAGTTTATGCTTTGTAAGGCATCAGGCTATATTCAGTTGGCAAACTATTCTTTGTAAGGCATAAGGCTATCTTCAGTTGGCAATTCATTCTTTGTAAGGCATATATTCAGCTGGCAGTTCTTCTTTGTAAGGCATTAGACTATATTCAGTTGGCAGTTCATTCTTTGTAAGGTTTAAGTCTATATTCAGTTGGCATTTCATTCTTTGTAAGACTGAAGGTTATCTTCTGTTAGCAGTTCATTCTTTGTAAGGCATAAGGCTATCTTCAGTTGGCAGTTTATGCTTTGTAAGATATCAAGCTTTTTTCAGTTGGCAGTTAATTTTTTTAAGGTATAAGGGTATCTTCAGTTGGTAGTTCATTCTGTGTAAGCCATAAGGCTATATTCGGTTGGCAATTCATTCTTTGTAAGGTATCAAGTTTTTTTTAGTTGGCAGTCATTCTTTTAAAGGTATAAGGCTATATTCGGTTGGCAGTTCATTCTTTATAAGGTTTAAGGCTATATTCAGTTGGCATTTCATTCTCTGTAAGACTCAAGGGTATATTCAGTTGGCAGTTGATTCTTTGTAAGACTCAAGGGTATATTCAGTTGGCAGTTCATTATTTGTAAGGCATAAGGCTATCTTCTGTTAGCAGTTCATTCTTTGTAAGGCATCAAGCTTTTTTTCCGTTGGCAGTTCATTCTTTGTAAGGCATAAGGCTATCTTCAGTTTGCAGTTCATGCTTTGTAAGATATCAAGCTTTTTTCAGTTGGCAGTTAATTTTTTTTAAGGTATAAGGGTATCTTTAGTTGGTAGTCCATTCTTTGTAAGCCATAAGGCTATATTCGGTTGGCAATTCATTCTTTGTAAGGTATCAAGCTTTTTTCAGTTGGCAGTCGTTTTTTTAAACGTATAAGGCTATATTCAGTTGTCAGTTCATTCTTTGTAAGGCATAAGGATATCTTCAGTCGGCAATTTATTCTTTGTAAGGCATAAGGCTATATTCAGTTGGCAGTTCATTCTTTGTAAGGCTTAAGACTATCTTCAGTTTGCAGTTCATTCTTTGTAAGGTACAAGGCTATCTTCAGTTGGCAGTTCTTTTTTTGTAAGGTTTAAGTCTATCTTCAGTTGGCAGTTCATTCTTTGTAAGGTTGAAGGCTATATTCAGTTGGCAGGTCATTCTTTTCAAGGTACCCGGTTACCTTCAGTAAGACGTTCATTGTTTGAAAGGTGTCAGGCAGGCTTAAGTTAGTTAATATATGTTAAAAGTTTATTCCTTGAAAGGTATAAGCTTATATTCGTCGGCAGTTTATTCTTTGGTGTCTGTATTTTTTAAAGGCACGCAATTTGCGTGTAAATTTTAACATGTGTAGTATTCATTATTTTTCGCCAAAAATATAATTAAACACAAAGTTCTTGTATTGTTTTAATTGTCCTTGTTTGTTGAAGTGTTAAAGTAAATTTAAGGTTTTCGTTAATAACTCGGACTGTTTTTACAACAAATAGTCTTTTAGGTTAATATTAAGCAATGAAATTTCATTCACAGTTGTTATATGATGATAAATGCCTTCGAACGCTGTAATCGAATATAAATTATGTTCTCGCATATAAATATGAAAACCTTGTTTGTGTAATTGTTTTAATATACCAAGCTGTTCTACCATATGTAGGCCATTCTCCATTCCAAAATGCACTTCAAGACATATTTGCTTAACGTACTTTAACACTCCTGATTGGAATATCTCCGGCAAGGCGATCCACTCTCCACCCTCTATATCAATCTTGAGTATGTCTATGAATCTCTGAAAAACATGAATAAATTAGCAGATATTTATTATATACATTTTTAGCGGTAAATGGTATAGCTTCATAAATATTATAACCACTGCCTTATATTTAATAAGGGTAGAACATCGGGTTGACAATCCTGGAGTACCCTGTGCGATCCCCATCAGGGTGGGCAAAATTTCTCCGTGATAATTGATCTCAGACAATGCGTCGATAGGTCATTTGCCTCTCACATCTGAAGCAAGTGAGGAAGAAGTCAGTCACTTGCGGAGAAATTGGTCGGATACCAAGGAGGACTGACCGCCGGGATATGACCACAGCTGTTAAAACTGACTTTAAACCCCAATAAACTAAACTAAACTATATTTACTAAGTGAAACACAGGCAACTTATAGGACTTTAAAAAGAGATATAAACATTAGTCACAAACACTATATAACACGTATTGTCTTAGACAACGTGGGCAAGCATGTATATGAACACACAAGTTTGTCATTATTACCATATTAACTGATGATTAATTGATATTCATATGTGTGCAGTCATATTTGGGTAAATATTCTTAACAGGCTTTACATGAAGACGTTTGATAGGACAAAATTACAGTTTATACTTATTAGACAAACACATTTCGCATTAAATTACCTTAGCCTTGTAATATACTTGTATACTTTGCCTAGATGCCTATATCTCAACTCATAGAATGCATATAACTTGAGTGATAGTATTAACAGCTGGAAAAATGTTTGAAACGGGTATCATCTTATCTTGCTAAGTTAATACATACATTTGTATGACCTAGTTGCTTTCTTATAGAAGATAAAGTTTCCATTTTCCAGCCGCGTTGATCTGTAATTGACTGGTTCCCGAGCCCAATCAGATGGAACTTAACTGGGCTTGGTAGAGCCATGTTAGCCATAAGTTTGCTGTAAAAACACGGTTTATAACATTGTAGGCAGTAACAGTTCACTAAACATTATCTACAATGGTCACATAACAAAACTTTAACTGTACAGTATATCAGATTATTAAATAACTAAAAGTTATTAGTCCTATAAAAAGGCACCTGCCACGTTCAATAACACGACGGCCTGCTTTATAACAGTGCCAATATCTATATCACTTTTCGGCCCCGGGCCGAAAAGTGATATAGATATAAAGCCCGCATTTGAAGTAATTTGATTGGCTAATAATGCAGGGCCAAAATTGATATAGATTTCAGCAAAAAAGCTTCTGAAAATGGCAGCCATTTTGTTCTATCTGTGGACGCCGACAAGTTGCATAAATTAATGTAATTTCAAACATTCACGGCATGAATTGGTAGTGTTTAACCGACAATATTTTAAGTTTACAACGTGTTGATTTTACATAAACACAAACAAGCATTTTCTGACTATGATCAATTACAAATGTCGTCTGGCGAAGATCAGGGGATATGTCAAGAGAATTGCGCATAATTAAGTATAAGTATTTGTTGTTATTTAATAAAATTGTCAATAAATAAGTGATTTGATATTGGCCCTGTTATTTGTCCTCGGGTCAGTCGTATTGGCCCTCGCCTACGGCCTCGGGCCAATACGACTGCCCTCGGACAAATAACAGGGCCAATATCAAATCACTTATTTATTAACATATAGACATAGATAACAGAGATAAGCAGCTCCTATTTACTCCATTGAAATAGCGCATATGCCTCTCAAAAAGTGATAGTGTTATCTATGTCTCTGAGTATATTTAGCAGGCGATTTTGGACAGCCAAACATCAGTATAATTTAGAATTGTTTAAATATTTAAAGCAAACCTTTTTTCTTGTATACGATGAAATGAGATTTGACAGTGCCATCATTATAATAATTGTGTTTAATTTTGTGCTCTTTCGACGTCTATCATTCCATTCAATTTTAGTAATTTTCAAACCTTACCTTGGATCAAATGTGTGTGTTTCACATTTGTAGTAACGAAAAACATCTTCTTCAAAGTCAAATTGAAAGTTTGATCTGAAGAAAAGAAAATATAATTCAAACAATCTTTTGCGTAATTTCTCTGCTAGCTGTCCAGCAGACGCTGAAAACTAACTGTAGGCACGGATGGTCGAAGTAATCGAACAGTTCATGTCGCCGACAGTCTTAAGAGCCGCAAATCAAACCAAGGTATCGAGGGACACGTCCACTTTAACATTGATATGCAAGAAAAACATTGATGCATAGCACCAAGTCGACGCAGAAAACTCGGAAGACGTGAAAGCGTCGGGTACATGTAATTTCACACATACAAAATATTTATATAACTGTTAGTGCATTTAAAAAGACAAACCGTAAGTGCAGTTCTTACTCTTGCCGCCTCGATCAAACAAGCTCTGTAACCACTGAGCTATAGAATCGATCCTTGACGCGTCTGTCAGAGTTTGTATCCATACAGACACTTGGTCTTCAAGTCATTATTAAACAAGTAACTTTAAAAGAAATCGGACAAAGCAGACTCACATGGACCGGAATCATATTAGCCGATAGTTACTGAGCCCAAATTTCACCATTTGTAGCGCCACAACACGAAGCAGTTACTTCCTTGAATGAAGGGTAGATTACTGTTAGGGCAAAGTCGAAAAGACACCTTTTAGAATTACGATTTATAGAATATTTATTAGGGAATGTTAAGAAAATGTTGATCATTATCAATCACGATATTTTCATTTTTCATACCGATGAAATATTTCATAATTGTTTCAAGTTAATGCCTTGGTTAAATATAAATAAATTTCATTCAGTGGAACCTGGGACCTAATATAACTGGGATCTGATATGTTGTTCCCAGGTGAAACGATATAGTAATAACAAGGAAAATTCAAATGGACTTGAATCCATTTGAGTGTACGGTTTTTACTGCATTTTTAAGGAACCTTTAGCTACAGCATTCTATTTTGTTTTTAGACGCCAGTAAAAAGAAATTTAATATATATCTTTAAATTGATTACCTGTCTTGTTCAGACATATTATAACTAATGTAATGCACAGTTTTTAACGAACAACAACATATTTGTTCAACCATTTATTTCCATATCTCTTGACGTTAATGGTGGTGAAGAACAGTCACTGTCGTAGCAAAGTACTTCCAGGAACCAGACAGAATTTTTAACTTTAGATGTCTTTTTTCTTTGTGAGCCGAATTTTATTATTTGAAAACATTAAACATAAACATTGTATCATTTTACATCATACATACAAAAATGAATATAAAAGTCAAAATAGAATGAAAAAAAAAAAAATTTCGCTCAAGCCTGATTTGAACTCTGGACCCTCATGTTAACAAAATATTTCCAACGCTTTTACTGTCACCACCATCACCGCATGTGATATTACAAAGATTTACATTAAATCGTATACGATATAGTTATACCGTCACGTTACGGTATAGCACTTTGAAAGGGAAAAAAATCAATTTATAATGTAATTATTTGACTTATTTTTTGTCAGTAAGTTATTTTTTAAGCATTACTCATAAATATTACAAGAAATTTATAAAACAAGGAAACTTTCTTTTTTTGTCATCTGGAGCACAGCCCCTTTAAATTCACATTTTGAAAATATAAGCAGATTTTGAATTTTTGCTTTTAAAAAAGAGAACTAAACTAATTTATACCTGTCGTTTCAGCATTTTTTCAGCATTTTTCTAGCAGCTTAGATCCACTAAGTTTAACCATTTACAAACAAGAAAGTGAACAGTTTTGAAAATTATTTTTTATATTTGTAAAATATGAGTTTACAGATCTTTTAAATGATATAAAATATTGAATTGTTTGATGAAAAATGACTTTGTAATTGTAATTACAAAATTACTATGTTTTGCATTTTTGTCAACCGCCATATTTTTGCCAGCCTTCAAAAAGTTACCTGTATCTCTTATCAGTTACTTGTTACTATTAATAGATTTCAAAACAATAACATATCTTCCTACACAATATTACCAGACAGTCACGTGATTCTGTTCGTAATTCTGTCCGAGGATTTCCGGAATAACACAACTTCGCAAATTGATTCAACAGGTAGTACATCGTAAAAATACGTAATGCTTCGGCAATAATCGGATCTTCTAACAGCCAATCAAAACATAGAATTACATAATATTGGATAACACTAACCACGCTCCAATTGTACATATAGGAATATAATACTGGCAATTTTCCGTACAGAAAAAAGAATGAATCGTCAACAGCACCTAGTCTGTAACCTCTGCTATAACATATAGTCGGCATTCACATGACATTTTGTTAACTTTCGCATAAATCCCCTAACATTAAAAAAATTAGTCAGTTATTAGAATGTATAACTTTACACCAGTATTTCATTATTTTCACAAATCTATTTATATACAATTTAAGGGTAGCGTCATAAGCTAGACAGTAGCCGAGGGTTACAGGTAGTAGCTTTGATGAGCTAGAGGCATCTCTTAAGGTCACTCAAGATAACTATGTCCAAAGATCTAGTGCTAGACTAAAAGGGGCATTAAATAGCAACAAATGTACTAACCCGAATGAGTAGACGAGGCATGGATGTCTTGGTTCATATAAATCATCCACGCAAATCTCTTTACCACCGTCCCTCAGTGATCCTAGCCTTCTTTGTTTCCGACACAATACTTGCATAGTATTAATGTATCTATAAAAAGTTAATAAACAGATGAGAGTCCAACCGTCTATCCGTTTATACATCCATCTGTCCATCTTTCCGTCCGCCCTTATATTTATCGCCAAATCAAGCGATGGATGGATCGATCAGTTAGTCTGTCATTTGGTCACAATTAGTCAGATAGTAAATGCAAATGCATTAGGAAAAAAAACAATAAACCAGTATCAACTTTCTTGAAAATAAGTGTCGGTTTGTATGTTAAAACTGTGAAAAGGTTGAATTTCATCGACCCTAATTATCTATAACTTACCTCCAGTAAATAAAAAGTAGCTAACCTGAATATCTATATAAATCACAAGTTACCGACCTAAGCTTCAGTAACTTATCCCCAGTACATTTCAAGTATCTATAACTTACCTCCAGTAAATGACAAGTAACTGACCTAAGTATCTATCAGTTACCTCCAGTAAATTTCAAATAACTGATCTAAACATCTATAACTTACCTCAAGTAAATAAGTATATATAACTTATTTTCAGTAAATTTCAAGTAATCGACCTAAGCATCTGTAACTTACCTCGAGTAAATGTCAAGTAACTGACCTAGGGATTTGTTACTTACCTTCAGTACATTTATGGAAATGACCTACGCATCTGTACTTTTCCTCCAGGAAATTTTAAGTAAATGGCTAAAAAATTGGTAAACTACCTCAAGTAACTGACCTTAGCATCTGTAACGTACCTCCAGAAATTTTCAAGTAACTAACTAATCATCTGTTACTTACCTCCAGATAATGACAAGTTACTGACCTAAACATCTGTGACTTACCCCCAGTAAATTTCAAGAACTTACGTTTCTATAACTTACCGCGAGTAAATTTTAAGTACCTGACCTAAGCATTAGTAACTTCCCCCCGTAAATTTCAAGAACTGACCTAAGTTTCTATTACTTACCTCCAGTAAATTTCAAGTAACTGACCTAAGCATCTGTAACTTACCTCCAGTAAATTTCTAGTAACTGTCTTAAGTATCTGTAACTTACCTCCAGTAAATTTCAAGTAACCGACCTAAGCATCTGTAACTTACCCCCAGTAAATTTCAAGTAACTGACCTTAGCATCTATAACTTACATCTAGTAAGTAAGTATCTATAACTTACCTCCAGTAAATTTCAAGTAACTGACTTAAGCATCTATAACTTACCTCCAGTAAATTTCTAGTAACTGACCTAAGCATCTGTAACTTACCCCCAGTAAATTTCAAGTAACTGACCTTAGCATCTATAACTTACATCTAGTAAGTAAGTATCTATAACTTACCCCCAGTAAATTTCAAGTAACTGACCTTAGCATCTATAACTTACATCTAGTAAGTAAGTATCTATAACTTACCCCCAGTAAATTTCAAGTAACTGACCTTAGCATCTATAACTTACATCTAGTAAGTAAGCATCTGTAACTTACCCCCAGTAAATTTCAAGTAACTGACCTTAGCATCTATAACTTACATCTAGTAAGTAAGTATCTATAACTTACCCCCAGTAAATTTCAAGTAACTGACCTTAGCATCTATAACTTACATCTAGTAAGTAAGTATCTATAACTTACCCCCAGTAAATTTCAAGTAACTGACCTTAGCATCTATAACTTACATCTAGTAAGTAAGCATCTGTAACTTACCCCCAGTAAATTTCAAGAAACTGACCTTAGCATCTATAACTTACATCTAGTAAGTAAGTATCTATAACTTACCCCCAGTAAATTTCAAGTAACTGACCTTAGCATCTATAACTTACATCTAGTAAGTAAGCATCTGTAACTTACCCCCAGTAAATTTCAAGTAACTGACCTTAGCATCTATAACTTACATCTAGTAAGTAAGTATCTATAACTTACCCCCAGTAAATTTCAAGTAACTGACCTTAGCATCTATAACTTACATCTAGTAAGTAAGTATCTATAACTTACCCCCAGTAAATTTCAAGTAACTGACCTAAGCATCTATAACTTACATCTAGTAAGTAAGTATCTATAACTTACCCCCAGTAAATTTCAAGTAACTGACCTTAGCATCTATAACTTACATCTAGTAAGTAAGTATCTATAACTTACCCCCAGTAAATTTCAAGTAACTGACCTAAGCATCTATAACTTACATCTAGTAAGTAAGTATCTATAACTTACCCCCAGTAAATTTCAAGTAACTGACCTAAGCATCTGTAACTTACCTCCAGTAAATTTCTAGTAACTGTCTTAAGTATCTGTAACTTACCTCCAGTAAATTTCAAGTAACCGACCTAAGCATCTGTAACTTACCCCCAGTAAATTTCAAGTAACTGACCTTAGCATCTATAACTTACATCTAGTAAGTAAGTATCTATAACTTACCCCCAGTAAATTTCAAGTAACTGACCTTAGCATCTATAACTTACATCTAGTAAGTAAGTATCTATAACTTACCTCCAGTAAATTTCAAGTAACTGACAATAGCATCTATAACTTACCTCCAGTAAATTTCTAGTAACTGACCTTAGCATCTATAACTTACATCTAGTAAGTAAGTATCTATAACTTACCTCAAGTAAATTTCAAGTAACTGACCTAAGCATCTTTAACTTACCTCCAGTAAATTTCTAGTAACTGTCTTAAGTATCTGTAACCTACCTCCAGTAAATTTCAAGTAACCAACCTAAGCATCTGTAACTTACCCCCAGTAAATTTCAAGTAACTGACCTTAGCATCTATAACTTACCTCCAGTAAATTTCAAGTAACTGACCTTAGCATCTATAACGTACATCTAGTAAGTAAGTATCTGTAACTTACCCCCAGTAAATTTCAAGTAACTGACCTTAGCATCTATAACTTACATCTAGTAAGTAAGTATCTATAACTTACCCCCAGTAAATTTCAAGTAACTGACCTTAGCATCTATAACTTACATCTAGTAAGTAAGTATCTATAACTTACCCCCAGTAAATTTCAAGTAACTGACCTTAGCATCTATAACTTACATCTAGTAAGTAAGTATCTATAACTTACCCCCAGTAAATTTCAAGTAACTGACCTTAGCATCTATAACTTACATCTAGTAAGTAAGTATCTATAACTTACCTCCAGTAAATTTCAAGAAACTGACCTTAGCATCTATAACTTACATCTAGTAAGTAAGTATCTATAACTTACCTCCAGTAAATTTCAAGTAACTGACCTTAGCATCTATAACTTACATCTAGTAAGTAAGTATCTATAACTTACCTCAAGTAAATTTCAAGTAACTGACCTAAGCATCTTTAACTTACCTCCAGTAAATTTCTAGTAACTGTCTTAAGTATCTGTAACCTACCTCCAGTAAATTTCAAGTAACCAACCTAAGCATCTGTAACTTACCCCCAGTAAATTTCAAGTAACTGACCTTAGCATCTATAACTTACATCTAGTAAGTAAGTATCTATAACTTACCCCCAGTAAATTTCAAGTAACTGACCTTAGCATCTATAACTTACATCTAGTAAGTAAGCACCTGTAACTTACCCCCAGTAAATTTCAAGTAACTGACCTTAGCATCTATAACTTACATCTAGTAAGTAAGTATCTATAACTTACCCCCAGTAAATTTCAAGTAACTGACCTTAGCATCTATAACTTACATCTAGTAAGTAAGTATCTATAACTTACCCCCAGTAAATTTCAAGTAACTGACCTTAGCATCTATAACTTACATCTAGTAAGTAAGTATCTATAACTTACCCCCAGTAAATTTCAAGTAACTGACCTTAGCATCTATAACTTACATCTAGTAAGTAAGTATCTATAACTTACCTCCAGTAAATTTCAAGAAACTGACCTTAGCATCTATAACTTACATCTAGTAAGTAAGTATCTATAACTTACCTCCAGTAAATTTCAAGTAACTGACCTTAGCATCTATAACTTACGTCTAGTAAGTAAGTATCTATAACTTACCTCAAGTAAATTTCAAGAAACTGACCTAAGCATCTTTAACTTACCCCCAGTAAATTTCAAGTAACTGACCTTAGCATCTATAACTTACATCTAGTAAGTAAGCATATGTAACTTACCCCCAGTAAATTTCAAGTAACTGACCTTAGCATCTATAACTTACATCTAGTAAGTAAGTATCTATAACTTACCCCCAGTAAATTTCAAGTAACTGACCTTAGCATCTATAACTTACATCTAGTAAGTAAGTATCTATAACTTACCCCCAGTAAATTTCAAGTAACTGACCTTAGCATCTATAACTTACATCTAGTAAGTAAGTCTCTATAACTTACCCCCAGTAAATTCAAGTAACTTGACCTTAGCATCTATAACTTCCATCTAGTAAGTAATTGGCATCTGTAACTTACCCCCCAGTAAATTTCAAGTAACTGACCTAAGCATCTGTACACTTACATCTAGTAAGTAAGTATCTATAACCTACCTCCAGGTAAATTTCAAGTAACTGACCTTAGCTATCTATAACGTAATCTAGTAAGTAAGTATCTGAACTTCCCACCCCAGTAAATTTCAAGTAACTGACCTTAGCATCTATACACTTACATCTAGTAAGTAAGTATCTATAACTTACCCCCAGTAAATTTCAAGAAACTGACCTAAGCATCTATAATTTACATCTAGTAAGTAAGTATCTATAACTTACCCCCAGTAAATTTCAAGTAACTGACCTAAGCATCTGTAACTTACCTCCAGTAAATTTCTAGTAACTGTCTTAAGTATCTGTAACTTACCTCCAGTAAATTTCAAGTAACCGACCTAAGCATCTGTAACTTACCCCCAGTAAATTTCAAGTAACTGACCTAAGCATCTATAACTTACATCTAGTAAGTAAGTATCTATAACTTACCCCCAGTAAATTTCAAGTAACTGACCTTAGCATCTATAACTTACCCCCAGTAAATTTCTAGTAACTGACCTAAGCATCTGTAACTTACCCCCAGTAAATTTCAAGTAACTGACCTAAGCATCTATAACTTACATCTAGTAAGTAAGTATCTATAACTTACCCCCAGTAAATTTCAAGTAACTTACCTAAGCATCTATAACTTACATCTAGCAAGTAAGTATCTATAACTTACCTCAAGTAAATTTCAAGAAACTGACCTTAGCATCTATAACTTACATCTAGTAAGTAAGTATCTATAACTTACCCCCAGTAAATTTCAAGTAACTGACCTTAGCATCTATAACTTACATCTAGTAAGTAAGTATCTATAACTTACCTCAAGTAAATTTCAAGTAACTGACCTAAACTTCTGTTACTTACCTCCAATTAATGTCAAGTAACTGTTCTAGGCATCTGTTACCTACCTCCAGTAAATTTCAAATAATGCCTTGCGCATCTTTCACATACCTCCTGTATGTTTTGATTAATTGGCTTAAACATCTGTTAATTACCTCCAGTAAATGTCAGGTAACTGATCTAAACATCTGAAACTTACCTTCAGTAAATTTCAAGTTACCCACCTAAGCATCTGTAACTAACTTCTAGTTAATTTCAAGTAACTGGTCTAAACATCTGTAACTTACCTCAAGTACATTTCTAGTTACTAACCTGAGTATTAATAACTTATCTCCAGTAATTTTGTAGTAACTGACCTAAGCATCTATAACTTACCTTAGTACATTTCAGGTAACTGACCCAAGAATCGTTACTTATCTCTAGTACATTTAAAGTAACTGACCAAAGCATCTAAAACTAACCTCCAGTAAATGTCGAGTACCTGACCTAAGCATCTGTAACTTACCTCCATCACATTTCAAGTAAATGACTTTAGTATCTATAACTTACCTCTAGTACATTTCAAGTAACTGGCATATGCAATGAAATTGCAACTTACCTTCAATAAAGTTCATGTTACTGACCTTCTGTAACTTACCTCCTGTCAAGTAACTGACCTAAGCATTTATACATACCTCCAGTAAATTTCAAGTAGCTGGTTGTTACTCAATGTCTTTAAAGTTGTGTCATTTGGAAAAAGGAAAGTCCCTTTTTCGTCTGAAGTCACGTGATTAAAGCTTTCTAACTAGAAATGCCAATAAATAGAAAACGATGTAAAACGGTTACAATAATGACTACGAAGAAATTGTGAGTATTCCTTCTATACTTGTATTATCCAATCAGATATATATTGTTTACTAAAGTCTTTTGGCACCAGGTTATTCGAATTCAAGAATTGAAAATGTATTGACATTATATCGTACAATACATAAAACATGCATACATGTACATAAAACAGTTCATCCTGCATTTAATGAGGAATCATTTTTGTATGAAAAGGGTTAAACAAAAGAATTCATCTTTAAATTTAAAAAGAAACATCGAAACATAACTTGTTCACATTTCAAAATCAAATTTCAACGGAAAGACTTTTTACCAACATTAAAAAGTATGTTACGTTCTGCAAGGTACTGGTACTACAATCAAAGATAAAACAAAAAACAACACTTCTTTGCTTAGTAAATCAGCAAGTATGAATCTAAAATGTCTCACTCGTGAAATGCTTTTCACTAGACTTCGGTATCCAAAATGCTGTGTTATTATCTGCATCATAATAACAACAAAAAGAAATAATGTATAGACAAATCTCTTATTAAATTTTAAAATCCTATTAACACCCATGTTCCTTTCCGCAATTTAGTATTGTAGTCGTTAGAAATTTATACTGTTTTGTTGTCGTCTGCGACTTTCATACCAGCTGTAACATGTCAGACTATTATAACATACTGGACAAACTGTCAAGATTGTGGAAGCTATTCATTTATATCCACAAATAAGCACTTTAAAATCAGTAAAAATCGCCGTCATGTTGAACCAATATAATACCTGTAGTTGATTTTACCTAAGCAAACAAGCTTGAATGGATATTTAAATAAATTTAAATAGGAGAGACACAGGTCGAAAATAAACAATAAAACCTTGGATGGTATTACCATTTATAAGACAGACTATTATTAAAATAAGATCTCACTACATTAAATGAAATTTACCTTAGACCACAGCTACCCTCCACTGGCCAATCAGTGGCCAGTATTACCATTGTCTAAATCACGTAGACAACAGTTTGCCGTTGTCTAAATAGAGCACGAGGAAAACGTGAATTTTCATTACTTGTAAGATTGCCCATATTTGGTATTGTTTACTACAGTTCATAGTAGTAGTAGCTAAATTTCCCGCCAAAATTAATGTTTGAATCTGGACTTTTTTGGCGTTTATGAAAAAAGTTAATTGACTAAAAATGTAGGTTACTTTCTAAGCAAACTTTTAACATGAAAGTTTGTAATTATTATATTTCTTAGCAAAATTCATTTCTCCGCCAATCCGACAGTAAACGGTGATTTGCAAACCCTGATTATAATAGTTATCTTCGACGTAGCATGATAAAGTTTACTACGAATTTTATATATTTAGTGACCTGAAAAATATCGTCAGTTAGAGATTACGAATGAGAATTTTTCCATACATTGTTTTATTTGTTTTATGACAAAATAAACACAAAACCGTTATCAGATACTTTATATCAGAGAAATTACAATGTACAAAAATGTACCATCAAAACATAAACTCACACAGCTATTGAACTTTTACGACCATTTTTTGTAATAATAACTGTGTGAATGGTAGATGGTAGAACGATTTCCAGGCACCCTGGATCCTGACTAGAGCCAGATGCTTGTGCATTATCGGTGGTAATTAACGGTTTTAATTCCTGTTCCTGTGGAGGGGGTGATGTAGCAATAGCCTGTCGGCTTGGTGGCGCCTGAAGTGCTGCAGAAACACTTCGCTTTAACTCCTCACTAGGTCGCTTATAATCGCGAACAGCAATACTCCCGTGCCCGCTATGTGCCATAATTGCCTGTTCGTCGAACTGTTTATCATATAGACAGGTGCACATGGTTACTTTACCCGAATGGTTGCGTATGTTTCTATTCTCAAGGTCAGCTATCTAGTTGAGTAATAGTCACTTCATGGCTAATTTCTCTGAGTATATCAGGACACAACACGTTGTTATTTTCATCCATTTTTGTCGGAAACTACACATATAACACAATGAAGGCAGTAATATTGGTACGGGCGATGATATTCATGAAATCCACGTGCAAAGATTTAACGTGTTGATTTTACATAGTAGTAAAAATGGGCGATCAATTGGAACGAGAAGTGTCGTATCTAAACTACCTGTGGTCTAACACGGTGCATAACCATATCGGCAACACGGTGCATAACCATATCGGCAGTCTCTCTGCGAAATCTGTCTTTTTGGAGGTCTCTCTGCGTCGGTACCGATTATTCTCTGCTGTAAACACAGTTTGTGATGGAAGACCATCAGAAAAATCGGACAGACATCAGTTCAAACAGCTGAGTTGCTTAAAATTTATAAGTTCACGGAACATTAGAATATCTTTGCTAGGTATAAGCGTGTCTACTTTTCAATTATCAGTCACTGCGCTCCGAAACTCGGACAAATTGTTCAATGGTGTACTGACATGAACAGAACTTCGGCACTTTCTACCGGCTGAAACGAGTTATTACTTTTATAACGCACATAACAATCCCATCAAACGTAATCACTGTTCACTATTTTTCAAGAAAATACTAATAAACTGGTCGCTATTTATTTAGAAATCTTGTACACTCTCTACTTTCGGTTTTGATGGTGCACAGGAGGTCTCTCTGCACAGCAGCTTTCAAAGCACAGGTAGGCTCTCTGCCAGCAAATGATTTAAGCAATCGCTGTTTTTTGAGATTGAACTCTTAATTTTTGTGAATTGTTAAATGCACAAACTTAAAAGTTCAAGTCTTAAGCCTACATGGCTGGAATTGACTACAATGAGGTATATCCTGTAATGTTTCATGACTATACAAGGAATCTCGTTGTCTTTTATAAGTTTTTAAGTACTTCTGGTCGAGTATGAGAAAGTATCAAAATAATGAAATAATTCTGTAAAATTACCACTTCTATTTTACAACTTATTTTATAAAGTTAGACACGCCCCTGGCGGTCATGCTTTGACAAATCACCGAAATTATACTCTTCGTTCGCTCGCTCACTCACTCACTCACTAAGTCAATCAATCATTCATGCTTTCATTTATTATTAATTTATCGACGCATTCATTCATTCTTTTTTCATCAGTTTTTCCATCAACGCAAACATTTATTCATTAAATCATATATTGCCAGTTTATCTGGCTTACACGTGTTTTTTTAACAGTAGTATAATTCATTTTGCTTTTGAGGAAAATATAGTTAAAATCTTGGAATAACCGAAGAGCACTGTGCTAAGTATGCAGCTGGAAATCATAGGAAAGAACGATCGAACTGTTTCCTGCGTTACATTGCCATATATAAAGGCACTGTAACAGAAGAAAGTACTGCGAATGCGAGAATTTGCTCTGTTTAGGACACGCACTTTGAACGTCTTCAGAGTGATAACGCATTGACCGATTGTCTTGCAGTCAGTATCAATTATAATTCACGCTACGGGCAAACGTCTGAGACCTCTCAGACGTCTATACGTTTACTGGATGGTGCAGGAGAGCTCTCAGAAACATGACGTATAAGATTTCTACAGTATATTTATCGTATAGTAAATATATGAGTAGATAGAGGCACTGTAATAGAAGTATTCATTCATTCTTTTTTCTTCAGTCTATCCATCAACGCAAACCTTTATTCATTAAATCATATATTGCCAGTTTATCTGACATGTACACATGTTTTTTCAACGGTAGTATATTTTCTGTTTTCTTTTCAATAAAATATAATTAGAACCAGGAATAACTTATTTTTCAGGCTTTTGTTTAATACTTCGGCATTTTTTTTAAAAATGCAGGTATGATTTAACATTTACGAAAAAAATATTTACAAACTTGCATTTTTCTGAATGGAAAAACTGTAATTCGAACCCTAGTCATTTAGTTCAGTTTATAATTGTTAATGTAACACAGACAATATTTATCTTAAAACTTGTTATTGATAAAATTCAGAGCTAAAATTGACAAAACTTACCATAAAAATATTTGGTAGATTTGTACACCGGCTGACTGCGAAAACAATTTCATACAAACTACATTACGTTGTGCTTCTTGCATTGCAGAGAATGAAAAAGTTTATTTAAGAAACACCATGTAGTGTAAGTGGCATAGTGATATAAGGTCGCACTTTTTGTAATTAACACAATGATCGATAGAAGACTCCCTTCCTGCTCAGATCTATCGCAGGCAGGGAGCCTGCCCGTGCTGTAAGCAGAGAGCCTACCTGTGCTTTAAAAGCTGCTGTGCAGAGAGACCTCCTGTGCACCATCAAAACCGAAAGTAGAGGGTGTACAAGATTTCTAAATAAATAGCGACCAGTTTATTAGTATTTTCTTGAAGGATTTTGAACAGTGATAATGTTTGATTGGATTGTTATGTGCGTTATAAAAGTAATAACTCGTTTCAGCCGGTAGAAAGTGCCGAAGTTCTGTTCATGTCAGTACACCATTGAACAATTTGTCCGAGTTTCGGAGCGCAGTGACTGATAATTGAAAAGTAGACACGCGTATACCTAGCAAAGATATTCTAATGTTCCGCGAACTTATTAATTTTAAGCAGCTTAGCTGTTTGAACTGATGCCTGTCCGATTTTTCTGATGGTCTTCCATCACAAACTGTGTTTACAACAGAGAATAACCGGTACCGACGCAGAGAGACCTCCAAAAAGACAGATTTCGCAGAGAGACTGCCGATATGGTTATGCACCGTGTCTAAGTCAGATAGATCTCTCGTAACCGTTGTCTATGAAATTTATCGGCTCGCTGCGCTCGCCTCTAAATTTCATAGACAACGGTTACTCGTGATCTATCCTATACGTAATCCATGTCTACTCTGGTCAACATAACGATACTTGAAAATACCAATATGTGTATTTGAGGGAATTTTAAGAAAAGAAAACAAAACATCAGCAAAAACACGGAACTTCCACGCTTAATCTGCACACCTCCTACATTCTTCCTTGTAATAACATTTGAAATAAAGGTTTATTTTTTAGCTTGCGTCTGGTTTATATTATCTAACCTTTGCAATCTGCTTATTAAAGAAGCTGCAGTTGGAGCAAACCATTCCGAATATTTGGGAGGCATGACATAACTACTTGAATAATTGCCGTGTTTTCATTCGTGAATGAGATAGGCCTAATTTTTCCGAGCTCTCTGATGAAACTTTTTTAACGCTTCTTTTTAAAGAGAAGCTTACTTGTATGAAGACAAATTGAGTAAATAAAATTGAGTACACTCCAGTTACCTAACTCTTGAATCAAAGCACTGTAGGTGCTGCTGTGGCGATTGTCGTGGAAAGTAAAAGGCAACTGCTCTCTATAATACTGAAAATGCTACCCTTGTGTACGAGTATGTAATTCAAGTTTTAGATCTTTTCATTGAGCACCGTTAAACAGCCTTCATCAAAGACTTTAAACATCAAAATATCAGTTTAATCATTCAGTTAGTACTTAACCTAGTCCATTTTACCTTCCATTTATGTTCATCATCTTTATACAAATGTATTCTGTAATAGTTTGCTACATTTTGCTACATCATTGATCAAAAGAAAAAAATGAATTCATTGTTTCTGATATGTTGATACCAATAGAAATTCAGTTTAGACTTTTCAATATTTCTGTTTAGCGTACGGGTTTAAAACTTCCCCTACATAACTCAGTACATGTATATATATTAGTCTTTCTATATATATAAACAATGATACTCAGGGCAAAAATACCCTCCCTCTTTTTGAACGTTTATGAAACACATGGAACGAAGTGTTAGTCACGATTCACATCGTTCGGCAGTAAAATTGATGTAAATTTATTTTCAATGCAAATATTTAAAGTCTTCGCTCTTTGTTTTGCTTCATGGCCTTGCTTTTATGATTTTGAAGAATTAACCGATAATCCGTAACCACATATCACCTTTCATACCCTTCATATTCAGCCAATATTCCTCCTGTCCAAATGCGTCACAATTTGCGTTGTCTCTTTTATAAGAGTATTAAAACGTGAAATGACCAGTTTCAAATTTTATAAATCAATGTGTGGCTACCCAGTTCATAGGTGTCAGATTACTAAATTTCAAACTTCTGTCGATCAAGTGCCAGCGCTCAAAGACGCTTAATATAAATTTGTCATTTTAAATCGTTTCAGTCTTTTCAGCCCGGATTCTTACCTATTTTCCAGTTCTTAACAGTAACTTGAATTTCAGTAGTTGTAATGGCAACTGCTCGTACTTCAATTAGCGCTCGTTTTCATGTAAGTATATCTTTCAACTCACTGAGCATTTTTATCTCGAGGGGACAGTGACAAATTGTTTTCGTACTTTCCGTCTGTATGTCTGTCTGTATGTCCTCACAAAGTTTTTCAGCGCTTCTTCTTCATATCCGCTAGTTAGATTTAAACGGAACTTTATATAATTTATTGGTTCGAACACAAATGGCCATATCTCCATAACTGCTTGTCGGATTTTGATGAAACTTCACAGGAATGATTTTTAGCAAGTGTAATTACGCTTATTACTGGCGTGGTCAGGTCAGTTAATTTTTAGCGGAGTTGTGGCCCTTGTTGTGTCCAAATTTGAATACATAACTGATGATCGAATTTTCAGAAAACTTCTTAGGAATGACTTTAAGCGAGAATATTTATGCATATATTCGTCATGTTCCGGTCATGGATGATTTTAGCAAAATTATGGCCCTTGATTTGTCCAAATTTAAATAGAGTTGGGTAAATTTCCGTATCCGTTGATTGGATTTTGATGAAACTTCACAGCAATGTTTTTATAATAAACCTTGAAAGTTATTACCGCCTCATAATAGTTCAAGAGACTGTTTAAAAGCACAACTTCTTTTTTTGTCCTTGTATTTTCATTGGCAAAAACTACTACGTCCAGAATGTTTTCATTCATTACGATTTTCGTTGTAGCACTTCAGTTCTGTACCAAACCTAATGGAGGATGGCCCACTTCTTTATGATTGTTTTACGATATTTTATGATTTGTTTTCATTCATCACAATTCTCGTTGTAGCAAAAAATGCTTTCCAACCTAAATCTGTGGTCTAGTGGTAACATACACGACTTGTAATCTTCGGTTATCAGCTCTACCAGTTTCATAACGTGTACTTACTGTCCGTCTCGAATAGGACGTTAATAGGACATTAATAAGACGTTGAACTGCAGCCTAATGTTTTGAGTATGTGAAAGAGCTAAAGGTGTCTCTTTGAGTGGAAGCTGCCCTTAAATATGCACTATCCCTTACAACCTTAAATGAGTAAATGTTTAAGGGGGCATTGGTCCCATTGGCCGCCTTTACTGCCGATAAATAATATACTCCAACAGACGAGCTGAGAACCATTTTAAGTAAATAATTGGCTTGAATTCTAAGTGAGTTGCTACCAAGCTGAATTATTTTCAATCAGCCAACAGTTAATGTTTCAGGCTCACATCAGTTAACAATAGAATAAATTAAAGTACTGTTGTATGTCTTTTTACGTCAGTCTTCATGTAAATGTACAAATGAATTTGATAAGTAGTTTGATTTGTCCTATTTAACTAAGCTTCCGGAGTTTTCAGAATGAAAATCAAGAAAGGATAGCTCGACTGTTGCCTTTACACCGCACAAAACTATGAAAAATTATGTCCATTGTTTAAATCTGCCTCATTTATTAGAAGAAGTATTGCTACCTGCATGGTAGGACTAAAGAAACGGTGGTAAAACATTCGAAGAGGACCGTTGTGTGCATGTACACTTTTTCGACTAAAGAGAAAGCGTGTACATGACTGTACATGACTGTACATGACTGATGTCAAAGTTACTTGGAATTACTTTTTTATTTATTTGAATAAACTGATCTTTTTTCTGATTCAATGGCAGGTCTGCACAATTTGCGGACAAATCATTGATGTATTCTAGCGGCAGAAGAAGTGCAGAAGAATGTGGTCTTGTCCATTTATTAGGATGTCTTATTTTAAACCTTTCATCCGAATATACTGTGTCTTTTATGTTAATGCTCTCGAAGTTAAAAAATACTATATTCTTATTTAAAAAAGCAACCTTCTTTTAAAATGAAAAAAAAATGCGCGCGGACATCGATATGTCCAGTGCTGCAATTGCTGAAAAGTAAATAAAGTCTATATTCTATAGATCACTAAATTTGTTTGATGCCTAAAGTAGTCACAAGTATCTTCTTCAAATAAACATTTATAACAAAGACACCACAGATAAACCAAATTTGTGATATATATTGTAACGTTAATGAAATCTAAATCAAATTAGAATAGACGCCAGCCAGAGAATGTTGTACGAACTAAATTTTCATCACTGAGAACGTTGCCAAGGCTACCTACGTTTTGTCTCATTCTGACGTAAACATTGTCTCCCATGTTAACCCTTGTAACCACTACGGCCGTCGCCGGATGAACACCGGAACCAACGATCTGATTCTCGTCGGAATCACATACCATTACACCTTTCACACGTCCATGTACCACAAGATCCGTCACAATCTTGCCGGATGACGGCGGAGCGGCGACGGTCCAGGTAAAAACATAAACCCCGTCAATCGGGACATCAAAAATGCCGTCATCCGGAGTATAACCACCTCTCGCGTTAAGAACAATAACATCAAACTTGAAAATTTCATGTGTGTTGTAACTTTGAGATGAACTCAGATAGGAATAAAATGCATCGCCATCACCAACATCCCCTGAAACAAAAGTGATATTTCAGAAAACTCTCATTTATTTTATTTTTAAAACACAGGCCTACTATAGTTGAGGGGAATTTCTTCCTAACGCAACAAATAAGGAATTAAACAGAGCCTGCGAGTACAGATCATTCATGCATGACGGAACTTCAATCTTATGAACGAAATGAACTTTTTATACTAAATGATTTCGGTCGTCTTGGTTTTATATCTTGACTTCATATTAAGTTAACGTAAACTGTCATGATGAAAAACAACAACAACAAAAACAACAACAACAATAATATTTGGAAATATTGAATAATAGAATCAATGGTTCAACGAACTTTTTGAAATATTTTCCATCTCCGCTGAGAGTTCAGAGAGGCCATTTTGCTCGCTGTCTTGATTTCTTCTACCGTGTTCTGACCATTTCAGCCCGACACTTCCTGTATGAGATTTATCTTCGGCCAAATCTGCAACAGTCCTTTCCAGTATGGCGATGCGATGCTCTAGATTCTCGCTGCCCTCCAATTGTTCACGCGCTAGAGCCTCGAGCACCTCCAACCGCTGTTCCACCTCTGTAGTACCACAAATAACTCCATAAATTAGACTGATAAACAATCCCAGATTTTGCATATTTTCCTTTTCGTAATTTATAATATGAAAACAAATCCTAAAGTCACCCCATAATGGATAAATATCAAGAATGATAACCTTTGTAGCAAATGTGACATGAAGGCGAAGTAATTCGGTTTCTCAGATGGAAGATAAATCAGCGAATTTAAAGTCAAAACCATATTTTATGTCGACATGGCAATACCAACTAACTGGCAAGTGTACCTCTAAAAAGGGGCTTCCAGCATCCTGGCGAGAATAGGAGTGAAGGAAGCGGTGAAAGGGGCGTCTAGGGAAACAGATGACCGACAGACTTCCTGGATGTTTCCCTCAATTTAACTAAAAATGCACTAGAATACACTTGAAAGATGAATACGTCACCATGCGTGAGACTTTTTTCTTCTTCTGTCTGGTTTTAGGTTTACATGATATAAGGTCAGACATGCATGGCAAGACCTGTCTGCAATAGAACAACGTATCTCGGTCTTCTGCCATTGCCCCTTAGATAACCTAGCTACAATATGTTATTAAGCATTTTCATTTTCGTTTTTATTCTGTTACAGGAAAATCTACATGTAATCTACGTCTAAGGTACAAAGACAACAGATGTCTTATTCTAACGATTTTTCTTCTTCGTAATCTCAAATGCAGGTCCATGAGATGAATTTCAAGTTAGATTTTCTAAGATTGGTACAAAACCCTCACTAGCTTCAAAGCAAATATTTGATGAAATACTTCATATTTTATTAATTGTTTTCATACTTTATATACGACAGACATTTATCCGCCACCACATTCGGAATCCGCACATCTCAGGTTGAAGGTTCGAGTCTGTAGGTATAGCTGATGTCTTATTTGTAAAGCTAGGTAAAATTTTATGTACATGTAGGTCATAGTTTCCTTTGAAAATAGTTCTATTAGAACATTACAGTTATAAGGAGACAATGCGAATATGCAGAAGGCTCTTTTTTGCGTGTTCTTTATGAAAATGAGATTTGTTGCCTTCTCTACATAATGTTATTACTGAGAAGAGAGGCAGGCTTCTGCCTCTTTACCTATCTATTTGTAATTGTGGATTTGGCTTTAATTAATATGTTAACTTTATTCGTTTTTGCAACAACAGCTGACAGAAAACGCACCATCAGAAAATGCTTTCTCACACGTAATTTATTTGCTCTTCAGAACACTGAATATTCAGATATTATGTAAATTTTCAAACGACTTGCCAAGCTGAAAATGTCGTGAACACCGTATTTCTGTCACTGAGGACAGTTGCACATGAACCGAAATTCTGTGACACTCTAATGAAGCAGCGGTCCACGGCACTTACGCGTGCTGTTACTACTGCCGTCGATGGATGAACCCCGGAGCCAATCCCCGATACTGCTCTTCGCTGTGGAGGAGGGTCGGTCATGGTACTCATCTCATTTATGGACACTCCTACATCAGGGTCTGTTGTTAAAACTCCTTCCACTCTTCCAGATATAATCAGCTCCGTTACTACACGGCTTCCCGTTGGCGCAGCCACTGTCCAAGTGAAGACGTAAACCCCGGCCGCATGGGGCTCAAAGATACCATCCCTATTGTCATAAACACCTACGTCACTCACACCACCTACGTCAAAAGATTCAGCATCGAATATGATGACTTCATGATTATGATAGCAGTCGTTAGAGCTGAGGTAAGCGTAGAAAGCTATTGTGTTACCGGAAGCGCCTGAAATTTACATGTTAATTTTTCATTACGTACAATTATGATTATATAAAAACTGACCAGATATGTGTTTACAGATAAGATACTAGGGTCACTGCGCTTTAAATTCTAACTACAAAAAAAGTTGTTTTTTGAATTCGTTGGAATATATTTATTGTCACTGGACCAACTGTAACTTTAACCACTAAAAGCCAGAGGAGATCCATACACTTAATGACATTGATCATGTTGACAGTGTTATAACTGCCAAAGACTAAGAGAAAACAATAATAAACTGATTTTTTATCAAGTTCGTTACGACACTTACGCTTGTAAACGGTTTCAGGAAAGGTTGGCAAGGCTTTTTGCACTCCCGTTGCAATTTTATTATCGTCTGATTTTTTGGGATCTCGACAAGCCGCATAAAGATCAAACACGTCATTCTCGATAGATGCAATTCGACTGCTTAAACTTTCGTGTTCTCTCTCTTGAAGTTTCACTAAAGACTCTAAGTTCCGTAGCCGGTATTCAATGCTCGCAGAACAGAACAATACTCCATACGTAAAAACGAAGACGTGTACCAAATAGTCCATGTTTGTTTTCGGAATAAGACTTTAGTGATTACAAAGTACGTGTATTCCTTATCATGACTGCACTATTTACCCACTGAACTGTAAGCTTCATGAACTGGTGTTCCTGGGAAGGACTCGTACTAGACGTTCATCCTTAAAATTCCTGCATTTTAGGGACGTGACTTTGCCTTCAATGGTTTCATCCCAATTGTATTCTACTGAAATTAGTTCTTATGTGTCTTTTTACACCCTCTTGCTATTCATGAGCCAAAGAAGTAGTTTCATGTATATGTAGTTAATCTTTCTGTTGCAACGAATACGTAGATTTCTGATATACAGAATTATACAGCTTCCGTGTACATAACTAAATCATCCTGTATCGGAGTGGGAAACTGACAAAACTGTTCCTTCAATGTGTTTCAATATTACTGTACTGACACGATGAGGGAAGTAACTCTGTATTGAGTTTTTTTTCTACGCAGAGTTACTTCACCTGTCATATCAATAAATTGGGCTGATAATGAGTGAAAGTAAATGTACACACTTCTAGAAATTTATTTTTGTTTAGAGTTTTCCGGTTTTTTACTTTTGTTTGTTGGTTTGTTGTTTTGGTTTTATTTATAGAAGGTAAAAACTAAAATGCTGAAACTTGAAAAAATATATTTTGTTTATTTTGTTAACCCTTGATGGCAGATCATGATTTGCTTTCAAAAAAGTTCTGTTTGTCCGTGTAGAAATATTACAGCTAGACCGCACACGAAGAAATTTGGAAACAAAATACCGTAAGTTCTGTACAAACTACCAAAGAAGTCGTTCATAAGTTAAGCATGGATAAAATTAGCCAGTTACAATTGAAGCCAGCTTCTGACGATAATTCATTCGTATGATTTAAGAATGGATGAATAAATGAATTGAGTAATTGATAAATTTTAACACTAAAATTATGGTAGAATAAAAGGAGAATAAAGAAAGAACTAAAACAAGAACTAAAAAAAAAAAAAAGAAAAAAAGAAAGAAAGACTAAATAAGAAGAAAAGAAAGAAAGAAAGAAAGAAAGAAAGAAAGAATGAATGAATGAATGAATGAATGATGTGATTTTGTGAAAGAAAGGAAATTATAGTAGATTATCTGCAAAAAAGTCGTAGAGGTCGGATTCCACATGTTGTTTTTTCCCTTCGATCATGTGAAGAACTTTTTCTGCGCACGAATCCTTCCCGCCAAATTACATTAAAAAGCCAGTAACTAAATTGGTGCTGCAGTGTATACTTCCCCGATTTCATTTGTCTTTGCGCCACGGCCACGTACCTTTTTTTAAGGTACTTTTTGTTTAAATTGATTACTGTGCTTTGTGATAATAAACGTTTACTTCTAAATTTCTGCAGCATTGCAGAATCTGTCAGTGAAACTCAGCAAGCTAGGAAAATCTATTAATGATTAAAGGTTAATACTCAGCATCGTATGAGGAAAAAAGTTTTGTTCATGCATAATTCTTTCTTGGTGCAAAAATCGTCAAAATTAAACATGATAGTGTTTGACAGAATTGTATAAAAATATGAATTCAAAATGAACATAAGTGACTTTCAATGTCTTGTTTGGATTTAAGGTACTAAGGTTTAAAAATCTAAATCGTGTAATTTATTATTTCAGGCACTTCTGCATTTCTTCTGCATTTCTCGCGAAAACATGTAAAATCCTCTTGTATCATTGTCCATAGTTTTCGAGACATGTTTGCTGCTTGTAATCCTGTGACTAACTAAACAAATCTATATGATTTCCAAATTATATCTTCGTGTGATACTGTGTAAAAAAATTGTTTGCTTTTTTTGTTTTTCACGTGTTTTGGATTGAATGTTCGTGTTTACATGAGCTGAATTCGAATATGTACTTGTGTTAATTTAAGTTTTGTTTTTCTTTTCTTTTAGAGTTGGTAATAAAAATTGTCTTAGTAGGCTACATTACTATATACTGTGTAATTAAGAAATAGCAACGTTAGTGTGATATGTTTTGAAGTAAGATATTAATTGACCTTTATTTTGAGTTAAACATGTAAAAAATGTGCAAGTTTAACCTGTATCGACGTATCAATCGAAATCGTCTGACTGTGTATTCTCGTTGTATAGGGTATATATGTTTACTCTTAGAGTGTTATTGATGTTTTGTATCAATGTATAAAGTACGTTGTTGACTCATCTTATGTTTCTGTTGGAGTGTTCTCTTTTTTATGTTTATATGCTAGATATTATGCGGTTATTGTTGTGTAATACTGGACTAAAGTTAGGGCCTTCAATAGATACTTTATTATATAGTCAAACCTTTTTTTTTTTTCTGTACAAAAGCACTTAAAGTTGATAAATGCTATAACTTAGCAGAGAAAATGAACGTTAAAACATAAGGGCAAATATGATTGAGATTAGGTCTATTATGGAAAGGACAATGTTAGTAGTCTATGATATTTTATTTTTTACATTTTTTTAAAATTAAAATTACCCTATTTTGAAGAAGATTATGCTCTTTTTTCAGTATACACTGATAGACGATCGCACGATTACATTGCGCATAAAGTACATCTAGTATGGAAAGCGTGATAACCAATTTTACTTTGTTCGAAAAATTTTTGTTCCAAAAACTTGAGCAAATTACTTCAATATCCGGTCAGTCAGCTATGATTTCTTTGCGATTTTTAATAGAAAATTCATTTATTTTACCAACTGGTTGATGCTTTAAGGGTTTACTCTCAGAATTGTCAGGGACTTGGAAATACTCAGAAGAGAAGGGATTTATTTCAATATGTAAGGCAAAACAAATACGATATCATATGTTTACAGGATATACATATTTCAAAAAGTTTATGTTCGTATGTCAAAGCGGAATGGGGAAACGATATGTTTATAAGTGCACATACAAGTAATAGTCGCGGAGTTGCAATTCTTTTTCAAAATACTTTTGAACGAAAAGTTGAGAATATTGATATTGACATAAATGGAAATTATATTATTCTTGATGTATATATCAATGGTAAACGAACAACTTTAGTTAACATTTATGGTCCAAATGAAGATAATTCATTATTTTATCGTAAAATTTTTAGCAAAATAAGAGAATTAGAAAACGAGTATGCAATAATTTGTGGTGATTGGAACTTAGTTTTAAATCCAGATAAAGACACAGAAAATTACATAAATGTTAATAATCCAAGAGCAAGAAAAACAGTTTTAGATTTCATTGAAAACGAAAATTTTATAGATATTTGGAGAGCAAAACATGAAGATAGCGTTGAATTTACATGGAGACGAAACAATCCTATAAGAAAACAAGCACGCCTTGATCTTTTATCGTAAGTTCTTCAACTTCTTTATATGTGAGTGAAGCCAAAATTATTCCAGGTTATAGAACAGACCATGCAGGTATTACAATAAATTTAGTAAATTCAGAAAACCAAAGAGGTAGGGGATATTGGAAATTTAACAATTCTTTATTAAAGGATGACACTTATGTAACTTTAGTTAAAAACACATTAAAAAATTTAATAGATTTACACAAGAAAGAACGAAATAATGCGGATGTAGAAACACAGGCAAATAATGAATTTGACTTAAATATAAACGATCAATTATTTTTGGAAACTTTCTTAGTAGTCTTGCGAGGGGAAACAATTAAATTTTCGGCGGAGAAAACAAAAAAAGAGCAAAAACTTGAAAAAGACCTACAAATTAAAATAGAAGATCTAGAAAAATACGTTAATGAGAATTTCCAACATATAGATGAAGAAACTATTTCGGAGCTTACAAATAAAAAAAGGGAATTAGAAAATTTACGTAAAAAGAAAATAGAAGGAACTATGATTCGATCAAAATGTAGGTATGAAGACTTGGGAGAAAAACCGACAAATTACTTTTTAAATATGGAAAAAAGAAATTATACTAACAAAACAATACAAAAGTTAAAAGATGAAAAAGGAAATGATATTAATGATATGAAAGAAATTCTAAATTCTGTAAAACAATACTATGAACAACTATACACAGAAAATACAGAAGTAGGAGATATATTAATTGAAGATCATATCGATTACAACCCAAATAACTTAACGCGTGAAGAAATTCTTAGCCTGGAAGGAGAAATATCTCTTGATGAATTGAATATGGCCTTAAATAATATGAAAAGTAATAAAAGCCCAGGATTAGATGGATATACGGTCGAATTTTTTAAGTATTTTTGGAAAGAATTATCAGTATTTGTTTTAAAATCTTTAAACCATGGTTATAGATCAAATAATCTATCAGTTACACAAAAACAAGGAGTCATTATATGTTTACCAAAACCAAACAAAGACAGATTATTTCTTAAAAATTGGAGGCCAATAACACTATTAAATGTAATATATAAGTTAGCATCATCTGTTATTGCTAATAGATTGAAAAAAATACTAGGAAAAATAATTCACGCTGACCAAAATGGGTTTCTTGCTGGTAGATGCATAGCAGAAAATCTTAGAGTTATTTTCGACATTTTATTTGAAACTTCCGAACAAAACATTCCGGGTTTACTACTTTCGGTTGATTTCCAACAAGCTTTCGATTCAATATCTTGGAAATTTATACACAAAGTACTTGACTTTTTTCATTTTGGGCCTTCTTTCAAACGATGGATTTTTTTTGTTTCAAAAAGGTTGTGAAACGGCAGTATTGCAAAATGGACACCTCTCACAGTTTTTCAAACTATCGAGGGGTTGTAGACAAGGAGATCCGATTTCTCCGTACATATTTATCTTAAGCGTTGAAATTCTTGGAAAAATAATAAGATCAAACAATGATATACGTGGTATAAGGATATATAATAAAGAACACAAACTTAGTCAATATGCTGATGACACTCAAATATTTTTAGATGGCACCGAAGACTCACTTAGAAACTGTATGAAAACACTACAAACATTTTATTATATGTCAGGATTAAAAATTAATGTAGAGAAAACCAAGGCGTGCTGGATTGGATCTTCCAAACATTCTGTTCAAGAATTGTGTCGCGAATTTAATTTAGATTGGACAAAAGAAAAAATAAAAATTTTAGGTGTTTACTTTACTGCGAATGTAGAAGACATTTGGAACATAAATAGTCAAGAAATAATAAATAAATGCAATAATGAGATAAGAAAATGGATAAATAGAAAACTTACTTTATTCGGAAAAATAACTATACTTAAGTCTCTTATTTTAGCAAAATTTGTTCACCTTTTTATTTCTTTACCAAATCCACCGCCAAATATTTTAAAAGAATTAAATGTTATGTCGTATAAGTTTATATGGAACAACGGGCCTGACAAAATTAAAAGGTCAACATTAGCCAGAAATATAGACTCAGGAGGATTACGTATGGTCGACTTAACTTCATTTATTATAAGTCTAAAAATAAGCTGGATTAAAAGAATGCTACAAAACGAAAATAGTAGTTGGTATTCACTTACAAATTTTAACATTACTAAGATCTTGCAACTAGGGCCGACATATACTAAAATTGTGAGTCACCAAACCGTTAACCCTTTTTGGAAAGATGTAATAAATGGCTGGTACCTTTTTTGTCAAAAACTTGTTCCAGAGCACATAGAAGACATTCTTTCATCGCCTCTTTGGTACAATACAGCTTTTACCGATAAATCTTTATTTATACAAAACTGGTTTTTAAAAAACATAAGAAGTGTAATTGATCTTGTTGATAACAATGGAAATTTGTACTCTTTTAATCAACTCAAAGACATTTATGGAATCCAAGGAACATATTTGAATTATTTTACTGTGATAACGAATATACCGGCATCATGGAAAACTTTGATCATGGGAAATCAAGATAAAATAGGAATGATTAAAACTAACGTTAATCGCAACATTTACATGCACTTTCTTTTTAAACAGAAAAAAGGTTGTAGAATCTATTATGATACTCTAGCAAAAGTCACAGAAATTGAACCGCCGGCGTCCTGGTTTCGTATTTTAGGACAAGTTAGTAAAGACGAGTTCAAAGTCATATGCAAAAATTTAAGTAATGTGAACGAAATAAAATTAAAAGATTTTCAGTACAAATTAAATAACAAAATTTTAGTAACAAAATCCTTTTTGAAAAAAATTAATATGATAAACGACAATTTATGTTCTTATTGTAACGAATCTTCTGAATCAATAGTACATTTATTTTGTGAATGCGACAATGTTTTAACATTTTTAAACAGAGTACAATGTTGGCTGAAAAATGAATGCAATGTTGAAATATCATTAGAACCAAAACATTTTATTTTTTCAATTGGTAGTAGTATTCATACTGGCAATTATTTATCTTTATTATTAAAGTACTTCATATACAAGTCCAAATTTAGAGAGAACTGTAATTCTTATTTACAACTGTTACATTTTAAGAGCTTTTTAAAACAAAAATTAATATGTAGGAAATATATTTTGAATATACATTTTAAAAGTGAATATTTTGATAAAAATTTCAGGAGTATATTTGAAAAGCTTTAAAATCCTGACAATACATTCTGAGGAAAACAAATTCCAATAGCTGGCTGACTAGAACATACAAATTTCATTAGTTTTATTTCTTACTGCTCAAGTTATTAACACACTTTCAATTGTTTTCTTTTTATTGTTATTATTTTTTTCCAAGTTATAAAAATCAGAGTCCTTTAAAATCATATATGATATACACAAATGGTTAGAAATTTATTTTCCACGGCTGAAACTTTGACGTATAATTATGTTATTTAATACAGTTTTTTATTGTAAGGTCAATGAGGGATGGACCCCCGACCCTCATCTGAACCTATGACGGGGAGAATAAATGGGGTTACCTCATTAGAGGGCCTGAAAAAAAAAAAAAAAAAAAAAAAAAAAAAGGTTTAAAAATCAATGAATTCACAGATCCTTTCTAACTAACGAACCCCACTTTATCAGAGTGGCAATGAAGGCTACAGTTAAACCGTAAAGGCATACAAAACCCATTCAAAAGAAAAGCAAAATGTGATCTTTAGAAGCAGGTGGTCTTCGGCAAATGCAACTTACATTTCTATCACTCATTCTAATACAAATAAAAATAATTGTTATTCCCAGGACGTCAGTAGTCCTATAAATAAGCCGCCACGTCACTTTTTACAGTTCTTACGTTCATTTTAAATAATGATATTTTATGTTTTCCGTTTTCCATGAACGACGTCTAATGGCTCCGCTTACACATTTAATTAGCAAGCAGCGCTCGAATTTTTTGACGCTGTATATCTGATTGAAAGACCGGCATTAAACAAAAATATAGGTACATATTAACGGTTATTTCCTAAGACAAAGTATCCCTTTATCATTTCACATTAAGTGTTCGAAATTACTTTTTAGTTACTCGAATATATCCCAAAGTTTCCAATGGTTGGACTCAATTTGTAAATGCATAGGCTATAGAAAACAAAAATCCAGTCCGATATTGTAAATTTATTATAAGATCATTTTATTGAGACAATATTTTCCAAGCCGAAAACGTTGAGCGAACATGGCTGTTTTCACTGAGGAGTGGAGAGCAACCAGTGCTAGGGTGTCTGGCACGTACAAAGCAGTGAACGCCGGCAAGAACACTGGCTACGACTACAGCAGTTGCTGGGTGTATGCCGGAACCAATGCCATCGTTGGAGGTGTCTGATTCTGTTGTCATAACACCGGCAACGTTTCCGCCTATCACTAATTCAGTCCGAATGTTGGCACCTTCTGGAGCGGCGATTGTCCAAGTGAAGACGTAGACCCCCGAGGTCGGGGGTTCGAATATCCCATCTCTAACATCATAAACTCCAACACCCACAGGGCCTCCCTCATCCAGGGGGTTTATGTCATAGGCAACGGTCTCATGTTCATTGTAGCATTTTGAACCGCTACGGTAGGCATAGAAAGCTGAGGTTATGCCAAAAGCACCTGTAAGTGGAGCATTACAATTCCATCAACAGGTTAAATAAGTGAATCGACAAAACACGGTACATAAGAGGTGGAACAGTTGTTCAGTGGCAACGAGCAACACTTGTTACGCAGGGGTCACAATTTTGATCCTCCGCTCCTCTGCTTACACTATAATTGTATTTCGGACGAGACGTTTAACCAATATCCTTTGTATCGGTGCTAGCCACGGTTCATGTTAAAGAACCAGGAAGGAGCTATTTGCTCTCTACTAGTATATCTTGCATATTTCCCACAGCATAAAATAACTGCTCTTCAGCAGGTGTCGGTCTTATGAGAAACAGGTGCCGACGATGAATAAATTCAGATATATAGAATATAATAGCGAGACAGTAAATAAAATTGATTATTATCGTTTCTTCTTTTGTTAACTGTAAACCTGTTCATTACAGTACTCGTATTACCTTTTCATTTCCATGTTCTGTTTTTTTTTTTTTTTTGGGGGGGGGGGGGGGGGGCAAACGATATCTCTCTATAGACAAAACATCATTTTCTGTCAGCATAAGTTAGTGTTGAAAATAGACTTCGCACACCGTAACTGGGAGACACATGTTCGACCCCCGGCATTGGAATACAATCGCGTAAACTTCAACAGTTCCTTCCACTGTCGCCATAACTGGTCAGCTCAGAGCAGACATAAGAAAAATAATAAGAGATTTAAAGGCAATAGTTTCGATAAAGAATGTGAAAGGATTAGCTTAAACAGAACAGTCTTTATATTTAAATGTAAGAATAAAACGAGAGTCCTGCTAATTGGAAGTTAAACATGTACTCACGCTTGTTAATTGCAAGTTCCTTTTCCTGTTCATTTTCTCCTTTCTCCAAATCTGAGTTCTTCAGATCAGCAATATCGACTTCAAGCTCATCGATACGACTTATTAACTTTTCATTTTTTGCAGTTTGGTCCTTCACAATAGCTTCTAATTTAAATAGGCGATCTTCAATATTCCCCAAGGACAGTGTTATAGCATGCACGATCACTAAACTGGATAAGAAATATTTCATCTTGTTGGACATGTGCGAGGGAAAAAGATTGAACTAGAAGTGCACTAAAATTTTTGTTATCTACAAGATAATTAATTTGTCTGTATAATGGAATATTTCATTTCAGGTAGTTCGGTGTACTATTGTAGACAAAGCTGTGTATTGAATTAACACGATGGCGCTGTTGTAAAAGCCTACACAATTTTATTACTCAATTTAATTGTCAACCAGTGCACAAAATGACGAATGCTACCCTATATTTCGAAACGGTTTGCTGTAAGAATGAACTGACCCGAGTGAACACTTAACTTTAACACTTAACACAGCATATTTTGAGAAATCAAGTTGATGGGAATATAAAAAGTTTAGCTGCAAGTGCGGGTGAAAATAGAGTTAGAAACAGTTAAGCTACAAGTGCGGGTGAAAATAGAGAAAAAAAACAGTTTAGCTACGGAGTAAGAAACAGTTTAGCTACAAGTGCGGGTGAAAATAGAGTTAGAAAAAGTTTAGCTACAAGTGCGGGTGAAAACAGAGTTAGAAACAGTTTAGATACAAGTGCGGGTGAAAATAGAGTTAGAAACAGTTTAGATACAAGTGCGGGTGAAAACAGAGTTACAACTAGTTTAGCTAAAAGTGCGGGTGAAAATAGAGTTAGAACTAGTTTAGCTACAAGTGCGGGTGAAAATAGAGTTAGAAACAGTTTAGATACAAGTGCGGGTGAAAACAGAGTTACAACTAGTTTAGCTAAAAGTGCGGGTGAAAATAGAGTTAGAAACAGTTTAGCTACAAGTGCGGATGAGAACAGAGTTAGAACTAGTTTAGCTACAAGTGCGGGTGAAAGTAGAGTTAAAACTAGTTTAGATACAAGTGCGGGTGAAAACAGAGTTACAACTAGTTTAGCTACAAGTGCGGGTGAAAACAGAGTTAGAACTAGTTTAGCTACAAGTGCGGGTGAAAACAGAGTTAGAAACAGTTTAGCTACAAGTGCGGGTGAAAACAGAATTAGAAACAGTTTTAAAGACTTATAACTTTAGGATATGACATTTTTACAAGCTATAATGGTTTTTCGGGGTTTTTTACTTTTTACAAACTTTATAGACCAATCAAATCTGTGGCGATATAATCAGGAATAAATATTTACATGTTTTTCATTGATTAAAATTCGCAAACTGTGAATGAAAAATTGTTACATGACAATTTTATGGTGCTCATTTTTCTGTAATAACGGTTAGTGTTATCTACGGACATGACAGGATTTTAGTGAATGTCATCTAACATATAACGTACATATACCTAGTTACAAGTCTACTGCAAAAAGTACATATTCCTAGATACAAGTCCAGCGTATAGCGTACCCAGTAACTAGCCTAGCGTACATAGTTACAAGTCGCACATGTACCTAGTTACAAGTCCAGCGTATAGCGTACCCAGTAAACTAGCCTTACGTACTTAGTTACAAGTTCAGCGTAAGGCGTTCCCAGTAACTAGCCTAACGTACTTAGTTACAAGTTGTACATGTATCTAGTTACAAGTTCAGCGTATAGCGTTCCCAGTAACTAGCCTAACGTACTAAGTTACAAGTCGCACATGTACCTATATAGTTACAATTCCAGCGTATAGCGTACCCAGTAACTAGCCTAACGTACCTAGTTACAAGTTCAGCGTATAGCGTTCCCAGTAACTAGGCTAACGTACTTAGTTACAAGTTGTACATGTATCTAGTTACAAGTCCAGCGTATAGCGTTCCCAGTAACTAGCCTAACGTACTTAGTTACAAGTCGCACATGTACCTAGTTACAAGTTCAGCGTATAGCATTCCCAGTAACTAGCCTAACGTACTTAGTTACAAGTTCAGCGTATATCGTTCCCAGTAACTAGCCTAACGTACTTAGTAACAAGTCGTACATGTACCTACTTACAAGTCCATCGTATAGCGTTCCCAGTAACTAGCCTAACGTACTTAGTTACAAGTCGCACATGTACCTAGTTACAAGTTCAGCGTATAGCGTTCCCAGTAACTAGCCTAACGTACTTAGTAACAAGTTGCACATGTACCTAGTTACAAGTTCAGCGTAAAGCGCTCTCTAACGTACTTAGTTACAAGTCGCTCATGTACCTAGTTACAAGTCCAGCGTATAGCGTTCCCAGTAACTAGCCTAACGTACTTAGTTACAAGCCGCACATGTACCTAGTTACAAGTCCAGCGTATTGCGTCCCAGTAACTAGCCTAACGTACTTAGTTACAAGCTGCAAATGTACCTAGTTACAAGTTCAGCGTATAGCGTTCCCAGTAACAAGCCTAGCGTACTTAGTTACAAGTCGTACATGTACCTAGTTACAAGTTCAGCGTATAGCGTTCCCAGTAACTAGCCTAACGTACTTAGTTACAAGTCGCACATGTACCTAGTTACAAGTTCAGCGTATAGCGTTCCCAGTAACTAGCCTAACGTACTTAGTTACAAGTCCTACAAGTACCTAGTTACAAGTTCAGCGTATAGCGTTCCCAGTAACTAGCCTAACGTACTTAGTTACAAGTCGTACATGTACCTAGTTACAAGTTCAGCGTATAGCGTTCCCAGTAACTAGCCTAGCGTACTTAGTTACAAGTCGTACATGTACCTAGTTACAAGTCCAGCGTATAGCGTTCCCAGTAACTAGCCTAACGTACTTAGTTATAAGTCGTACATGTACCTAGTTACAAGTTCAGCGTATAGCGTACCCAGTTACTAGCCTAACGTACTTCAAGAGAGCAGCGTACATAGTTACAAGTCCAGCGTACAGCATACCTATTTACAAGGTCAGTGAACCTAGATACAAGGCCGGCGTACACTGGATCTAGTTACAAGTCTAGCATTCAACATACCTAGAGCTACAAACACCTGTGGATATTAGTGGATATTTCTTGTATTAATTTTGTATTAGTCTCATTAACAGTGTTAGCCACGTTGCTGGTGTTCTGCTGAGGACTTAGGCATGTGAGATACTTGGTCAAAGACTTTCTACATGACGACTAGTTAGAATCGAGCCCTGCTGATTGAATCCAGACCATGTTTACCTCTACCGTCAAACTAGAGCAAATAACTTGGTTTTTGAAGAATACTTAAATAATTTACGTGGTCATGTTTCGGGCTGAATATTTTCTTTTATCGCGTAGCTAGTCAATTAATCCCTCTAAGGGAAATAATATAACTCTAACAGATGTTACACATAAGAATAACAACTTAGCGTAATATATGTTCTATTTATTTGTTTTTTAAAAAATCTTTACATTAAGCCAAATCTAATAACCTCCAACCAGAAAACGTCGTCCGTGCAATGTTGTCATTCCCAAGGATGTTACCGCCACCGACACATGCACCAGCAGTCTTCACTTGGACGTACACGTGGTCACTTGCTTGTAACTGAACTACGGCAAAACCAGTAGCCGGGTGAATGCCACTTGCGACGCCATGAGAGTTAGAGTCAGGGTCGGAGATTAAGACCCCTAAAATTGTCAGACCATTGAGCATTAGCTCGGTCACGACCTTCGATTGTGTGGCAGGTACGGCGACGGTCCAGGTGAGGACATACTTGCCGGCAGCCGGTACGTCGAATGTACTGGTATCACGTGTTAACCCTCCGCCGACGTCCAGCGACACGACATCAAAAGAAAAGCGATTATCGTTACTGACACATTTGTTTCGGATCATATAGGCATGGAAAGCCACCGAGGGATTTGACTGACCTGCAAACAGATATGTCATTCTAAGCATGGTTCCTGAAATAATTGGAATTATCATTATGTATTAACTAATGTATCACAGATTTAAGACCACAGTAGTATAAAACATGGTGGTGGTGGTGGGGGGGCACCACTTTTATGGTGATTTGCCCTTTGGGGGACTGTGCATGCGTGAAAGGGGAGATAAACGTGTCAACACGTCAGACCCTAAAATGTTCTCTCCGGATTACTGGGGATACATTAAACGGGAGATAAACGTGGCAAGATATCTGTCACCGAGGATATTTTACACAATTTTATTATTAAAGAAAATCCGGCTGCTATGCCGAGCTCAGAAACTTGTCAACATTTTAAATGGGAGGGTCAAATGTTCGGGTCAGACATGTTGACACGTTTATCTCCCCTTTCACGCATGCGCAGTCCCCCCAAAAGGCAAATCAAAAGGCCCCCACCCCCTTTTAGTTTTACACGAACAGCCGGCTGAGAGCGAATAAGAATCCTAAAGAAACTAATGTATACACTGATGTGATGGCGAGTACTTCACCTCACCGTTGGAACTAAGAAAAACAAATTACGCCTATCAGAATCATATCTCCCGTAAGAATCAAGTCGGTCGGCAAGGACCCACAACCTTCGATAAGCCTTGCTATCCACTTCACTGCAAAGCCTAAGGAATACCTCAGGTTTCCTCGAACTCTTTAATTCTACATAGGCTAACTGGTACTTTTAACCAACCAAGTTAAAGAAAATTTTAACTAATGTAGGCTATCTGATACAATACATGTATACATATATGTGTATGAAAAAAGGCTAATTCTACAATATCAAAGAAAATAGAATATATCATTTATGAGAGAAAAAAACTCAACGAACGTTTGGCCACATGTTCCGTTCCACGAGGATATGAAAGCTCCCTCTGATAAACGTCAACATTTCCGGCGGCGTCCTTTTGCAGACGATTTTCTTTAAGATTGTCCATGGAACGTTTCGATTTTAGGTCAGCAACCTTCCTCTCGAGCTCACCTGCACGACGTGTTAATGTCTCGTGTTCTTTATACTGAGCCAGAATGACAGATTCCAACTCATTTAGCCGGCCATCGGACGCCAGGCCTTGACAGACAATTCCGCATAGTAATACCAACAAAAACAGATGAACAAACATTCTTACTGAATTTAGACGGTCAAATGAGATAATACCGTACAAATGTCTGCAGTCTGCAGGAAAGTGCATACACCTTGTTTTAAGAGAAGATAAGGTTTAATAGAGAACTAAACATTTTGCGGCAATTGTCGTTAGCAGTATTGATGTCGAAACAATAAGTCGATATTTAGACAAACACGTGTTTTGACTTGCACGTGAAAAAAAATTATTACGCTTTCACACACAAATAAAATCGTAAAACTTTGACAAACTCCGTTAAATGTCGTAAATATCGGAAGAAAGTTCGGTCGATGATAATCTCTATTTCGCAAAAAACATATCTCGGACATTATGAAGGATTCTTCATAAATTCGGACATATTTAATAATTCTTTTATAGAACCAAACTCCTACTTCCAATAAATGATATTTTTTTACACAACACTTTTCTTCTTCCGGAATGTCACTGTCAGAATCAGTGTCACTGTCAAACACAGACACAACTGGACCAGGTACTGGACAGATCTTTTAAGACTTTACTGATACATTAATTTTCTTGAAACATGACCAGAACAAGATTTACGTTTGTCACGAAGTGATTTCTTCTTGTGACTCTTTATGTTATTCTCAGTCTCAGGGTGGGTCAAACATTTACCACTTGTTAATTTACTTAATGCATTATAACATTTTAGAAACTGACTTTTTCTTGAATAATGATTTTGTCTGTTCCAGAAAGAAAGATGATGGCTTATTCTGATCGTTCTAAATGCCATGAGATAGGATCCTTGAATATTCACAGACTTTAGAAGATTTAGTTCCAAAATCTTGATCTGATGGGCATCCATTTGGTGGTTCATACACAGTTGCAGGAGCCAGAACTTCCTGATAAGAAAAAATGTCAAAGGGAAATATACCGGTGTGTTGAAAGCTGCTCTGAATTTGGGAACAGACAATGCATGCTCATAAACTTTTGAACGGACAGATCAGCAACGTTGAATCTAGTGATGTTGGAGTAAGGGTTGGCACGAGTAAACTTGTGACATTCACTGTATACCAAAATATCCTACATCCAATGGTTGTAGGATGTGACTTGTATAGGCAGACAAGACAAAAAGTTCAATATTATATTCCTTTGCCCAGTCAATAACAGGAATGTTAAGGTGTGACCTATGTCCACCAAAGATCAAAATGACAGTCTGGTCTTCAAACTCTCTCTGAATATATCTAGGGGAAATGATTTTCAAGAACGGTTTGAAATGACTTGGAATTAGACCAGTCACTGTCAGTTACTACACCACTGTCAGTTACTACACCACTGTCAGTTACTACACATGTATCCTCAGCTGAAGATCTAGATAAAAAGATTAACATTGAATCTCTTACCTTTGAAGATATAAAATGGAGGCATTATAGTCCCCACAGCATTTCAACAGCCAATAATCGTAGTTATCGAAGACCTGGAAGAAGTGATGACAGGTGTATACTTTCCAGAACATGGTGGAACATGTTGAACCTGATTATCCTTTTCGTCAAGATTGTATATGTAATGTGATTTATCTTTCAGGTTGTGTTTGCTTAAGACTGAGTTGAGTTTCTCAAAGTAATTCTCTTTCATATTTGATACAGATGCTACTTTTGCCCTGTAATTAACAAGGTATTAACCTCGGTTTGACGACATGAAGCTCAGGTCAGTCTTTCATAAAATGTCTGTACCATTTTGTGCCAAATGGATGCTGTTCATCATGCTCACCATCGTAAACTTCATAGTTGAATGACATATTGACAACCTCACTGGCGGTATACACATAACCAAGAGAAGCCATTGACTTAAGTTGTTCAACAAAGAAAGCTTCTTGTTCTTGACTTAGCACTAAAGAAGGACCTGAATTAGATCAAAATTTATCATCAGTCTTACTTTGTACTTAGAAAAAGTTGACAACATGTTGAAACGAATATGTAAACTGAATCAAAGAAAAAATGTATCAAAAATCAACAATTTAGTTTCATAGAATTTCCAAAATAAAAACATTTTTACAACAAACTTCGCTCAGTACTTCTTTATATATTTTTCTTTCAATTGGATGTTTCAGTCAGCACCACATAACTATGATAAAATGAAGCAGTATACATATGAAAAGGCAGGGTTGAACAAGTTCTATACTCCGACCTCCAGGACAGCTCTAAATATTGCTCTCGGATAACTGAGTACAATTTTTTTGTCTCGGACAATTCTAATTTTGAAAGACATAAATCAACTGCTCAAGTAAACAACCCACTTTAATAAACAAGATACAATTGATTTCTTCAAACCCTCTCTGAATATATCTAGGGGAAATGATCTTCAAGGACGGTTTGAAATGACTTGGAATTAGACCAGTCACTGTCAGTTACTTCACATGTATTCTCAGCTGAAGATCTAGATAAAAGATTTTGATGAAATCAATTTTGGCATTCGATAAGCTCCGCCTTAATAGAGAACTGAGAGCAAGTCAGCAGAAAACATCAACCAATCACGACACTAGTAACATTTTTACTGGGGAGATTGACTATATTTTGTATACCTGTGTCGGTATCGCCTGACAGGAGCGTTTCAGTGGTCCAGTGATAACGCGCTGGAGTGAAAACCCAGCGGTCCCTTGATCGATCCCCTGCTCCTCCACTGACATAACTGTCTTTCGAATGAGACGATAAACCGAGGTCCCATGAGAACCAGGGGTGATTCTGGAACGGGATGCTTTCTGTATCTTGCACTACCCAACATAAAATAACTAATCTTTGCAGGGGGCGTCGGTTATATGGGCAACCGGTACCGACGATAAGTAAACTCAAATAGAGTATTGCCTGAATTTAAAATAAGTCAAGCAAATAAATTCTTGACAAATACATTGAATGCTTAATTCCAAAGGCTACTGTTTAAATATCAAGGCTGTACCAATGTTATTCTAACCTAAATTTTAAACAACAATGTACCAAAAAAATTCTGTCTGATGTATATTTGTTTGAACTATCGGATTTATTTAAAATAAAAAGTCGAGTAGATTTAAGACAAGCTTAATAAAATGAAGGCAACAAGTTCCAGGAAATATTTACTCCATTAAACTAAAACAGCATGTGAAACTCCCTGATGAATTCCGTTTGTCATATATTTTCGCGACCCTGTCGTATTTTAAAATTTATGAAAAACAGACTCTTGGAGACTTTCTAAAAGGCAAACTTAAAACATTCAATTTATTTATTAAGATTAGTAGTCAAGATTTGATATTTAGTACCAAGTTTTCCTTTTTCAATGAAAAGTTTCTTTTTCTCTAAGGCTTGAATATTTCTGTCGTATTTACTTTTGAGAGCATAATCATAACAAGATTTGATAACTGTTTGTATATTTGTTCGAAAAAAAATCTAGTTAAACTGGAAACACATCCCCTAGGTTACCAGACTTTTCTAAAAATAGTCACTGAATTTTGATGAAGCTTTCTTCAGGTTTGAGATAGATTAGTACATAATAATAACAATCAATCAACGTATTTGCTGTCTGTCATTCTCCACAAACGCTTGGAAGAAATAGAGCGGTGCTTGCCCCATCTTGCATATTGTACATTTTTTCTCCCTTTTTACATACTGTGACCTCTAGAGTTCATATATCCGCCATTTCACACATTATTGTATTTGTTATTTCAATATGCTTATTTCTTTTCAACGCTGCCAATTCATTTCCCATGTTGCTTTTTAGAAGTGCACTATCCATATTTGTATGTAAATTGCGATATTTTAATTATAACACTACTTTTAATGTTGCAACCATTGAAAACTGGTATGATTTTTAAAATTCTGTCATCAGAATTCATATGCAGATATTTTTATAATGATTAAGCTTTTGATTTGCTTACTATGCCAATCATATGAAAATCGTTGAGTTATAATTTAATTTAATGTACTTTATATGCAATTATTTGAATTATCATTAAGAATGTATTTTGCTAACTTTCTAAAACCATTATCAAACATATATTCGTTTCCAGAAAGATATGCATATCTAACATACAATCGTCCTCATAAAAATGATTGCAACAAAATACGATTGTTCTCGTAATAACTTTGACATTATAAATCGAAGCCGAGAACCAGACCGCATTTTTACGACAGAGGTCGCCGTAGAAAAAACAATCGTAACAACTCGGCCTTTTCCGACAACTTCGTATAAAGACCTCGTATGTAAGTGTATGAATACACCAAATGGTAATTCGCCTCGGCTTTATTAAATATAAACAAACATGGCAGAACTCAAGCAGTTTCTGTCTTATGCATTAGAAAAAAATGAAAATAAATGTTAATCTAAAGTTTAAACAGATAGAGGCATTCAGAAATGTTTTCAATTTAGCAGACACCACCTGTATTATAAAATAGTCCAATATGGAGCCTACCACATTATTTCCGAGGTGACTTATTGAAGTCGCCCGAGGTGTTCCGAATGTAGAAAAAATAACCGCTTCCTCCCCGGTGTAACGTCCATTTTTACCTCGCGGAAATATACAACCACAAGAACCACGAGGAAAGAACGAGGTCACCGCCGCGTTGAGCTTTGACTGTTGCTTTGTATTTTGACACAAAGATCATAAGCTTTCTTTTCATTTCCTGCAAAAATCTAGCTGATTTTAGTTGAATATATGTTCAGTAGTAGAAAATGTTATTTTTATGCTTCCCGAAGGACGAGCATATGGTTTCCGCTTTGTCCGTCCGTCCCGTCCGTCCGTTCGTTCGTCCGTCCGTCCGTCCGTCATAATTTTGTCCGGAGCATAACACAAAAACTATGAGAGATATCAAGACCAAACTTCATAGATAGTTAAATCTCATTAAGGAGCAGTGCAGTACACAAGAACCATAACTCTTGCTTTATTAATTTTTTGAAATTTCTCATACTTATTTTTTGTCAGGGCATATCTCACAAAGTATAAGAGATATTAACATGAAACTTTATTGGTAGATAGATCTCTATAAGGAGAAGTGCAGCGTGCAAGAACCGTAACTATATTTTGCATAATTTAGGAGTTATTGCCCTTTGTTATTTTTCATACTTTTAAAAAAATACATATTAAACAATAGCCTTTTTGGAATTGGCATTTATTCGGGGAGCATCCATCGGTTCTACCTATTTCTTGTTTAAATACCAGATGTCATATCAAACTGGTAGTTTACTAAACCTTTTTTCCTGGGAATAACCAGTACTAGATTGCATTCTAGTTCTCAATAAGATAGTGCCAACTTTCTTACATAAATGACTGTGGTCGGTACTGGTAGTCGAACCTATGACTTTATAACAGTGATAATGAGACAGGGACGTTAACCACTTCTCCAAAGAGGCGATCGACTTGGGTATAACAATTTAATCGTAACACTTTTTGATGTCAGCTTTCTAGAGTTATTACAATTATTCGCTGCCGCATTGGGATTGGTGGGCGGGGAGGGGCGTCTTTGAGAACACTTAAATAAAAAATTAGGTAAGATTATAAACTGAGTATCTGAGTGCCCTTGTCTCTTTCAAATAGTTGTGGATAATCCTATCGTATTTGGTGCACGGTGTCGGGTTAAGCCTCTTAAGTTGGTAATTAAAAAGGTCAAACCTTAAGGCTGTTGTTTGTAGGTTTCCGTGTTAAAACTACACAAACGATAGTCAAAGAATCGAGAAAGCCATAAAATCGAAATGCGGTCAAATATTTTGGTCTACGAAACCAGCTACAAACTGACCAAGGACACTATATTTTTCTCAGCGAAATGGGATTAACTGTAAGCTCCATGGATTTTGTTTATTTTTGTACAGCTATTCTCGTGCGTTTCTTGTAGGCTGGAAGGTTATCAGTCGATGAAAATATAATTTCTCGACCTAACATGTTTGACTTGCAATTTAATTATCTTAGAATTACGATGCGTGGTGGTTAAGATAAATTGTGTAAACACAGCGATTGTCTGATAATAACCTTTAACAACCTTTTTTCACATTTAAGATGGATCTAAATAAAATAATACCTTCCAGTGTAGTTGTAAATTTTTATTGGACAAGTCTGTGTAAATTGATTCTTTTATTATTTTCAGGGTTACTTTAAACAATCACATATCTTTACATGTGATGAATCCTATTAACTTTTTTTTTAATAATTTAGTAATGATGCCATGTAAAGTCCACTTCTTCACCTACTGCTTAAACACAGGCCGTTAATAGTGTTGAGGTCTGGAAGCAATTAGTATTTTTATGCCACCGCAGCATCTGCGATGCGATGGCATCAAAGTCTTCATAACTTATCATTTGTTTATGCAATGACATTTATATTTTAACATTAGATACATATGATAATTGTGTTTTGTTCCACATGCTTAAATATTTACCTTGAGTTTTATTTAACATTGATCATTGTTAGGTGATGTATACAAGCAAATGATAAACTACTTTTGTTCCTACAATTATTTAGTGCTATACTATGTGAAGGCATTGCATTTTTCACATACATTCATTTCATACATTTGACAGAGTGATCAATTAAAATACAGAAAACCAAATGTTTGGACTTACCAGCTACAATTTATGTATTCAAAATATTCAGTATGAGTGTGTTGGGTTGCTTTTGAAAGAAACTAAATCAACAGTTTTTTATAAACAAGCGTAACGGCGGATCAGTGGTCCAGTGGTAACGCGCTGGTCTGGTAACCTACGGGTCACAAGATCGATCTCCCGCTCCTCCACTACGTTGCTAATTGTCTTTCGGATGAGACGTTAAACCGGGATCCCATTAATTAGCGCTGTACACTGAGCATGCAAAAGTAACAGAGGTGTCTCTGGAATGGGATGCTTTCTGTATCTTGCACTATCTCCAACAACAATCTACAGGGGTCGTCGGCCATATGGGCAACCGGTACCGACGATAAATAGACTTAAATAGAGAGAGTATGGCCGTCAAGAGAGAGAAAATCCTTTATTTCTTAGAGACAGCTGATTAGTGCACTGTAGCTAACTTGTAGAAAAAAAACATGAAAATGACACAATTTTAAAATGATTTTGCAAAATCAAGTTGATAAAAGCTGACGAATTATTTATCATGATTTGGGTTGTAATGAAAACAGTATCAATGAGAAAAATCCAGAAACAAAGTAAAATTGAGTAGGTTAGTTTAAAAGGTAAATAACGCGTTGCCACAGATTACATTTTCATTTTCATAGTGGCATTTGAAGTAGTTCTGTTTATTTGATAGATATGTTTACCCAGCTATCAAAGGCATGCAGTAATTGAATCCAATGTATACACAAATTACAGATTAGATATTCGTAAAAGTCTGTTTCACACAGACGCAGCCATATAAGATGTTTCAACTTACACCACCCCTTAACCTTAATCGCAAGGAATGTTTTAAATTGGCTCGAATCTGCCACTTTTAGGATTTAATTATACGTTCTGTGTTCACATATAAACATGAACAAAAGACTGTCAAATCCGCTTTATAAAAGTGGCTTAACTCGAGTTTAACCTTGCGCTGAATGAATTTAATCTTTTCGATAATTTCAATTTGAAAATCTTTCAAGTCAACGATTAATGTTCGATCTTTTCACAGCATGTTTTCAAAACCCCATTTCTTTGAGAATTAAGCTTTTAGCCGATAAAATGGTTAAACTGTATTCAAGACTAATATTTTTCTTTGTAACGCCGATACAATTTTCATTGAATGATAGATGTTCAGTCAACATAAATATTTAACATTATACTTAACGTTCAATTTCATATCACATTTTTTATTTTCCTATTTCGTTTTTCCCTGTCGTCTGTCTTTCCCGCCACTTCCTGGAGACTGTTTCCCTTTCTTTCCAGATCCAGGCGATTTTGGAGATTTTCGTCCGCGTTTATTTTTCCCGAAAATGATAGCAAGCGTGCTCCTTTTCGGGCCAACGCTCGACTCTTCGTGCTTTAATTTCAAAGGAGGCACAGACCGGCGGAAGGATTTTGAATGCTGCATCGACAAAAATTCCATCATAGTTGTAAGGTCACCTAAAATATTTTTGTATTCTTTCGCCTTGTTCTTATCGAGCTCTGAGGAATGGAACTGCTTCGGTGCTATTCCCTTTTTTGGTTCTCTCATTTGAATAAGTGACATGGTATCCAGCCTCGGAGATCCGTCCGGTGAGTCAAAATACATTTTGTTAGCTCGATTTATAGCCTTGTGATCAGCACCAGCAGGCATTGTAATATGTGACCTTGGGGACATGATTCGAACCGCCCTTTGCGCTTCATTTTGGTTATTCTCAGCGTCACTTGAAGATTTCGATCTATTACTGAGCCTGTTTCTAGCACGGGGTGTTGGCATAGATATTACTTCATATCCAGGACCTTCGAATTCCATCAACATTCGAGCACTTCCGGCAATAGCCGCTTGCTCATACAAGGTATCGCGGCGTGTGCGGAATTCTTCATTCCTCTCTCGTATTCCGATGTCACGCCATTCGTCAGCTTTCTTAAACGAGTATTTGTCACCTTGACCTTCACAAGCCCCGCCTTCGACCTTCAGTATGTCTGCAATGAGTCCAAAGCCTAGTCGTTTAGCATGCAAGTATGGCGACAGTCCGAGATTGTCGGGAACATCAACAGACATCCCGTATTTAGTCATTTCTCTAACTAATGTCTTGACAATTTCTGTTCTCCCAGCCTGAGTGGCAAGGTGAAGTGCGGTCATGCCCTCTCTATCTTTTTCATGGAAATCGAATTCTCCCATAAAGCAATCAAGAAGAAGGATAGCCTGTTCGTCTCTACCTAACACGCATGCCCACGCTAAGGCATTTCGTCGATGTTTTGGGTCTTTCTGTAAAGGATCTGCATCATTTTCTAACAGAAACTGGAACATTCGGCTGCGTTTCACGTCGTTTTCTATATGTAAAGCTGCTATAAGAACCCCGTATCCATAGTCATTCTTAGCATTTATATTTAGGCCATTATCCAATAGAAATTTCACCTTCCGCATCCGTCCTTTGTAAACATTGTGAAAAAGTCCGCTAGCTAGACATGACCTAGTTTGGCGCTTTACAGGAAGTTCAGGTTTTGGTGGTTCTTCCGGTAGAGATATTGACGCATTCTGGAACACTTCCGTCTCGAGTACCTCAGACGTCCTTCGTGGCTCTTTCTCAAGTTTTTCCACGAAGGATCGAACCTGGACCATTGTTTCTTCCCGAAACACCATGTCTAAAATGCCGCCGGGTACCAGTTAATCTGAAAGGGAGCCAGAGATTTATTTGAATACTAAGTCTGCTATCTAAAAATCGTTTTTAATATTCACTAGCTGTATTTTCTTTTCATTAATTAATAGTCAAAAAGAGCGAGAAGCAAGCGAGAGACTGAGTAAATGAACGAACAAAAACTGTTACTATTTCAGTCATTTAGGTTCAACGACATGTATATAGTTGTTTTCAAATAGGGTTTATGATAATAAACGATTCGAACTTAAGATATAAAAAGTTACCAATAACGCGAACATCCATTCATGTAGTTAATTTGATATTTTTTCTCACAGAAAATTATTTCAATAACAAAATCCATTATCCACTTGTAATGCTAGATTTGACCTCCTAAACCTTGTTCTTAGTGATCTCAATTTATTTCTTCACACCACGTACTTTCGGATAATAACATTTTATATCGTATAATGAAAGTAAAATCATGGCCATTGAAAAAAAAACGGCAAAAAAATAATCAAGTACGATTATTCATGATTAAAATGCGATTTTTAGATTCAAGTCAACACTTAAGGAACTTTCGAACAAAAAAAAGCTCAAATTATCACTTATAAAAATGCATCTAAATAATTACATTACCAACAATGTGTCTGTTCCGTTCTGTAGCAAGTTATCCGAGTAGAGATTGTAAAACTAACATTGTTTCAAATATATAAGAATTACAGTTGAATTGTTTTAGATGTGTTTATCGTGAAAAACTCTCATTAATTGTTATTTCTTTATACAATGAATGTTGCCATCAACAATATCTGAAAATCAAGCTCACTCCGTCCTGGGCTTTCTGTATAGACCATAGTGTGCGCGATTGTTTTTTCAAATACGGTATTATACATACTCCTTTATTTAATCAAATCGGTACCAACCAAAAAAATCTTTTAAACACACATTAGGTTTTTCATTATTCATATCAACGATACACATTTCTGAAAATTGTTGATAAATTATTCACATTGAAATTAATCTTGTTTATCCGATACGTCAATTCCTCTAACACAATCTCTCGCAACAGTTTCACAGAAACGTGTAAAAAAGAGAGAGAAAAAATGTGTACATTTAAATTTAAGTCCATACATACTGTAACGAAAGCGAAATGAATTCTTCAACGTACTGACATACATTTGTTATTCAACGATAATTAAATAACTGTAGTAATTAAAGTGAAGAAAAGAATATAAACGTACTACTGAATGGAAGATACCCAGCAGGTTAATAAGCCGAGGTGTAAAGTACGTAAATCTGAGACAAATTAGTTTGTGTACACCATGAAATCCGAGGTATCTAATGTAGATATATTGTGACGAGATCCACGATAGACATTATATGACAAGCTTTTACTATTGATACGAGTTGAGATAACGTCTAATTCAATCCTGCTTTATATTAAAGTGATCTAGAAGCCAGTATTGATTCTAACTTTAGGCAAAAGTGATTAGGTTATACCATTAAATAATTTTTATTTGCTTAAAATGCCATTTACTTTCCCGTACATTGAGGCCAGGCTTTCTAAACTTGGCAAGCTAGGGGTTTTAAGCGTATTATTACCACGTAAATCATCTTAATGTGAATTTGTGACAGGTTCATTCTCTGTTTAATTACTTGGGTATGCATTTAAGTACAAAAAAAGCTTTACTGGAATAAGTAAAATTCACTTTATCTAAAAGTTCACATAAATACTTTTTTTTTCAATTTCAGTACTTATTTTTTAACTGCTTAAGAAAGAAAGTGTGTACATGTATACACGGAAGTAAAGCTGGAATATCCAGTATTCAATTTTTCGAGTATCATTTGAGGCAACTTCATTTTGCCATCTAGAATCTGTTCTTTTATTAACCCTCAGCCAACTGAATAATGCCTTGATACTGCTGAACAATGCCAAGTACTTTAAAACATTTAATGTTAATTATCATGACTAAGATTTTTAATTTCAACATTTTTAACAAAACAAAAATCCTATTATTTACTTCATAACGCAGAGGAAACTACAGTAATCCAGTGGAAACGTACAGGATTAGAACCAACAGGTCACGTGTTCGATAACCCCCGCTTCTCTATTAACATTTCTGTGTAATGGGTGTGACGTTTAACAGAGGTTCGTCATATCGGTGCTCTACAATGAGCATATAAAAGAACCTGGAGTGTCTCCGGAATGGGATTATTTTATATGTGGCTCTATCCCAAAAAATTTAAATAATTTAACTCTTCCGCGGCCAGTCATGTGGAAAACCGGTACCAACGATACACTCTGATTCGCCCAAGCATTATGGAATCATGTGTGCTCTTCACTAACACTGGAATAGTAAGTCATTGTACACAGAACGGCTGACGACAGTTCTTGACCCTTGTTAAGCCACTATTTTCTGTTGTTTCGAAATAAAATAACTAATTAAGTAACACAGTTACAAGTATTATTTAACAGCGTTATTTTCAGAGTTTTACATAGGTAAAGTTCAATACAATGTATTTACCCTCAGTCCGAGCTTAACCAATGCGAAAATTTTGAAAATGGGATTTTAACTTACGAGATTGAAAATATTGGCTTTGAGGAACTTGCCACGGGTTTCTTCGTTGTTGTTTTTCTGTACCGAGAATTGCCAGTATTATATTCCTATATGTACAATTGGAGCGGGGCTAGTGTTATCCAATATTATGTAATTCTATGTTTTGATTGGCTGTTAGAAGATCCGATTATTGCCAAAGCATTACGTATTTTTACGAAGTACTACCTGTTGAATCAATTTGCGAAGTTGTGTTATTCCGGAAATCCTCGGAAAGAATGAGAGACATTGCTGATAACAAATTATCTCCCTTACTCAGATAACATCAGAGGTAATCCAAATTGCACTTTGGTCCTTTCAGTTGGAATCCTCTGACTTTATCCTTGTTTCTCTTTGTGATAGTCTTGACTTTCAGTTGTGAAAATTGTCACTTACATATTAAATAAAAAGTTAGGAATAATATAAAAAAAACTTTATGTGCTAACAAAACATTTTTTTAAACTAAATGTTTAATCTGACTACTATTGTTGCAAATAATAAAGTGTAATTATCACCATACCATAAAGGAAAACAGCGATGAAAGTAGAGGAATCCAAATGGAAGGACCAAGTTAATATTAGAGAGTATTCAGGGTAGATAATCCACTGATGTCCCCTACAGAATCACGTGACTGTCTGGTAATATTGTGTAGGAACATAAGTTATTGTTTTGAAATCTATTAATAGTTACAAGTAACTGATAAGAGATACAGGTAACTTTTTGAAGGCTGGCAAAAATATGGCGGCTGATAAAAATGCAATACATAGTAATTTTGTAATTACAGTTACAAAGTCATTTTTCATCAAACAATTCAATATTTTATACCATTTAAAAGGTCTGTAAACTCATATTTTACATATATAAAAAATAATTTTCAAAACTGTTCACTTTCTTGTTTGTAAATGGTTAAACTTAGTGCATCTAAGCTGCTAGAAAAATGCTGAAAAAATGCTGAAACGGCAGGTATAAATTAGTTTAGTTCTCTTTTTATAAAAGCAAAAATTCAAAATCTACTTATATTTTCAAAATATGAATTTAAAGAGCTTTCAAATGATGTAAAATGATACAATGTTTATGTTTAATGTTTTCAAATAATAAAATTGGGCTCACAAAGAAAAAAGACATCTAAAGTTAAAAATTCTGTAAGGTTCCTGGAAGTACTTTGCTACAACACTGACTGTTCCTCACCTGGTCTTTAATATGTTGAATTATATCTAAGTAATCAAAGCATGGTCATAGTTTATTATCATAATTGATATTACAAGTATATTTGTTATTCTATTCAAGCATGTTTGTTATTCTGTTCAAGCATATTATTCCATTAAAATTCACGTTATTTTGTTACTTAACAAAACAAACACTGTTTCAGAATAATCATAATTATCACCATTAACGTCAAGAGATATATGGAAATAAAAGGTTGAACAAATATGTTGTTGTTCGTTAAAAACTGTGCATTACATTAGTTATAATATGTCTGAACAAGCAGGTAATCAATTTAAAGATATATATTAAATTTCTTTTTACTGGCGTCTAACAACAAAATAGAATGCTGTAGCTAAAGGTTCCTTAAAAATGCAGTAAAAACCGTACACTCAAATGGACTCAAGTCCATTTGAATTTTCCTTGTTAAAGGCTATTTTTATACTTATTTTTTGAGCATGTTTAGCTTTAAATGAAACATGTTGAATATACAAAATGTATAAATTCCGAGCAGTTTTGTGTGTTTTTCTAGTACGAATGTTCGAATATTTAATCCCCAAGTAACTTCGGTCGCCCCTCAACTTTCGACATTTCTCTTTACAAAATGATAACGCGCTCTAATAACTTCATTAAAACAGCGTTATCGAACTAGAAAACTGTATTAGACAGGCATAAGGTAGGTAAATAAAACAGCTAGATAATTTATTTTGATAAAACATGGAAAATCGTTTATGCAGCGATCCTAACTTGATAGTTACTTAAGCTACTGTTTGTCATATGCTAATCACGGATATCCGAGTGACGTGCATAGACGAAAGCATTGAGCAATTAACTTCTTTAAAGCTGATTTAAATGATATCAAAACAAATGCTTTGAAAATTGTAAACAATGCTGTTAGCTACTGACTGACGTATTATCAGTTATGATTAAAGTATAGGTAATTTGTCAAAATGATATATACCAGTTTAGCAAATAATCACGCATTAAAATTGTATTTTAGCAAATAATCACACATTAAAATTGTATTTTAGCAAATCATCACGCATTAAAATATTAAAATTGTAATTTAGCAAACTATCACGCACCATAAAGCAAAACCATGACGTAAAAGGCATCATATGAAAAAAAAAATACGTAGATGGTATCACAATGTAAACTATGATACAAATGAAATCATACCGTAACCAGCAGTGCTTGTTTATCACGTGTTGTTATCAATAAGTTTTTATTTGTTTGTTTTCGGACAAAACAAATAGACGTTGTAATGCACCGTAACCATAAAACGACGCTTAAAAATTTTCAACGTTTAAGTCCGGTATTATTCGTACCGAATATTCTCTTGTCTTGGGCAGTCGGAAGTTTGAGTCACTCCTTGCAGTGAGTATAAGATTTAACAACGCCATGACTATTCTAAAGGCATTTCTCGGCAAACAACGTGGCCCCCTTGCCCCGCCACTAGATCAGAGCCTAAGTCATGCAATAAGCTAACAGTCCACAGTTGCGGGTTGAAGCCTCCCCGCCACTGACAATTGTAAAGGTTGTCGACCAAGACGATCAATGCTTCTTGTTCCGTTGTTATATGCAGAGCATGTAACCAGGATGGTTCTCGTTAAGGATGAATGCACACTAGCTTCGATTAGTATACAATTCAACTCTAACACCCACGTCACACTGCTTTCTGTATCTTGCACTACCCCCACAACATAAAATAACTAATCTTTTCAGGAGGCGTCGGTCATATGGGCAACCGGTACCGACGATAAATAAGCTAAAATAGATAGATAGACACGTCACGGATGGGATCGGATCAGTGGTCCATTGGTAACGCGCTGGACTAGTAATCCAGAATGTCGCGAGTTCGATTTCCCGCTCCTCCATCCCCACATAACCACTAACATTACTAGTTGTTTTTCGGACGACACGTTAAACCGATGTCTCATGTATCAATGCTATTCACCGAGCATGGAAATGAACCAGAGTTGCCTCTGGTAAAAGAATGGGATGTTTCCTGTAATTGAACTATCCCCCCACAATGATAAAATAAGGGGGCGTCGGTCGGGCAACCGGTACCGATGATAAATAAACTAAAATAGACAGACGCGTCATGGAAACGATTATTTGGTTCAGTGACCTAGAATGCAGGTTTACCATGTCAACTTCAGCTTGAATCCCGACTGGTCTTGGATATTTTCTGATGCCTTGCATCTTAGTGTTAATGTTAGACTATCAGACGTGTAGATATTGTAGAAACCATTTTATTAAATTTATTGGCAAACATCTATTACTTTTGGTGATCAATGGGTTATGTCTGATTGACCTATATTTAGTACCGTCCTGATATTAACAATCATAGCCATTCAGATTACTTAAAAAGAAGTCAGAACAGAAAAAATCCTGCCTCTTATCAAAGCGATAAGGGGAGTTAACACTGAGTCGGATTATGATACCTAACGCTTTGTTGTCTCTCCTATTTGCTTTTCATTTTGATATTCCTGTGGTCTGTATACTTGATGTCTAAACTGCCCTGAGATTGTAGGACCTTCTCTTATTAGTGTCTTCTATCCAACAGGGTTAAGTGCAAATGGTAGCTTTTCTGACTAACCAGGCTTCCTAAAATACTAGCAGGGAGGTCGTCTCACATATTGGTGGACACTGATAGCTCAGTGGTTAGGGTGTTTGCTTCCGGTTCTCGCAACGAGGCCTTTGAAAAAGACACCAATCCTTCCTTATGTGCCACATTTCAGTCAGGTCCTAAGGGTGCAAGTGAAGAAAATTACTGGCCTTTCTCGAAAGTGATCGGGAGCATCCTGAATTGTGTTTCGTGACCTTATTAAACTTTTTTCAGTAACTTGTACCGCGACTGAGCTTAAAATTTTAATAAACAAATTAAATAAATTCAAGTTAAAAATTTCACATATGTATTCCACTTGGTGTCCTCTTCAAATCATAATTATAACGGTACTTCCGGAACAACAAAGGGAAGGTAAGAAGTTTATTTTCAAATGAAATTTGAAAAACTAATAGTTTTTCCATATCTCAATACAGTTCGACAATTAACATTATGAATTAGAAATGTGTATGTTATGAGAGGAAATAGCTGAGAAAACATAAATAATTCGACAGGATTCGAGAAAAGAATCAACTACTTTCTAATATTTGTCATTAGTTCAAGGTTTTCTCTGATATTTCTTCTTGTGCAAGTAAATTAAAATTGCACGTATTTCTTAATGTATTCTTGGTCAAACTGTATTTAGATATATTTGTAGAACCGTATCAAATTTACAGATTCAATCACAAAGTATTTTCCAAGTTAAATACATGTCAGTTGACTCACCGCCCCTCCCCCTTGAAAGCTATGAATAGATTTAAATATATGATCAAACATTCACGATGTACGTTGTATTTCTTATTTGAAATGTTATGAAAGACAGGACAAGATGATTTCTTTTTTTATTCAGACGTTGAGGAAAAGGTTATTGCATATAAATGCAAAAAGCAACTAAAATGTATACCAAGATACACAAAGTAGAACTATTAGATTCTGAACTCGTTCTTGTGCACGTAGTGAACCTTTTAATTTCGTTGGTTCTGCTTTCGAAACGATTAAAATGCGAGGTTTGACGTTGAAAGTACAAGGCTGACAACTTAAAATCCAGATGTTATCCTATCTGCCAATAAGTAGAGTTACTGATCAACTGTACAAGTTCATTTAGTTCAACATAAGCAGACAGTTCATTACATGAATACTGCACCCGACAAAGAACGAGGCTATTTCTATGAAAATATAAAATTTAATCGAATTCTACTAGACCTTCAGTAACTGTATTGTAACGGAGATCATCCTGTTACGTGGTTTGCTCTCTTTTCCCGTTCCACGTGTAGGCCTACTTTCGACGAAGTTGTTTGGTGACGTGCAGTTAAGCCTCGCATATGGTCGAGGGGTTAGAGAGCCGGACTCCCAATCCGGAGGTTGCTGGTTCGAATCCCACCAGAGGTGAGAGTCTCCAGTGACATTCCACATTCCTCACTTTCGGCGCGAGTACTGGTTTGAACCCAGGAAGCAGTAAGTTGCAAGAACTTGCCTGCCTAGTATAATCAGAATTGACTGTTGGCAGTAATAAGTTGAACTTGATATGTTTCACATCTTACTGCACTTACTTTTTTTTTTGGGGGGGGGGGGGGAAATTATAGTTATTTCAAACTATAAAAACATAGTCATGTACATTGCATTCGACTGAGCTAAGTTTCATGTCGACATTTCCCAACTTGTTAAAATGTTGTCATTTGGCCTTAAGTTCATTCGCAAGATGTTTTCTTTCATATTCCAGTATGCAGCAACAATTACCAAACCAATCAAGTCTATCAATTTTCATAAGCTAATTTCTTCAGCTAATGGAATCCTTTTTCAAGCAGCTGGCTTTGCTCCTTCCTTTACAACAGCAATTTCAATTTCAATCATTATGGTACTTTGAATAAAGTATATCCTCATTTGTGTAACTTGTTTGACTTTCTGTATAGAATTAAGATCTTTTTTCTTCTGAAAGTGGAAGTCGAATTTAAAGCGTAAACATTGTAGACCTTTTGTCCAGAAGTACAGCTCAGGAATGTTTTTTTTTTCTTCTTCTTTTTTTTGTAGGAATCTCAGGGAAGATAATATCACCTTTTCATTTTTGTAAGAAAAACAGAATGTGTAAATCAGTGATATGTATTGTGCCTCCGAAAGAAAGCATATGAAAATCATGCGTCCGTGTACAATTCGTGTCAGGCTCTGAAAACTTGCCATAACTCTTCACAAGACAGAGCAGACATATCGTGAACATGAACTGGTTTCGGAAATCATTTTTCAAGTAATAGAAAGTACTGCCAAACTTTGTGTTCGTGTGCACTCTGTTACTCTGTAGTACATGAAAGGATTTACCAAGATTTGACACGTGTTACCCAGTTACAAGCAACGTGCAGCAAACCGTTAATCCGTCTGTCTTCTGTCTACTGTATCGATAAATAACATACAAAACTGTCACCTGAAATGTGCGTGTCCGCTCTGTTTTTCACAGGAGACCCAAATAATGTCCAAAATACACATTGGCCCGTCTCGCCAAGTTATGTGGAAGATGGCCTTTCTGTTGTAATTCAGTGGGATATGACAGGAATTTAAAATATGACACAAGTGTTCGTCGCATGCACAGCTGAAGTCAAGTTAAAGGTCAAACTTCTATGTACAAAACTTACAGAAAAACACCAATCTGTATGTTAGTGACTTTGGTTCGAAACTTTAGTCAATAATTAAGATGGACGTGTGGTTGTAGCTGCTTTACTTTCTACATAAAAGAGATTCACTCATTTCGCACAGATTTGAAATAGCTATCATCCAAGCAAAATTCTTCTGCAGACTATCCTCTTCAGGTGCATTTGTCACTTACAGTGTCAGCTCTATTTATATCCTATTAACGCCATTTTAAAGAAATACAATGTACATCATCCACTAAATCATTACATTTTAACTTACCTAAATAGATATTTTAATAAAGCAATAATGTCCCACGAATCGAGTTTCGAAATAATAGTTTCAGCAAGTTATTACTTGTAACGTGTTTTGAATGGAAGTATGTTTAAATATTAACGAGATTTTCTATAAGACTGGCAATTATTTCAGGTTGTGGAGGGGGCTGCCAAAACCCGAACAAAGGTTTGCTAACCCGTCAAGTGACACAGTAATACTTCAAAATCAATATTCACGAAGATGTCACGAAGTTACTAAATGAAAACGGAAAAGAAACAGTAATCATCGTCCAGTTCGTGAGCTTTCTGTTCTTAACCGAGGAAATAAAGAAGTACAGAAAAATCAAACTTTTGTGAATATTTGTGCATCTCTGTCCTCTAAGTTTATACAATTTAAAAAGAATGAAGGCGTAACATTTATTTAAACAGAGCCTCTTACGGAGAAGTAAGTACCACAAATGACTTCACCGTAAGTAATCACATAAATTCAGTTTACTACCTGACATTTATAAATGGAAAAATCACTAGAAATGAACACTTACAAATGCAACGATGGTCCTGTATCTCTAACCTGAGTCTCTGATGAAAGACGACGAATAAATGATATGTGTTATATAGGAGTCTGCATAATAAGTAGTGATCAAACGGTTTGTCTTCATTTTAATCTGATGACCTAGTTTGTAGTTTTTATGATGTAACCCCGTTTCAGTCATCACATAAAAGTCATCGAGACAATAATTCTGACTAGGTTTCCAGGCCAACATTCTATATCGGCCCGACATCAAACCTACATGGTTTTCTATGAAGGCCCGATGTCGGATTTAACCGGCTCGGCTGCAAATAGGAATGATGTTGGCCCGAAATCGGTAGCACATTATCGGGTCGATATCTGAACAATATAGGCCCGATATTTTTTGCCTACATCGGGCCAACATCAAAACAATAGCGGCGCGATGTCAGCCAACAATAGAAATCGGCCCTACATTGACCAGGTATGATCCTCAGGCTAGCCTGTTGATTCTGACTAGCAAGAAGCATTTGGCATAACCTGCAATTTAAAACCCTAATGGTCACCATGTCTTGTTTAAAATTTCTCTGATTGTTAACATCCTTAAGTGAGAAACAAAAACACAACAACTGAATAAAATTTAAAAATCAATTTTAATTTTGACAATTCTAAACAATGACAGAAATTGATCACATTACACAAATAAAAAACAATCATTTTACAAAATACGATAATAGGCGAACAATTCGTAACTTTGATGACAATCACTGCCCTGATAATGCATGTCAGCGAAATCATGTGACAAATATTTCCAAACATAGTTTTACATTCATAAAAAGACAAACAGATAAATTGTATTTTTCCAGTCACTTAAAGCGATAAAATCAAAATATTAACAGTGTTTACACATTTGTTGAATTGTCATTACTTTTAAAAAATATATACTTTCATCACCTTCCTTTGTTAGATTTTCTTTTGGCGGTTAATTCTAACCTGTTAACTGCACTTTGTGAACAAGGATATCGTTGGAAACGAGGGATGCTCCCCAACATAACACATGTTCAACAAATGCCTTTAATAGATTTGGAGTTAAAGTCTGGACAAAAGTGTTCAAATTAAATGTTATAAAGGGAGTTAATTCAAAATGTAGGTAAGGAAGAGTTATGTTCATAATACAGTGCACTTCCACTCTGTCTTTTTCTTAACATTCAACAGTTGGAGTTATTGGAGTTATGTTCATTTGGAGTTATGTTCAGGACAAAAGTTAAATTTATCTAAAAAGAAGATAATTTGGCATTTAAAAAAATGTTACAAAACATATAAAAGATTGAAAAAGTACAAGATGGGCATGTAGAAGGTGGCGTAGGTCAAGTTGTGTGGGTGACATGTTAACAGACTTAGATTTGCACAGCCTTGAACATAGAAGAGAAGTTTCAGGTCTTACCTTCTTCTACAAAATACATTATAACTTTGTGTTTATTGATAAGGACATGTATCTAACATCAGTTGCAAGCAGGTCACTTCAGACCAGACATAGTCACCCCTTTCAGTACTCAAGACCCTCTCCACGTACAGACTGTTTTAAGTACTCTTTCTTTGCTAAGTTAATACCAGTCTGGAACTGCCTGTCAAAGTCAACTGTTTCCATTTGCACAGTGGACTCCTTTAAACAGGCAATTAGTTCAATGTAACGTGGTACAACCTTGTACATAGTTTTAACAGGCTAGGCTTGCTACTTCCGCATGTAATTATAATCTCAGAGCAGTTTGGCCTCAGATTTTCTTTTATTGGTGTATTATACATAATTTTTTTTAACCCATCTGGCTGCTAATTTACCACCCATATGACGTAATGATCAGTCTTGATCGAAGTCATTATCGGAAGAAAGAAAGAAAGAAAGAAATGTTAGACAATAATTCCTCATTAAGACACGTAAACAGAGTAATGAATGTTTGTAATAAAAAGGTGCAGAATGGACATTGAATCACATAAATAATCTTATTGAACATACTGTTAACTTATTACATGTACCCAGGTCAAAGTTTGTGATTCTATAGATACGGATTTTCATGTTAATTATTCTATGGGTTGAGTTGTCCGTTTGTTGTTTGCACACCAATACTGATGCTTTGTTTTTCAAACCACTTTCTCAGGATAAATGTTTTGTCTTTAAAACGTGGTATATGATGTTGTGTTCACATTGAAAAGTAATAGTTTAAGACATGTTCGCATTCTTATTCAACTGGTGTGCATCAAAATGATTACCGGTATTTCTTGTTTATTGTGATTTTTGGAGGCCCTTTTTTGTATCATGTCGGTCATATTTCTATTACACATTTTGTTGTTCTTCATTTAAAAATAAAGAAGATTCACAAATTTTGTTATCCCTACGTGAATGATTGAGTTTTGATAAAGTTCTTGAGAGTTACGTAATAAAATTTGAAAATATTATGATATTCTATAGCAGATTTTGTCTTTGGCAGTCAACAGTTCTAAAGTCTTTGACCCCCATCACCCCCTGTGAGCCAGTCTTACACATTTGAATCGTAAAAGGAAATCAAATACAGCAGTGAGTAACTAAGACTAGAATGCCCATTGGCACATGTCGAACCCGCCAATGGAAAGTCGCCTATGTGGATGTGATCATTTCAAATCCAGATTGCAAGGTACATGTATTTAAAATACATGCTGTTTCATCGAGGCAAATATTTGTGCCATGCTATTTGACAAGAGGGCAAATATGGTTCTTTTATTGCTCACCTAAGTACAATTGCAACTATAACTCATTCACACACCAAATATCAAAACTCTAGATCTGTGGTTTCTGACAAAAAGATTTATAAAGTTTCTTTACCTATGTCAGTCCAACAAAAAACCAAGTGACCCCTGAGGTGGGGCCAATTTCTATGTTTCCAAGTTAGTTATTCACAGTGTACAGATTTTTAAAATGATGTACACATTTCATGGCACTATATATGCATAAAATTGTTCAAAGAGATGTGTTTTAAGTTTTTTTCTGAATGATGTTTCTGTTGCAATACACTTAAAGTCTTTTGGTAGGGCATTCCACCATTTAGGACCCACAACAGATAAAGATCTGTCAGCAAATATGGTTCTGCGTCTTAGCACGATGAACTGGGTACAGGTGTCATCAACAGCTGATCTTAGACTGTATTTCCTCTTCGCAGTGTTAAACAAAGCAATGAGATATAATGGAGCTGTTCCATGAATGATCCGAAAAACAAGTACCAATATTTTGAATGAAATCCTGACCTTGAGAGGTAACCAATAGAGACTCTTCAAAAGATTAGTGCTAGGTTCATCGTAGGTGTTTGTCACTACCCGAGATGCATGATTTTGAAGTTTTTGAAGTTGATTAATCTGATAAGCTGGATATCAGTGAACAGTCCATTACAAAAATCAAAGTGGAAATGAACTAAACCATGGACTAAAATTTCTGCTGATTTCTTTGACAGATGATTTCGAACAGATTTCAATTTTTTAAGTTGTGAATAGGCTATCTGACACTTTTTTTCTAATATGCCTGTGAAAATTGTCAACACAACTGACAAAGCATCCTCCTACATTTATTCCTGGAATGTTCACTTTTGCCAGTTGTTGTGAAGTACCATATAGAATTATTTTATTTGTTTTTTCACTGTTTATTTTCAGTTTGTATTTAGCCATCCAAATAGAAATATCATCCAAAAATGCAGATAATTGTTGAAAAATAAAGGTCTCATTTTCAGTATTTCCAGCCTGAATTTGTAGAGCAGCTTTGTGATCATCATAACTATGTAACTGAGCTGGGTATTTTCAAACAACTCTAAATGCTTCTATGAACAAGGTAATTATCACCGGGCCAGCACACAAGCCCTGAGGCACGCCAATTTAAGTTCTTGCCTTGATGATACATTGTTTAAAGTCACTTTCATCGTTCAATCAGTCAAATATGATTCCAACCACTGTAAGGGAGTGTCATCTATTCCAAAATCTTCATGAAGAATATGAAGAGCAATTGGTATGTCAGTGGTGTCAAATGCAGAACCGAGGTCAATCATGACTACAGTTGTAATTTGGCCATCATCCACAGATTTCTGTCAGTCATACCTATTTATTAAAGCAGTTTCAACTCCGTGGTTAGACTGGTTTCAGACCCAGCAATTAATGCTATTCTCTTGTAATGTTAAGCTAATTGACTATTAAGTCCCTTTCAAATTCTTACAACAGATTGATCTTTTCTTATATAATCACCATCAGAGGAGAAATGTTGCTATTAAAAACCATTTAATATATCAATGCAATAACACAAATAAAGGAGGACATATAGCCTGCAGCCAGGCTACTCTGTTTTTACGGTAGACACTTTGATAGGACTGTTAGAGTTTGTCTCAATGTGATTAGTGATTTAAGAACTGTTTTTCCCAGTATTTTGGATAGGAAAGATAAATTTGACACTGGTATGTAACTCTTCAACTCCAAGGGGAGACCTTTTTCTTTAGCAATGATCTTATTCACTGCACTTTTCCAAGTTCAGAGGAAAGGTACCACAGGTAAGTGATCTATTCACAATTTCTGTGAAAGCAGGTAAGAAGAATTCAGTGTTCTCTTTTAACTTTGATGTTGGAAAGAAGTCAAGTTCACATTATCGACTTTGATTCTAGAACAAATTTTTTACGTCTGAATTGGTTTCACTGGTCTTGTGGTTTCACTGAGGAAGATTTTCAAAGTTTTCCATATATACATGTATGTCTTTGTTAAATCAAGTGACCCCAGTGTGGGGCCATAAATGACCCCAATGGTTTAATTTTAACAATCTTTGTAGAGGATCTCTAGCAGAACCTGTTTGCCAAATATCAAACCCCAAGCACAGTTGTTTATGTGACCCCTGGGGCGGGCCAATTTTGACCCTGGGGTCATGATTTGATCAAACTAACTAGAGGACATGATATGATGTTACCTACCACTATCTTATCTCAAGGCCTACTGCTTTCAGCGATTTTTTTTCAAGTTTTCAATTTTGAAATCTATTTCTAGCTCCTGTGGCCTAGATCTGCAGTGGACTGGAATCAGATCATTCCAGGCAAGTTTTATCAAATTTGGCCTGGTTGTTTCACTTGAAGTAATTGTAGAGGACAGGTGAGCTACAAATCCATTGATCCATTGGTAAGTTACACTGCCGGAAAGGTTTAAAAAATCTAGTCTGTACTCTTTTGCCCTTGACCTCTGCATATGATTTTGACCTTTGAGCTGCTAATATGACACACTGTCATATAGAGGCAAACATTTGTGCCAAGTTATTATCAGTAAGTCAATGCGTGACCAAGTTACTGCCCTTAGAAGCAAAATTGCAACAAATTTTGACCTTTGCATGCGACAGTGTGTCAGATTATGGCAAACAATCATATTAAGTTTTATCAGAATTAATGCATAAGCAAGTTAAAGCCTGGACAAACAACCCAAAAGTATAAAACTGACCTTTGAGCAACCAGTATGGCTCTTGCGTTCGAGTGCACCAGTTAACGGATGGTTGTTTCGGAGCCAATTTTAATCAGACTGGCGTTTGACACACCGTCTGAGGCAAACTTTAGTTATCTGAAAATCCCTCTATCAATAGCTAAGTGACAACTTTGGAGACAGACACACGCACTCGCTAATGTACCCCCGAAAGATTGCTTCGGAACTGAGAAAAGTATTAGTAACAGAATACTTTGTAAAAGAATTAAAATAGAGTTATGATTGTAGGCAATTAAAGATAGTCTTGTACATTGCATTTCCTGTCATTGTGCCTGACCATTGTATGCAGTTGCATTGAATTCCAACCAGTAGTTTTCAAGTTAAGCTCCAGACAAGGAAAACCAACAAAGGGCAATAACTGTGCAAATAGTGAAGATGGAGTCTTAATTCTTGAACACTGCACTTACTTTCATTTTGACCATTGTATGAAGTTGCTTTTGAATTCCAACCATTAGCTTTCAGTTATGCTCCAGACAAGGAAAGTGAACAAAGGGCAATAACTGTGCAAATAGTGAAGGAGTTATGGCTCTTGTACACAGCACCTGTTATTAAGCTTGACCATTGTATGAAGTTTCACTGAATTCCAATCAGCAGTTCTCAAGTTATGCTCCAGACAAGGATAACCAAGGGCAATAACTGTGCAAATAGTGAAGATAGTGTTATAGCTCTTGTACAATGCACTTCCTTTCATTGTGCTTGACCATTGTATGCAGTTGCACTGAATTCCCAACCACAAGTTTTCAAGTTATGCTCCTAACAAGGAAAACCAACAAAGGGCAATAACTGTGCAAATAGTACAGATGGAGTTATGATTCTTAAACATTGCACTTCCTTAAATTGCGTTTCTGGTCAGATTCAACAACTCCCAAGATGCATGTTTCTTACCTTTGACTTACTAGGCCATTTTTGAAAAGCAAGTTAACATGTTGCTTAACCAATTACTTTGGACTAAACCCCACAAAAAGCCATTTCTAAAACTAGAAATTTCTGTGCATGTAGCAGTTGAAAACACAAGACACTGAAATCATGTTAGTTGAGACTCCCCCATTAAGTCATCAGGCAAACAGTTTACATAACATCATTCCTGGGAACCAGAACTAGACGCCCCGATCTCCATAACAAACTGTCATCTTCCATAATGGTAATGGTCTGAGATCAATATAGAAACTTAAGATCCCTTGCCAAGAACTTCATTGATGTATATATTTACATATGGTTGATGTAGGAGAGACTGGCAAACATTGAAACCCAACAGTATTTGCAAACCTTTTCATTCCAGGTTCAGTAACTTCAACTATTTAGGAACTTAGATGCAGAAATTCTAGCTTTCATATTCTCTGGAGAGAGAGAACTCGCCGAAAGACTAGGTATCACATTAACCATTTCTAACTGCCTATTGTGCAACATGATGGCTATCAGACCATATTTATAATTTTGCACATTGAATACTAACATCACTAAAACTCTTCATTTTTCTCTTCATTTATTGTCAAACTGATGACAAACAAAGTCAACCAAGTATATGATGGTCTGGACTTGAAACCTGGACTGTCTAGGCTGTTCCCTCTGTCTTCACGGTGTCCTTCTTGAGTGGACCCTGAAAGACAAGCACCACAGAATTACAACTCATCTATTCATATACTGTTTAATGCATTTAAGTTTTAAACCATTCCATTCTGGTGTTTTCACACTTAATAAAGATTAACTAAACAGCTTTGAAATGCAGAACAAAGTTAACGTTTCAGTTAAATGAAATAGAGACTTGTCAAATGAATCAATGTGTTCTTGTATAAGCAGCCTCTCAAAATTTTTGTATAAGTAAACTAATAATATACCATGAAAGTCTTCTTTTCCTCCACAGTCTGGAAGCGTCCATGACCGAACTTGCTGGAAGTGTCGATGAACTTCAATGTGATCTTCTCCATCTGTCTCTTCTTGTGTGACTTCATCAATGACTGAAACATAATTGATATGCCACAATCATTTCATTTCTTCAAGTACTTCTATAAATCTTAATTTAAATTTCAAGACATTTTATACTCAGTTTCAAGACTAACGGAACTCATCAGAAGGAAGGCAGCATGGGTGTTTAATCAACCATCATGTCAGGTGTCCACGGCTATAGGACAAACCATGTTCTTCATCAAGAAGTTCCAGCTTTGAAAAAGTCTTACGATCTCTATTCTATGTTACAGAAGTTTACAGGGTTCTTATTGTAAAATTCATATTCAAGTAAGCCACTAGAAATTAACAAAAAGTTATTGACAGATCTATACCCTTAAACATTCAACCTTGAGAATACATAAAAGTACTAAAAAATTATTTTTGTTAACATAACCAGCAATTAAAATTGCTATTAACAAATATTTCTTTCTTTATAAATCTTCTGCTAGTGCTAGAAAATGAACAAAATGACAACAACCACGATGGTGTGAAAATTTCTTAAAAATAATGTCAAAACAAAAGTTTGTTTTAGTTTGACATATAGATCATAAGATGTCAACTATAAGGAATTAATTAGCTATACAGACATCTAGAACTCCAGATACAAGGAACAAATTTTGGTTTTACAATAGTCACCTTTATAGAATAATATTCAATTTCTTTCAAAACTTTTCAACATAGTAAACTGATGAAAATTGGGTATCAGTTAGTCAAATTATCACTTTCTCCAAAACTAGATGGTAAAAACCGGACTACAGTATAACCATATCCTTTTTAATTTAAAGGAGTAGAAATTGTTCTTACAACCGGAAATATGATATATCTTGTCAGTATATATAGTTTACTGTAGCATTTTTCACGCTCAGATTATATGCAAAATAAAACAGCTTCTAAACACAACCCTGGAAATCAAAACTCAGAAGCTGGTTGATATTTCTGAACAAATAAACAATAACCATCAGAAGGAAGGCAGCATGGGTGTTTAATCAACCATGTTGTCAGGTGTCCACGGCTATAGGACAAACCATGTTCTTCATCATTCGGTTTCAAATTGCATCAAGTGTAGTAGATCATTTATTTTGTTTAAATAATAACCCAAATCAAGGAATAATTGCTGCTACCTTTCTAAGCGTAAGAACCCTCTTCTTAGGACCAACACAGCACCCCTTTATCATGATGAAATCATTGTTGACTTCACCATAATGTGGGAAGCCTCCTAGAGGACTGATGGTCTTGTCAGTAGGATCGTACTCAGTGGCAGCATTGTTCTTGACCACTTTACCATCCTTAGTGTGAATGCCATCTCCAATTCTGTAGATCTTCTTGTTGATTTCAGTACGATGGTGGTAACCCTTCTGACCAGCACGAGCCACAGTGTACTGCACGCGACTAGGATGCCAGGCACCAATACAGGCAACCTTACGCAGACCCTTGTGCGTCTTTCTTGGCAGTTTCTTACAATGCCATCTTGAAGTAACACCTGCAAGCATTACAAGAAAGCATGAAAATGATACCAGTTTTAAAATGAAGCTCAGACTTAAAAAGCCTTAACACTATACATGGGTATTGTCTGTAAAACATTAGCTGCTTAATATGGAACTGTGGTGTTTAGTCTAAGAAAAATACTGATGAATGTTTCTGGTAGATTTTCTTTCTACCATTATTTCCTTGTCAACTCATAATAAAATTAAAAAATAACATTTAAAGCTTCCAGATTACAGAACCAAAAAAAAAAATGTCCCGTCTTTTTGTTTAAATTTAACTAATGTGTTTGGCTCAGAAATTTACCTTTGAATCCCTTTCCTTTGGTGACACCTATGATATCAATATTCTCATCTTGGGAGAACACGCTCTTGATGGGGACACTTTTCTCCATGTGCTCACGCACCCAGTCTACCTTCTCTGAGATGGTACCACCATTCACTTGAATCTCCATGATGTGGGCCTTCTTCTGACGTTTCTTCAACAGCTTAGTCTGTAAAAAAAAACAGAGGACACTTCAATTACATGGTGATTGACCTTACTACAGAAGAACATTAGTACATTTTATCACCTGTAATTGTTTCAAGCTTGTTTTTCAGTTTGGTGATAGTGTTTCAATCTCATTACCTGGCCGGATTATCATTTAACTTGATGTTTCATTTTTTTTGACTGCATGAAGCAAGCTCTGAATTAAGAACAAGTTGGATAAAACATGTTAACACCGTGCTCCAGATGACAAAAAAAGGAGGTTTTCTTGTATTATAAATTTCTTGTAATATTTATGACTTATGCTTAAGAACTAACTTACTGACAAAACATAAGTTGATTTTTTTTCCTATCGTAGTGCTATATCGTAAAGAGACGGTATATCTATATCGTATAACATTTAAAGTAAATAATTGTTATTTCAGATGCAGTGATAGTGGTGACAGTAAAAGCACTGGAAAATTTTGTTAACATGAGGGTCCAGAGTTCAAATCAAGCTGAAGTGAATATATTTTTTTTGTTCTATTTTGACTTTTATAATCAGTTTTGAAGTAAAACATCATGTTGTTACAATCTCACAGCATCTAGATATTTAATTTATGTAAAAAATATTTTTATATCAAATCTGGAGTACAGCCCCTTTAATGTATATTCTATCTGTTCAAAATATGCTATCCCAACTGACCTGGGTGTGACAGATTGCCCTGATGGTTGTACAGTACTTCTTCATCTTGTTGAAGTCTCTCTCAATCTCTTTTTGCCAGCCTCATCATTCCACTTCTGTGAGGCCTTGGAGAAAGCCTTCTTCTTGGAGCGGTACCTTTACCAAAGGGGGAAATGTGACCATAACTCATCATGATACACATATCACGAGAGGAGAAAATGGCCACAAGGCTCATCTATGTAGCCAACCATGTTGGCAGAGAGGAGCCACATATTTCACTCTACAGTCAAACAAGACTGGAAGAGCATACTAGATACACAATCAAGCCTCTCTGACAGAACAGTCAGTAGGAGGCAAGGCTCACTGAAGCTTGGAATGCTAGTATTAATTATAACAATCAGGAATCAGTTAATAGGCAGAAAGAGAATTATGGAAAAGTGATTACTTAAAGTTATTATTCGATAAACTTAATGTTTTTAACAACGTCTTAGGATAAAACAGGTATCATCATGAAAGTTACTTGAAACTAGAAATGGTTTTTGATTGAACAAAAACATATGTCTCCCCCCAGCCAGTTGCTGCAGGCAGTATTGAATCAGACGATTGTAAAATTTGACATTTAACCTCCAAGTGTGACCTTGACCTTGAGACACCACACCCGCAAAGTGGGTTCTGCATGTCGCCTTGATGAGGTGAACATCTGACCCAAGTTTCATAAAAATCCCTCAAGGGCTTTTGAAGATACAGAGCGGACACGATTTTGTGGCATTTGACATTTAAACTCCAAGTGTGACCTTGACCTTGAGACACCACACCTGCAAAGTGGGTTCTGCATGTCGCCTTGATGAGATGAACATCTGACCCAAGTTTCATAAAAATCCCTCAAGGGCTTTGGTAGATACAGAGCGGACACGATTTTGTGACGGACAGATGGACGGACAGACAACCGGGGGAAAAACAATGTCTCCCCCGATGAGGTGAACATCTGACCCAAATTTCATAAAAAAATCCTTCAAGGGCTTTTGAAGATACAGAGCGGACACGATTTTGTGGCATTTGACATTTAACCTCCAAGTGTGACCTTGACCTTGAGACACCACACCCGCAAAGTGGGTTCTGCAAGTCGCCTTGATGAGGTGAACATCTGACCCAAGTTTCATAAAAATCCTTTAAGGACTTCTGAAGATACAGAGCGGACACAATTTTGTGGCATTTGACACTTAACCTCCAAGTGTGACCTTGACCTTGAGACACCACACCCGCAAAGTGGATTCTGCACGTCGTCTTGATGAAGTGAACATCTGACCCAAGTTTCATAAAAATCCTTCAAGGGCTTTGGAAGATACAGAGCGGACACGATTTTGTGACAGACAGACAGACGGACGGACAACCAGGGGAAAAACAATATGTCTCCCCCATTTTTGGGGGGAGACATAATAAAAGTATTTAAATTCATTATTTTTTAACTTAAGACCTAAAACAGCTTCATGACTTTAAATGACAGTAATATAAATTTAGTCATACCAGTTTTTGTAGAACCTTCTTCTACACTCTTCACTCAGATGTCCAGCCCAAACTGTTTTGAAGGATCTAGGTCCAGTTGGTGTATCAATGTAACCAGTGCACCCAACTACCATCATAGGTGGAGCTTCAATGATTGTCACAGCCTCTACCACTTCCTTCTTGTTGGATTCTTACAAGATAAAGGAAATGATTAAAAGCTTAATACAAGACAATCACCAAAAGGTTAGGAGCAAGTTAAATTTGACAACCTTCAAATTATATGCAATACATGCATGAAAAAGGTGGACATGCCCTCATTAAAGAAGCAAGTTAAATCCATGCTTTTAAAGTATTATTATTGTGGAAGAATTTGTTCTGCTTTAGCAAGAACTATTACTGAAAGACATTTAAGTTCACTTGTGAACAATTTTCGAACAGATCTTTTAAGCTGCTTATATTTTTTCAAGTTTCTCTTTAGTCTACTGTTTCACTTGAAAAATGTAATTTGCAACATTTCAATGTGAGGTTTGATTTCAGTAATGGTCAAATAATATTTACATTTAGAAGCATGTTGACAAAAAAACACCTTCATAAAGGCATACAGCATTGACTTACCAGGTCTAAGAAATAGCCTAATTATGTTGTACCGCTTATGCAGATCGGATATATTTTAGTTGTTTAACCTTTAAGCCTAATTTGAAACTGCATATAACTGAGCGGAAATTATAGGCTAGACTAAGAAGCTTTCAGGTAAATTATAATAGTTTTAAAAATCTCTCACTTGATCCAGGTCTGTCCACTTCTCTCAGGATGTGTGTCATTCCAGCCTTATATCCGATGAATGCAGTTAGATGGACTGGATTATCTTTGTTATCCTTGGGAAATGCCTTTACTTTACCCCGATGCCTCTTGGATCGTTTCTTGGGCAGGAACCCTTTCGAGCCATGACGAGGTGCAGAAAACTTTCTGTGCGACTGAAAACAAAGAAATATTACTTTTTTCAAACAAATTCAACCTTTATTTCTCATTACGTACATAATTTTCAACATATTTAACCTAATCGAGAGCGATTAATCACGATTTTTGAAGCTGACTGAAAACACGTCTTACCATCTTGCCTGCACGACGGAAAAGGTCGATTTGATGATTTTACGACTATGTGATCCAAAATTAAACCTCCAATATAAAAACAAACAACATCTATTTTAACGTAATTGTTAGAATAAATAACCGATCTGAGACATTTTTCTTATTTTTCTTTGTTTTTTTGAGATCCTACATTGTATGTCGTGAATTTGAGGTAGACTCATTTACGTTAACAGAACGACCTTGGCTAGGTGGGGGAATAGTCGCCTTGTGTATTGACGGAAGAAGAGCGAATATGTCTTCCGAAGATGACGCGACAAACCCGTTCCATCAATATGTACCTGACACTTATTGGCCATCATTTATGACGAAGCCTGTCAAATATGTTAGAGGTTTGTTTATTTTCAAGCCAAAGCTTAGTTCCTTTTCTTCATTTTCTTAGTTTTGGCAGAGACTGGTTTTGGAAATTTCAAATTCTGTTACTACCAACAGTCAATACTGACTACTTCAGCTTCAACTTATTACTACCAAAAGTCAATACTGACTACATTAGGCAGGTGCGTGTTGGGAACATTAAAATTGTATGAGGTAAAAACAAGTTGAAGGGATTGATACTAGATATTTTGTAAACTTTATCCTGATGAAGGCCTTTCAGGGCTTTTTCAGGAATTTGGGAAGAAGCCCTGGCCTTTCAAATTGGGAAATTTATGCGCGATAATTGTTCATTTTTGGAAATTTATGAGACATTTGTTTCTGCAACCGGAAATAAACACCAATTTATCTCCCCTGAAACGGAATAAAATCCAGACTTTCGGAACTTTTGACTGTTTCACTGCACATGTTTCTACTTTTATTTACTGATAACTACTGAGTAAGAGTCTATCGGAACTTAACGGATTAGACTGGTTTTGCGTGTCACAGGTACCGTGCGTTGTTCGGCTATAGTACGACAAAAAAGTCGATACCAGACAAAGGTTTCTTCCGGAAATAACAAATGAAAACAAATTGATCGTTTTTTTAAACTAATCTAAGGGGAATTTCTAAGATTTTGGGAAATCATATCTTGCATTTTGGGAAGAAACTCTGCCACAATTGGGAAAAAATCTATATTTTTTGGATTAGGAAGTGGCCGAATATCGGTCTCTTTTATATAAGGATGAAAAGCCCTGCCTTTGTCAGCCGAAATTAGTAGATATAAAATCATAAACCCATCCTGGTGTTTGACATGTTGTACTTCTTATACTTCTGTAATGGTGTAAAATTTTATCACATTCGGAAAAACTGATGCCCTTTACATGATAGCAAACATATTGTTACAAACTCTTTATTTCCAGAATGTTAAGAAAAACTGTACATCTGGCTAAAATCTTTAAAGCCTGTATGTAGAGCACAATTTTCTGCTTCACATGTACTTTGCCCCTTTTATATTGATGTTGAAATAAAATAATTACATGTATAACAGTTTTCTCCTCCGAATTGAGTCAAAAAAGTCCTGCTCACGAAAGCCTAAATGACATCATTTATGTATGGCTACCCTGAGGAGGTTGTCTGTTTGAATATTATCATGAGTTAAATTCTCCAATGAATTCCAGATTTTGTACCAAACAAGTACAATTTTCAAGGTTATGAACTGACAGTTTGATACATTTGTTTTCTTACTCAGAGACTGCACTGTTCTGAACTGAAAACTTAACATCATAAACTATTCCAAAGTTTATTCACTTAAAGTACAACAAGAGTTGTTTCTGTTTTGCATGCACATTCTTAATTAAACATGTATCAGAGAGGACTCAGGAAGTTGTCAGATTGTGCATATAAATTAAGTAGGTGGAGCTAATTCCTCCATTGAAACAACTCTACAGATACTATTTATCTTTGCTAATTATTAAGAACCTGCATATTTTATGTTGATTTTATATGTCATCTTCGAGTTATATCACATTTGCATATCTGAATGTTTCAGAAAAAATCGTTTTACCATTAAGACAAAAAGAGCGACCAGTTTACTACCACAGACGTTTTGACAGGGTACCAACCATTGATCAGTGTGAGATAGATGACCCACTGTGTAGATACGAAGCAAATATACAGTTTCAGAGAGACAAGTAAGATGTTGTGTTTTGTAAAATCATCTTTCAGTTAGCTTAAGTTTGTTTAGGATAAGTTTTCAGATATGGATTTCAGATAATCTTTGTAAGTAATTTGATAGTTCTGACATTTTTTATCATAAGATATATTTTTGAAAGTAGGATTTGAATTGCATTTTAGCATGCTCTATAGCCACAAACAAACACAAAATCAATTGCCTCAGTTCACCCAGATACGAATGGATACCAGAAATGATTTTATCTGGCTTCTGGGTTGGTGTCTCAAGAATGCTGTAAACAAGCATGGGTAGCTGACATTGTAGTCAAATGAAATAAATGGTTTAAAGTAAAAATGTAATTTAAATAAAGAGCAATGGTGGGGGTTGGGGCTGTGGAGCTGTCTGTCCCTTATGTGTCGTTAAAGGTCCAGTTTTTCTTACTAAGATTAAATCTACTAAAATATATATTACAAATATAAAAAATGATCAACATACATGTATTAAGGTGCTTTTTAGAATTATAGGTATATATCCACTTACTTCAATTTATTTTATCTTTGTAAGTAAAACTTGATTTTTAAAAATATCAGAAAGTTCATTGAGAAGGAAATGTTTTGAAAATAATTTAAAAGAAATGTTTTAAAATAATTTAAAAGAAATATTTAAAAAATGATTTAAAAGAAGAGATTTAAACTAAGTTATTTGTGAAAATTGTTCAACAGCCTTAATTCTGTTTGTCAGTGTATTTTGGATAATATCATTTCAAAATATACCTCTGCACTGGAAAAAATTATTACTGAGGCACTTCTTTTTTGCTCCTGCAAACAGTTGAATTTAAGCTGTAATGTTTAACAAAAAAAATTCATTCAAAAATTTCAACAAACAGGTCTATACTGAATGCATCTTTGGAATGAAATTACTTATTTTATGCATTCACATAGATTTTACATGCTTAAATATCTAATTGCCATGTTTTTGGTGTTTAGTTTTTATTTTCTTTCAGGCAAGTCGATACAAGTATAATAAAGATAATACGTAAGAAGTTGACTGAATGTAACACCTACTGGGGCAAAGATGCCATCACCAAATGCGAGAAGGAGAGAAATGTCTTTTTTGAGAACTTACAGAATTATATGATACGGTGTAAGTTTATTTCTTTTAAAAGTTATTTCATCTTTTTAATGCTAAATTGACATAAATGCTTTTATGCTTTGAGTAGTTTGTGCCATTATGAATGGCAATTTCATTTGTTATTCAACACTAAGCAAGTACATGTATATCCAGCAATGCTATAACTGCAAAATTTAACAGTTACATGGTTTTTGACCTTGACAACAGGTAAACTGACGTAATAGCTTTATCTATGGTATTAAATGTTCACAGCAAATTTTCTTGAACATGTTTATACTGTTGTGCTGAACACTTCAGCTTTCAGTTCTTGTGCAAGTTTAAATCACATATACCCCAAAAATGCTGCTGTAAGTGTAACTTCTTTACAAGGATATCAGGTTTATACTGCTCCTCCAGGACCATAGGTTACACAAGATGTTTACACTAGATGTATGAGAAAAATTCAGGCAAATATCTGCAAGAAGTAACATCAGTTTAATTAGCACAGAGGTCGTAAAGTCTCCACCATTCTGTAACTTACAAATGCTGCAGTTACAATACAATTGGATAAACCTGCACAATATACCAGGAATATACACTTTGTAGGCTGGTATGGATACTGGTTTAAAATGATGTATACAACTAAGTCAAGAATCTTAAGCATTTATGTGTATGTTTTGAAAAACTCACAAGGGTCTGGCTAGCAAGAAAACATAGGGAGAAATATCTCTTCCATGCAGTCACATAGGGAGAAGTTGTCACAAAACAGGTTAAAGTGGGGCTGGCTGTAAATCTTGTATTCAGTATCATATGCCTGTGTGCATATAAAAAGAAGTACAGTTTGTCTGTGATGTTTCAGTCACATGATGTTAATGACGGCTAAGGACTTAAATAGTTTCTGAATATTTCAGACGGGGAAGTAAGTACGAACACTGATGTTCTAGAATTGTACATGAAACAGAAGCACCGAATGATCTGGTTGCGACGGAGAAAAGAGAATGGAGATGAGAATGCTGATTACAGGGATTAACGTGTTGACATTTTAGGAATAAACTCTAAAGTTGCTTATATACAGTTATTGAAATTGAATTGTGTACTATGGTTTTAGATGTCCGGTCTGACAAGGTAAATCTGAATAAAAAATGTTGTTGTTTTTGTAATCATTGTATAATGATATATTACATGTTATAAGGTGAAAAATAAGAGAAAACACAATTAATTAAGAAAATGAGAAATGGCCAAATTTAATAGTAGTGTGTTGGAATGATAGTTTTTTCTCAAGTAGGTGTATACAAAACTACCCAAAAAATGCAGATACACTAGTTAAAGCCGGCAGTATAGATTGCATTTTTTGCCAAGTTGACTATGTTGAAATAATTTCATTAGTTGAACTTTGCTTTACAGTGTCATGATATTGATTAAAATTTGAAAAAAAAAAAATAATTTTAATTGTTTTTTTGTCTTATCAGAAATTTGAAAGCATGAGAACTAGAAAAGTTCTTTAGATTTATCTCACAAAGTATAGTCTAATTGGATATGTAAAATAATGCAATAGGTTGAGCACTAAGTGCTCATTGTGAGGTATTGTGTCTGTTTGTTCTTTGCCAACTTTTCAGTAACACAACATCTCCTTCCTAACCGCTGGATGGAAGTTGATGAAACTGTATGGATGCTCTTTCAAAGATGTTCTACCAAAATTGTTCAAAGAATTAATTTCGATAAGTACAGAACTCTTGTTGCTATGGCAACAAAAGCAAAAAACATTATAAAATCTTCTTGTCTGGAACTGCAAATCATAGATCTTAGATATTTAATATGTAGCATTGTCTAGTAAACCTCTCCCAAAGTTGTTCAAGTAATGGCCCCTGGGGTCAAAACTGGCCCTGCCCAAGGGATCATGTTTTACGTCGACTTGTATATGAAAACTTGGAAAATATTCATGTCATAAACCACAAGTCATAGAGCTTAGATATTTTGAGTGTAGCATTGTCTAGAAGACCTCTACACAAATTGTTTAAGGATTGGCCTCCAGGTTAAAATTGGCCCTGCCCTAGTGGGCACATGTTTTATAAAGAAAAAACTTTAAAAATCTTCTTGTCAAAAAGCAAAGTTACAGTTACAGAGCTAAGATATTTAGAATATATCATTGTCTAGTGGGCTTTCACAATATTGTTTAAAATAATGTCCCCTAGGTCAAAATTGGCTCTGCCCCAGGGATCACATCTTTTACATAGACTTACTTAAACAACGCTTTGAAAATCCTCATGTCAAGAACCACAAGTCATGGAGTTTAGATATTTTGAATGAAACATCGTCTAGTAGACCTCAACCAAGTTCGTTCAAATTATGTCCCTGGGTTAACAATTGACCCTGCCCTGGGGTTCCTATTCATGTAAAAGATTTAATCTTTGAGTATCTTCTTGTAAGAAACTGTAAGGTATAGAGCTTAGGTGTTTTGCAGTGGTCCTCTACCAAGAGTGTTCAAGTTGTGCCCCTTGGGTCATTAATGGTCCTGCCCTTGGGTCGTATGATTTTACCTAAGCTTATATAGGAAAGATAAGTTAAAAAATCTTCTTGTCTGAAACCATATACCTTAGAGGTAAGTTATTATGTATGTTCCATTGTCTTGTGGACCTCTACCAAGTTTGTTCAAATTATGTCCCTGGGGTCAAAATTGCCTCCCCACCCCCTTTGGGGTTCTGTAAAATATTAATCTTTGAAAATCTTCTTGTGAGCAACCATAAGCTTTAGACCTTAGATAATTTGTCTGGAGCATCATCTAGATGTACTCTACCAAGATTGTTCAAAATTGGTCCTATTCTGGGTGTCCTATTTGTGTTAAATATTTGATTTGTGAAAATCTTCTTGTGAAAAACCGTAAGCTATAGGCCTTAGATAGTTTGGATGAAGCATTATCTAGAGCTCCTCTACCAACATAGTTTTAAGTATGTCCTTGTGGTCATTATTGGCTCTGCCCTTTGGTCACATGATTTTATATAGGCTTATATAGAAACAATTAAAAAAGTCTTCTTATCAGAAACTCTATGCCTTAGAGGTTAGATAACTTGGGTGTTGTATATTCTAGTGGACCTCTACCAAATTTATTCAAAATTGTGTCCCTGGGGTCAACATTGGCCCCATTAGGAAAGACTTTAAAAACCCTCTTGTCTGAAACTGTATTCCTTAGAGGTTAGATATTTTGTATGTTGCACAGTCTAGTACACCTGTACCAAATTTGTTCAAATTATGGCCTTTTGGTCAAAATTGGTTCTTTTCCAGGGTTCTGTTTCTACATAATATCAAATCATTCAAAACCTGTTATTTTGCTTCTGACATTTGCTCAAAACAGCAGCCATTTAGCCAAAGAACTCGGTGAGTGACCCAAGGACCATCATGGCCCTCTTGTTGGTTTTATGGCCTATCATAGCAAAATGTTTGGACATGAACTACTTCCAAATTTCTAGGACTGTTGATTTGAAACTTGGTGTGCTTGTTCTCCTATAACGGTAGATGTGCATGACATGTTTTTGATGCATGCCAATGTCATCTTTTAAGCTTTATGGCCTGTCGTAGCAAAATGTTTGGACATGAACTTCTTCCGCATATCTAGGACTTTAGATTTGTTTGGTGTGCATGTTCACCAATAAGTGTAGATATGCACGAAATTTTTTTATGCATACCAATGCCCTCTCTATGGTCTACAGTCTGTCATAGCAAATTTTGCGGTGCAAACTTCTTCCATGTCTCTAAGACCATCAATTTCAATACGAAACTTTCGAAGTGTAGATGTGCATGACAGATTTGATATTTCCCCATTTCCTCTGACACGGTTGTATTACAGGGGTATTAATCTTATACAGTGATAGCCTTAGTTCTGCCAGATTTGAAAATTAATTGGAAGAAATACATGTATGCTTTGGATGACCCTCTATAAATTGTGAAAAATGGGGGGATCCATGGAAAAAAAGTGGTTGCAGAGAGTGGGGCTAATTTCCCTATGTTTCCAAAGAATCTTCTTTTCTGTAACTGCTTGTCAGATTTAAATGTGATTTGCCATAGATGTTTTTTGGATAGCCTTTTGACAAAAATTATGAAATCTGAACAGAACATTACTTGAGGGCAAAGTTTTTTCTCAATTTTTATCTGACACATAACACCAGCTATGTGCTTTGAAACAAATGAAGATTTTTAATAAATAAATTGGTTTTCAATCAACACTTGCTTTCGATAGTATCACTTTCAGTAAATGAACTTTTTATTGAACCCATTTCAATGGGTCCTGTTGTCATGGACTGGTCTATTTCTTTTATACTCGGGTAAAGTTGTGCTGTAGCATTGAGGGGGTATAATGAAATGCTCAAAATGCGTGTTTCTGGTACAATCATAAGAGCAAACATGACTCATCAAAATCATAATGTTTTTTATGAATGGCCAAATCTCTACAATATTGATATTGGCATGTCTTTAATCTGAATTTAATCTTATCCCTGTCTAAACCGTGCATACTGTTGAGAGGTCTGTGTGAGCAGTTATCTGAATTAATTAACTGATGTTAAAAAAGACGTGTCTCTGGATGCTTGATTTGATTTACAGTTCTAAGGCTGTTGGCTCATTTTCAGCAGTCTAAAAATATCGGACCTAAATGTTCAATCTATCCATGGTTCTTTGTTGTGTTTTTTTTTCCCCTCTGAATGGAGAGGGATATTGTTTTGGCATTGTCCTTCCTTCTGCCTGTCGTCATTCCTTTCATGCATCTGTTTGTCCTTTCAGAGCAATAACTCCTTTAAAAGTGTTTGCATGGATTTAGTTGTAACTTGAAGATAAAAATAGGGGAAATGATATGTGTTAATTGCCATTGTAATTTACAAATTTGTAGCTGAGTTACAGCCCTTTGTTTTACAAATGCAGGCAATTTGTCCGTCTTGAGCCATATATCCATAGTGAATCCATGGATTAAGTTGTAACATAGTGGGATTGTAAATGATAATAGGGGATTGATGCATGTTGATTGCTGGTATAATTAACACTCAAAACTGAGTTATAGCCCTTTGATTTTTCACAAATGTAAGCAGTAGGTCCACCTACAGTTGCTATTCTGTAGTGCTTTGTTACAGCTGATTGAAACTTTGCATGCTTGTTTGTAACAATGGGAAAAACTTGAAGAATCATAAGGACTCCCATATTTCTTAATCCTTCAATGTTATCTTGAATAATATGTTTGTTTTATGTATAAGCACAAAAAACAAACATGTTTTCTTTGACATTTTGTAAATGTACATGTTCAGTTAATCTGTAGATCTATTCATCCGTCACCTCCTTACTGCAACTTCCAGATGTAACTTATCTTCTGCGGAGGATGTAAATTTTCCTAAATTTATTAGTTCTTAGTAGGTCTTTGGAAAATACTAGTTCTTAACTTTGATTTGATTTGTTCAGGTCATATTTTAGAGGCTACAGTTTTTGACACAGCTTGGGACCTTTAAAAAGAGCTGGCATGTGCATTGTCCTATGTCAAATGTTTGTGAGCTCTGGTGGTGATGGTGGTGGTGGTGATCAATTCAAAGAATTTGCTTGTTCTTAATAGATAGGTTGAAGATGATGATAAGATGAACCCTATTGCTCTTGTGCTCACTAGGTCAAAGGTCAAGCTTTCTGATCAACAACATAAGAACAGCTGAACCTTGGACTCTGAAACTGAGACTATGTGACTGGGCATGATAAGTTGATTTTGTTGCAGTAAGTGTAAGATCAAGATCACAAGGAACTTGGCTTAAATAGTTTTTAATCAGTAAGTCAAATCTTTAAAATTTTTCTGATGGTTGTGCATTGTGAGTAGACCAATCATTTTTAGCCTTCTTAGTCGAAAGCCAAGCTCAGAGGGGCTCATTTTAAAGTCAAAGAAGGCAAGGGGAGAGAGTATAAAATATCACTTGGCTATACAATCCTTGCCCCAGAATTTTCAATGAATTACAAATGTATAATGATCATTTTAAAGAATTTCAATATGTAATATGCAGACATTTTGCAGTCTCCAATTTTGACCAGTGTTCAAAATTATTAGCAACAGGGAAAACAACTAACAGGTTAGAAATCACTCCTATTATGACTCTGATAGCCTGTAGTGATAAAGAATCAAACATGAAAGTATGGATGTATTAATTGTACAAATGTTATGGCAAAATGAAATCCTATTCTTTGATGTTAAAATATTTCTAAATGTGAATAATGTTAATTACCAGTACATGGAGCAATTAGAAAATCCATTAGGACTTGTTGTCATAAACCTCTCCCATACTGTTCATTGTTTAGCAGTGTTCATTTAATATTTCTATGTAAATACAGTCAAATGAAAAATTAAATCCTAATGATTTTAGACATTGCAGTTTGATTCTTCATAGAAATATTATCGATGAACCAGACAAGAAATTTACTTCACAGAACTTGGACTTAGAAAAAAGTCTTTGTTGTGCATAAAGAGTGAGTAATTTATTTTGTTTATCTTAGTTTATAAATGAGAAATTTCCCATAATTATATAAACGTGTATCAATTGAATATTGCATGATAATTGAAGAAAAATTTCATGGATCTAAATCATTCAGATTCTTGTATTCAGACCAGCTTACCATATGTTCAGGATTGTTCACTTACTTGTAGTATTCAGAATAGATCACCATGTATTCAGAACAGCTCACCATATGTTCAGGATTGTTCACTTAGTATTCAGAATAGATCACCATGTATTCAGAACAGCTCACCACATGTTCAGGATTGTTCACTTAGTATTCAGAATAGATCACCATGTATTCAGAACAGCTCACCATATGTTCAGGATTGTTCACGTAGTATTCAGAATAGATCATCATGTATTAAGAAAAGCTCATCAGGCATTCAGAATGGCTTATCATTTATTCATACAACCACATTATATTTAGAACAGGTTACCTTATTAACAGAACAACTAACTTATGCAAAACAGTAACTGATGTGTGTAAAGTGGTGTATCTGTTCTAGAGTTAGTGTAAGCTGTTCTTAATACAAGGTTAGCTGTTCTGTCAATCATTTGATCTGTTCTGTATTCCAGGTGACTGTTCAGTACATCTGTTTCATGTTATGAAACTGATAAAGGTAAGCTATTTTGAGTAGCATTTGATCATCTCCAAAATGAAGAGTTAAGATCAGGTTGTACATTTTTGAAAACTAGCTGAGTTGGTCATTTGGTCATTAGACATGGTCATCTGTTTTGAAAACTGGTTGAGGTAATTTAAGCTGTGACCATAAGTTGATTTGTTCAGAAAATAATAAGCTGATCTGAGCACATTGTACAAACTTGTGTTCATTCTGAATACCAGGTGTTCTAAAAATTCATGTAAATGTTCTGAATCACAGGTAAGCTTTGAAATCACCAAAGACCTTCTCTGAACACTAATATGTTGTGAACAGTGAGCTTTTGTGAACACAGGATAAACATCCTGTAAATACTGCGAACCACTTGTGAGTAGCTTTGTTTACAGAAGAGTTTTCCCAAATATCAAATTGTAATTACTCCCCAAAACATGAAGTCTTCAGAATATTATGGGTTGAAGTCTGCATGGAACTCAGCCACCGATGCACAGCAAAGCATCAGCTGACCTGTTCCCTTAGTGCACTGTGACAAATTATATTGCTGGGTTATGACTTTTAAAATTGGTTCCATTACCAGCTTCTAACAGCTTGGATAACCAGTCAAGATTGTTTGAACTGTCATTGATTAGAACTGGTGTTTCAATCACAGGTAGGAATAACATTAAGATTTGAATTGATCAGTAAATAGGCTGTGGAAGTGATTTCAATTCATGAAACTAATCAGTCACAGATCTACATAGACTAATGTCTGACATAAACCATGTGACTGAAATTACAATTTTTTAATCTGGATCAAAGTGTTTTGAAAAATACATGCATTTTATTTCCAGATAAAGTTATGACAGTGTTTTTTTTTTGGGGAACAAAAAAGACCTTTTTTTGGAAGACCTGTTTTTGTTTTAAATTTGGTTTGTATTGTATTATTTAAAAAATATTAAATGGATGTTAAGTTGCAGTATAGTGTTATGGTTAAATTTTACATGCTGCTCATTTCTACAATTTGTTAGGAATAAAATGGATTCATGAATATTTACCTCATATATTTCTACAGAGCAGATACATGTTTTTTCGTAAGTAGTATTAATTACGTAACTGAAAAACAATCTGTTGTTATTGAATGAGAAACTTAACCTATGCTTACCTAAACAGTGATTTAACAACATACGGAATCATATTTTGTCCAGTCACTGCAGTTTATTTCAATTTCATGAGCTTATTTAATTGATTGATGTTAGTCAGTATACAAAATATAACTGCAATGTTTATTAGTATGTATTGATGAAATCAATTGTGCCCCTCCAGACCAATTTAATTTCATTAATAGATACTAATATACATTTACCTATACTTACTTTCATTCTTATTTTATTCACATAAAATACAGGTGTATAATGGACCTCTAGAGTTTGAAACTCGGTGAGATGTTGTGGCAGTCAGTTCCAAAACCTACAATTGCTTTAGCACTCCAGATTTGAGTCTGAATTATCCGATGAAAAAAAAGCTTGCTGCTTTATAGAAAGTTTTCATCTGAATTCAAAATTTCTATGATTCTGTTTTGGGTATAATATATCTTATCGATTTAAACTAGTTCAATCATTTTAAACTCTAGAGTGATGGTTGCCATTTCCAACATTTCAACATAAACTTTCAAATTAATTGCTTCTCTATTGAAATTTTATCACCAATTGCAGTATGCCCTTTTTGAATATGGTCAAAACTTAACATTGGCTATAACTATGCCATTTCTTAATGTTTCTTTATCAAACTTTCCAGTTGTAATGCTTACAATTGTATCACTTAAGACAACACCATTTCTCAAGGGCAGATAACCCTCAAATTTATTTTTGCGATGTTATGCCCCTTTTTCAAGTTAAAATTTCTTTGTTAACCTTTTTCTTTATGTCCATGTCTCAAAAAGTGTCAAGGATATTCCATTCAAACTTCAAAGACCCCTGCAAAGATTGGTACCCATGTCCCTGGGGTCACAGTTAGCCCCACCCCCAGGGGTCACTTGATTGTGCTTATACTTATATATAGGAAAAAAACTTCTTAAGCCTAGAAATAAAATATTAACTGACATGAGATGGGTAAGTATTCCCCCCCCCACCACTGTCCCCTCTGCATGGGGACCCGCCCCCCCCCCCCAATTTTTTTTTTTTTAAGTTTTAAAACAGAGATACTTGACTCCCAATCCACCCTCAAACACACCCCCCCCCCCCCCCCACCCGGGGCCATTTTTTTTTTTTTTTTAAAAACATAGGTACTTGACTCCCAATCCACCCTCAAACACACACACCCCCCCCCCCCCGCCAATTTTTTTTAACCCCCCCCACCCACCCGGGGCCATTTTTTTTTTTTCTAAAAACAGGTACTTGACTCCCCATCCACCTTCAACACCTTCAAACCCCCCCCCCCCCCCCCCCCCACCAGTCACCCCCCCCCCCCCCCCCCCCCCCCCCCCTATTTTTTTTAAGTGGAGCATGCTGTCTGTGGACAGGTATTGTTGTACTTTGAATAGCATGCTGTCTTTTCCAGCAGGCTCTTGTTTACCTTTTTAGTTATTCTAACAGAGTACCCAAGGGCGACACAAGTGTTCCATCGAACACCCATCTAGTTCTTAATTTAATTCACCAGTTAAAATACAAGTTGTATAATGGACACTCTAGAGTTATGGAAACTTGGTGAGAATGTTTGTGGGCAGTCAAGTTCCAAAACCAGACAATTGCCTTTAGGCACTCCAGACTTATAGTCCTTGAATTGTCCAAAATGACAAAAAAGCCTTGCCAGCTCTGTAGGTCGAGGAGTTTTCATCTGAAATTCATCAAACTTAAAGATTATGTTTGTGGGTATAATATCTCATCAAAATTTGATAACTAGTTAAATCCATTTTAAGCACTCTAGAGTGATGGCCCTTGAATTATACAAAGTAGGCCAAATTATCCTTGTCTGCTCTCAAATTTGAAAACTTTATATCAGATCTTCACCAGACTTGCTAAGTATGTTTTTGGGCTTAATATCTTGTCCAATATTGAAAACCAGTTGTATCCATTTTTTGGCACTTAAGAGTTATGGCCCTTGAATGATCCAGAATTGTTTTTTTTTTAAAATTTAAGAGATTTCATTCAGTATTTATCAAACTTGATAGTGTTTAAGGGCTTAAAATCTTGGCCTAGCTCAAAAGTCAGTCAGATCTTGCCAGATGCTCCAGACTTATGGCTGTTCAGTTATCCAAAATTGGCAAAATCAGCCTTATCTGTCACTAAGTCAAAGAGTTTTTATCTGATCTTTACCAAACTTGCTGAAAATGTTTGTGAACCAAGTCCATTAACCAGTCAAACCCATCCTAGCACCACAGGGTTATGGCCCTTAAATTGTATAAAATATAACAAATAAGCCATGTCCATTCTCTAAGTAGAAAAGCTTTTGTCTGAACTTGAAATATGTACATTTATGTTGATTTTGTTTACAAGTCATTAAATATAGGTTTAAACTTAAACCACTGGTACACTTACTTACAACTACAGTCTGATGCCTTAATTATAGATAGGGCATATTTTGCAAAATCAGCAGTCCTGTTCAGTATGAAAAAATTTAATCATCCTTACTTCCCAAGGTTTATAAATAGCCATACTTTATTGTTTGCTGAACTGTAAAGACACATCCTCTTTAAATCTTGACTGGTCTATATGAATTTGAATAAAAGTCATATAAAATAAAATCTGACCTTTTTACTCCAAATCTGTAGAATTTTACAGCAATAAAGATAATGTAAGCTTTCAGAAATGACAAATTTTTATCAAGTAAATGACCATAGTAGTGTTCTTAAATAATTCAAAACTTGATTACAGTATTTGAAAAGGTGATAAGATTTTTTCCCCTTAGAATTGCATTTCAATTCTATGGTATCTTTCTTTAGTATTATCAGGACAAAAGATTGTTTTGTCAATACACTGTCATATTGTTTTGTCAATGCAGTGTCATATTGTTTCTGATTCTCACCATTGCTTTTCAGATGTCAATAATCAAAAGTGTTTTAAAGAGGCTGTACTCCAGATTTGACATAATAAAAATTTTTTTTCATAAATTATATATTTAGATGCCGTGAGATTATAACAACATAATATTTTACTTCAAAACTGATTATAAAAGTCAAAATAGAATAAAAAAAATATTTCGCTCCAGCCTGATTTCAACTCTGGACCCTCATGTTAACGAAATATTTCCGACGCTTTTACTGTCACCACTATCACCGTATGTGATATTACAGATATTTACTTTAAATCTTATACGATATAGTTATACCCTCGCGTTACGGTATAGCACTTTGAAAGGGAAAAAACTCAATTTATAATGTAATTATTTGACTTATTTTTTGTCAGTAAGTTATTTTTTAAGCATTGGCCATAAATATTACAAGAAATTTATAATACAAAAAAACTTTCTTTTTTTTTGTCATCTGGAGCACAGCCCCTTTAAGGCAAAAGTTATGATTAGGCCATGCCAACTTCTATTTTATTCTTTTATGTTCTTTTGCAGAATTTTAAGGTGTTTTGTCCAAAAAAAGAAAAAAAAGGAAAAAAAAAATATATATATATACATAGGTTTAAAGTTTGACAATCTTTTTACAGATTTTCTAAGAGGTAAAAAATGTCTTCAAGGAACCAAGTGTTTCCAGTCCGTGGCCAAAATGAAAAAAATGAGTCTTGCTTGGTAACGTCTGTAAATACGTGGGTAGAGACACAGTCAAAAACTTCAGTGGAAAAGGAATATGGAGGGACACAGTCTATATATAGCACCACAATCCAAAATGAAGAAGAGCATAGTGATAATTTGCAGAGTAAAATTTTTGACAGAGACTACTTACAGCCAGAAATCTGCAAAGATGTCTGCAAATCAACTGGTGTATATAGACAAACCAGTTCCTTTGATAGTGTTTCAGTAACATTATCAGATGATTTTAATAAGATGGAATATAGAAGGGGCAGCTTTAAGGGTCCACAAAGTCCTACAAGGATCTACACAGGGATTGGCACAGACCTTTGGCTAGTAGGTATACCAATAACCAAATATCTGAGATTGTTTTCTTTAAGGCATCTTGTTATTCTAATCCAGTATGTGTCCATATTAATAGTATCTGTAACATATCCTTCATGCTTTTCTGCAATGTCCATTGATACAGAAGAGGGAATATCCTGATAAACTTGCTGCTAAGATTTAAATTGTCAATAAAACACTTCATGCATAATGTTTTAACAATGTCTTTGCAGTGTTATTCTATGCGTGTATGGAAATGCATGTCTGAGAGTGCACAGTTCAAAGCAGTTTAATCAGTAATAAAATATTTTAATCCTTAACATGGTATAAAACATTTTTCTGTTCTAAAAGATATTTTAATGCCCCAGAAGGGAGGCATATAGTTTTTGAACTGTCCGTCGGTCAGTCCGTCTGAAAACTTTAACATTGGCAATTACTTTCTTATTAGTAAGTGGATTTACTTCATACTTGGACACAACACCCCTCTGGACAAGACCTTTCCACTGACCTAATTTGATCTTGACCTCTGATTGACCTTTACCTTGAAGATCCAATAGTCCAAAACCTTTAACATGGGCAATAACTTCTTTATTAGTTAGTGGATATACTTCATACTTGGACACAACACCCCTTTGGACAAGGCCTTCCCTCTCACTTATATTTGTTTGATCTTGACCCCTGATTGATCTTTACCTTGAAGATCCAGTTGTCCAAAAACTTTAACATTGCCCATAACTTCCTTATTTGTTAGTGGATTTACTTCATACTTGGACATAACACTCTTATGGACAAGACCTTCCCACTGACTTTAAATTATTTGACCTTGACCCCTGAATATCCAGTTGTCCAAAAACTGATATTTGGCCATACCTTCCAAATTACTAAGTGGATATACTTCATACTTAAACACAACACCCCTTTAGACAAGACCTTCCCATTGACCTAAATTTGTTTGACCTTGACCCCTGAATGACCTTCACCTTGAAGATCCAATTGTCCAAAAACTTTAACATTGCCCATAACTTCCTTTAACTTTAACTTGAACCCTGAATGACTGGTTCTCAGCTCAAAGGTCAAAGCACCACTTTTGGGGGCATTGTCATCTTACAGTGACAGTTCTTGTGGTTTTTTTTTTTACAAGTTTTTTGTTTGACTAGAGACAGAAAGAAAGTATTCGAAAGGGTAATATAATTTGACAGTCATAGAAAGTGCTGTTCTTTTCACTAAGCATGTGAAATAGATAGAAACAGTACTGATACAAATGAAACAGTACTGATACACAAATGAAACAGTACTGATACACAAATGAAACAGTACTGATACAAGATGTTTAACAATGAAAAGCTTTTATGTAAAACTGTGTTGTTTTTGCACTTACATACTGATGAGCTGTCTATTTGGGTACCTATTTAAGTAAAACAGCTTCAGAGAAAAAAAAACATGGTGGAAAATGCTAGATCTGCATGAGGCTTTAAAGACAAATCCTGTCATTTTTATTCCATTGAAAACCTGCCATTGCCTTGTGAAAGATTCTTAGAAAAAGTGAAAATTGTAAAAAAAACCCAGCAAATTACCAATAGTCTAATAGTGAACCTGATGTAATTCTGATATAATAAGAAACAGTGTTGACAGTTAATGTATGGAATATTGCATGTTTAGAGAAGATGACATAGAAAATTCTGACTAAGTTGTCACATTCTATTAATTATCTTTTATTTCTTGTATGTACAGAAATTGGTTGGATTTATTAGGTTAAAAAGATTTATTACACAATGACCTACTGTATTTGATGTAATCATGGAACCTACACCTAAAAATTGATTTTAGAAACAGAAAGTTCTTTTAGAGAGCCTTAAAAAAATGTACACAGATTCATTTCATGGTCATTGCCCCTGGAAACAGTTTATCCCATGGTTTATTAAATACAGCACATTCAGTAGCCAAAATAAAGCAACAAATCAACACAGCTCATAAAACATAACAGCTCATATTTCATGTATAGGCAATTTCTTAAAATCATGTGTCTCAAGAATGAGCCCAGATCTTCCAATGCCTTATTGAAAAGATAATACCCATGACTTATAAAATCAAAGTTCAGAAAACCCTCGCATTGATTGTCTCTGAGCATCAATCAAATTGTCTTGTAAACTAGTCACAAGCTGTTCATTTGTTTCAAAGTCTTTACTTAGTATATATGTACTGAAAATATTCATTACAGAAAAATACAGGATTTTTGTAAGCATGTGAACAAATATATATTCATTGTATGGTCAGATGGTCCAAATTTAATCAAATGAATGGACAGATAAAATTGGTATAGATTGATATATACCATGTGACAAACTGGGTCCCTATAGCAGAGGATCAGTGGTCCAGTGGTAAGAACCAGGGTGTCTCTAGAATAGGATGCTTTCTGTTTCTTGCTCTATCCTCCACAACATAAAATAGCTAACTTCTGCATGGGGCATCGGTCATATGGGCAACCGGTACCAACATAAATAAACTCTGAACAGAGAGAGAGGGCCCCTTTAATTACTTAAGTAATTTGGTTATTAGTTAATATTATCAGTTGTCATCAAATCAGAGTGAGAATTTTATAACCATTAATGTCTTCCTTCAGATATTTCAACGTCTATAAACATACATGTAAACAAAAATTTACAGAACTAACTTTACAAGTCAACAGTTAAACAGATACCATATTACTTTATTAATTCAAACTTTCTTTTTGGTGCCATGTGATAGGAGTCCAATCAACTCGATACACACTGGGCTCCCTAAATCTCTTGATTTGATTGTTAATTCAAGTGGCTAAACAAAAAGCAATAAGAATGACACAAATGAAGTTTTACCAAAAGGAATAAAATTCAGTTTTGTTTATTTATCTGATCTTCTTTATTAAATATTTCAGTCAGTCTTGCTTTAAAGTCTATAACTTTATAATCCAACAATTTATCATATGGAAATCTTAATAATTCATCCAGTGCTGTGGTTAAAAAACAAGACAGTCAATTGCTCTCTGATTAACTAGGAACAGTTAATATATTTTCATTTTTAAAAACAGCCATAAACATTAATGTTTTTTTGACCATGTGGCTCTGTGCATGACATCACCTCAACGATGAAAAATTAAAAAGTCAAAAGTCATTAATTTTTCAAACTAAATTGGAAGCATGTTTTTAATTTGGTTATTAGCATAGTTGTAATGCATACCAGTATTCGGTTAGAAGCATAATTGTAACACATACCGGAATTTGGTTAGAAGCATAGTTATAACACATACTGGTATTTGGTTAGAAAAATAGTTCTTATACATACCAGTTTTTGGTTAGAAGCATAGTTGTAACACATACCAGACTTTGGTTAGAAGCATAATTATAACACATACTGGTATTTGGTTAGAGGCATAGTTCTTATACATACCAGTTTTTGGTTAGAAGCATAGTTGTAACACATACTGGTATTTGGTTAGAAGCATAGTTGTAACACATACCGCTATTTGGTTCGAAGCATAGTTGTAACACATACCGGTATTTGGTTAGAAGCATAGTTGTAACACATACCGGTATTTGATTAGAGGCATAGTTCTTATACATACCAGTATTTGGTTAGAAGCGTAGCTGTAATGCATACTGGTATTTGGTTAGAAGTGTACATGTAGCTGTAACACATACCAGTATTTGGTTAGAAGCATAGCTTTAACGCATACTGATATTTGGTTAGAAGCATAGCTTTAATACATACTGATATTTGGTTAGAAGCATACCTGTAACGCATACTGATATTTGGTTAGAAGTATAGTTGTAACACATACCGGTATTTGGTTAGAAGCATAGCTTTAATGCATACTGATATTTGGTTAGAAGCATAGCTTCAATGCATACTAATATTTGGTCAGAAGCATAGCTGTAACACATACCAGAATTTGGTTAGAAGCATAGTTGTAACACATACCGATATTAGGTTAGAAGGATAGCTGTAATGCATACCAGTAATAGGTAAGAAGCATAGTTGTAACACATACTGGTATTTGGTTAGAAGCATAGTTGTAAAGTCTTTAAAGTCCAGTAGTAGGGGCTTAATGTTGATATTGTTTATCATGAAAAATACATTTTCATGTTTTTGTTAGTTCTGAGAAGTCTTTTATAGGCACTGTAATATGAAGAAATATGGTAATTGTTTTAACTATTGCATCTTAATTGAAAAAAGCTCTGTTGTGTAAGCTCTATACAACAAAGCTGTCACAAAAAGAATATAATGCAGCAAAGAAAGTTGTTTGTCTACAGTTCAGTTAAAATCTATGTAACTTGGGAGTATATTTATAGTAATGATAAATGTCCAGTCAATTCTAATTTTTGTTTCAATATTAATGAGCACTGTCATTGTATATGTACCTATAGATCTGGCCAGTGGCTGATAGCTCATCCCTAGGTTATTGCAGTTTATTAATTGGATGTTTAATTATCTAAATTGATTACTGTCTACGTGTGTATTTATGACTAACCCTCTCAAGGATTTCAAATACTAACAACTGCAATTTCAAAGGGAATACAAGAGAGTGGGTTTCATGATGAAATTAAATAGTGTGATCCATTACTGACCATTTATTCAATCAGTTAAATTTTTAACTAATGACAATTGACATTCAGATGAATTATGGTAGATGTAGGCATGCTGATACATTGAAAATGTCTATGCAGTATTTGTGCATGTGTATAAAATATATTTAAGTAAATGTGGATAGAAAAAATTATAACAGTGAAGAAAAGACATCTTTAATATATATATAATATCTGGATATATAACTGGAATATTGTGACAAAGATGATTGGCAAGGTAAAATAGAAAGTTTGTCTTCTGAAGTTTTCTACCATTTCTTTGTTAAATATCAGAAATTTTATAGTCTCTGTAATATCAGAATTGTTTTACTGTCCAGTATCTATTGATGTTATGTCTAACTTTAATGTTGTTATACTTTTGTCTAATTAGCGGATTTGTTCACAGATTATATAATTATAAGAAATTAATATTTTGATATATTTTTATATAATAACAACTGTTTTTGAAAAAAAAAATCTTATAACTCTTAATTGTGTTTTATGAGAAATCTTAAAACTTATGCACTTTGTATTACTAGATATGTATTACTAGATATACAGTAGATTAGAATCATAACAGATCTTATAAAGTAAAACTTGGTTAATTCAAAGTTGCTTGGGGACGAGGTAAATCCTCAAGTTATCGAAGTCCTAGGGGTTATCCAATTATTATGTCATTCATGCCAGCGATGTGTTATAATTACTACTTTTGAAATTCCAAACAACGTATGATGAACGGCATCATTGATGCACAATATTCTTAATTATCTGGTCAATCATTTAGACAAACAAAATATTTATTTATATTCAGTTTTAATCATCAATAATGTTTTAAAAGAATCTACCTATATGAACAAATGCAGATAAAAGACATAAAATGTGAGCACATTTTAAGCAGATGTTAATGAGTTCCAGTAAATATCATCGATTATCACATTTTACTTAACATACGATGCAATAAACAATAATTAGAGAATGTACGCGTGATAAAAACACATTCTGAGCACATTTCTTTGGCAACCACAATACAAGAGTAGATTAAAAAAAGCAGTGCTACATAATATCACTTTGTTATTAACTTATTTCCTAACACACTTGAAAAAAGTTATTGGTTATCATTTCTTTTAACATTTATTTAATGTTTCGTAATGATATTATACTGAGTAAAGGAGTGCAATAAACATTAATTAACTGGTGAAAAGGACACTAATTTCAATTGCATGTACAATGACAGTAACAACAATGTAATTTTTATGACATGTTGGTGACATGACATGACATATCAATAATAATCTTGTACTATGATCTTGTATCAATAATAATCTTGTACTATGATCTTGTATCATAATAATCTTGTACTATGATCTTGTATCAATAAAAATCTTGTACTATGATCTTGTATCAATAATAATCTTGTACTATGATCTTGTATCATAATAATCTTATACTATGATCTTGTATCAATAAAAATCTTACACTATGACCTTGTATCAATAATAATATTGTACTATGATCTTGTGTCATAATAATCTTATACTATGATCTTGTATCAATAAAAAGCTTACACTATGACCTTGTATCAATAATAATATTGTACTATGATCTTGTATCAATAAAAATCTTACACTATGACCTTGTATCAATAATAATATTGTACTATGATCTTGTATCAATAAAAATCTTTCAGTATGACCTTGTATCATTAATTATCTTGTACTATGACCTTGTATCATAATAATCTTGTACTATGATCTTGTATCAATAATAATCTTGTACTATGACCTTGTATCAATAAAAATCTTGTACTGTGATCTTGTATCAATAAAAATCTTACACAATGACCTTGTATCAATAAAAATCTTGCACTGTGACCTTGTATCAATAAAAATCTTGTACTGTGATCTTGTATCAATAATAATCTTGTACTATGATATTGTATCAATAAAAATCTTACACAATGACCTTGTATCAATAAAAATCTTGCACTGTGACCTTGTATCAATAAAAATCTTACACAATGACCTTGTATCAATAAAAATCTTACACAATGACCTTGTATCAATAAAAATCTTGCACAATGACCTTGTATCAGTAAAAATCTTACACAATGACCTTGTATCAATAAAAATCTTGCAGTGTGATCTTGTATCAATAATAATCTTGTACTATGATCTTGTATCATGATACAGTAAAAACTCACGATGCGACCAACTCAATATACAGACCAACTCAATATTACGAACATTTTCTTCTGGTCCCGATTTGTTTACTATATATTCTATTGTTAGTTAAACTCAGTAATAAGACCAACTCAATATTGCGTATTGCGACCGCAATTTCCGGTCCCGAATGAAAATACAAACCTTTTTTGAACTCGAAATTACGACCGCGACCAGAACGTAACAAAACGGGCAGCTGTTGACTTTAGCTATTTATTAAAGGTCGAGGTCGGCAAACTTGTTTACACAAACATGTACATAATTGGCACCTCGTGTTAATCGGTGTTAATTGATAATTTGACAGGTCAAAAGGATCCAGGTGTGGATAATTTACTTTAAGGTTGGTAGTTATCGGTTTAATTGTTTATGACACCCTTATTAGAGTAGACTGCGGCTTACTGCACGATAAATTTTCTATTGTTATAGTCACTAATTGATGCGCAATTGAATTAACGCAACACTAAAATCCAAAATTTTGTGAGATTTACGTATCACTTTACATTTTTATTTTGATTGATACATATTGAACAAGTTGATCCGAGCAAAAGTTACCTAACAGACTGAAAGAAAAGTATAGCCAAACAATAATTTTTGCAATTTATATAGATTTAACCATATATTGACCATTATTCTGATCAAATCAGTAAGGACAAATAAAACAAATAAGTTATGCTCAGTGACACTACAATTGACGCAAAACACACACTGGGTCGATAAATCTACCATACACCTTCATGTCATCATCTGAACTCAATTTTAGGACCAACTCAATATTAAGACCACTTATTGCTGGTCCCAGAGGTGGTCTCATTTTTGAGGTTTTACTGTAATCTTATACTATGATCTTGTACCAATAAAAATCTTACACTATGACCTTGTATCAATAATAATATTGTACTATGATCTTGTATTATAATAATCTTACACTATGATCTTGTATCATAACTATGATTTTGTATTTTGAGAAATCACAGTCATATTATGATCTTTTATCATAAATATTCTTCTGATATGATCTTGTGTCATGCCTCTGTTTATGCCAGGTTCAAAACTTGGACACAGGAAATAAATGATGGTTTGAAGGTCACAGAAGAAGTGAATTTATTCAATATGTAAGCCCAGATTTTGGTATCAATAATCAGGAAAATTGGAGCAGTATTCATCTAAAATATGATTTTTAATATGAAGAAATTTTGATATTCATTTTCACATAACTAAGCCACCAGGTTAAATGTAATGCAAAATTTCAGCACTGCTCGGGGAGTGACATAACTTTATTTTATACATCTCGTTTGTTACTGTCATGACATGTATGAAGTCACATGTTCTGTTTGTTACTGTCATGACATGTATGAAGAAATCACATGTTTTGTTTGTAACTGTCATGACATGTATGAAGTCACATGTTCTGTTTGTTACTGTCATGACATGTGTGAAGTCACATGTTCTGTTTGTTACTGTCATGACATGTGTGAAGTCACATGTTCTGTTTGTTACTGTCATGACATGTATGAAGTCACATGTTCTGTTTGTTACTGTCATGACATGTTTGAAGTCACATGTTCTGTTTGTTACTGTCATGACATGAATGAAGTCACATGTTCTGTTTGTTACTGTCATAACATGTTTGAAGTCACATTTTCTGTTTGTTACTGTCGTGACATGTATGAAGTCACATGTTCTGTTTGTTACTGTCATGACATGTATGAAGTCACATGTTCAGTTTATTACTGTCATGACATGTATGAAGTCTCATGTTCTGTTTGTTACTGTTGTGACATGTATGAAGTCACATGTTCTGTTACTTTATTTTTTCATCTGTTTCCACAGCTGCAATGTTACTACTATACAACTCATTGTGTTAGTTTATCCTATTCAGCTTTGACTGTTACAGGGAGTTGTATTCAATAAAACCAGTTAATTGTACAATTGCATTTCTCATAGTATGCATCCTTTTGACCTAGCAGAAGTACAAAAAAAGAAGAACAGTTAACTTGTACACCAGAGCTTTGTTCAGTTGCAATTTGCTTGATAGAGACTTGACTGTATTTATTCCTAAAAGCTTTCATAAGTTAAAATATAGACTTTACATAAGAATTAACAGTCTATTTTTGATGTCATGCATATGAGAGAATGGGTTTTGATATTTGATTGAATGGGCAAAGCTGAGAAATATCTTGCTAAATTTGGAAGTTTCTCTTCAAGAAATAAATAATATATTTATACACTACAACTGAATTATATTCTGGAAATCAGAAAAATTTTAAGAACTATTTTGAGGTTCAGGAAATCCATTCATCTTATATTTTCTCTTGCACAGATGAATTGTCCAGTTTTTGGCAATGACATGATATCATAGGGTGTATTATAGTTCCTTCAAACAAGACCTTTCTCGGAAGCTGGCAGAATGTTGGTGATTACTATAAATAGTACTGGGGAGGGAGCATACCTGAACCTGAAATGAACATGCAAATACAGCATGACCTGTTTTTATTCTTGGCTTTCATAACTGTGAGAAACAAGCCATTGACTAGTTAAAGCCAAAGTACCATTCTTTGAATGATAGATGTTTGTGATAAAAATTATTCTTGTTTTTTTCTTTTTTTTTTGTAGAACTTCATTTTTTATTGTATCCTAACTTGTGTTTACAGCAACAAGGACCTGAAAATGTTTCTGTATAAAACTGTTTTGATATTTGAATATGATTTGTTTGGATGCATTTTGTTTTAAAGTTATGTATAAAAAGGCAAATTTATTTCAGATAATCCGTGATGACCTGGTTGCAGACCTACGGTATCAGTTACAGTTGAATCCTGAACGCATCAGTGTAACAGACAATGCTGGGAACACACCAGTGCATGTTGCTGCAAAATACAACAGAGTTAGGTCCCTTGCTGTGCTCTTGGAATTTAAAGCAGGTATGTTGGGAGATTCTTTTGGTTCTCTAAGGTATGAAATGCTTGTTCAATTGAGTTAGGTCCCTTGTAGAATACTGGGAGATTGTTTGGGTCCTTTAATTCATAAATTGCTCTAAAGTTTGATCTGGTATGTTGGTGATCATTTTTTTACCTTTTAAGTGTGTGATGTGCTGACAGTAAAATCAGGTCCTATGTGCATTTTGATTCTAAAGCTAGTATGTTTGGGGTGATCCTCTTGGTTTTTGGAAGAAATCTTACTAAACAGTGGAGGGAGGTCCATTGCAGTAATTTTATAATCAGTTTTTTTTGTAAATGTTTTTTGAAAGCATAAACTGCCTGATTTGTATTTAAAACAGAGTTATATGTGTTATGTCACTTGCAAAAGTATTGGCAAAGTCAGAAATTTTATAGTAAAAGACCGACAAGAAAAAAGATTACATTTGCACAAACTACACAGTCTTAGTTCAACTTCAGAAACCTTAATATACTGATCTGTTTCTTAGGACTACATATTTAGATTTGCAAACATAAAAAAATTTATTTCCATCATGGTTTTATCATGATTTTTTTTAAGGTGATTTTGTTTTTCTTTTTCGAAATTAACATGATAGAGTGTGATCTCAGAATAGACTTAGGAGTTCAAGTGGTGCAAAAAGGAAATGATACCAAAAAAATTCAAATGCAAAGTGTTAATTGCTCACCCAAGCTCATGAAGCTTTTGGGACTGTCATGTTTATTATCTTGTAGCTCTTTATGTTTTTGAATACTTTTCCTTGCAGTTGATTAAGACCAAATTTAGTGTTCTTTTTTATAGTTACACTTGTGAATGGTCTTCTCTGTAAAACACATCGTCAGGTGCATTATGACCAGAGTTATGTCCCTTGCTGCTGTTATTATTGAATTAAAGCTGGTAGGTTTAGAGTTCCTGATGCTTGCATTAGTAGTCAGGAAATGAAATTGTTATTTGCATTGTGTGGATATCTGTTATTCAACTTGTCCAAACTGTGAATCTAAGATCGTGAATGTTTTGCTTTGCCAAGGTTTTGTTTAAGTTAAATGCACTCTGTTAACTTAAAAATAAAAGAGTGATTTACTAAAATCCCAGATATTTCCACCTTGCAAAAATGACCACTTCTACAATAGGTCTTCTTGCTTTATTTCAGTGCTCAAAATTCATTTTATTTCAAGGATTATTGATCTTTAATATGCTTGAATATGCATTTACTGATGACTTTATTTATCCAATCAGCACTTTATTGTACAGAACGGTGAAGAGCAATTACCATAGGACAATAATTTAACTTGAATTATTTTTGATCCTGTGTGTCATGTTTTAATACCCATTAGCAGTTATTTTTGTTTCAATAAAGTGGACTAGTCCCAAGAGGCTAATAAACTATTTGAAGAGGTCTCAACAGAATTGTGTAGGAATGTAGTAACCAGTAAACAATCATGTAAATATAAAATTAACTAAGTGGGGTTTTTTTATAATCTGCTATTTAAATCATAGGTCTGAAAATTTTCATGTACATACATGACATTATGTTGTTTGTTTTCATTTTCAAGTTTTATTGAAATTTTTCAAATTTAATTGTAATAAAAACATAGGACATGGTCTTACATTATGTTTTTATTTCGATATATTCACAACAATTAATTGTGGCAACTGCATTAGAAATAATTTCTTTTTTTTTTTTTTTTTTTTTTTTTTATATATAAGGCCACGACTTTTTTATTTATTGGTTTACAAAATTTTTTCAGAAAATGGTCCGTTGGGCGGTCGAAAAAAAAAAAAAAAAAAAGAACATTTTCAGTTGAAACAACATGTGTTAATTTCTTCAGATATTAAGACATTAACAAAAAAAAAGTATACCCTTATTCTTTTAAAACAGATAAAGCTAACTCGTCAAATGTATTACAAAAATTTAGTATCTTTTTCACCAACGAAATATCTGAATGCAAGAGGGGAGGAGTGTACAGTACTGCTCCCGCGATGTACATTTTTCTCTTTAACTCCGCGGATATAAGGATGAAAATCGCGGAGAAACTTTGAGGAACTTCCTAAATCGTGGAGGCGTCGCAGAGACGTTTTTTGTCTGAAAAATGATGGAATTTACTGTGAAATCAATCCTCCGCGAATCTCCGCGATTTGTTTATGCATTCAGTTGACTATATTGTTTATTTTCTAGTGAATTTTCATATTTACTTACTCTTTTTACCTTCATGTTTTAGGATGCTTTATATTTTTATTCGTTACAATGTTTTTTACAAATGACTGAAAAATTCACGATATCATATGTTGGTCTCATGACCTATGATCTGTACACGCATACAATATTGTGTCAATCGTTAATTGGTTCCTAAATATAAGATATGACCTTTTACATTGAGCAACAGTAATTTTCCATAAATGGTTTTCACATTACGTCACTTTACAAGCTTCAGACACCGTGTGCTCTTTAGAGCGGGAAATGTACCATGCTTTTTCCGTGAAAACCGATTTTTTAGTGATGTTATGTGAATAAGATATTTAATATCTTTGACATATATCTGGACTTTTTTTATTTAGACAATGTTAGATTTGTTCACTGAACAAGTTTGGTTTTGTACGACTCAATCTTTAATACTGAATGCGTGAAATGAGGGTATTTGTAGAAAAGAAACACAGCCGATTATGAATAGATTTACACACCTACCTGACAGCTTGTTAATTAACTTTAATTTCTGCAACTTTTTTAATCGGTGCCGCGCTTGCGTTAATCCACTCGCAAATAAATTATAAATGATAATCAAACTGCGAAAAGTTAATACATCTAATTTAAACACTCAAAATTCGAACAAATGGGCTCTAATTCTGATGCAATTGTGTACGAACGCTCCTATTTGTTTACACAAAGAATGACATTTCAAAGCAATTGCTTCACTAAACAGCTGATCACATTTTCAGAAAATGACTTGACCGGTTTACAATCAACACGTGTTAAACTGCTTTCCAATTTTTTGGAAATCATGAACTCTGCTGCGACATCTGTATCGTCTAGGTGCTTGGCAAAAATTATTGATCGGTTTTGCTATATAATAACAAGCGTTCGAAAAATTCAAAAACGAAAGTATACAATGACAGTTTCATTATTGTCATTACGTACTGTATGTTCTTGATTAAAGCATTTTAAGTGTATACATTTTATGATTATTTTTTCACACCTTCAAATGGGAAAATAATTTGTCAAAACTCTGGTGATGAAACATTAGCATATTCGCGTAGAATCTTTACGGTAACGCTCTAAAACTTAAAAATGCGGAGATTGTGTGTAAACTTAATTCGCGGAGATTATGAGCGCTTTTCAAGGAGAAACTCGCGGATTTCGGAGGTTTGCGTCAACCGCGATCGAGGAGGAAGCACAAAATTTGTACACATCGCGGGAGCTGTACTGTAGTAACTCCTTTTTCTGAAAATGGCAATGACCCCCAAAAGTGATCATTTTTTACGACATTGCTCTTCTGGTATTATTTATTTTAAAAATTAAATGGTTATTCGTGTTTTATATTGTTAAATGGCATTCGTATTTACTCACTTTTATTTGCATTCGAACTCGAAGTGACTTTTTTTTTTATTGTTTTCTTCCCTTTTCTGAGTGGTCGGAAATGAAACATATAAAAAAAGGACGATTTTCTGATTTTATTTTTTTTCCACTTTCCAAGAAATTAGGGTCGGCGGTTTTGTAAACCAATATATTAAAAAATCGTGGCCTAAATAAAACTTACCCCTAGAGATTATAATGACATACCAAATTGAAAGAGAAAATATGCGACATCAAAAACAGATTAATTCTGATATGCAATGACAGTTTAGATGCTACAGAAATTACAGATGTTTGTGATGGGAAAATAAGTGTTTGAATAAAAACTTGCAATAATGGTGAACCCAAAGAATTTGACCAAGTGTACATTTCATATTAGATACGAGTGTTTTCTCTTGACAGAGATTGATTTCACATATTTCACTATTACATTTAATCTATATAGACACTATTGACATGAATATTCATTCGGTCATGCAACTGACTCACAACTGTAACATGCTGTTTTGATTCGGCAAAATACTCCTTTAATAAGTGTGTATGACAATGATTTACAAGATCAAAGGAGCATCTTAATAATTTCTTTTTCCCTATTTTGAGCACATCATGTTATCTTGCTGGTTGTCTTTCTGTCTTATTCTTAACCCTTCCCATGAAATGCAAAAGGTTTCAGTAATTTTTTAGACTAAATTTTGACTTGTTTCTCTTGGCTTTTCAGAAAGCAGTTCAAAAGTCACATTGTGACATCCAACACCAGTTTTGAAGATTTCTCATGAATTTATTGGATACTGTTTATCATCTTCCAAATCACAACATCTGACATCTGAGGTGCTTTCCCTTCATTTCAATGATACTTCAGACTGGTGACATTAGGGTCACATCTGCATAATCTTGAAATACCTCAACCTCATTTGCATCTGTTCACTTATCTTTCTCAGATACAAATGTGACAGGGCCTTATGATATGTACCCACTTCATCTGGCAGCAAAGTACAATTCTGTTGAAGCCGCCAAGTACCTGTTGCAACATGGAGCGGATATAATGTGCCGTGACTGTAAACAGAAAACACCGCTACATCATGCTGCCAGGAAAGGCCATGTTGGTATGGTTGAGGTAAGAAAGCAAAAAATGTTATAAAATGATGTTTTTGTTTCATTATACCCCCACCACGAATGGGGGCTGGGGGGGTATACTGGAATCGCTTTGTCGTGTCCATCGGTCAGTCGGTCGGTTGGTCCGTCTCCACCTTGCCCACTCAATAAATCATAAACTAATGGAAGGATTTTCTTCAAACTTGGCTCTGATGTTAACTTCAACATGGAAATGTGCAGAACCCATGATGCCCTTGTGTCAGGTCAAGGTCAAGATCACACTGGAAGGTCAGATAATTTTCGTGTCTGCTCTGTAAATCCTGTACACCTTGAAGGATTTTCTTCAAACTTGGCTCAAATATTCACTTCATGATAGCAATGTGCACAAGGTCACACTTGAAGGTAAAATTTTTAACAAAGAATTATAAGACAAGGATTTCCTTCTAACTTTGCTCAAATGTTCATCTCAACAAGGCAATGTGCATAACCCATATTGCTCTTGTGTCGGCACAGGGTCAAGGTCACACTGGAAAGTCAGATAATTTTCGTGTCTGCTCTGTAAATCCTATACACTTTGAAGGATTTTCTTCAAACTTAGCTTAAATGTTCACCTCATGATAGCAATGTGCAGAACCCATGTTGACCTTGTACCAGCTCAAAGTCAAGGTCACACTTGAAGGTAAAATTTTTAACAATGAATTATAAGACAAGGATTTCCTTCTAACTTTGCTGAAATGTTCATCTCAACAAGGCAATGTGCATAACTCATATTGCTCTTGTGTCAGCTCAAGGTCAAGGTCACACTGGAAGGTCAAATATCTGACAATTAAATAAAGACAATGTGTCTTGTTTCCTCTGTGAATTCTTTACCCCTTGAAAGATTTTGTTCTTACTTGGCTCAAATATTCAACTCAAAAAGGCAATGTGCAGAACCCACATTGCCCTTGTGTCAGGTCAAGGTCATATCGGAAGGTCAGATAATTTTCGTGTCCGCTCTGAAAATTTTATACTCTTTGAAGGATTTTCTTTAAACTTGGCTCAAATGTTCACCTCATGACAGCAATGTGCAGAACCCATGTTGACCTTGTACTAGCTTTAAGGTCAAGGTCACACTTGAAGATCAAATATTTGACAATGAATTATAAGACAAGGATTTTCTTCTAACTTCGCCCAAATGTTCATCTCAACAAGACAATGTGCATAACCCATATTGCCCTTGTGTCAGCTCATAGTCAAGTGGAAAGTCAGACAATTTTTTTGTCTGCGTTTTAAATCCTATACCCCTTGAATGATTTTATTCAAACTTTGCTCAAATGTTTCCCTAATGAAGAGAATATACAAACTGGTGTTGAATTTGTGTTGCCCTTGTACTAGCTCATGGTCAAGGTCACACTTGAAAGTCAAATATTAGACAATCAAATTAAGATGTTGACTTTTTCTGTACGGAAAATTGCCAGTATTATATTCCTATATGTACAATTGGAGCGGGGTTAGTGTTATCCGATATTATGTAATGCTATGTTTTGATTGGCTGTTAGAAGATCCGATTATTGCCGAAGCATTACGTATTTTTACGATGTACTACCTGTTGAATCAATTTGCGAAGTTGTGTTATTCCGGAAATCCTCGGACAGAATTACGGACAGAATCACGTGACTGTCTGGTAATATTGTGTAGGAACATTGAATGTTATTGCTTTGAAATCTATTAATAGTAACAAGTAACTGATTAGAGATACAGGTAACTTTTTGAAGGCTGGCAAAAATATGGCGGTTGATAAAAATGCAAAACATAGTAATTTTGTAATTACAGTTACAGTCATTTTTCTTCACAATTCAATATTTTATATCATTTAAAAGGTCTTTAAACTCATATTTTAGATATATAAAAATGATTTTCAAAACTGTTCACTTTCTTGTTTGTAAATGGTTAAACTTAGTGCAGCTAAGCTGCTAGACAGGTATAAATTAATTTAGTTTTCTTTTTTAAAAGCAAAAATTCAAAATCTGCTTATATTTTCAAAATATGAATTTAAAGAGCTTTCAAATGATGTAAAATGATACAATGTTTATGTTTGATGTTTTTAAATAATGAATTCGGCTCACTAAGAAAAAATACATCTAAAGTTAAAAATTCTGTCTGGTTCCCGGTGGTACTTTGCTACGACAGTGACTGTTCCTCACCTGGTCTTTAATATGTTGAATTATATCAAAGTAATCAAAGCATGGTCATAGTTTATTATCATAATTGATATTACAAGTATATATTTGTTATTCTATTCAAGCACGTTTGTTATTCTGTTCAAGCATGTTATTCCATGAAATTCATGTTATTTTGTTACTTAACAAAACAAACACTGTTCCAGTATATAATTATCACCAGTAAACATCAAGAGGATATATGGAATAAAAGGTGAACAACATAGGTTGTTGTGTTCTCAAAAATGGGCATTACTTAGTTACAATTTGTCTGAACAGACAGGTCTTCATTAAAGTATATCTAATTTTTTTTTTAAGCAAAAAAATTGCTGTAGCTTAAGGTTCCTAAAATACGTAAACCGACACTCAAATGGTCAGTCATTTAATTTTTCTGTTCTTACTTGGTTCATGATATTTTTATTTTAGCTGTTTTGTAAATATGCAATCATTATTCTGATTGATGATCAAATGTTAATATTCCGTGAAGTGTTGTCTTTTTTTCCTCATCATAAACACAACTATTTCTGCCCACAAAAGTTATTCCCTTTTCCATATATTCAAATATCAAGTCACCTTCTATCAATGACATTGGGGGTATGAATCGCATTCAGCGGTAGTTCTAGTTCTGCCTACATTGTATTTTAAGCCTGTTTACTTTGTTGACATCTGTTATTGACAAGGCACCTGTGTGTATTATGTTTTTATGTGAATTCTAATTTTTTTCTCAGTTCATATGCTAAAAATGCACCATATGTTATCTTAATCATTAGTCTAATCTTATTTTTACATTATTCTTTCAATTCTATATTGCTAATTACCAGGTTGGTCTGACAGAGCGTAGAAATGTAGGACATTCCCGATAGCTTTTGATGGATCTACTGAAGTAAGGTCCTTTCGTTTTGTCCTGATACAAAATCCCTTGAAGTACAGTGATTTTACAAATGACTGTTACAAAAGTCTAATGTTATATCTTTATTACATGAGTGGTATTGGCATAAATAAATTCATCTATAGTTTTAACAAGCAGTGCAGGGTGAACTGAGTACGGGGCTGTCATCTTGATATATATATATGAGTATTTAATGATTAGATATTAGAAAATATTTACTGAACTAGTCACTTATGTTTAATGAATACAGCTGAAATCATGTCCAACAAGCATGTATTAATTTGGTGATTTGACAGGTTTTGCTGTGACAGGCATTGTGTGGTCATACTTTTGATGTTGCTGAATACTTATTTCAGATATTATAATGACACGCCTTCATTTTGCAAGGTGTGTCTGTAACTTGAATGTCTTTATATAGGTCAGTTGACAAGCATATGTACTGAAATGTCACAATCCCAACCCAAAAATGACAGATGTAAACACTGCGAGCACATTTTTCTCCAGTAACAATACTATTTTAGAAGTTCGTGTGTCAGAAGTCCAAGCAACAGTACAGCAAAATGTAAAACCCAGCTACTCACAAGAATTAAAAAGAACAAGTATAGTTAATAGAACGAGCATTACATAAAATGTTGATACAGATATTTCATATAATATAATTATGTAAATGTTTACAGCGTGTTTTGTACAAAATTTCATAAGCTGAAACATTGCTAAGAAATAAGTAGTCACTTAAGTTTTGTGTAGATGCATGGTGCAATCAACTCTTAATTATATTGAAAATAGAGTTAATGAAAACAGAAAGAGAATAATGAAGTTTTCTTTGCTGAGGTCCATATACATAGTCATGTACATACATTCTTAATGAGAATTTTAAACAGTATTGCAAAGAATTGCACATAATGTAATATGAAAGTATTGACTGATAATTTAATTTTTTAAGGCAGTAAAGATATTTAAAAATTATAACATTGCTTGTTATTTGTTTTATTCTTCAAAGACAATTTATAAGTTCTTAAAAATTCACATATATTCAATATAATTTAATAATTTGTTGATTAATGGAAATTCTGTGTTGATAATTATGAGAGACATCTTTGATAATGATTAATTGAATAAGTATTTAATCGGCCCAACACTTAGTCTAACGTTTATATCTGTATTCTTTGCAGATTGACAAAACAAATCCTTGTGGCTAACTGACACACTCTTGCATGAGACCCACTAACTCGAAAAGTCATTCTCCCTAACCTAGGTAATAAATGGAACAAGTTTTCTCAAGGGGCCTAAATGAGACATAGGTATGGACTGGAACAATTTGTTTCCTTAGGGGCCTATCTAATAGACATTATAGTGATTGAGAGAACTAAGATTATTAGTTAATTGGCTGCCATTAGTTTATTGAAGAGTGCAGTAAGCATTTAAAATTAATGGTACTTTAAGTCTTAGATGGTTGAAGTCTCTATTGCTTGCCTGAGCATGAAAGTCCCTTGGAGGGCTATTTGAAATCCTTGAGAGTTTGTCATCAACATCAGACATTTGTGCCACTTAGATCCTTGAAGTTTAGAAGTTTAATCTTATATAACTATTGGACCATATGGTCCATGAGGCATATATACAAACATATACACACAATGAACATGGCAAACAGTTAATCGAATTGCATAACTTATTTAGTTTGGAGAATGCGTATTTATGTTAAACATTGAGTTATCATTTGTATATTTTCTAAATCCTAAATAAATTCATTTAACATAAACACCAGCTTCATTCTTACCAAAACGAAACATAAGAACATTATTGATAGAGAGCAGATAATTGATAAATAAAAAACTAAAATGATGGTTTAACTATCCAGTATCTTGCACTCTTTCAACCCAAAAGGTGAATGTGGGTTATGGTAAATATTACGAGTATTACTATGGATAATAATGAAAACAAAAATCAAGCACAAAGTGTCAACTATACTGTATCATACAAATATATATGAAGATACTAGTTATTCACATGTAGTCTGTTCTTTTCTAAGTTCAGAAGCATGATATATGTATTTACCTAAATTTCGTAAAATATTTTCATTTTCTGTATTTAGCAAATTTCAGAACATTTCCATATTCAGATCGCTAGTATGTATAATAGGAATGAACTGGTATCTTAAATTGTCATATAATTGACATTCTGACACAAAGTGATATTCATCCTCTAGCCTTTTACAAACAGTACATTTTCTATAATGTAAAGGTGTTCTAATTGGTTTGGTCCACCTACCAGTTTCAGTATATAATCTGTGTGATGACATTCTTAGCTTAGTAAGCATATTATGAGATTTGTTTACACCAATAATTTCTAAAAATGGCTGAGACTGGAATATTTCAATACCTCAGTAAAACAAGGCTCAACTGTGCCAGTTCTGAACAGACTGATCATGAAGCCTCTGTTTTACATTAACTGTAAAGACAATAGCATCACCAACACTTTGTAAAAGCCACACATTATAGAAGCCTAATGAACATAATAAATGTTTAAGACATGTACACCAATTAGGTTTGTTTGGATAAATTTCCATGTCATTTTTTAACATACTATACACTTTTTTAACATATTTATTATTGTTAGAATGTACAATCTTCAGACAATATATTATTTCAATAAATAAACATCTTGTGTGAACGATACTCTACCCAACCCTCCATAGACAAAATCATTTTGGCCAGTTTTCTTTACACATAAAATTCTTTTACAAAAAGACATATGTACTCGTTCAATAGCATAACGTTGAGTAAAACCCCAAACCTCACGACCAGTAAGTCAAAATATGCATGATTAATTTGTCAAATAATTCCAATCTATGTTGGACAGTAATATTTACAAACTTGCTGAGATACTTATTCATTTGAAATATTGCCTTCATTACCTGACCTGAAAGGTTGTGTTGTGCTTCAATAAAAGACTGGCCTGTTGAGAATACAATACCCAAATAACCAAAAGTGGTGACAATTTCTATATTATATTTTTTCTTTGTATAAAAATACTGTATTGCCCTGGCTGTGCAAACATCTCTCCATTCCATATCTAACCTGTTTACCAGAAACTCTGTAATTATGTTGACTAATTCTCACCATTTATTCTCCACAATTCCTCTAAAAATAAGATTGTTTCTTCTTGATCGTGCCTCAGTATCTATGAACTTGTAAGCAAGGGTTTTCATGAATTCAGTCTGCTGGTTTGTGGTGTGGTTGATCTGACCTACATTATTGCCTGCTTTAAGAAATCATTCAGTCCTAGTTCAGTATTCCGCATAGTTTGTAGATCAGTAGCTTGCTTTGATAAGCAATATAAGGCCACTTTGATTCTCTCATTATCATTTTGTTTAGCTTGATTGTTTACAGTATTCATTAGTAATAGATGCAACTGAAACATCATTTTACAGTTATGATTTAGCTATTTTTATACATTGTACTGGTATATTGCACATTTTGTTAGAGCCCTGTTCTTTCAAAATGGCTTCTTGCAAAATATTAGGCCTCTGTCATTCTCAGATAAGCTTCTTCTTTTTCAACTGACATAAAACTAATCAGTATTTAGTATTATTTCCAAGATTTAGTCACTGTCATCACAGAAAAGACACTGCTACTGCTAGGACAGAACAGACACAGGTAGCACACAATGTGTTTTTTGTTTTTCTTTCAGATGCTGTTGTTTACAGAAGGTTGTGAAATAGACTGTAAAGATGAGGACCGTCTGACACCATTGCATGAGGCTTGCCAGTTGAAGCAGTCTGCTGTAGCTAAATATCTGGTAAGGGAAGTCTGTAAGATTTAACTTTGAAAACTCCATGTACGTGTAAGTACATTTATTACTAGAGGAGGAACATCTAGCAAGTATAGCGAATGACAGAAAACCTGGATCCTGCTCTATTCACTTACATTGACCAAGTACTTTCAGCATTCCAGTGCAGCAGATAAAAATATAATGAACACAAGTATGGTATTTATTTTGAAAATCAGGTAATACCTTTTCTTTAAACATGAACAATTTAAATCACATTACTTGCCCAGTTTTTGCTCCACCCACTCACAGTCAATACAAAAGTAATTCAACAGCATTTATTGTACACATTTCAATAATATTGTTAACAGGAAGTGATCTTCAGTATGGGAGGAGTAAAATTGATCTTTCTGTTTCATTTTCTACCTTCAGATTGACCATGGAGCAGACACTGATGCCAGAGATATTTCAGATGGTTCGCCTTTGTTATTTGCGGCCGCGGAGGGTCTCACTGACATAATTGATATTATTCTTGATAAAGGTAGGAGAGAAAACTGGAGAGAATACAAGTTGGCATTTTGGAGAAAGAAACATGTTTTAACTACAACCCATTACACATAAATAATGTATTTTAATTTTAGCTGAATCTGACATACATAAACTAAACTTGCCAGAAAACCACATGTATAGTTTTGTAATTTTTCACAGAAATGTTTTTTATGTTGTCAGGAGGTCAGGTGATCATAAATACATACTGAATTCTTACATAAATTTTTCTTTTAAAAACATTTACTCTATTATTTAGAGTTGTTTTTTTTCTAACTCTATTCAAGTTCATGACTATGTTTTGTTTATAAGTTACAATACTCGTTATGTTAGACTTAGTGTGTTCATTTTAAAAAAATACTCATAAATCTATTTGGGTATTTTTCTTATAGCTCAGAAATGGAAAGGTGTAAAGGGAAAGAATGCAGCCCTGAACCATGTGGACAATGAGGGAACAAGTGCTCTTCATCTGGCTGTACAGAATAACCAGATGGAGGTAAGTTTGGTTTGGTTTATTGGGGTTTAATGCCAGTTTAACAGCAGTGGCCATATCCCAGCTGTCAGTCAATCTAACAAGTGTTCCTGGATATCCAGTCAGTTTACTTACCAATTTCTCCACAAGTGACTGACTACTTCATCACTTGCTTCAGAGGTGAGGGTTAAATGAGCTATAGATGCATTGTCTACAATCAGTTGTCATGGAGAAATTTTGCTGGCAACGATGGGCATCGAACTGGGATCTCCAGGATTGAAAATCTGATGCTCTACCAATTGAGTTAGCCAGCCCGGAAGAATGATATAGAATTGAAGGTCAGTGGGTCAAGATCAAGTTTGCCCAGTAGGATGAAGCTTCTTAGATGCATTATTGTCAGATATCAAAATTTGTGTTGCAGCTGTTAGAATATAGGTCAGTCAGTAAGAAATAGGGTCACAGGGCAAGGTCATCTTTTTTAAAAAATGGTTAAAATGTCAGTAAATTTGAGAATTCCAGTTGCAGGGACCTATACACCTTCACAGAAAAGTCACATCAAAGTGTTATCACATTTTACTAACATAGTCAAATAAGGAACTTAAGGTCAAATGGAATATTTTTATCTTTTTACTTTTGAAGCATGTATAAAATAAATTGTGTCAGTTTGGTTGTATCTGTTTCAGGTCATAGACTTGCTGATAGCAAATGGAGCTGAAATCAACATGCAAAATGTGAGTAATTTCAAATACTGAATAGCTGACAATGAAAAACTAAATACATGTGATGTAAGTTTTTCTCTTGTCATTTGATCAATCTGTAACTTGATATAGCTATAATGAAGAACAGTCGTATAGTGGTTAGAGTCCTTGGATTCCTGACCCAGAGGTCTATGGTTGAATCCCTACAGAGGTGAAAGTATTCAGTAACTTACACATTCTATACTGTCAGTGTGTGTACTAGTTTAAACCCAACAGACAGTCATCAAGTCAGATAAATATAATTTAAGTGGCAAGAACTTGTTTGATTTGTACTAATTGAAATAATGTAGATAAGCTTAAACTAAACTAGACTTACTATATATAAGGTTCAGAGAAACCCACTTTTGGAAATTCAAGTAAGAATAAGCCATGGCGTTTAACTCTCAGAGATCCCTGAGTGTAAACATTTGCTCCATTACAACTTGAACACTGATCTGAAGCCCAGGAAAGCAGTGTTCTAGAGCAGTTTACCTAAGTTGCTGACATCTTCCTGTCTAAATTGGATGCAAAATAGATGCATTTTAACTAAGAAACCAAAATGAGCATCTGTTAGTGAACGTTTATTTTCCTGGTGTAGCTGCATAGTGTCTCCTCCTGAAGCAGATAGAATGATTTTCTATTCTGAGAGAGAAAAAGCTTCAAGTATTGGTATAATCTTATAGTGTAATCATGATTGGTAATTGGTTAGGAATAGTTTCAGACCAATCTTTATTTACATTTATCTTGACTACTCCATTACTTGTTCTGGCCTATCTGTTGATTTATTTAAGCTGTCATAGTAACTGATTGAGATTTGTGATTTTGGAAACAATTTGTAAGTAGTGGTTGATTATGAGAAGCACCTGTACAAAATAAGGAGAGAGATAAATAACATATTGACTCATTACAGATAGAACTTTGTATCAAACTGATAGAAGGGTGTTTGTATAACACTTGATTGGCCCTCTCAGAATTCATTTTTAGCAAGATATGTTTTTTAAAAAAAATATTGTCGTGAGAATTGCAAAAAAATGAACTGGCTGAACTTTTTAGTTAAGTCCTGCTTGATAATTTTAAAATCTGTTCGTGCATAAATCTGCTGTTTATTAATTAGTTACAGTACATTTTTTCCCTCAGATAATTATTAGATATTGTTTTCCATAGCTATTTCTGCCATTCACAAGTACTTCAGATTGTCATGTTACAAATATGTTCAGTTAATGGTTACCACCTTCTTTTAGAAGAACTTGTAAATCACCTGACTTAAAAAAGAGTAAATTTCTTAAGCAGCCTTGATTGATACATCCTGTGCAGTCATTTTTTTAAGTACTTGAACACTGAATTTATTAACACATTGCTTTGAAAAGCCACCTTAATTCAGCCTGTCATCAGGCCTCCAAGCACAGGTGAGATTTTGCAAATCTTCTCAGACCTTGTACAGTTTCTGGTTGTTTCTTGTAAGATATACATGTATATATAAATCATTTAAATACTTATAGCTAAATATTTCACATTATAGCTACACACATTATAGCTAAATATTTCACATTAGAAAAGAAAGCATGATAGATATATGTGCAGTGGAAGGATAAACAGATATGTGCAGGCCAAAAAGAAAGATTTGAGTAACTTAAACTTAATCATTCTGACCATATTTTACATATTTTCACTTCAGCGTGGAAAACAGGTAAGGTATTGATCGGTTAGTTATCTAACTAAGGTCAAATGTTTTACGAAATCATTCAAAAATAATTTGATGATATGTATACATAAACATTTTTTTCTATTTTCAAAATTTCTGATAACTCTTTCAACTACAAACTACTGGTATTTTGTTACAAGGGGGCTGGTGTATTGCATTTCATATAAACTCAAAACTATAAGAGTAGCATATATAAAAGGAAGTTTAGCACTTTTTATTCAGACTGATGTTATACAATTGATATAAGTCAAGGTTTGTTCTTTGTCTCACTTTTGCCTCTTTGCTGTTTAATATTTAGGGGAGCTCTTGAGACAAACAGCAACATTTATGCAGTTGGGAAATGTATTTATTCCTTTTAAAGAGGCTGTACTCCAGATTTGACATAAAAAATTTTTTTTCATAAATTATATATTTAGATGCCGTGAGATTATAACAACATAATATTTTACTTCAAAACTGATTATAAAAGTCAAAATAGAATAAAAAAAAATATTTTTGCTCCAGCCTGATTTGAACTCTGGACCCTCATGTTAACAAAATATTTCCAACGCTTTTACTGTCACCACCATCGCCGCATGTGATATTACAGATATTTACTTTAAATCTTATACGATATAGTTATACCGTCACGTTACGGTATAGCACTTTGAAAGGGAAAAAAATCAATTTACAATGTAATTATTTGACTTATTTTTTGTCAGTTAGTTATTTTTTAAGCATTAATCATAAATATTACAAGAAATTTATAATACAAGAAAACTTTCTTTTTTTTGTCATCTGGAGCACAGCCCCTTTAAAAAAGCTAGTTTATTTTGTGAAAGTTTTTAAGGCTTTTATAGTTCTGAGGATGCTGCGGTTTTGACATTAAGGGTGTTTTTAATACATTTTTATGATTTTTTGAATATTTTTGAACTTGGTTTAATTGGCTTATACAGGCATGCATGCATTGTCTTTAGATTAAAGCAAACATTTTTAGTTTTATTATCTGTCCTGTTAAGCCCAAGAAACACCTGGAAGTGTAGAAGTGACTGTCCTCTGTAAACAAAAAACCAACTAAAAAATAAAAAAAAATATTATGAAATAATTGTGAACCCTATTAAGCCAGGTTGTTCATGTCATTTACAGTTATAAATGGTCATGTGACTTCTTGATAATTCAAACTACAAAATCCATACTGTTTACATGTTTAGAATACCAACTACACACCTCTGCACATGGCAGTGATTGGTGGCCAGATAAATATTGTGAACCAGTTACTGGACAGTGGTGCTGACATGGAGGCCAGAGATGGTGATCACATGACCCCAGTGCATAGGTATGTGACATGAATGTATAGGTATGTGACATGAATGTATAGGTATGTGACATGAATGTATAGGTATGTGACATAAATGTATAGGTATGTGGCATGAATGTATAGGTATGTGACATTAATGATAGGTATGTGGCATGAATGTATAGGTATGTGACATGAATGTATAGGTATGTGGCATGAATGTATAGGTATGTGACATGAATGTATAGGTATGTGACATTAATGATAGGTATGTGGCATGAATGTATAGGTATGTGACATGAATGTATAGGTATGTGGCATGAATGTATAGGTATGTGGCATGAATGTATAGGTATGTGACATGAATGTATAGGTATGTGACATTAATGTATAGGTATGTGACATGAATGTATAGGTATGTGACATGAATGTATAGGTATGTGGCATGAATGTATAGGTATGTGACATGAATGTATAGGTATGTGACATTAATGATAGGTATGTGGCATGAATGTATAGGTATGTGACATGAATGTATAGGTATGTGGCATGAATGTATAGGTATGTGACATGAATGTATAGGTATGTGACATTAATGATAGGTATGTGACATGAATGTATAGGTATGTGACATGAAGCTTTAACTGTACAGAAATCTTTGTGACATAATTTTAGTGTTTTAAGTTTTCTAGAAAAACCTTATGCTCATGCTTGTGATCTTGTATTGCTCTTGAAATATATTGCTCAATAAAATACTCTTTCTAATCATTATTTGAACATTTTGGACATTTTTCTGGTGATAAAAACACGTATCAGAAAAAAACTTAGTCAGAAAACACAGCCTCCCCACACAGTCAAAAAGTAGAGAGGAAAAGAGAGCATAAATTTATATATTGATCAATTGAAAAGATTTAAATTAAACTCTCTGTATATTGTCTGAAAATTTTTCATCTTCTGATCATTTTCTTTATGATAGTGACTGTTTTACCATTATTGATCAAAGGTCAACATTCTTGTCTATTTTTTTTCTTCAGGTGTGCAATGTATGGGAAGAGAGAAGTTTTAGAAGTTTTGTTACAAAAAGTACTTTTTTTCATGGCAGTCAAATTAAAAATTATATCACTAGTAGAGACAACCATTTGAATATCATTTTCATAAAGTCAGTTCAACTTGTACTTGAAGAAAGTTGGTAGCTATTTTACATATTACATATTTATATCAAAAGATGACAGGCATTCATAAAAAGTTAACCATTTACATTGAGGAGTCTCTTAAAAAATATGAGAATTAAATTATACATACTTACTTAAGCTCAGTTATATTGAAATACTTAAATTGCATTTGAGACAGCACCCTAGATGGAACAGGCACTTGGAGTGAAAGAGCCAGGAACATTTACATTTACTGGTTCACATCCTGGTGAATTGGTGTATTTGTCTATGTCCACAGACACCCCTTGTGCTGTAACCTATTACGTGAAACATTATTTCTACCTTATTGCCATTTCTATTAGCTCACCTCAAGGTGAGCTTTTGTGATCGCCATGTGTCTGTTGTGCATTGTGCGCCATCAACTTTTTACTTTAAACATCATCTCCTCCTAAATCACTAGGTGAAAGATTATAAAACTTTGGAGGAATGTTTCCTGCATGAAGCTTTCCCAAAATTGTTCAAATGGAAAAATTTAAAAAATCTTCTTGCCTAAAACAGCTATGCCCAGAGGTCTGAAATTTGGTGTGTATCATTGTCTAGTAGACCTCTACCAAATTTGTTCAAATAATGTCCCTGGGGTCACTATGAGCCCCGCCCAAGGGGTCACATGTTTTACATAGAAATATAGAAGAAAGTCTTTAAAAATCTTCTTGTCTGAAATTAAATGGTCTAGAGTTCTGAAATTTGGCATGAAGCTTTGAATAGTGGACCTTTGCCTAGAGGTCTGAAATTTGGTGTGTAGCAGTGTCCAGTGGGCATCTACCAAGTTTGTTCAAATTATGTCCCTGGGCTTAAGATTAGCCCTGCTCCAGGGTGTCCTATTTATGTAAAATCTTTGAAATACTTCTTTTGAGAAACCATAAGCTATAGACCTTAGATATTTTGCATGGAGCTTCATTTAAATGTTCTCTACATAGATTGTTTAAACTATGCTCCTTGGTCATTAATGGCCTTGCCACTGGGTCACATGATTTTACATAGGCTTATATGGGAAAGATTTTACAAAATCTTCTTGTCTGAAACCATATGCCTTAAAGCTAAAATATTTTGTATGTTGCATAGTCTAGAAAACCAAGTTTGTACTTATTATGTCCCTGGAGTCAAAATTAGCCCTTCTCCGGGGGTCCTATTTGTGTATCAAAAATATTTGATCTATGAAAATCTTCTTGTGAAAAACTGTAAGCTATAGACCTTAGATATTTTGCATGGAGCATCATCTGGAGGTTCCCTACCAAGATAGTTCAAATTATGCCCTTGAGGTCATTATTGGCTCTGCATCGGGGTCACATGATTTTACATAGGCTTATATTGGGAAGATTTAAAAAATCTTCTTATCTGAAACTCTATGCCTTAGAGGTTAGATGTTTTGGGTGTTGCATTGTTTAGTGGACCCCTACCAGATCAAAGCTGGCCCCACACCGGTGGTCCTATTTGTGTAAAATATTTAATGTTTGAAAATCTTCTTGTCTGAAACTGTAAATTTTTTGTCTGTTGCTTTGTCTAGTGGACCTGCCCCAGGTCGCTTGAGTTTACATAGGCTTATATAGGAGGCTTGTATAGGAAAGACTTAAAAAAACCTTCTTGTCTGAAACTGTATTCCTTAATGGTTAGATATTTTGTATGTTGCACAGCATAATGGACCAAATTTGTTCAAATTATGTCCCATGAGTCAAAATTGGTTGTTCTCCAGAGTTCTGTTTTTACAAATTATCAGATCTTCGAAAATCTTCAATTTTCCTTCTGATGGTTGCTCAACAGCAGCCCCTTAGCCAAAGAACTCAGGTGAGTGACACAGGGCCTTTATGACCCTCTTGTTTTGACAGGGAGCAAACATAAATGCTCGTACCAGTGAGCAGATGACCCCTCTATTGGTTGCTGCATGGAAAGGCCACACTCCAATTGTGGAGTACCTCCTGTTTAACAAGGCAAAGGTCACAGCTACGGATAGCTGTATGAGGAATGCCCTTCACTGGACTGTGGACCAGGGTCATTACCATATACTTACAGCTGCTCATGCAGGTAAGGTCAAAGGTCAGGTATAAAATCAAAGTCAAGGTCAGTAGCAATATTTTTTGACTAAGGTTAATTTCAAAGTTTAACAAACAATTTTTGAATTGTTTGTAAGCTTTTTTTTATTATTATGATAGTAAAGTATATTTTTATTACAAATGGATTACTTTCCTTCTTTGCCAATGAAGAATGCTTACTGCCCTTCAAAGTTGTAGCTTAAATATTGATTGTATATTTTGTATGTTCTCTTTGTAGGATTAAGAAATACTAATTTTATAAATGTTTCAAGAATATATCTGGTTTGGTTTGCTTTGTGAAAAATGCGCAAAAATTTTCACTTTTTTTGGAAGCATTTACTCGAATGGGGTTTAAGTGATGATTGAACTCATACAAGAGAAGAACAGTAATTTAGCCCCAATTTTTTTTTTTTTTTCGACATCACATCTATAGATAAAATTAAGTTTATAATTTTATTTTGGAATTAATTCTGCGCTCAAGTAAAGAACTAATACAATATTTTGTAGAATGGCGGAGAGGACCTGCTCAGTGTGATGGACCACAGGGATCAAACAGTGGCCCACTATGCTGCAAGGACAGGAAATACCATGGTATAAAGCACAGTGTCAAGCTTTAAAGCTTTTTAGCATCTTTAGTTTGAACCTTTTTAATTAACATTGATTTTGAAGCAAGTTCTAACTTATATTAACCCCTCTTGATCTGCTTCTTTGGTTTAAACCAGTACTTGTATCAAACGTTTGGAATGCAGAAATTTACTCACTCCTGTTGGGATTCAAACTAGTGTTCTGCGGGTCAAGAGTCCAGTGATCGACCTCTTCATTGAGCACCATATCTTTGATAAAATGGGTAAGATCAAGAACTTCCTCTCATGATGATGTGTTTGAGCCTATGAACTGATTAGTTGTAAAATCTGCACTTGTATTCACTGCATTAACAAAATGAAAGTAATAGTAAGCAGTTAGCCTAGGTACTAGGTAAAGTGTTGGAGGATTATGGATTATAACCATCCTGAAAGCATACAAGCTTTCTTACCCTGTTGTGTTGCTTGTGTTTGAACTAAGTTTACTAGTGTAGGTATGGGCATTGTTATGTACCTTGAATTGCCATAGGAACTAACTGTGATGGTGAATAAAGAAAGCTTATGTTTAAATGGTGTTGAACCATTGATATTAATTTTCATTTTTCCATTTAATTGACTTAATAGAATATGTTCCACTTTTTTATTCATAAACTTTATTTATATTGCTTATGTATTTGTATGATAAAGTCTTGTAACTATGGTTACAGATGATGAAGCTGTTGATTGACTTTGGTGTACACTTGGGAACAAGGGACCAAGATGGAAAAACACCACTACATATAGCTTCCGAGTAAGTCGATTGCAGTAGTTTCAGCTGTTAATGGAGAGAGTTTGCAGTTTTTGTAGGCAGTAACTGTTACCTTGTCCATTGTCTTTTTCATCCTTTTCATTAAAGAGTTCCAAGTAGTCAAAAAGTAAAACTCTGTATAACTCCATTGTGTTTCAAGTTCCACCAGGAATAGAAGTCTCAAGTGCCTTTCCACATTTCACAATTTTACAGGAAGATAACATTAAATAAAATGAATATAAGTTTTAAGAACTTTTTTCCATGTCGATGTAAAATAAGTTTTTAAAAAGCCCCTAATTAAACATTTTGTACATAAGATGGTCATTTGCTACCTTTATATTGAAGAGTTCCTCTAATGTAAAATATGTTGAAGTAAAGTATACACTACACTGTTAATTATTGTGATAATTCTGAGGACAAATGTTTATTATTCATGTCTCTTTACTATGTTTTCACTGGTGTTTTTCTTTAGAAACAGTGAAAAAGAAATGTTCAGCTTCCATATTAATCCAAACCTGGTATAATGCTTTGTTGAGACAGTTGTACAGATTGTCTTAAGAGTACTAAGCTGTGGAAACTAGGGTTGATAGGAAGGCTCAGCATTAGTTTTACTCATGAATGATTGGAGAAGTCAACAAAACTAAAGCCAATAACAAGCAAGTCTTAAATAGTGAAACTTAATTAGAAGTCATTTTTTAGATGTGGAAATTACACCTGTGTAGAGATGCTTATAGACATGAGCAAGTCAGAGTTGAATGATGGAGATAGTGATGGTCGAACACCCCTCATGTTAGCCTGTCTTAGTGGACACTTCAAGGCAGCCAGGTCCCTGCTTGCTCTAGGGGCAGACAACTCTGTCAGGTCAGTATGTTTTGGTATTGTGATGCCGTAACCCAACTTTGAAAATTATTTCGACCTTTGCCCCCTCGACAGAAATTTTGTTTCTTTGTGATTAGAGCAGACTGTTATCAGCCTGTAAAGCCCTGCAATCTGATCATTGTCTGCACTGTTTTCTACTCAGACACTAATCTTTTGATGAATATTTGTATAAATGATAAGAATAAGAATGAAACAATGGCAAAAGAAATAAAGAGGGTAAGGATTAGAGTTTTCCTGACTTCTTACAGAACCAGTGTTGTGTTCAGTTTTCTTATGCTGTATATACTTTCAGGGAAAGTGAGACAGTACTAAGATTCTATTTTGTTCAGTTGGGTTACATTGTTAATACTGCACCTACTATGTTCTTGTAGAGGGAAAAAGCATCTGCAGCCTTCAGTCACACACATTCAGTTCCCCAGGTATTTTACACTGCAGTCTCCCTCTTCCAAAATATGCACATTTTTATATAGGCAATATCGTGATTTGGTAAGCATTAGTTTTAACAGGTATAAGGTCAGTGCATATTTCTTTTTTAACAGGGATGAAAACTATTGTACTGCCATGATTCTAGCAGCATCAAAAGGCCATGTGAAGGTCATACAGCTATTAATAGATAACCTTGCGGAGGTCAATGTATGTGATAAACTGAAGGTAAGTACCTTAAGATAATGTAGTCTAGACCACATATGCCTTTTTGTCTAGTCATGACACACATGACTTGTAACCTAGGAGACATAGGTTTGACTCCCCCACATCTCCATGATCGCAGTTAATACTTGTGGTCTTTTTGGTGAGATGTTCAGTCTTTCAAAGGCTTCTTCCTGGAATGTAACCATTAGTATCAATAAATAGTTGAATTTAGAAACATAGCCACATTCTGTTGATAGTACAGGATCAGAACCTATGATCTGTAAGGAGTCTAAAGCTGTACCACTTTACTACAACACTTTGACCTGGTCAAATAAGAGTAACAATCATGTAAATAGGTTAGTTTTTGTCTCTTTGTCATGACTTTATGCACTGCTATTGTAAAAACTACCTGTTGCTTCTATTATATCCAGTTTTTTACTGTCTGAAGACCACAAGTCTGTGTTGCACTGAATTTCAGAACACAGCTTTACACATGAGTGCTGCTGGTGGCCATGTTGATGCAGTACGACTGTTACTGAACAAGAATGCTTCACCCACCATGATGAATAGTTATAAGAAATCAGCTCTTGATATGGCACTAGATTATGAACAAGTAGACGTTGCTGTAGCTATGATGAAACATAGAAAGTGAGTACAAGTACTGTAAACCTGTGTTCAGTGGTGACACCCATTTGAAAACAGCCAATGAAAACATTCTTAATGTGTTGAGAATCAAGCATGAAAAAGTCATGATAAAATGAAATTAAGAGCATTATGTCTGGAAAAAAGAAATATAGAAAGATGTTATTAATGTCAGGTCCAACTTGAAATAAAGAAAGAGCATGTTGAAATAAAGATCAGATTGAAATAAAGCTTTTGAATTAAATTGAGATGCAACAATTGCAGCTTACTTTTTTAAATTGCTGAATGAATTGCTGGAACATCTGGTATGTGTATTACTTATTTTAGGAATTTGTTTCATATCTCTATATAAATAGATCTCCATTGTGTGATATGTACTGTGTTTTATTACCACATATAGCATAAAAGCCTGTTTAAATGTTTCAGTATATATATGTTTGTTTGCATATTTTAGATGGAAGGAGATTATGTCAGTGAGAGATGACCAGGGGTTTACACCTATGAAGAAACTAATAAGGAAAGCCCCAGAGGCTGCCATGGTAACAAAATGTTGTCTTCTGCCCTGATAGATGCTGTCCAATTTCAAAGAGATATTAACTAACTCAAGACAATGTTTTGTTTAGGTTATAATGATAAGCTTAATAGTTTAGGTCATTCTAGGTGCTCAAATTTCTTATATATACAAAGTAAGTAGTTTGCACTTGATATGAGTATTGCTCTGATACATTAAAATCAAAGCACTGAAGGAACTAAAAAAAAGTGTATCAGAGAGTAAAGCAGCTTATTTGTGTCTGGAGCTAATATGATGACTGATGAATTTCTTTAATATTTATTTGAAGTACCAGTTATATTGTCTATAGAGCACTGAGTCATACAAAATTTTCATCTTTAGAGCTTGTAGGTTAAGGTCATGTTTTAAGTTCAGATTTATAACATGGGGCCTTATTGATATGTTCCATGTCTGGCATGAAACTTCTGCATAAGGTAATCATATCAGTAGCAGTTGGTAAGGGACTTTGAAATGTTACTCCAAACTCTGTTCCTTCTACAGGTGGTAATGGACAGTTGTGTTGAGGAATCAGACCACAGGAAGGATGACATGGACTATTCAGTATGTAGCTATTTACCCTCTGTAGAATTTAGATAATATTATAGTTTTCTACTTTTGTCATAGAGCCTTTATTTATTGACTGATATTTTAGATATTTGGTTTGTGGGCTCCTACAAATCTTCAATTAGAAAATGTTATACTGCTTTTGATGTTTGCTTAGTACTCAGGTGAGCAATCGAGGGCCATCATGGCCCTCTTGTTTGTAAAAATTGATTTGAAAGTTGATATAAACCTCACAGATGTGTGACCAAAAATAAGATTTAATAAAAGTTGCTTTTATGCCGTGCATGATATATATAGAAAAAATGGTTTATTTTAGTTGAAGTATGACTTTAATTATATTGACCCTGGGCCTGATGACCCTTGCTGTGAAAACAGAAGATATTTTGCCCTGGATGTAAGTATTATTCTACTATGTTAAAACAAAGCACTGAAGGAACTGGAAAACAATAGATCAAAGTTATGCAGCATATGGCAACATTTAAGTAGGCCACAACTGCAGAACACTAGAATTATATGTTTTGAAAAAAAAACAGGCATTTCAGGAAGACAGTGTATTTATTAAACTGTTGTGCTACAAATTATATGTATTCTTGCAAACAGTCTGTTAGATGAATGTGCTCAGTTTAAATTAGAACATCACCAAATTTTTGTACTATTTCAGATAGATAAGCATAAAAATCTGTTTTCAGTTATTAGTCATTGCATCTTAATATTAACAAAATATAAAATATTGAGAGTTTAAAGGAAAAGTATACAAATGTACATAAATTAGGTGTTTTGTTTTTTGTTCAGACAATGATAGAGTTTAACAGAGAGGACCTGCTGTCCCATCCACTAACACAGAGCATGCTGATTATGAAATGGTAGGTGTGACTATTCCTCAAATATGACCAGACTTATACCTAAGAAATTGCAAGAAGGAGACCAATGGAATTTTGAAAGAGAATTCTGTCTGCTGGTGTATTCCATGCCAGTTAGAACTCACCTTTAAAAATGTAAAGTTTAAAGGTTATCACTAAGGTCCATAAGGGAAATAGAGTTTGGTTGAAATAAGTTCTCCAGATTAGAAGGGCATAGGAATGCTAACTTTGAGAGTACTTCACCAAAAGCAATTCTGAAACACTAGCCAAGTCAGATATAATAGTATAATTATGATTTTTAATATTTCATGGGTCTGTATAGGGATTCCTAAATGTTTAATTACCGGTATGTTAAACAGATGAGAATTTGAACAAAAAAATCACCTTTTAATTTATTTTTTATTTAATAAATGTTGACATCTATTGCAGGAGAAAGTTTGGTCGCTATATCCTTTATAGTAACTTGTTTATCTACATTGTGTATGTGGCAACACTGAATGTATACATGACATTGGTACCTGCCATGGCATCCCCCATCTTGGATAATGATCGTCACTGTCCAATATACCTTAATGAAGTGGATGCAGCCAATGAGACACTTGTAAATATAAAAAAAGAGGTAGATGAAAACTTTTCTTTTGTTTGACTGTGTTAAAGTGTTCCTTCTACTATTTAAGTAAACATTTTGTAAGCCATTATTGAATTTTTCATTCTCGAGCTTTGAAAAATGAAAGGAAAAGTCAGCCACACACTTTTTTTTACTAAAATCTGCAAGCAAATGAAAATCCTGCACACTAATCAGCATTGTCTTTTGTTCTGTTTGTGCAAATTTGTCTCACATTGTATATATCTTTAAATAAAATACCGATACTGTTTGTTTATACTTCCTAGAAAATGGTAGGTGATAGTTATCAAGCAAGATCTTAGAATTAACTAGATACTTTTTTTCATAAATTTTGATCAAATATGTATATTTGAAAATGTGTTTTAGGAAGCAGTTTTGTCCACATTAGATATAAGGCACCCAGCCTTATTTTCCATGCAACTTGTCCTGGAGGTGTTCATTCTCTTACTCATGGGCAAAGAACTGTTTATGCTCTGGGGACAGGTAATTTATCTCATGTTTGTACTTATTGTAGGAAGCATTCTTGTCTAAACAGACCATACGAAGCCGTGACATGTTTATTATGAGGATCATACTTGAGATCTTTATTTTCTTACTGGTTGCCAAGGAGGTATTCATGCTTTGGGGTCAGGTATGATGTGAGGTGTTTTCTGTGTACTTTGTCTGTTGTCTTGACACTGCTAAAGAAGCTTTCCTTACATTTTGGTTTGTCCATGCTTTTATTCTGTGAAATTGGCCGTGTATTTGCAGACAATTTTGGTATCACTGAGAAAATATTGATAAAAAATGTGTGTCCATAAATTGTTGACCCAGCATCCTTGGTCATCTTGAATGGTTTATAAAGACAAAAAAAAGACATTTTATTTCAAGTTATGTGGTTGGCGTTTAGATTGTTCATCTGTTTTATTCTGTACATTAAATGCTTCATTTTTAGTTTCAAATCTTAGTTTTCTTTTGCTAAGAAGCTGATGTATTTTCATGATACAGTCATTCCTCGATAGCTCAAAATTGCTTCGCTCGATTTCCTCGATGGCTTGAAGTTGATGCTCAGTCCTGATTTTTTGTTCTTATATTTCTATATTGAAATAACAAACATGGCTCGAAGTCACAACGCTCAAATTATTCTGTGACTCGAGGTGATTTTATGGTCCCAATGTATTAATTTACACCTTTCATTTTTCTCAAGGGTCGAACTCCTAACTGGGGTGTGAATTGTCTCACAGGTCTTCGTAATTGTGAAATGCCACGTTTGATCAGTTAATCGATTAACAACTTTATTGCAATGTTTTAGGTATTTTTTTAAACTTCAAATCTGTTGAAATCAGCAATATACATTATTCTTAAACAGTTTTTATTGAAATGACCAAACATGGGAGGAGCTTGCCTTTTGAAGAAATAAATAATTCAAAAGCAATTTACAACTTTGCAGTATAGCGTCTCAAGTGTCGAACAAGAAATTCACTGCAACTTATACAAAAAAAACATTTATAAAATGTTTATCGGGCAAAGTTTGCAGAAAAGGTATGTTATCATTATGACTAAAAACCATAAGAATAACAAATATTTTGGGTATATGTATAGCATATAACAATTCAAAATGTTCATAAACTGTAAATAGGAAACAAAATGTTTAAACTAATAAAGTAACACTCTGTATAGGTGTATCCTTTATAAAGAAACTTAGAATTATGAAATGACCAAGAAAATCAGAAAAGTTAAAAAATAACAACAGATAAGATAAAGAAACTAATTCAAAAGATATATAGTTCATAATAATGAGCCAGTATTATACAATAACATCTGATTTTATGGCTCAAATTATTCAAGGCTCTAGGTATTTCTTGCGGTCCTGACGACTTTGAGCCATCGAGGAATGACTGTATTTTGTTATAGAAAGTTTCTAATGCATTCTGTCATTTTAATAATGAGAAAATTCAAGTATCTGAGATTATAACAATGTTTTATTCAGAGTTTTATTTTGCTTTGAATTTTTCGAATTGTTGCCAGGTTACAATTATTGAACATCATGACATTAATCACTTTTTGAAACCAGTCAGAAACATGTAATTTCCAATTGGTAGGTAGTTTTAGAATTGACCAATCGGTTAGGAGATATACAGACTGGTCTCAAATGATCTTTATCACCTATTATTGTATTGCTTTAGTGAGAAAATGTTTAAATGTGTGTTTGTATGGGTTTTTTTTGTGTCAGATAAATTATAGGTATATCAAAGTTTGTCTTTTTTTCATTAAAGTTCTCATGCAAAAAGGTAATTATTCCTTAAAGTGTTGCTAGGAATAATATTAGGGATTTTCCACTTATGACGTACATTTCAAGTTTTCATTTGATAATAATTAACAGGAAAAAAATTTGCATCACAAGATTTATGTTCGAGTTGTGTAATTTAGTTCATCTGTCATTTTAGTAAGTAAATGAGTCATCATTTTTATAAATACTTGGGAAAAAAAAGGTTATGAGACATTGAATCAAATAGAGATACATGTATACCAGATTTAAAAGTTTGAGTATTTGAGGGAAAAAAAAAGTAACAGAAGGTTGGCAAAAAGGTCTTTTTAGGTTTTGTCATTGCAAATAAAAAAATTGACTCTCAAATTTAAAACCTCAAAAAAGTGAATATTCATGTTTTGTTACAGGAAGTTTGAACAAACATCACCACTGTTTTATGTTGCATCTGTGTTACAACCATTTCTTTGTCTAGTAAACCATATTTTTCCTAACATATTTTCTGAGTCCCATATATTATACTTAGCAGCAGTTAACGCATGCTTTTGTGCAGACTGTCTAATATTTTCTCTCATTGAAATTTAGTGTACATATGCTGCAAAATAAACTTTACACTTTTTTTCTGCTTTCCACAAGCATGTTAAAATTTGCTTGCAAATGTCTGTGTAAAAATACCGTTAGATATGTCTATCAGACTCTGTCTTCCATCTAAAGGTTCCTTGCATGCGTATAATTATCAAAGTACATGTATACAAGAGAATTTTGAAAATTAATAAACAACAGGTTTCTACCTTAATCATTGACACTGTTAAGGCCCTTGGGTGTCAGATTGACTTTTATAGCCAAACTTCTCAAGAAATATCAAGGTGACAAATCAATATTCCAGTGATAATGTGCTGGAGTGATAAAGATGGGGTCACACATTTGACCCTCCACTACCACACTCATCATCTTTTGGATGAGACATCAACTTGATTTATCATGTGAAGGTGTTATACACTGAGTATGTAAATCAGGTGTGTCTCTGGAATGGGATTTCTGTATCTTGCACTATCGCTCACATCGTAAAATGACTTAACACTTCAGGGGGCATCAGTCATATAGGAAAACAGTACTGAGAATAAATATTACAGTGCAGGAGGTCGAAGGTTCGAGTCCCATCTGGGGCTTGTTCTGATGCGGCCGGTTGGTGAGCCGCCAGCTAGTTAAAGAATGGTTACCGAGTGCCTGTCCACCTGGTACCTGGCACATAGGATAAGGGAACGGGGAGTAAATATGTACACTAATAGAGGTGTCTCATAAGCCCGGGAGGCTGGCCCTTTCAGTAGGGGTGACACTTTACTTTATATAAATACAAGGAGAGGTGTGGTTATCATTTTTGTTTCAGTGTCACCTTGCAGTCTTCTGTAGCAACCTAACTGCATTGCATGCAAATTATTTCTACTTGCTTACTCTTGAAATTCGGAAAATTTCGGAGAACGTGCTCTGTAAAATTCTGTTTTATAAATCTATGAGTTTTGTAAAATTAAATCAGATTTTTTAAAGGCTTTGACTGAAATGAAGCTATCTTTGACAATAAAACCCCTTAGCATCCCTACATCTCTCTTTTTTTTGGCATTATAATGTTGTAATTATGTTGCTTTGGAAATTGTCAGATAAACCATCTTAAAACTGAATTTGCTCGCAATATACACTTGTCGGTTTGCTTCTATGAGTTGGATAGAACTGCCATGGCCCTCTTGTTTGGTTCAGAAGTAAACAGTTAGAATATAAGAGTGAAATAAGAGTTGTTACTTGTTGTGCGTAAAGTTTTGGAACAGTTGTTATTGAAATCTGTTACATCTTGTCTGCATGAATTCTTTTTTCAATGTCTGAACTGCATGAAATTGATTTGATTTGCTCCAGTCAAACCTCATGAAGTTCCTAAAAATTGTTCTAGAATTTAAAGTGGCATTTTTTCAATAAAAATGAAATTTGAAGCAAATTAAATGTTTGTATAATGGTGTTATATATTGTTCGTTTATTTCCATGCCAGGATCTTTTTTCTTTGTCTAATAGTCTTGCCTGATGTTTTATCTGCAGAATGACAACAGGAATTATGATTAGTCTTTTCTAGAGCACATTAAGGTTTTTTATGGTGACTAAAAATAAGTGGAGTAAAATTAACTTTCATTTTGTAGACATGTAATGATATGAACGTTATGTGATTTCATGTACACAGATAAAGACTTTCAAAAGGTGTCATTATGGTCGTTGATAAAAAAGATAGACCTATCAAATCTTCCTATCTTCCACAAACTTTTTGTAATAAATTCTTTTGAAGTATTAAAAGGGTATTTATTGGAAAGATAATTTTTTCAAATAGCTTTTCATTCTGTATTGTCGTTACAGAGAGAAAATTTTTTCAAAGAAAGATTTATTCCTGAAAGCAAAGACTTGTTTGTGTAATGAAGCAATCTGACTGAAGGTCATGATCTCCCTACCTAATAGATAGCGATGTTTAGGAAATGATTTCAATCAGATTGTGTAATGAAGTTAATTAGATCTTGCAGTGTCGAGTATTCTTTGAAATTTCAGAAATGGCGATACTTTATCAACCCTTACACTTACCTCAACTGGATCATGATGGCATCCACACTAATTTTTATCAATCCACCAAACCTGTACCCATGTGAGACAAACTGGCGAGGGGCCTGGATATCCTCTCTATGTGCATGGACCTTGCTTATTTCATATCTGCAGAGGTACGGTAACCTCTCTATCATATTTGCTATTGTTTATATAGTTTCATCTTTCGTACCTACTTTTTACACAGTATTACTCACAAAGGAAGTTTATTATTTGCCATCATATTTTTAGTCATAGATACAGATTTTAGCTTAGAAACGATATGTTTCAGAAATGCTACTTGTTCTTTTATGCATTCAGAGAATAACTACAAAATACTAAGTATTTTTTATGCTTGAAAGTTAATAATGTGTTATATGGCCATTATTTTTTGCCTTTTTTATGAACTCACCTGAGCACGAATTATGTGAGCTGTTGTGATGGATGACAGTCTTTCAGCATCTGTCCATCATCCGTCATCAACATTTTCCTCCAAACAGCATCTTCTAAACCATAGGGCCAATTTCAACCAAACACAAAAAGTATATTTCTTAACTATTTTCCTTCAAATTCTTTAGAATTAATTGGTTCCACCTGTCCAGACAGTGGTTGGATAAGTTTTCAATAAACCACTATATGGGAAACTTTGAAAATCTCCTCAGAAACTCCTGGCCAAATTTCAAAAGTTATTTTACAGGAATGATCCTTTGGTGGACCTTTATCCCATTTACTTGAGTTATGTTGGTTAAAAGAAATACTACATGTAAATAGATGGACAATTCTGAAAACAGATTTATCCTGATCATACTGACTTATGTTCTATTTTTTGAAAGTTACAGCAAGGAAAAATAGAACAATATCTACAATGGTTCTCAAGTGAGCAGTATAGGAAACAACCAGAAAATATTAATCTAGTGGTTTCTACAAAGTTGTAGAAAGAACACATTTGAAGCAGGACTCTGAGCCAGCTAGATTTGTGTTGGATTCTAAAACTCACTGATCTTCATTTACAGATTGCATCATACTCAGTAACCAATCAAAACTTCCATACAGTGTTAGTGCTTGTTCAATGAAAACTGGTTATTGTAATGCTGAAGTCGGCAGGCAGGCGTCAACTTTTGGTTTCCACTCAATAACTTGAGTTTGCTTTGGCCTATTGATGCAAAACTTAGTGTATGGGTAGCTTATATCAAGAGGCTTTGGATTGCTACCCAGGTGTCTGTGGTCAAGGTCAAGGTTCCTGTTGCTAAAAATAGAAATTCAGTTTCCGTTAATAACTTGAGTTTGCTTTGGTCTATTGACGCCAAATTTGGTGTATGGGTAGCTTTTATTAAGAGGCAGCTTGGAATTGCTACCCAGTTGTCTGTGGTCAAGGTCAAGGTCACTGTTGCTAAAAATAGAAATTCAGTTTCCGCTCAATTACTTGAGTTTGCTTTGGCCTATTGACACAAAGCTTGGTGAATGGATAGCTTATATCAAGATGCAGCTTGGGATTGCTACCCAGGTGTCTATGATCAAGGTCAAGGTCACTGTTGCTAAAAATAGAAATTCAGTTTCCACATAATAACTTGAGTTAACTGTGACCTCTTGACAGCAAATTTGGTGTATGGGTAGCTTCTTTCAAGACGCTACTTGGGATTGCTACCCAGATGTCTTTAATCAGGGTAAATGTCAGTGTTGCTAAAAATAGAAATTAAGTCTCCCCATAACAACTTGAGTTTGCTTAGACCTATTGACACCAAATTTAGTATTTGGGTAGCTGATATCAAGATGCAACTTGGGACTGCTACCCAGATGTCTGTGAACAAGGTCAAGGTCACTGTTGCTTTAAAAAAGAAATTCAGTTTTCACGTAATAACTTGAGTTTGCGTTGACCTGTTGGCACCAAACTTGCAGTGTGGGTAGGTTATATTAAGATGCAGCTTTGGTTGCTACTTAGATATCTGGGAGCAAGGTCAAGGTCACTTGCTTACAATAGAATTTTCAGCTTCTACTCAATAACTTCAGCACACTTTGACCTATTGATACTCAACTTGGCATGTGTGTAGCTTACATGAAAATACAGTCTGGCATTGCTACTCAGGTATCTGATTTATTTTTATTTTGAACTATTGAAACCAACTTTCTGTGTTGGTACCAAAATAACAGCACCATTTTTACTTCACTGCCATATTTCTTCCTAATTCCGGTCACATCAATACTTGATCATGGAAAACCTGGTTTTTGTTGCATTGCAGTGCATGTTATTGTACATTTCAGACTAGATGTGATTGGTATATATTTTGTGATGTTTAATGAAGTCATGATGAGTCTTGCCAAGGTAGGTTATCTTTCATTTGATTTGATTTATGGCACATTCCAGAATTCCAGACCATTTCACAGCATTTACTGAAATGTTCTGCCAACCTGCACCCGAATGGCCTGTGACTCATCCAATATGCCTTTTTCAGCTGTTCACTCATCCAAATATATCTCCATATAGTACAGGATTAAAAACAAGCTATATATTTTAGGCCTCCATTTTATAAGGGTTTACAAAATGTAGTATTGGGGTATATTGAAATTTATTGCTAAACATTAAATCTGTATTCTATATTGCTTTTTAGCTCATCTGAGCACTTTGTGCTCAAGGTGAGCTTTATGATTGCTCCGTGTCTGTTGTGCGTTCTTCATGTGTTGTCAACTTTTTACTTTGAATAACATCTCCTTAACCACTGGGTGAAAAATGATGAAGTTTTACCAAAGTTGTTCCAAGAATTCTATGCCATAAAGGACTCTGGTTGCTATGGCAACAAGAGTGAGAAACTTTAAATAATATCTTCTTGACTAAAACTGCTAAGCCCAGAGATCTGAAATTTGGTGTGTAGCATTGTCTAGTGGACATCTACCTAAATTTGTTCAAATTATGTCCATGGGTCACTATTGGCCCCACCTGAGGGCTCACAAGTTTTACATAGGAATATAGAAGAAAATCTTTAAAAATCTTCTTGTCTAAAACTGCTAGGCCTAGAGTTTTAAAATGTGGCATGAAACATTGTCTAGTGGACCTCTACCAAGTTTGTTTGAATAATGTCCCAGGGGTCACTGTTGGCCCCGCCCGAGGGGTTACAAGTTTTACATAGCAGTATAGAAGAAATCTTTACAAAGTCTTCTTGTCTGAAACCACAAGGCCTAGAATTTAAAAATTGACATGAACCATTGTCTAGTGGACCTTTACCAAGCTTGTTCAAATTATGACCCTAGGGTCACTATTGGCCCCACCTAAGAGGTCACATGTTTTACATTGAAATATAGAAGAAAAATCTTTAAAAATCTTCTTTTCTAAAACTGCTAATCCCAGAAAGTATCAGAAGTATGAAATTTGGTGTGTAGCATTGTCTAGTGGACCTTTACCAGGTTTGTTCAAATTATGTTCCTAGGGTCACTGTGAGCCCTGCTTGAGGGGTCACATGTTTTACATCAAAATGTAGAATAAATTCTTTAAAAATCTTCTTGTCTGAAACCACATGGTCTAGTGTTCTGACATTTGGCATGAAACTTTGATTAGTGGACATCTACCAAGTTTGTTCAAATTATTTCCCTCGGGTCAAGATTGGCCCCGCCCGGGGATCTTATTTATGTAAAATTTTGGAAAATCTTCTTATTAGAAACCATAAGATATAGACCATAGATATTTTGCATGAAGCTTCATCTACATATGTAAAAGTTCTTAACCAAGATTATTTAAATTATGTCCCTGGTGTCATAAATGGCCCTACCCCGGGGTCACGTGATTTTAGATAGGCTTATATAGGAAAGATTAAAAAAATCATCTTATCTGAAACTCTATGCCTTAGAGGTTAGATATTTTGGATGTTGTGTTGTCTAGTGGTCCTCCACAAAATTCACTCGAATTATGTCAAAATTGGCCCCACCCAAGGGGGTCCTATTTGTGTAAAATATTTAATATTTGAAAATCTTCTTGTCTGAAACCTTAGAGGTTATGCTCAGAAGGCATTCAGGATATTTTAAATATTTGGTATATAGACACCTTTCATGAACCCCTTCCATTAGATTGGGGTAAAGGTCACCAAAGCTAAAAATAGATTTATCTACTTTACCTCATAGAGCCTTCCTTTATAGACCAATATCTCTGATATTTGGTATGTAGGTTCTTTGCATGGACCTCTACCCTTAGTTGGGGTTTGAGGTCACTGGGTCAAGGTCAAGGTCACCATAACTAGTAATAGGTATTTCTATTTTCTGTCATAAAGATTTGATTTATTGATTGATATTTTAGATATTTGGTTTGTAGGCACCTACAAATCTTCTATTAGAAAATGTGATAGTACGCCTTGTGCTTGCTTAACAGCAAACCCACATTCAAAGTACTCAGGTGAGCAATTCAGGGCCATCATGGCTCTCTTGTTGATATAAACTTGTTCCACAGTTTTCATATTGATTGCATTGAAATGTAATAAAGACTGAATAAATTTCTTAAGTTAAGGTCTCCCAGAGTTAAGACCTTTGTTCTGTAGAGTTTGAAGTTTTTGTTTGAAATACTAATGTTAGTTACATTGTTTATTTGTCTTTTATCTATGCCACTCATGTTAATAACAATTTTCACATTTATTCTGTTTTTTCACAGGTGATGTTGGTTCTTGTATTGTTCATCATGGCATTTGCCCAGGCCTTTAGTGCTGTTATAGCTCAAGTGGTAAGACTTGAAATGCTTGCTACATTATTTAGTTTTACAGCTGGTTTTGGTTAAATAAATATAACAGATGTAAGGATTTTTCAATGTTCACCATATGCATGTTCTTTGTTTACAATGCACATATTCTTTGTTCACCATATACATGTTCTTTGTTCACCATGTACTTGTTCTTTGTTCACCATGTTTTTTTCTTTGTTCACCATGTACTTGTTCCATGTTCACTATGTACTTGTTCTTTGTTCACCATTTACTTGTTCCATGTACACCATGCACTTGTTCTTTGTTCACCATGTACTTGTTCCATGTACACGATGCACTTGTTCTTTGTTCACAATGTACTTGTTCTTTGTTCACCATGTACTTGCACTTGTTCTTTGTTAACCATGTACTTGTTTTTTGTACACCATGCACTTGTTCTTTGTTCACCATGTACTTGTTCCATGTACACCATGCACTTTTTCTTTGTTCACCATGTACCTGTTCTTTGTTCACCATGTACTTGTTCCATGTACAACATGCACTTGTTCTTTGTTCACCATGTACTTGTTCTTTGTTCACCATGTACTTGGTCTTTGTTCACCATGTACTTGTTCCATGTACACCATGCACTTGTTATTTGTTCACAATGTACTTGTTCTTTGTTCACCATGTTTTTTTTCTTCTTTGTTCACCATGTTCTTGTTCTTTGTTCACCATTTACTTGTTCTTTGTTCACTATGTACATGTTCTTTGTTCACCATGTACATGTTCTTTGTTCACCATGTACATGTTCTTTGTTCACCATGTACATGTTCCATGTACACCATACACGTACATGTTCTTTGTTCACCATGTACTTGTTCTTTGTTCACCATGTACTTGTTCTTTGTTCACATGTACTTGTTCTTTGTTCACCATGTTTTTTTCTTTGTTCACCACATACATGTTCTTTGTTCACGATGTACTTGTTCTTTGTTCACCATGTACTTGTTCTTTGTTCACCATGTTTTGTTTTCTTTGTTCACCACATACATGTTCTTTGTTCACGATGTACTTGTTCTTTGTTCACCATGTACTTGTTCTTTGTTCACCATGTACTTGTTCTTTGTTCACATGTACTTGTTCTTTGTTCACCATGTTTTTTTCTTTGTTCACCACATACATGTTCTTTGTTCACGATGTACTTGTTCTTTGTTCACCATGTACTTGTTCTTTGTTCACCATGTTTTTTTTTCTTTGTTCACCACATACATGTTCTTTGTTCACGATGTACTTGTTCTTTGTTCACCATGTACTTGTTCTTTGTTCACCATGTACTTGTTTTTTATTCACCATATACATGTTTTTTTGTTCACTATGTACTTGTTCTTTGTTCACCATGTACTTGTTCAATGTACACCATGCACTTGTTCTTTGTTCACAATGTACTTGTTCTTTGTTCACCATGTACTTGTTCTTTGTTCACCATGTACATGTTCTTTGGTCACCATGTTTGTTCACCATGTTCTTGTTCTTTGTTCACCATATGCATGTTCTTTGTTCACCATGCACTTGTTCTTTGTTCACCATGAACTTGTTCTTTGTTTCCCATGTACTTGTTCCATGTACACCATGTACTTGTTCTTTGTTCACTACTGTATATACATGTTCTTTATTCACTGTATACATGTAATATGAACAGCATTAGTCAGAGCTGTTAAAAGATACCTGATACTTTTTGAAAACTTATTCCATCATTTCTATATATATTGGTTGTTTTTGTTTAATTCATTTATAGAGATCATTCATGATTTACTGAAGGAGAATGTTTATAATATTTTTTTCAGGAAATCAATCTTTAGAATATTTTTAAACATATCAAATGTTTTGCAACAATTTTATCATCCGTACTGGTTATTTTGAATGAAATCTTGTTTCAGTACACATTACTGACACATGTATTACTAATATTTCAGCCTGGCTTTCGAGACCATGATGTATTCCCACTAACTGTGTTAGCCATGACTTTAGGCGAGATCAACTATGTTGATGTTTATGTGGAGAGAGACAATGCTCCTTTTGTTGCTGACTCGTACATTATTATCACATTGTTCATGATTGTCATGCCTATAGCTCTCATGAATTTACTGGTAATTCATTAGTTGACATTTGTTTCATATACATTTTTAACTTGCTTTAGTTCATCTATTGTTGTGATCATTCTCATCTTCCATAGTATCACATTTCTCATTTCTGTTAAAACACATTGAATGGACTGAAGAATGTTTTCTAAGCACATCAATATTTCGTTAACGACACGTGTATTTCTAATATTTCAGCCTGGCATTCGACACCATGATTTATTCCCACTAACTGTGTTAACCGTTACTTTTATTGTTCATTGAATGGCATTTTGACTGTTTTTCTTGAGTTTTCTTGTTTTGAGTCATCTGTTAGTCGGGTTGTTAAGAATACTGATTTGGTAATCATTAAATCTCTCACGTAAGTAACAGGTTAGAGAAACAATGCAGCCCCAAATGCTAAAATAGTGTCAGAAAGACTTCTTTTTAATGCAATCTTGAGTGAGCTACATGCCCTCATAACTAAAATTACTATAAAAACGAGCATAATTAGACAAATAAGATGGTGCTGATTAAAATCAATTGTTTAAAGACCTTTGTGCAGGTAAATGCCCACTTTTTATGCCCCCCATGGAAGATAAGTGTGTATATAATTTGCAAATGTCGGTCGTTCAGTAGACACTCTCATTTCTGATCAATATCTAGAGACCCTTCGACCCTACTTCCTCAGATGTGGCCTGTAGGTTTTGCCATGACCAGTAGCTTTTCAGGTCACCAGGTCAAAGCTCAAGGTCTCAGTGACCTTGTATAGCAAAATGGTTTCCGATCAATTACTATAGAACTCTTGGGCCAAGCTCCTCAAAACTTCATAGGTAGGTTGGTCATGACAATTAGATGACCACTGTAGTTTTTACCATTATAAGGTCAAAGGTCAAGGTCACAAAACAGTTTGTGATAAAAGTCTAGGGAATCCTTTGGCCCAGTTTCATCAGACTTAGTGTGTAGGTTTGTCATGATCAGTAGATGACAACTACCGTTTTTCAGATCATTGGGTCAAAGGTCAAGGGTCACAGTGACCTTGAAATGCAAAAAAGGTTTCCAATAAACAACTGTAGAACACTGGCATATGTTCCTTAAACTTGGTATATAAGTTGTTCATGACTTGTAGATGAGCCCTCTAGTTTTTCAGGTCACCAGGTCAAAAGCCATGGTCACAGTGCCCTTGAATAGCAAAATGGTTTCCGATCAATAACTATAGAACGCTTGGTCCTTCATGGCTGCCTCTAGAGATAAAGAGCGGGGGGGGAAGCATATATGCTTTACAAACATCTCTTGTTCAAATATTTTTGAACTTGTCGGACAGTAAATAGAGGTGAATTGTTATTGTTGATGTGCAGTTCATTATTAACACCATTGTTTTTACTGGTCTTACTATCAGAACTTTACTGTAGATGTTTTCTGTTTGATAGATTGGTGTAGCAGTGGGTGACATAGACAAGATACAGAAACAAGCATATATCAAACGTATTGGATTACAGGTAAAGTTTAAATTTCTAAAGAGGTTGTAGTTAAGTCATCTGGAGAGTCAGTATCCAAGGAGCAAGAGTATGTTTTCAATTTTTATGCTCCTTTAAGGGTTAGAGATCTTACAATGGATACAGACTGTGTATGCCATATTGCATTTTTCTGTGACAACTGTTTATGAAATACTTGTTTTTAGATTCCTAACTTCATTTAAAATTTATACATATTTCTAATGAAAAGATGACCAGCTCAGTATGTAAAAGCAAATATCTTCATGATGATGTGTAAAGATTCACCTTACACTGCTGTTGGAAATTGTTTTTCATTATTACAGCCAGAACAGACAATGATTAACCTGCACATCCATACAGTCTGATCATGATCTGTAAAGTTTGATGTTTAGTTGGTATTTTTTCAATAAATACACCCCTTTAAATGATAAATGGGTTTTTCCTAAATGATAGATGGATGAGTCCATTCAGGAAATTTAGCAGTGTAAGGGGTTATAATTTTTCACAATGTCCATAATTATGTCGCTATTACTTTCAGTCTGACCAGGTGAATGACAGCGAGAACAGGTTTCCGAAGTCCTTCCAGCGTCGTCTTTACCAGAGATTCTTTCACATCAAACCTAATGAGGAAAAGAACACTAGATGGGCACGGGTATGTTACAACATTTACATGATCACTTCTATTTCAACTGTTAGCAGAAAGGGTTATGATTAATAAAGTCTTATTTTAAAGGAGACAGCAGAAAAAAAACCAGTCAAATTTTGCTTTTTAAATCATTGGACCTGTTTACTGACTTTTTTCAAGAGGTATTAGAAGAGTTTCTAGGAAATTTTAAAAATGTTCAGGCAATGGTTGGACTGAAAAGTACACATCTACACTTAGCCACTACCTTTCTTTCTGCTGATGTTTCTATCATTGCACCCAGTACAGACCACTATTAGCATGTACGTCTGTGCAGTCTGATCATGGTCTGCTCTGTTAAAGGGACTGACTCACAGATGGGCTAATGATGAAAAAGAAGAAAATGTTTATACACCTTGAAATTCTTGCTGTAATTGTAAAGAACATATCTAAACTAAGTTACTGATTCATTTTTTGTGACAGAAAAACATCAAAATATAAAGTTTTGCACACTTTTATCAGTAGAAAATTTACCCCATTAGTCATGGCATAGATGCTTTAGTTATAACATTAATCTTGACAAAACTTGATAACTAGTCTCTGTGCCTCAGTGGTGTTGATCGTCACTCTATTTTTTCCTGACCGAAAGGTCATAGGTTTTGAATCCTGGTTTAGTCAAAACTTTTTTTTCAGTTTTCATGGTGTTTAGAAGCATATAATAATGCTTTTTCCACCGTATTTTAATTTCTCTGAATACTGTGAGTCAGTCACTTTAACTGTGTAATCTGTAAATTTCGAACTAATATACCTATAAATGTTGAATACCCGGTATGTCTGTGCAAATATTGTAAGATACTCAGGTCCATTTTAGAAATTCAGCTGGCTTAGGATTAAAATCCTATATATCCTTAAATGGTCCTGTTTTGTATTTTAGTTTAAGTACTATATGTTTGGGATAATAACATCGGTGGAGTTTATAGCTCAGTCAGAGAAAGATTTTACAGTGGAAACATTACAAGAAATCCAGAGAAATGTCTACAAGAATAAAACACAGTAAGTACATCAATTATTTTTAGCTCACCTGGCACAAAGTGCCAGAGTGAGCTTTTGTCATACCCCAATGTCCGGTGTGCGTCGTGAGGCATCAACAATTTTCATTCAAACGACATCTCCTCTGAAACCACTGGGCCAAATTCAATGAAACTTGCATGGGATGTTCCTTGCATGAAGCTCTTCCAAAGTTGTTCAAAAATTCAATTCCATGCAGAACTCTGGTTGCTATGGCAACTTAAAGAAAAAACTTTGAAAATCTTCTTGTCTGAAACCACAAGGCCTGTAGCTTAGATATTTGGTATGAGGCATCATCTAGTGGACCTCTACCAAGATTGTTCAAATTATGCCCCTGGGGTCAAAACTGGCCCCGCCCTGGGGGTCACTTGATTTACATAGAGTTATATAGGGAAAACTTTAAAAATCTTCTTGTCAGAAACCGCAAGGCATGGAGCTTAGATATTTGGTGTTGACCATTGTCTAGTAGACCTCTATCAAGATTGTTCAAATCATGGCCCCTGGGTCAAAATTGGCTCCGCCCAAGGGGTCACATGTTTAACATAGAGTAATATTGTAAATTCTTTAAAAATCTTCTTGTCAGAAACTGCAAGGCCTGGAGCTTAGATATTTGGTATGAGGCATCATCTAGTGGACCTCTACAAAGATTGTTCAAATTATGACCCTGGGGTGAGAACTGACCCCGCCCAGGGCTTACTTGATTTACATAGAGTTATATAGGGAAAACTTCTTTTTAGAAACTACAAGGCATGGAGCTTAGATATTTGGTGTTGACCATTGTCTAGTAGACCTCTACCAAGATTGTTCAAATCATGGCCCCTGGGTCAAAATTGGCTCCGCCCAAGGGATCACATGTTTTACATAGAGTAATATTGTAAATTCTTTAAAAATCTTCTTGTCAGAAACTGCAAGGCCTGGAGCTTAGATATTTAATATGAGGCATCATCTAGTGGTCCTCTACAAAGATTGTTCAAATTATGACCCTGGGGTGAGAACTGACCCCGCCCAGGGCTTACTTGATTTACATAGAGTTATATAGGGAAAACTTCTTTTTAGAAACTACAAGGCATAGAGCTTAGATATTTGGTGTTGACCATTGTCTAGTAGACCTCTACCAAGATTGTTCAAATCATGGCCCCTGGGTCAAAACTGGCCCCGCTCAAGGGGTCTCATGTTTTACATAGAGTTATATAGCAAAAAACTTTAAAAATCTTCTTGTCACAAACTGCAAGGCCTGGAGCTTAGATATTTGGTAGTATGCACTGTGACCACAGTGGGGTCATCTCCCCCTCCCCTGGGGGTCACTCCCCCCCCCCCCCCCCCCCCCCCACCCACCCCCTGCCTAAATTTTCTTTCTCATTTTTTTAGTTTTTCGCCATGGGAATAAAATTTGGACCATTTGTACAGTTTTTCGAGATGATTTCAAAAACGTCATAGCATGACCTATATTTTTTATGACCTACTGACCTACTTTTTTGTTTTTTAGCTACGCAATGAAATTTGGACCATGTGCACAGTTTTTCGTTTCGATTTCAAAAATGTCATAGCATGACCTATATTTTTGACCTACTGACCTACTTTTTGTTTTTGGAGCTATGGCAATGAAATTTGGACCGTATGTACAGTTTTTTGTTCCGATTTCCAAAACGTCATCACATGACCTATATTTTTGACCTACTGACCTATTTTTTGTTTTAAAGCTACGGCAATGAAATTTGGACTGTGTGTACAGCTTTTCGTTCCGATTTCAAAAATGTCATCTCATGACCTATATTTTGACCTACTGACCTACTTTTTGTTTTTGGAGCAAAGGCAATGAAATTGCATTGGTCCATTTCTGTGATATGCATCATTACATGTACATTCATACAAATTTCTTTCATTATTGAACCCAGGTGAGCGCTTTAGGGCCATTGGCCCTCTTGTTGTGATTTATTACCCTGAGGTTCTAGGAATGTAGCTTTGAGTCTTAAAAGCTCAAAACTGGTAGGGAACACCCATACTTCACAGATCAGAGGTCTAGTGGTTATTTCAGGGCTTGCAAATTTAATTCCCTGCTCCTCCAAGCATTGCTAAGTCTTTCAGATGAGATACTACTGACTCCCAAGTATTGGAGGTATACTTTGAACATGTAAAAGAGCTGCAAGTATGTTTTTTAACCCAGTGGTTTCTGCATTTTCCACTATTCCCCACATCTTTAAATAAATAATCATTATGAACAACCAGTACAAACAATACATAAACTTAAATGGATACTTTATTACCGTGACAACAAGCTGTACGAAGGTGTTACTGTAGCTGTGTTTTCATACAAAAATCTTTTTCAAAAATGTAAATTATTGCTGTTTCAATTTTTATCAAAACCCATTTCTACCCAAACTAAAATGCTTGCTGACTGTTAAAACTGTTGTATTACAAGCACATCTGACACCACTGTGATTGTAGTTACATTTCTAATAACTGTGGCATGACAATGTCAAAATGCTTGCAGAAACTTCATATTTTTTTCTATTTTATATACTCTTTACTTTTCTTAGTACTGCCACCTTAGCTTTGGTTAGTGATTGCTTACAGACAAGCAAGAATAATGCAGGTTATATTAATTGTTTTCTCTAAATGCATAAAGAAAATGCACATAACACAATATTGGAACTTAATAAAGATTTTACAATGGTTCTGTCACTAGTATGGATATTTTCTACCAATCATCCATGCCTGAAAAAATTATTGAAACTGAAATTTGAAAAATGATTCAGGCACTATTGTTATGTTTTTTGTGTGCTTTTTTTCCACTAATAACATCACATTATTTTAAAACCATGCAAAACTCAGCAAAGGACCCAGTTCTAATACTAAGAGCAAATAAGGTCTGCTATGAAGACAAATATAACACCCCTTTTTGGATTGATTGTCACACAATCAATCATGTGATACTAAGAGCACAAAGCATATTACAAAGCACCTATCAGTGACCAGAATTTTCTACCTACAATCAAAACAAATAGTTCTGTTGATTCAAACATACAAAATAACATTTACATACTTGAAAGTTCAGTGATCATTTAGCAACATATAAATTACCTAATTCAATACTTTTTAACTTCTGTGGTTTGAGAGAAAGCAGTTTTTGATTTTCTATTTTTAGCTCAACTGAGCATATGCTATAGTGATCACTGGATGTCTGGCATCAGTGTCATCTGTCCTGCGTTTGTCCCCATTTTACCTTGTTAACACTTAGGTCTTGACCTTGTTAGGTCAAGTTCGAAACTGGGTCATGTGGGATCAAAAACTAGGTCACCAGGCGAAATCTAAGGAAAACCTTGTTAACACTCTAGAGACCACAATTAAGTCTTAATGGAAGTTGCTCAGAATGTTTGACTTCATGATATCTCATTCATGTTCAAAACCATCATAGAAAAAACCTTGTAAACACTCTGGAGACTACATCTTTGATCAAGTCTTGATGGAATTTTCTCAGAATATTTGCCTTAATGATTTTTGGGTCAAGTGAGATCAAAAACTAGGTCACCAGGCCAGATCAAAGGAAAACCTTGTTCACTCTCTAGAGACCACATTTTTGATCAAGTCTTAATGAAAGTTACTCAGAATGTTTGCCTTGATGATACCTCAGTCAGGTTTAGAAACGGGTCATGCACGACCAGAAACTACCGGTAGGTCACCAGGCCAAATCAAAGGAAATCCTTAAATTGTTAACACTCTGGAGACTAAATTTTTAAAGAAGTTTGAATGAAAGTTTCTCAGAATGTTTGCCTTGACAATATCTTTGTCCAGTTTGAAACTGGGTAATGTGGGATCAGAAACTAGGTCACCAAGTCAGATCAAAGGAAGATCTTGTTGATACTCTGGATACAACATTTTTAATCAAATCTTGAGTAAAGTTGCTCAGAATGTTTGCCTTCATGATAACTCAATGGATTTAGAAACTGGATAATGTGGGATCAGAAACTAGGTCACCAGGCCAAATCAGAGGAAACCCTTGTTAACACTCTACAGGGTACACTTTGATTTCAGATGTCATTAGTTTTGGTCAAATTGTAATTTCTAGGATGACTTAGAATATAGGTAATATGGAGTGAAAAACAAGGTCACTCGATTTAATCTAATGAAAATGTTGTTAATGCTTAGAGACCACATTTTTGAAGGCAGTCTTAGTGAATTCTAGCCTTCTAGGTCCAGTCTAAAAGTGGGTCATCTGTGGTCATAAATAAGGGCACTGGCTTAAGTCAAACGAAGCAATGGATAATCTTTCTTTTCTAAAACCATATGCCTTAGAGCTTAGAAATTTGTTCTACCAAACTTGTTGAAATCATGGCCCTGGGGTCAAAATTGGCCTGCCCCATAGGGTCCTACATGTATTTGTGTAAAAGTCTTTTGTTAGAAACTGTAACCTCTAGACCTTAGATATTTGGTCTGTAGCATTGTATAGCTAAGCTGTGCAAGGATATTCATATTATTTCTATATCATCAAAATTAACCTGCCTGGGGTTCTTTATTTCATATTGGGTTGTGTAGGAAAAACTGAAAAGCCTGAACAATGGATTCAACTATACCCACACCCAAGCAACCTCTTTCACCACAATTAACTGGAAAAAAACTACACCAGTCTTTAGAGCGAACTTACAGAACATGGTCAAGTTTGCAAAAAAGAGAATACTCTGTATGAAAAGCCTTTGCAGCTCGTGACCAGTTTACGAGAAACTTTAATTTAGATACATAGACAATCGATCTATCAGTTTTTTTTACCTAACTAAAATTCTATTCTAACTCTCATTACAGGTTAAGTCAGATGCAGCACAATATGAGATTACAACAGGAACTGTTGCGGAACCTGTGTGACCATTTCCATATAGAAGTCAAGAATGACCTGTATGATAACATTTCAATACAAAGTGACAGAACTGACTTTCCCAGCAAATTCGACTTTGTCTAGGGTGATTTGAATAACTTTTTAAAAAATTAAAGAAAGAGATCTTTCTTGGTAGCAGAGACATATAATAAGATAGTGTCTCTGTTGGTAGTAACCCAAAAGACCCTAATATTTTAACCTACAGGCTACAGTTCTTTTTCTATGTTTGCAGGTTTTCCTGTTGTTAAGAGTATAGAAGAAAGATCAAGATTGCAAAAGGAAGTAATTGAATGCAAAAGGAAGTAATTGAATGCAAAAGGAAGTAATAGTTAAAGTAGAAAGTAAAGTAATAAAATATCTAAAATATCTGTTCCACAGATGTTACTGGAAACAGACATTTTTTTTTATATTTTGGCCTAAATATGCTATGTATATATAATTAGCAAGCTCCAGTTGTCTTGCATGGAAGGCCAGACTTTTCCAGTAGTGTTGGTGTTGAATTTTCATCCATTTTTAGGTTTAGGACTAAAAATCTGACTTAGCCTGACATGAAAAGACTCACATGATTTTCAGCTGCATTCTGTTTTTCTGATATATTTTGTTTATGTAAATGCTAAAAGATGTTGAAAACAAAAAAAAAGAAGAGGAATTAAAAGTTGACCAAATAAATGTTGTCCATCATGTGATCAGTAAAGAGAAGATAACCCATGATTTTCTAAATATGTTAGAAACAGTGATGTCCCTTTTGTAAGCGGGTGAAAATGATGTCGAATCACATCGGCAGAGATATGATAGGCAATTATTGGTTTCTTAAAAATTCAAGCATGAGTGCTGTTCCTTTGATTTTGCAAAGTTCTAATTTATATTACACCTGGTAAAAGGACTATGCCATGCCCTTGAGTCATTGTTGAATCTGCTTGAGGGACACATGCTTTACTTGGGTACATATATTGCATTTTTACACATTCACTTGTAAGTCACCTAAACTTGATCTAGAGATTATCAAGAAAACCATATCCGACCAGATCTTTAAAAGACAAAATCTTTTCTACCCTGTATGAAAAACAGTGACACATACCTAATGAAAAATTCACGAGTCTAAACTTTTTCTGTTGAAGTGATCAGACAGTAGTCTCAACACCTATTTCTGTGGTATCACACATTTTCATTGGCTAGCAATGGAAATGAGAAAACTATGATAATGTTTTACTCGTTATCATAATGAAATAGATTAAAAAACCACTCAAAAGAAAAAAACACTGCATAATATTACATTTTTATTCAACAAGTAAAAACGTCGTGTACACAAAATCACGATCAATTAAGTTGCAGTGTATTTAGCTTGGTTGAAAAAAAAGTCTGTGAAAATCAAACTGTAAAATATGAAACATGTACAAAGCTTTTTGTTTTAAAAGCGGTAAGAAAGTTTTGTATGTGAGCTACTAATGCCCGTACACACTGCCCTAACACAGAAAATGTTTGGTAATGTAACAGCTAGAGCTGTCTGTCATTTTGGAATGAAAATCGGGCACATGTTTATACTGATTATTTTGATTAGAACAATTTTTTTTTTTTAATGAAACTGTATAATAATGTGTGATGCATCATGATTCTAAGATGGCCATCAAACGACTCATGGCTGTTGAATTGTGTGGCTATGTGGTGGCTGGGCAGGGCATGATGAGACAAAACCTGGTCCCATTATAATAATTGTATCTCAATTCTTGACTCCAAATCCATACACATTTCAATGTCAGACTGTGCTCAAATCATAACTAGAAACTCCAACAGTAAATACAGTGATAAAGAGCTAAACTGTATGTAGTTCACTGTTTACATTTAAAGTTTAACAGTACTGAAAAAAATTAATCTGATTAAAATCAGCTCCTAAATAACACTCCGCTATAAGGATCTGAAGGTGACCAATTCAATTCTATCTTCTTGATAATCTTGATTTCCAATTTTGTTATTTATAAACCAGCCAATGAGATTGCATCTTGCGATGTATCCTTACCACTTACCTGTACACATGGCATGTTAATACTGAGTGTGTAAGCTTCCTTAGCATTATAATGTTTAAATCATCTTGAATATTTTTATGCCCCCGAAGGGAGGCATATAGTAATTGCACTGTCTGTCCGTCCGTCTGTCTGTTTAAATCTGTCCTCAATTCATCTCCAAAACCGCTTGAGGGATTTCATTGAAACTTAACAGGAGTGTTTGTCACCAAGCCCAGTTGTGCATGTCGTCAGGGCATTCCACTCGATTTATTTTTGGCAGAGTTATGGGGACTTAATCATTTTTTTTACTCTAACTTCTATATTAAAGTCTTGACCACACTTGTCCACTTGAGGATTTCATTGAAACTTCATACGAATGTTTGTCATATGATTGACACTGCATAATGCAATATTAAATAGGTTTCAGTTTTGTACCACAGGGTTGCACATTAGGATTGGGAGCAGCCAACATAAATATTATTGTTAAAATACCCATGTAATACGCATAAAAGTAACTTTATGAATCAATAAAATCTGCTAAATGAGTAAAGAAAGCTATACAACAGTCAAAATATGGATGTCCGCTTTGGTTGTTTAAAATCTTCAGACACATTAGATGAAATGTGCTGACTCTGAATTCTTACACATGGCAGACTATTGTCCTCTTTGTGAATAAGCATTTCAGAGTCCCTCTCAATATATTCTTGAATATATGAAGCGCTCAGATTTAGCTGGTAAACACTAGTTGTAAATGATCTTTGCTGTTTATCTGTCAACACTGGGAAATTCTCTAAATCACTCTCATCAACTGAAGTCCACTGATTAGTGAGACAATTCACAGAAGTGGGGATTGTTTTTACTTTTTTCACAACAAACTTAAAACTGAGCTATGGAAATGATCATATAAATTATAGGAGATGTAAAATATCACAAATCGTCATGCAGCTCCGCAGAGTTCCCTGGACAATGGTTCATTAGATCTTCCTTGTCTGAAAAATAAGATAAAATTTTAAAATACGTAAGTTGTGTTTAAGTATTTTATATTGTGTGTTTTATAAGTCATTCAGAATGTCATATAGTCATTTCTGATTACTCTTGATTGAATATACAATCAATCTCTTCTTTAAACTGACTGTCTTTTACCACACTATGTGATATTAACTTCTCTGACTTTTCAACTCAATCTTATTTATCGTTACTGAAATATATTCAAGACAGTTATTTCCATATGAAAGTTTAACCAAATTATTCAAGCCCAAACAAATGCTATTTTCATGATGTTATATAACATTAACAATAAACATTTCAGAAGTTTTACATATAATTGTAAGTAGTTACCAAGACAAGTACATAATAGCCACCTGCATGAAAAAGTTTAACCAAATTTCTAAAAATAAAAAGTCATTCACATTGAATAAAGATAAGAGTTATGTAACTTGACACCACTGATTAAAATGAAGTAACAAGTAATGGTATCTAACGTGCAGATATTCAACTTGCAAAAAAGTCATATGTAAGGATGACTATGTAAAGTGGTTGAAGTTTATATGCTCCCTTTACTTGCCTTAAAATAAACCGTAGTAACACACTATATTATGCTATCTCAGTGGCTGTGAAAAAAAATAATACTGCACTTGAAATCCAGCATCAATGCCATGTCATGTACTTGAGCCAGACTAAGCAAAACAAGAGGGCCATGATGGCCCTATATCTCTCACCTGAGTATGACTGCTTTTAACAAAGTTGTTACATACCCCTGAGTATGACTGCTTTTAACAAGGTTTTTCCATATTTGGGCTCTTTGACCTAGTTTTTAAACCCAGATGTCCCATATTCGAACCTGAGCTAGAACTCATCGAAACAACCTTTTTGACAAATTTCCAGGATATTTGGACTGAAAAAGTAGCTTCTAGACTGATAACAAGATTTTACTATTTTGGGCCATGTGACCTAGTTTTTCATGCCAGATGACCCATATTCGAACTCCTCTGAGTAATTACTGGGACAAACATCCTGACCAAGTTTCATGACAATTGAGGCAAAAATGTGACCACTAAAGTTTTAACAAAGGAAGTGTGCACGGACGACAGACATTGATCAATCCTCATAGCTCAACATGAGTCTACGGCTAAGGTGAGCTAAAAAACTACAGATGTAACTTTTCATTTTTCTTAACACGATACATACCATTATATTTAGTTCCACACCATATACAATATTTGTGCTTGGTACGTAGATATAATGTGAGAACATCTAATTTTTCTTCCACCTGCAAAACGTAAGTAAACAAGAGATGTTAACTTTTTAAAACATATATGACCCCCTAGATTCTTATCCCTAGAGGAGCTGGGACCAAGCGTTCTACAGTCATTGATCATAAACCATTTTGCTCTTCAAGGACACTGTGACAATGGACTTTGACCTGGTGACCTGAAAAACTAAAGGGCTCATCTACAAGTATGAACGACTTATATACAAAGTTTGAGGAACATGCGCCCAAGCATTCTACATTTATTTTTTGGAAACCATTTTGTTTTCAAGGTCACTGTGCCCCTTAACCTTTGACCCAATGACCTGAAAAAGATATTGGTTATCAACTGATCATGACAAACCTACATACTAAGTCTGACTAACCTAGATATTCAGCAGAGACTGTTTTGCTTTTCAAGACTACTGAGACCTTGACTTTTGACCTAATAACCCTAAAAAACTATGGGGGTCATCTAATTGTCATGACCAACCTACCTATAAAATTTTGAGGAGCTGGGCCCAAGGGTTCTATAGTAACTGATCAGACACTTTTATGCTATACAAGGTGACCTTGACATTTGACCTGAAAAGGCCAACCTATATACCAAGTTTGAGGAACCTGGGTCCAAGTGTTCTATAGGTATTAACTGGAAATCATTTTGCTCTTCAAGGTGACCTTGGGCTTCCCTCTGGTGACCTGAAAAACTATAGGGGTCATTTACTTGTGATGACCAACCTACACACTAAGTTTGAAGAACCTGTGACCAAGGGTTCTATAATTATTGATTGGAAACTGTTTTGCTCTTCAAGGTCACTATGACTTTGACCTTGTGACCTGAAAACCTATAGGTGTCATCTACTGGTCACGATCAACCTACACACTAAGTTTGAACAATCTGGGCCCAAGCATTCTACAGTTATTGATCGGAAATAATTTTGCTATTGAAGGTTACTGTGACCTTGAACTTTGACCTTGTGACCTGAAAAATTATAGGGGTCATCTACTGGTCATGATCAAGCTAAAAAACAAGTCTGAGGAAGGTGGGTGTAACGGTTCTCTAGATATTGATCAGAAACCAAAGTGTCTACCGACCGACATTTGCAAAACTATATGCACCCTCATCTTCGATTGGTGGCATAGAAAACAGTACAAGAACTGTATACAATAGCTGGCCATATGAAGTAATGGGAGTAAGTAATGGGAGTATCTAATATTTTGTATTGTACAACTAGAAATAACAAGTGGAACTAGTTTATGCTCTCTGAAGTGCTCTCATTCATAGGATTTTTAACACAGCAGAGGAAGACAACTAAATGTAGTTTATTGTGGTGAAAGTTATCCCAATGGAATTGAATTTAAAAATGGGTACAAAAATGGAAAGCACGACTTTTAAAGCAAAATTTGGGATATTATCTAAATTAGTTTATAATCATAGCAACATCAAAATGCGCATTGTAAATAAACAAAAATTATTGCCTTTATATACAGTACGCGCCAGGAGGAACTCACATTTTCCGCTTTATTTCGCGGACGCGGAAAAAAAAATATCCGCCGCGACATCGAGGAAAAAAACGGAATTCCTCGATGTCTCGACATCGCGAAATATCTCGGCGATATTTGACGACCAGCGCGAAAATAATTAGGGTCATAACTCACCTGGATAAGCTGAACATTTAGTGAAATGACCGTAATGAAACTGTGCATTTTACGTCTGCCAATTCTGTGACATTTGGTAAAATTAAAACCAAATTTCTAATAGATTTGCTGTGCAAGCTTACGTCGTTGAAAACGCTCGTTATTGTATAGCAAAATCGAGCAATAATTTTGTCAAGCGCATAGACGATACAGATGCCGCAGTCGGGTTTACATGGGGTTACAATGAATACCGGAATCGACTTTCTTACCAAAATATACCGGAATCGGCTTTCCGATACCGGAATCGACTTGTAACAGCTATATTAGGTAAATATTTTGTATAAAATATGTTTGTATTTTAAATAAGATGTAATATTGTATAAGTATTTTAGAAAGAAATATTGAGCAAAAAATGACTTTGAAGACGTTTTTGTAAATTAGCATTGGTCGGTGTCCGTAAGATAAACATACATGTGACAATCACTACCACATGAAATAAAATAATGATTATTATTGTATTTATGTAAATGTAATCATGTATTAAAAATGTAAAAGATAAAAACACAATGTTTAATTTATATTTTATTTCCAGAATATACATTGTACATAATAATCAAAAATCATAAAACATAGTAAATGAAATAAACAAAAATGCATTCATTTGACATAAGAACGACAGTAGCAGCTCTCTGTATTTCCATTGTTAAAATAATGAAACATAAATTGTTTTATTAAACTAAAACATCGAAAAATAAGGTTTTTTTTTTTGCAAAATGTAAACATAATCAATTATCAATAAAATACATTATACTGACATCAGAAAAAGACGGTAGGTATTCCCTACACTTGCAAAGAGAGAGTTATAAAAACGGCAAATATAGGATAACGCTAAATGATTCTTGTAGCTATAACACGTAAATATACATTATTTACATAATATTTTCAAAATTTACACAGTATGTACAATGTAAACAGGTAGACTTCCACCCGTGTTGTCCGTTATCACTTACGTAATCTCCTTACCGGATGAACAAAGGGCACTTCTCAGTTCCGTGAACTGACCTTTCACCTGTCTTTTGACCAACCTGACAAACTCAGGCAGACTCTTTGATTGCCAGGCCACAGTTTGCTTTAACATGTGATTAACTGACTCAGAATTGCTGTTTGTCCAGTCACTTGTAATATGTCCGTCACCTAAGGGTTCGTTGACTGCCTTCGTTTTGATATGACCTTTCAGGCGCTTTTGAAAGTACTGGACAAATTTATCAGAAAATTCTGCGGAGTAGCTTTCAATCGCGTCACATTTATTGTCAAAGCAAATGTCGTCCGTCACTTTCGCCAATCGGTCATGTCCAAAGACTTTGTCAATGATGACAACTCTGTTTGGTCTTGGTACACTGTAGTCCTCCAAGTGTTGTCGTGTATTTTGTTCCAAGTGGCGGGTACATAATACATGAGTAGACTGAGGAAACTCAGTGACTATGGCTTTGACCATTGCTTGCTCGCAAGGCATGAGCTTTGTCCGAACCGATGACAAGCTTTGTCAAGTCTGTCGCTGCTAACTTTAAATGGTGAAAAAATGGCTGTACGTCTCATAGTCACTATTGTCATGTATAAACATTGGGTCAATAAAGAGAGGTGGTTGTTCAGTCGAGTGTCTATGTACCGTCAACTGTTTGTAACTTTGTTGTTATGCAAGGTAGCATAATTAATGTTTAAGATATCTTGTCTTATATACCCTTTCTAATATTTAGAAAATTTGCGAGTAAATGCATTTGAAAAAAAACAACAAAAAAACATAATACACGTGTTATATACAAGGCTTTGAGTAAGGGAGTTATTTTACTTAATTATGGATGTTCATATTTCAGTTAAAAACTTTTCTAATTAATTCTTAAACAACAAAGAAAAGTTTTAACTCTTTTCTCAAGTGTACAATTATAAATAATTGCCAGGACTAATAGTCCCTGATTATAGCACGTGCAAATTAATCAAATGATAATTCGGTCATTCAACAAACGTTAATCCCTAATTAAACGTGTTTGCATTTTACAAAAAAAGCGTGTTTGATATTCTTTAATTGATTGGATAATTATGGGGTTTTTATTTTGTTAATATTTTATGATATAATATTTTTAAATTTACCTGCTTTTTAGACTTAAAACATGTGTATTTCTTTTTCTTTTTTTTTGTAATTAGGATTTTTGTTAATACTTCTGGTTTATGTCTTGGCCATATTTGTCGTATTTCTATGTGAATGGCCAAAGGCAAGCAATTGCCGATTTGCTTAATAAAAACTGAACTGATTAATTTGGACATAAATTTATGAAAATCCTACAATTGATCAATACATTTTTCATTGTCTTAACAACATTCATCGATTAAAATTACTCATCAGATAAAGAATGTTGAAAATTTATGCATTTCAATCGTCATATATTGGGGGGAAAAATGAAACAGACCCCACTGATTTTTTATTTATTCATGAGATACTTTGCAATTATGTGCAATTACGTACATACAATAATAATCATTATTTTATTTCATGTGATAGTGATTGTCACATGTATGTTTATCTTACGGACACCGACCAATGCTATTTTAGAAAAAAGTATTGAAAGTCATTTTTTGCTCAATATTTATTCCTAAAATTTTGTATACTAATAGAATATTACATTTTATTTCAAATACAAACATATTCTATACAAATATTTGCCTAATATAGCTGTTACAAGTCGATTCCGGTATCGGAAAGCCGATTCCGGTATATTTTGGTAAGAAAGTCGATTCCGGTATTCATTGTAACCGGTTTACATGTTGTATGTTTTCTTTCAATATAGGAAAGCAGTTTTACCACGTGTAATTCGGAAACCAGTCAATTTATTTTCTGAAAATAGGGTCAGCTTTTCCGAGAAGCAACAATTACTTTCGGTTTTGAATTGTCATTCCTTCCGTTAACAAATACGAGCATTCGTAAACAAATGCATCAGAATGAGAGTTTAATACATTTAAATGATATTTTAAAGCGTAAAATTCGCCGAAATGCGTGTAATCAGGAACTGTGTGAGCCTCGATACGTCAATTCTTACCTGTGAAAAAGTTCGCGGAACCATTTAGCGGACGTCCGCCGCGATATTTGGTGACCATGTCCGCGGCGGTGATCCTCGAAATGCGGCGGATTTGGTCGCGTTTTAAGGAATGGGTAGTCCGCGACGACCTCGAGGAAAACGAGAGTTCCTCCTGGCGCGTACTGTATAATGAATGTTAGAAAATTATGTACACAAATCAATCTGAAAAGTAATTATACCTTAATAAATAGGCCCAAAAGCTATTATATAGGGACTGGGTGCACAAGTTCTGGTCATGACAAAAAAATATGAAAATTTACAAAAGGCAGTAACTCCAAAATAATGCAATAGAGAGATACAGTTCTTGTGTAATGCACTTCGTCTCATAAAAATCTATCCGCCTATGAAGTTTCATGTTGATACCTCTTTACAGTCTTTGTGTTATGTGCTGGACAAAAAATAAGTTTTTAAGATTTCTTAAGTGTTTGTCTTTACAAGTTTATGTGAATCATTTGACACCATGGTGAAGCCAATAATTACCCCAGAGACAATATTTCAACAATTTTGGTTAAAGACCATTAAACAATGCTTATGGAAAATTTTTAAAAGCTAGACTTCGTGGTTTCAGACAAGAAGAGTTTTCAGATATTTTACTATGTATTTCTATCTAAAATATGTGTGGAGCTTATGACTCCATGGGGATAGTTTGAACAATCTTGGTAGTCCTTCACTTGCAAATGCAACAAACTAGATTTAAGAAGTTTCAACATCATGGTTTCAGAAAAGAACATTTTTCAGGAAGTTTGTCTTTACAAGTGTATGTAAAACATCTGACCTCCAGGTTAGAGCAGTAAATGACCCAAAGGGTCACATCTGAACACTTTTTGTAGAAGTCCACTAGACAAATGCTTAGTAGCAGATTTTTTTATCTACCGTAGGCCTTTTTAATTTCATACATGGAGAAGTTTCAAAATTTTCCTATTATTAACATTTCTATATAGAATATGTGACCACTCAAGTGAAGCCAATAGTAACCCCTGAGACATAATATGAATAAAGAGGTAGAGGAAAGCTATACACCATATTAAGAGCTCTGAAACTGGTGGTATTAGATGAGAATATTTTTAAGTTTTCCATTCTTGTTGCCATAGCTACCAACTTTGCACTAAATGGAATTCTTTGAGAAAATTAGGTAAAGCTTTAAGCAAGAATTAACCATGCTAAGTTCGATCATATCTGACCAAGTGGTTTAGGGAAATACACTGTTTAAAGAAAAGTTGACAGGGTGACAATAAAAAGCTCACCTTGAGCAGGTTGTGCTTAGGTGAGCTAAAATTACAAAATATTCACAAACATATGAAAAATATAACACAAACAAAATACTAACACTGTAATTTGTTGACTCTATTTCCCCCTCTTTTACATCATTACAACCATCATCATCATCATCATCATCATCATCAAGGACATCATCCTGAACATAATTACTGTAACCTTGTTGTAAACGGTCAAGTCTCTCATCACTGCCAACACTGAAAGCACCTTCATCATTAGTCTCATCATCATCAGTTGTTGCTTTAGGCAGCAATCCTTCTGGCCAGAAAAATAACTCGTGTGGTTCTTTTATTCCCTAATGAAACAAGGATGCATTTGTGAAAAATGCAATGTTGTGCATTGTATAGCTCTAACTAATAGTATGAACAAAAGTAGTTGATCATTTACTTATATACAACTGAAGTGTAACAAAGATCTATGCAGTGCTGTCTATGAAATTTGAGACCAAGGTCATATTTCTGCATGTCAAATGAAAGACAATGTTCAGATGTATCTGATGTCCAAATATGACAACTCTGATACAAAAAATAGCCGCAAGAAACCTTGCCAAGCGATGATGCCCAATAAATATCTTATAGCTAGGTAACTTAATAACATAACATCATACACTAATGATGCACAATGCTTCATTACAGAGGGACAAGGTCAATAAGGGGTCATGGTTATATTTCAGCATGTCAAATGAAAAAAAAAATTAAATGTAGTGTATGTCCAAATTTTAAGACTATCACTTAAATAATAATGAAGCTATAAAAAATTAAAAATGACCTTTGACCTTAAAGCCAAGGTCAAATTGGGGGTCAATGTTATACTTCAGAACGTCAAATGAAAGACAATGACCAGATGTATCTGATGTCCAAGTATGAAGGTCATACATGTAGCTTAAAAAATAATGAAGTTATGAAGGTTTAAACATTTGAACTTTGACCTTAATCTTTAAGAGGACCTCTATATGATACACCATGCAAAATATCTAAGCTCTGGTTTCAGACAAGAAAATTTTTAAAGTTTTTTTCCTATTATTTCTTTTGGTTGCCATGGCAACCAGATTTCTGTATTGAATCATATTCTTTGAACAACTTTGGAAGTCTACCTAAGGAACAATCCTGCCAAGTTTGGCTGAAATTGGGCTAGTAGTTTCTGAGAAGAAGATTTTTTAAATTCACTATATAATCTGTATACCAGAGGGACACATGTCAATCACTAGATGCCACTGCATTGCAGATGCTGTGGTGGCATAAAAATGAAAAGGAAATACTCAGAATATGATGAAAGACATATGCATATTTCTTCTTAATATGAACTTAAGATCATCAGTGTTTAATACAACACTGAATCTGTGTTTGGTATCCTGAGTTACATATTTATCTTGAAATAAATGTGTATTTACTGTAATTCCTAAACAAGTTAATCCTTTTATAATCTTTGTATTCAACTGTAGCATATGCAATGAAAATATGAAAAGAAAAGGGCCATGACAGCACTATATCACTCACCTGAATACTTTTTCACCAGAGATTTTTTAATGATTATCTGGTTAAAAATATGGCCCCTGGCTGGGCAACCTACTTTTGAAAATGACCTACATATAGTTAAGACTATCACCCTTATAATCTTTTGTCAAGTAGTAAAATGTGGCCTCTAACCGCATGACCTAATTTTTAATCCCGAATGACCTATTTTTCCTCATGACTTCGAAATCAGGTATCAAAACATCAATTTGATAAATTTTCATGATGATTGGTTGGAAAATATAATGACCTATTTTTATGAACCCTTTTTAGAAAATGACCAAGATGTCATCAAGACAATTATTCTGACAAATTTTCATTATGATTTTGCTTAAAATATGACCTCTAAATACAAATAGGTGACCTTCTTTTTTGACACCAAGTAGCCCACTTTTAAGCATGACCTAAAAATAATCAAGATAATCATTCTGACAAAATTTTCATGATAATCAGGCTGAAAATGAGACAGGTGACCTACTTTTTCACACTACATGACCCATTTTAATGTGACCTTGAAATCATCAAGACAATCACTTTCACCAAAAGTCATGATGACTGGATTTGAGGTCTGCCGAGGTGTTAACAAGGTTTTCCTTTGATTTAAGCTACTGACCTATTTCTTGACCCCAGGCGATTCATACTCAAATATGACCAAGAAATCAACAACATTAACATTTAGACAAAAAACAAGAGATGTTTATGAAATATGTACATGTATGCCCCCCCCCTAATGGCAACCAATTAGTCATGTTAAACGGACCTCTAAATATGACCTTGATCTTTAACTTACTGACCTTAAAATCTACATGTCATGATCAACCACACAACCAAATCTGAAAACTGTAAACTAGCTGTCGTCTTGAAGATCACTGTGACCTTGATCTTTGACCTACTGACCTAAACAATTAATAGAGTTCATCTACCACTCATGACCAACCTCCCCACCAAATCTGATGAATGTATGCCAAAGTGTTCTCTAGTTATTGACTGGACAAGCTGATTGTGGTCAAGGTAACAGTGACCTTGACCTCTGACCTCAAAATCAAAACTCGAATTGCGGGTGGAGGAGGGGGGGCTTGATTATGAAGACCCCAGATAACCCATATTCCAACTTGACATAAAAAATTACCAAGACAAAAATTTGATCAAACCTCATGATGACTGAATTCAAAATAAGGCCTCTAAAGCATTTACAAGGTTTTCCCTTGATTTAAACCAGTGATCGTTTTTTTACTTAAATGACCCGTATTCAATTTTTACCCATAAAAATTTTTACTATATGTCTGAAAGTGACTGAATTCAAAATGTGACCTCTTTAGTGTTAAAACAGTTTTCCTTTGATTTTACCCAGTGACTTAGTTAACACAAGAGCCACAACAAGCGGGGAACATGCGCTACTTTTTCTTATTTCCAAAGGCAAACACATCAGAGGAAGCATATTGTGCTGAAGGGTTTTCAAAGGCAACATTATTTAGGATAATTATAATCAAATCCATCCATTAATAACAAAGTTATGGCCAATTTTAGCAATATTCAATAATTGGACCTTGAAGGTCAAGGCCAAACAAAAGCCAAGGTCAGTTTAATCTGTAGAAGGTACTGTCCAAAGGGTAGTTATGTCCAAGTATGAAGATAATACATCCATTAATAACAAAGATATAGCCAATTATAGCACCATCAAGGTCATACCTGAAATATTCAACATGCTGGTTTTGTTCTCAGTCTTGTTTTGTCCCAGTATGAATCAATTCCATCCATTACCAACAAAGAAACAGCAATCTAAGCAAAATTCAATAACTTGAACTTGACGAACAAGGTCATTTTAAGGTCAAGGTTATACTTGAACAAATCAACATGTTGATTTTTCATAAGTGTTGTGACCAATTTTAGCAATATTCAATAATTTGACCTTGAAGGTCCAGGTGAAAAAAAATCAAGGTCATACTTGAATAATTTGGTTTTGTCATAAGTGTTATGGTCAATTTTAACATTATTTAATAATAAGACATTTAAGGTCAAGGTCAAATAAATGTCAAGTTCAACCTTCTTGAAGGTACTGTCCAAAGGGTAGTTATGTCCAAGTATGAAGACAATACATCCATTAATAGCAAAGATATAGCCAATGATACCAGCATCAAGGTCATTTAAAGGTCAAGGTCAAACTTGTATTATTCAAAATGTCACTTTTGTTCTCAGTGTTAATCTGACCTAGTATGAATCAAATCTGTCCAAATATAACAAAGTTATGGAAATTTAAGCAAAATTCAATACTTTTATCTTGAAGGTTAAGGTCATTTCTGAGTCAAGGTCAAGTTCAGTCTGGTTTAAATAACCTTGACAGTCAAGGTTATTCAAGGTCAATGTCATACTTGAATAATTCAAGATATTCGTTTTGTCATAAGTGTTGTTTTGTTTAAGTATGAATCAAATCTGTGAATAAATAACAAAATTATCACAATTTAAGCTTAATACAGTAACTTGACTTTCACATTCATTTTAAGGTCAAATTCAAAATTCAATGTGTCAAATTTGTCATAAATGTTGTTTTCTCCACATATGAATCAAATCCGAAAATAAATGACAAAGTTATCACAAATTAAGCAAAATTCTATCATTTGATCTTGACCATCAAGGTCATTTTAAGGTCAACGGCATACCTGAGTTATTCAACATGTCGGTTTTGTCATAAGTGTTGTTGTTTCCAAGTATGAAGACAATCCAACTATTAGTAACAAAGTTATAGCCAATATTAGCAAAATCAATAATTTGATCTTGAAGGTGAAGGTTGTTTAAGAGTAAAGTTCAAGTTAAGTCTAGACTACTTGAAGGTCAGGTAGAAAGGGTTGTTATGTCCAAGTATGAAGACATTCCATTAACAAATAAAAAAATTATGTTGAATGTTTTCGGACTGGAACGACAACGGCGACAAAGGCAATGACACCATGACTGAGTTATGATCAATGTTAAAGTTTTCAGACAGCAACGGCAACAGCAATGACACCATGACTGAGTTATGATCAATGTTAAAGTTTTGGACAGCAACGGCAATGACACCATTACTGTAGCAATAGCTTGATTTTTTCTTTGAAAAATCCAGCTAACAAGGTGACAGGCAACAGGTGACAGGTGTTGTAAAAAGTAAAAAAACTTTTTTTTTACATTTTCTGAATATATCTCAACCTTACCAACTGAGAATCCAGCTGTTCACACACTTTCTGACTTTTGTACAGGTCTTTTTCAAAGTTTTTATTCCTCTGCTTTTCATTCATTCTCTTAATGAATGTGTGTTTATGTTCCACCTCCATCTTTTGTCGCTTGGCACTCCAGTGCTTGTGCATTTCTGCACGTTCATTCTTCCTTCTCTTCTGATCTGCCTCACGCCCCAGTCCCCCTCGACCAGTCTTCACTTCAACAGGTATTGGCTCTGTTCTTCCAACCCCTAGTTTTAAAAATAACAACTAAAGGGTTATTGTTTTTACGAAAACATGTCTTCCCCTCTACACATCCCTTCCCTTTGTGTTAACATTGCACTGTATTGGGAAGTGTACTAATAAGAAGTAAAGAAAACAAAAGCATAATATAATTTATGTAGCAGCTTTATGATTTTTATAAAGTCAATTATGTGATGAAGGGCAAAACACCACGTGCACAACTTCAAATGAAGATAAACATTGGTGTAAACTTTCACGACTCTACCTAAAATACCTCTGGAGATATGTACAACACAGTATTTGTGACCGATATCCAGAATTTTGTCAAAAGGCACAAGTTCAGAGGGTGGAGAGGTAGATGTGTAGTAGGTACAACCCAAACTTAATCACTAAATCTTTTAAGAGATGACAAAAGTACAGGGAGCTAGTGCCTCTGTGGGTAGTGGGTGGGGTAGGCAGCCACATACTCAACAATAAATAATTTTCAATGTAAGAATTAAAAAAGACAACATGTTACCAAATATCCATGTGGGAGTGGGAGGGGAGGGATGTACATGTAATTCCCTGCTTAGCCAAATCAATATGAATATTATCATTACCAACCAATAGAAAAATTAAGAAGTTAAAAAAGGATACTTTTTTCTGGGGGAAGGGGTGGGGGGATCCCTAAGTGTGTGGTTAGATTGAGTGGGTAATACCCTCCAATCAGGTGCACAACTTCATCTGCTTATGAACATTCCTGTAAACTTTTGTAAGTCTGCCTCAAATACATTCTCTTAACTGAGTCAAGGCCCATAACTCCACTAGTACTAGGCTTCTTAAAAAAATATGTCTCTCCCCTATATATGGGGAGGGGGTCATAAAATTTAATATGTAAACAAATCTAATGATTACAATATAAAAAAGCTTAGTCTGACACTGTTTACAAATCAACTTTTTTTTACACTCTATTTCATTATAAACAAGCTTGCAAAGAACTGCCACTGGATTTAAGCAATTTTGGGACTTACTGTAGCAAAACAAGAGGGCCATGATGGCCCTGTATCGCTCACCTGAGTATGACTGCTTTTAAAAAAGTTGCTATGGACCTGGTTAATTGACCCCAGATGACCCATATTCGAACTTGACCTAGAAACTATTGAAACAATAAACTATTGAAACAATCTCTTTGACAAATTTCAAGGTTACTTGTACTGAAAATGTTACCTCTAGAGTGTTAACAAGGTTTTTCCATATTTGGGCTCTATGACCTAGTTTTTTTAACCTAGATGTCTCATTTTCGAACTTGAGCTAGAAATTATCGAAACAATCTCTGTAACAAATTTCCAGGATATTTGGACTGAAAAAGTAGCCTCTAGAGTGTTAACAAGGTTTTTCAATATTTAGGCTCTGTGACCTAGATTTTGACCCCAGATAACCCATATCCAAACTTGAGCTACAAATTATCAAAACAACCTTTCTGACAAATTTCCAGGACATTTGGACTTAAAATGTAGCCTCTAGAGTGTTTACAAAGTTTTTCGATATTTGGGCTCTGTGACCTAGATGTTTCAACTCCAGATGACCCATATTCAAACTTGAGCTAGAAACCATAGAATTAAGCTTTCTGACAAATTTCCAGGTTATCTGGAATTAAAATGTTAACTCTAGAGTGTTAACAAGGTTTTTCCATATTTGGGCTCTGTGACCTAGTTTTTGACCCAAGGTGACCCATACTCCAACTTGAGCTAGAAATCATCAAAAAAACCTGTCTGACAAATTTCCAGGATATTTGGACTGAAAATGTAACCTCTGGGGTGTTAAAAAGGTTTTTACATATTTGGACCATGTGACCTAGTTTTTGATTCCAGATGACCCATATCCAAATCTGAGCTAGAATTCCTTGAAACAACCTTTCTGACAAATTTCAAGGACATTTGGACTAAAAATGTAACCTCTAGAGCATTAACAAGGTTTTTCTACTTTTGGGCTCTGTGACCTAGTTTTTGACCCCAGAAAACCTATATTCAAAACTGAGCTAGAAATCATCGATAGAACCTTTCTGACAAATTTCCAGGTTATTTGGACTGAAAATGCTACCCTTGAATGTTAACAAGGTTTTTCTATATTTGGACTCTGTGACCTACTTTGAGACCCCAGATGACCCATATTCGAACTTGATCTAGAAATCTTCAAGGCAACCTTTCTGACAAATTTCCAGATTATTTGGGCTGAAAATATAACATCTAGAGTGTTAACAAGATTTTTCTATTTTTGGGCACAGTGACCTAGTTTTTGAACCAAGATGACCCATATTTGAACTTGTGCTAGAAATCTTTGAAGCAACCTTTCTGACAAATTTTTCAGATTATTTTGGCTGAAAATGTAACCTCTAGAGTGTTAACAAGATTTTTCAATATTTGGGCTCTGTGACCTAGTTTTTGACCCCAGATGACCCATGTTTAAACTTGACCTAGAAATCGTCAAAGCAACCTTTCCGACAATTTTCCTAGATTATTTGGGCTGAAAATGTAACCTCTAGAGTGTTAACAAGATTTTTCTATTTTTGGGCTCCGTGACCTAGTTTTTGAACCCAGATGACCCATATTTGAACTTGAGCTAGAAACCATCGATAGAATTTTTCTGACAAATTTCCAGGATATTTGGACTGAAAGAGTAGCCTCTAGAGTGTTAACAAGGTTTTTTCTATATTTTTGGGCTCTGTGACCTAGTTTTCGAACCCTGATAACCCATGTTTGAACTCGTCCGAGTTATTAATGAGACAAACATTCTGACCAAGTTTCATGACAATTGAGGCAAAAATGTGACCACTAGAGTGTTAACAAACTAATTGTGGACGGACGGACGGACGCTGGACATAAGGTGATCAGAAAAGCTCACTCTGTCACTACGTGACAGGTGAGCTAATAATGGGCCAGTTGCATGCATGTTCAAAATGACATCTGTCGAATTCAAGTTCTGTCCTTTTTTCTTTTCAACAATGTTTTGAAATTAAGATTAAGAAAAGTTGTCATTTCAGTAAAGGATTTAACACTGAGAGTTACAGGATATCAAAAACAGATCTGGATTTTTATTTAGTTTTAACTTCTGTACTCTTGGTTTCAGAAGTATTCAAGTCTGCCAGAAGATGTGTGAGACGGCTAACAGACTGCTGCATAACATGGTAATACCCAATAACTTTGCAAACCTAAAGCCTACGAGTACATTAGACTATTAACCAGGATACTGACCTGATTTTCCAATGGCCATTCCTGGTTTATATCCCATTTTCTGAAGAAGGGAAAATCCTTTATTATCACTAGATATACTGGCACCAAGTCCCTTCCTCCCGTTTTTCTTTTTCCAGTACAGCCTGAGGTTTCTGTTTGTTTTTTATGTTGGCCTCTTTTATTTTCTTTTGCTGCGCAAGTTTCCTAGCTGCATCTTTCGATAATAAACCTGGTCTTGTATCAGGCCTAGGCAAGAAAATAAATCTGGTATTAAATGATATTTTATATTTCATGCAAAAGGCCAAATCTCAGTGTTCTCTAAAAACCCATAGTTAAAGGGGTATTTAACCTCAGAATGGTCCTTATCATCCCAAATTTTGTAAGTGTTGATATATAATATTCCTACTGTCGTAAACACTGAAAATCTTAAATTCATTCCCCGGCCCCCACTTTCCACCAGTTTTGAATTCTAGTGGGAACACAGCATGTTCTTGGTGAAACGTAACTTTCATTTTGTTTGTCCCACATATTCATCACATTGCATTGCTAACTAAATTCAATATTTTTTTAAAGTAACATCTAAATACACTGTACACCTAACATACCCACTTGGAAAATTTCATCATTCAGGTGAACACTTGTACCAAGTTACATAAAAATCATGAACTGTACCATTGTGTTACAGACCAGACTAGTAGTTTTCTTTAATTTATATTTTTGGACAATACAGTGTGACTTGGACCTTTAATTCTGGTTTTTGAATACAACATCTCATCTCAATGTGATGAATATTTGAGGCCAAATTGATTTTATTCACTTGTTCTTTGTTTTTACTGCATGACAAGTACAGACAATTCCGGAAATAATCAGTTGACCTCCACCATTATGTAGTCACAAGGCTATTACTGAAAACTGTTCCCAATTGTGAAAACAATTCCTTATTTACACACAGTGTAACATTAAAACCTACATCATTTGTATATTGAAAATTTTTTTTTCGTCATTCCTATTTAATTCAACTATTTCTTTTTTTTCTTTTTATAAAGTATTTTGTTGTCTTTATGTTAGTGTTTTCCCTATAATAAGCTGGAAGCTTAAAGCAATATCAAAAAGAAAAACATAGTTTTGAAACCATTAAACTGACTTTCTGTCACATGCACCAGACTGTGTTTTTTCTATTAACATTTTCTTTGAAATCTTAATTATACTGTATTACTCCTTGTCTGTGTTTTATATAAATTCTGTATTCACCTGATTTTTTAAATGATTAAAACTATGAATTATCTAAACTATTTTAAAAGATCTATGAGCCCGAAATATCTATTTTTAAAGCTACACAAAAAGATTTTGGAAAGTATGGCTCTGTGATTTAAATTATTTTAAGATATTCAATGGTATGAAAGGTGTTTATCACTTCTGAGGCCATCAGCAGAGTAATTTGTTTTTTAGAAAACAACCTTTGTGATACATGTAGCTTTATGAAAGTTCCAAACATCATTTAGATATCATATTTTCTTGCATTTATCTAGAGTGCTTGGACCAACGCTTGGCGTATACCAACGCTCGGCGTAAATCTTTTTTTTCACGGAATTGATATTTTTTCTTAGAAGTGATTTAAAACTCTTCTTTAATTCGAGTTAAGTGTCATTTCGTCTATCTTTTCACGGTTTACTGAACTTCCAGTATCATCACGTGACTTAAGCATGGCAGACGGAAGGGGATCCCATTGGATAAAACAGACAAAACGCATTGTTTTCTACGCGATATCATGTACTTCCGCTGTTTGATACGCAATTACCGGGTAATAGAAACAACCACTTAATACTTTATCCATTTTTGTGTTCAAGAAAGGTTCTTTGCATAATTACAAAAGATTTCTTTTTGAAAGGTCGCCGATCAGGTCATCTACGGTACGCCGAGCATTGGTACAATTTTGTGCAAACCGCACATGTTTTACTCGGTCTATTTATAGCCTGCCCTATTGTTTACGTCACAGTTGTTTCACATGGGGAAACTTCGTAAGGATTTAGCAAAGTTTACTCTTGAATATAATTAGTTCATAACATGAAATGGGTAATTTGATTAGTCTCTTCAAAGAAATTCCTTTGATTTTACGCTGAGCATTGGTCTGACCACTCTAGGCATACAAGCTTCAAGAGCTACTTTTAGCTGAACTTCTGTTTACTTTTCTTGATTCCTTATGATGTTAAGGAAATTATTAGGTAATGGGTTTAGTTTTAATTATAATGCTTCTTTATGCGTAGTTCTGGCTTCCAAAACTTTATAAGCCGCTTTTTTAACATTTTGTTCATTTACATGATGCGGCATTAAAGTTTTGGATCAGACCCGTTGCGAAACCTAACCAGAATAACACACATACTTTTAACGTCGTTTTACCTCGCAAATACCCTTTTCACAATTTAATCTTGTGCATTATTCGATAAAACAATGAGTTCAATATCATTTCATACCATTTAAACTATTAAAAATATTAATAAATACAATTAAATTGCTTGTTTCACAGAGAAATATCAGTTTCTCCGACTTACTGTCAGAAGCTTCGCGAGATCTCGTATGACGTAACCGCACGAACCGCTTAGAAAAAAACATGACTATCTATTTTTAGACTAAATCGTAAACGAGCTGCTTGACAGCACCTGTTTGTAGAAGTAATGAAACTATACATGTATAAAATTGACAAGTGACAAGTGTCACAGAAAGAATTGGGTCTATATTATGACACTCTTTCAATGATTATTCTCTTGGATACTTGTAAACAAATGTTGCGGAGTTAAAAGCACATGGTATTGTTTTCTTAACCGTCCGCGCTGATGAACCCGTCGAGGTCATTCTCGTGATCACGTGGTCAAACATTTTGGCAAGATGGCGGCGGTGTGCTGAATTTTAAGGCATATCGGAAACTTTAAGGCATTTTGTGTTCGAAATTAGTTTTTTATGTGTTAATATTGGGCTTAGTAAAAATATATATATAATTCTATCAGGATATGGTGCACTTTACTCAATGGCATGCTTGATGAATTGATGCGAACGTGTCAGATTCCTGGCACTATTATTGGTAGACTTTCCCTCGCCGTTGACTTCAGCGTACACGTCCTGTAACAGTATATAAATCGTGTACGCTGAAGACCTTAAGCTACTTTATGCGTAAATCAATAAATCAATAGTATTTGTTATCCAAGTATCTCAAGGCTGGCTCTATAAGTATTGTGGATATAGATTCAGAAAGCTGAAAAGAAACTACACTAAAAAGGGGAACTATGTAGAAAATAAAACTGCAATGAAGAAAAAAAGTGGTAATGGTCAACAGAGATTGGCTAAATTTGTGTTAAAAAAACAAAAACAAAAAAACTTAAGATAAATGCACGCGTTTTAGCCATTAGTTTTCCGCAGTGCTCTGACTCTGACCTCGTTCAAAAAGAAAATGCAGAATGTCCAAAACTGTTTATCCGGTAACTACACAAATACTACAAATTACACAGAACTATATAGCAAATATATCAAGATACAAACATTAAGTTCTTACAACTGCTGTAAAAAAGCATCAGACATATAGTCTTCATCATCTGACATCTTCCTGTCAAATATAAGCTAGCCGAAATATTATCCAAGTCAACTTTCTAACGCGGATAAAGGCGTCACTGAACAAAGGGAAGAAACTTACTGTTATATATCACCGAATCCAATCGTGTATAGATAGATCCCTTGAGCAGAACGCATTGATATATCTATATATATAATTTTTAAGGAGCAAAACAGGTACTGTGGTAAGAAAATCGCCTCGCATTTTCTTTGATGATGCATATATCAGATATGGCCCATGCTGGTCGCCTATGATTGATTTATCCGATGGTCAATCATCTCACATTTGCCGAAGTTTATCTTAGAACATTCTACACAATTGTAATAGGAAGTCCCCAAAAATTGGATGAGATCACTCTTTAAGTGTCAATATTTTGACAATTAAGCAAAGTTCTAAAAATTTTTTCGTCGTAAAGGTTCGTTTAAAACATGTTCTCATATGCCTAAAATTTCTGGAACGTATTTTGTGGAGATAAATACCATTTTAAATATTAAATTTTTTAATATGAACGCATGGGTCGAACTTTTAATGAGTTTTCATACAGGCTGTTAAGTAATATATGTTTGCTTCTTTGCTTTTCTTTGCAAATATTAGACAAAAATTGTGAAAAATGAAGATTTATTTCAATTTTCACACGTGGATACGAAGATGGGGATTAATCTATAAGTAATGTTTAAGACATTTGGAACGATTATTCGGAAATTTGACGGTCAACTGATCGATTTTTTCAATTAAGGCCCTGATACGAGATATCCATGGAAAAAACGGGTGTTTCAAAAATGCGTCCTTGCCCATGCGGTCAGTTTGCGAACTTATGAAAACTCATGAAAAGTTCGACCAATGCGTTCATATTGAAAATTTACTTAAATCTTTTGGCATATGAGAACATGTTTTTTAAAAGCGCACCTTTAGGACGAAACAAATTCTCAGAACTTTGCTTACTTGGCAAAATACTGACACAGAGAGCGATCTCACCAATTTTTGGGATTTTCTAGTGCAGTTGTGGAGGATGTTCGAAGAAGTTAATAAAACTTTGGCGAATATCAGATGACCATCAGATAAATCAATCATAGGTGATCAGCATGGACCATATCTTCTTTATCTTATATATGCATTATCAAAGAAATGCGAGACGATTTTCTTACCACAGTTCCTGTTTTGCTCCTTAAAAATTGATGTATCCATGCGTTCTGCTCCTGGGGTCTATATTGAACGATTGGACTCGGGTATATGTATCCAGGCCAGTATAAAAAGTCATTTATTTATGTTGCATGAAGTATTGTTGTATAAGAGAGAAAACTTTCTAAAATAGTATGTTAAAAGCAACAGTATCAAAGAATATTTGGATAAAAGGGATCGTATGTTATCTGTGTATTCCAACAGACTGCATATGATTCGTATCCCCGCCACCTCTCTATTCTCGTTTTTCTGCATGTCTCTCCCTAGCTAGCTAGCTTACTTCTATCTCTCCAAACCACCCAACAACCCTCCATCCTACACTGTTGTACATGTCAATCTATCTACTTACGTACTTACGCTTGCCTGCCTGCCTTCCTACCTATTATTAATGTCAAACCCCTCGCGGATAATACGCTGCCATCTTTTTTCCCCATGCATCTCGTCATTGTTTTTACAGACTGCCAACTTCCCCGAATTTCCGGGCTCTCATACATTTAAAAATCATTTCTGGGCTCCCGTCTAAATCATTTAGAAATATCTTGCATACTTAGGGCCTATGCAGGGACGTAGCTAGCCCAGAAATCATGTGGATTCACAAAATCGCTAGGGGGTCTGGAGGACCATGCCCCATGGAAAATTTTGAAAACAATAGTGTAAGTTGGTGCATCTTGGAGTGTTCTATGATGCTTTATTTGGTACTGAAAATCGACAGTTTAAGGAGCATTAATCAACAAATAAACCATTTACTTAGCATAATTTTCTTCAGAAATAGCCTCTAAAATTAACGGTTCATGTTCTGTTGAATAAATTTGAGCCATCGTTTTATGCAATAGAATGAGTAAAATTCCGCCCTGTGTTCGTAGTTGTTTCTTTTCCTACATGTATACTGTCACATCAAAACGGTTGTGTACGCTTGCACTTCAACATGTCTGTGTTAAAATAAATTGAAGTAGATCTAAAAAAAAGAAAATAAAAAAAAACGGAAACGGACGCTTTCGAGTGTGCAAGAATCTATCATTTGCAAAAAAAGTTTTCTCCCGTTGATTACTTCCGACCATTCTCAGTTGTTTCCCTTATCATGCGATGTCCATTTGTAAACACACTGATGTAAGTAAAACGTCGTCGAAATCTAGCGGTTGTTATTCAGTTGAGATTACAGGAAAGGTAGCAGAGCTTAAGCAAATTGTCCAATATGTATGCACCGCAACCAGTAAAAACGCGAACATTAATTTCAACGGGCACAAATTCGCTAAAATTACAATCGTGAAGATTTAAATTATGACAAAATCGCGAAAATTTTCGGTCGCGAAAAAAACCATTATACGGTTATTGGTATGAAACCACCAATTCAGTCTACTGGAGCTCAAAAAATGGTACCCGCATAATGGCGGCTAGAAATAGTTCTCAGTTTTCTTGGCTATTTTTGCCCTAATCTGATTTTTTTTTGCTGGAATCATTTTGTTTGACTATTTCTGATAGTGTGGTAGCAATTTTATGCTCATATACATTTAGAATAGAATTCACAATGTGAAATTGTTTCACATACACCAATCTGAAAATAAGCTCAGATTTTTTGTTAATTTTATGGGTAAGTTAACATGAGCAGAAATATCTTTCTGGTTTGAAACACAACCCCCTCTTTTCTTGCTATTTTTCATGAGTACAGATATAGATCTACAAGAATATGTAAGTTAAAGCTATTTAAAAAAGGTTTTGCTATGTTTTACAGCCCTGTGAACTTAATGAATTTTATATAGAATAAAGAAGGAATCTATTTAGGGGCTTCACACCTATAAGAAAAAATTCATTTCCTGTTGTCTGCATATGAAGACTTTTAAACTTGCCAGGATGTAGAATTTTTATGTTTTTATTTCTAAAATGCTGTAAAGAATTATGCCAGGAGTGGATTTGGTGAGTTTTCAAACTTTTCATTCTGCAGTTAAGCCATTATGATAAAATTGCAGGAAAATTGTCCTTGTAAAACTGTAAACAGAATTTTTGTGTACACAAACCTGATATATTTGGCAAGGAGTAAGTTTTGTAAGCTGCCAGGGTGCTAACAAGAGCCATTAAGTGTAGTTTAGCTTATTCAGTGAACATGAAACAGTTAGCTGAGTTCAAAATTCATGTGTATGATGAGAAAAAGAAGTTTGGTGATGTCAGGCTTTACTGCACAGTAGGACTTAATTCAGTCAAAAAATGTTTCTTATGATCATTGAGCTTCTGTTTATGTTTTTCATTAGTCTGTTTATGGATAAGAAGAAAGAGCATTAAGCTTTTTTCAAGTTTTCATGATATTTGATTAAGATGGTGTGTAGTTGAGGCTTTGGGAAGACAGCGGTATAATATTTGCGGTGGGTTCACAAACTCTTAAGACAGGTACCACAAAGCTAACAAAAAAATATTACTCTTGGAATCTGTTTTCTGATTCTGTTTTAAAATACTTTATTGTGTAAGCTTTCAGCTTTGTTAGGCTACAGTATTTTCACATAACCAGAGCTATTATTCTAGTTTGACAGTTTGCATACAATGTATGGACTGGAGGAACAGTACTTGTATTTGGAAATTTTCAGGCAACAGCAATGCCATTTTCTGGAAACCCATTAAGAAAGCAGCATCCACTGCAGCTACATCGCTTTAGCCAAAACTATGTTCCACATCAATTTCATACAATTTGTAACATTTGCTAGACTGTTTATGCTATATTGTAAGGGTATGAAGTGATCTTGAAAGGGAACATGCTAATTAGGTAGAAAAGTGACATTTAAAATTTGTGGGTATATGTTACATGCAGTAGCTTACCAATATATGCATTTTCTATTTTCAGAGTGAAATATTCTTCTAATCTGTTAGAAAAATCCCTTCCTTTGGTTGTATCTGTGTTTAGGACTCAAGGATTGCTTTGCCTTTTGCACATATCAGATGTACTCCATGACTACACACTGGCAATAGAGGTGGAGCCCATGTTGAAGGTCTATCATTGCCATTTTTAGTAAGTAAACAGTCATTTTCATTCATACTTACAGTTAAACATTGCTCAGGAAGTTAAAAGAAAAATTCATATTAGTGTTCTGTAAAGACAGTATATAATAGATGAACAATAAAATTTTGTATGTTGAATACATGTCTAACATTCAGGTGGTGTTCCTGGCCTTTTCTGAATTAAAATTGTTAAAATTTCCTCCTTCAAAGAGGTGTAACTGGCATGAAAGAAGAAAAATGTAGCATTTATTCTGTTATATTGTATGTAATTACTTCAGTTCCTAGGTTTAAAGAAGGCATGGACAGCATAAACTATCATCTGAGACAGATGGGGATACAAGACAGAGGACCAGAGAAATTTTGATCTTTTTTTGGCAGACAGGACCATAGCTTTTGAAATATATTTGCTGATTTTTGACCTGGAGGTATAACAATAACCTCTTGAAATATTCTAGTGTGATGCCTTTTCACATATAAGATAAAGAATTGCTGTTCAGTCATGCTTATTAGGACAAAATATGACTTGAAAGTCAAAATAATATGAAAAATTTGCTTTTTTTCCTCAAAAATCTTCATGCAACTGAGAATATTATGTATTTTTTACAAATGTGTAAATCTAAATTTGATAAAATTGGATAAATTAAGTATTCACATATAAGCCGAGACAGATTTGGTTCAAATATATAACGCATTTTAAAAAATAAAAGAAAAATTTCACCACAGACTCTCTCATTTTGCTGCTCTTGTTCGCAGTCCGCACAGACATTTAGAGTCATTTTAAGAGCTTCATTTTATGAAAAGTACTAGTATTTTTGGACTGAAATTTGGTTTTCTTAAGTTGAAATTAGTTACTCTTGATGTAGAAACCAAAACTAGAAATGTGTCTATAGGACACAGATGCCCCCACTCAACCTAGCTACTCATATAGCTAGCAATATGGCCACGAGATAGTCATACACGCTGAATCATTAATAAAATTGGTTTAACAAAATGACAACTATAAGAAACCTGTTGCAGTGTGAAGACTCAAATTACTGTCTCCAACACTGTGACCAATGGATGAATATTTTCCTTCACAATTCTGTATGCATAGTTGGACATTCTTGGAGTTTGCAGATGGTAAACAGGTGTTTTCATGTCTAATTTGTACTAAGTTCCTAAGTTATATGTTCTGTAAGTCAGGCTGTTTTTAACGCAGCAAAAATTCCTTCCTTTACTTCCATCTACACATTAAGGTTGTTCATTCCTGGAAGTTTAAGCAAAATCTGCCATCCGGTTTAAGAGGAGTTGCGTTCACAAAATTTCTATATGGTATATAGTGAAAAAATCAACAAAGGGCCATAATTCTGTTAAATTTGGTCGCAGCAAAAATTCCTTCCTTTACTACCATCTACACATTAAGGTTGTTCATCCCTGGAAGTTTAAGCAAAATCTGCCATCCGGTTTAAAAGGAGTTGCGTTCACAAAATTTCGGGACTGTACGGACGGACGGACTGACGTACGGACGGACAAGTGCAACGCTATATGCTTCCCACTTTGTGGGGGCATAAAAATCACAGTATCAGAAAAAAAAAGTTTTCTTATATTATGACTTCATTTTGATTTTATTCTGTGATATCTGGGTCCCAGGTGATATCCAGTCTTCAGCAGTTCTTCTTAAGTCAAGTTGGGCAGCGATCCTTGCGACAAAGACCCAAATTACCATTATTTGATAGTTTAGGTTCTTGAATATGCACATTTAATTAAACATAAGGATCTCCTGACGACAGCGACCTCTAATTCCATGTAGACTTATGGATTGCTTCGAGTATAAACCCAATCTTTCATACATATGATCATACACACATGTATTTACAGAAGAACTTGATACTTTTAAAACAACTGATATATTTTCTCGATTTGTTTACACATTAGATTCATTATATTTGTATGATTTTGCCTGCACATCCAATGCATCTAAGTGTCTTTGAAGATCTGGAGGGCATGATAGGGGAGGGGTACAAAAAGAATGCCAAACACATACCTATAATAATTGAGATGTGTTTTATTGAAAAAGTATGGAGAAATAATCCTTGCCAGCACTACAATGATGACTTACAACAAGAGAGTGATGCTAAATAATTAACTGTAACAGTCAGATATATTACATCACATTTTTTGTTTACAATTTCCAGTCTGTAACATGTAATGATGTAATCATTATGTTATACCTTTAGTAAAAGTGTCAATTAAAAGATCTTTTGATCTGAAATTCTTTTTTGCTGTAAAAGGGAAAATCCAATTTCATACATTTATATTTCTTTGAAATGCTGTTTACCCTAAGAAATTCATTTCTGTACATGTTTTATATGCAAATGTCAAAATGTTTGTATAATTTTCATAATTCTTTCAACATTTCAACAAATCAGTAATGTATTATAGATAAAGATGTGTAGTATTTATACAGTAGTAGAGCTTGTCAGTCACTTTATCAGGGTTTTCATAGTTTCAAAAGTTTTTTTTTTTTCAGAATGAAATACAGCTATAAACATTTCCAGTAAAATGAATGAAAAATATAAGATACTGATATACCCATCAACAGTCATTTTTCCCACATCTTTGATTGTCCAAACTAACTGAAGCATGTAATATTTTTGTTATATATGTGACTGTTACAATAATAATTAACTGGAGGTAAAATTGTCAAAAAACAAGACAACACCCATTGTTGGAACACAAGTCAGTCATGAGAGAAAAAAAAATCTTGAAGGGAGTTTCAAACAGAGACAAAAACGTGTAATGTACTATATATAGAAAATATAGAAAACATGTAATATTCTGTATGTATTTATGTAAGAGGAGAAAATCATCAGATCTTCTCCACATTAATAACAGTAATCAATGATAAAGTTCTCATAAACATGTATATACTATACATATCAAGTTCTCCTAAGTTATATCAGGAGCTGATAAAATATTAATATCGAAAAAATTGAGAAGGAAAAAAATATAAAGAATCTTTCATTCAAACTACATCTCAAAAACAACATTCATGAAAAATATTAAGCTTCAGTTTATTAAAATACAGCAGAAACTACCGATACAGTGAACATTCAGTAAAGAATTAGAAAATGTTTGTAAAGTGAATGCTGTTATAGAAACAGTGACAGTGAACACTGTATAGGGACAGTAAAAGTGACTATACATGGAACAGTTGAAGAGCTCATACCACGGGCTGAATTCAAAGAAGTACTAAGTGCTACCTTATAAAGAAGCAGATAGCACATTTTCGCATTCATCCCTTGAACTATAACAGACTGAACAAGTGATGCTGTGGAATCTGCCTGTACTGTTTAAATGAATACAAACTGCCTGTACAGTGAACTTGGTAATAAGACATTAACCTGCTTATAAAGGGACCATTGTAATAACTTACTGACCTGCTTGTACAGTGAACTTGATAATAAGACATTGACCTGCTTGTGCAGTGAACATTGAAATAAGACAATGACCTGCCTGTAAAGTGAACATGGTAATAAGACATTGACCTGCTAGAAAAAAATAACATGGTAATAAGACATTGACCTGCTTGTACAGTGAACATGATAATAAGACACTGACCTGTTTGTACAGTGAAAATAATAATAAGACATTGACCTGCTTGTGCAGAGAACATGCTAATAAGACACTGACCTGTTTGTACAGTGAACATGATAATAAGACATTGACCTGCTTTTGCAGTGAACATTAAAATAAGACATCGACCTGCTTGTACAGTGAACATGATAATAAGACATTGACCTGCTTGTAAAATTAACATGGTAATAAGACATTGACCTGCTTGTGCAGTGAACATTGAAATAAGACACTGACCTGCTTGTAAAGTGAACATGGTAATAAGACATTGACCTGCTTGTACAGTGAACATGATAATAGGACATTGACCTGTTTGTACAGTGATCATGATAATAAGACATTGACCTGCTTGTGCAGTGAACATTGTGATACGACACTGACCTGCATGTGAAGTGAACATTGTTATTATATTGCTGGACTGCTTGTGCACAGAAAATTGTGGAGAAATAGTAAAAATATAAAAACAGATGCACATTGAAAAGTTAGCATTATGAATGCATGTACAATTTAATCTTCTCTTTGTTAGCACATATCATATTCAATGCTCTTAAATAATCATCAGTTTTCAGTATCAAATATCTTATTAAGAAGGTGTCTAAAATCAAATACTGCAAATCTAAATATATTTTTGCTTGAGAAGTTGCTGTACTGGGGGAAATTGATTCATGATTTTTATTTTCACTATTTTCGCTGATATTTATTATCTGCAAATTCAAAAACCTGTGACATAGTTATATGTTTAGATAATTATGCAAAATAACATCTGACCTTACTATAGCTTGCATCGTGTAAACGGTTAAAATAAGGGAAGTAACTCTTAAAGACAGAAAATACACCTTTTTAATTGAATAAACATTATTCTATACTGGTATACCACTGATTTATTTCAAACGAGCGCACATGATCAACTTCGGCGAATATATAAATTTCGTGTTTTATGAAAAAGCGAATCCAAGAAACCGCAAACACTTCCATTTAAAAAAAAAAAACCCTGCAAAGAACCAGCAAATTGAAAGCTCTATACAGTAATGACCTGAAAAATATATAATCCATACTTTTTTTTCAAGTTTCATGGACCTTTCAGCACTATACAGGCAGTTCTACACTGCATCAAATTTTTTACTAATTATGTTTACAGAGTAACAAACAGTTTTGCCAATTTCAAGCTTATATTAAGGTAAATCAATTATTTATGTCCATATTTCAGGAATAAAATATAACAATTACACCACGACACATAGACAATATTACAGAAAAATATAGTGCATTAAAAGACATAACTTCTCTATAAACCTACAAACAAATGCAACACAATGTTTATGTAATTTTTCATGTTTTAGACACAGATAAACACTGAATTATATTTTTCACAAAGTAAGTTTTTCCCAGAAAATCTGCCTTTTAAGTTAATACTTTTGCAGAATTAAAATAAAAATATTATGCTGTTCTGAAAAATGTCGATTTAGTTCTTAACTAACAGAACAGATTTGTTCACAAATTCTGCAACAGTAGAGATAAAGAGACAGAAAAGCACAATTAGTTATTTCCTAAAACTGATAGATGAAGGACTAACTGTTGTGGCAGACATATTGACTGAAAGAGAGTTCAGATTATTCTTGAGAACTACTTGTGGGGCTGGTGGCTACACTTAACATACTGCACAAGAAAAACTGAAATAGTTTATTTCCAGTCGTGTTTGCAAAATCAGAATTTTTTTAAAGTTATTTTTTAAACATACTATCTTAAGTTGACTTGGAAGCAAGTTCTTGTAACTTATATCAATCGTTCTCGACTCTGACAGCTTTGGTTCAGACCAATTCTCACATGGAGTGTGGAATGCAGAATGTCATGAGAGACTCTAAACTAAGTAGCTTACCTTAAGCTATGAAGCCACAGACCAGTCAGTTCTTTTTGTGAATGGGCAATGACTGTGGTGTAACCTATCTTTGACTAATTAAAAGACAAAACATTTTGAAAAAGAACAAACAATAAATATATGGATGATTCAGGTGGGTTATTTTTATTTACCTGGTATCTTTAAGAGAATACATCAATACTGACAGTGGAAAGTACTAACAGAAAAACATTATGAAATACATTGCTGAAGGAAAGGTCTTTATCATCCTTAAATTTTGTTTTTGTTTCAACAAAGACAAAATATTTGTTTTTAATGAAAGGACACAATTAATAAAGAAAATGATTCATTTACTAATAGGCAATTTATTTAAGACTTTAATGCAAATATCCAGAAATATGTCTTAATATTATGTTGATCAAAGGGAATGAAGTTAAGAAAAGGTTTGCAGGTGAAACAATATCTTTCTTGTATGAGGTAGCAAATTAAGTTATTGCTCGTGTTCCACAGCCTCCTCTACTCTTCTAGTATAATTTAGGCATCACACATTTCAACCTAGCTCTTTTAAAACTAAATTTGTAGCATGATTTAGGCACTACACACTTTAACCTAGCTCTTTTAAACTAAATTTGTAGCATGATTTAGGCACCACACACTTTAACCTAGCTCTTTTAAAACTAAATTTGTAGCATGATTTAGGCACCACACACTTTAACCTAGCTCTTTTAAAACTAAATTTGTAGCATTATTTCGCGGCTTTATTGAAAATTTACTCAAAAGAAGGGGAAGGAGGAGGGAGAGTTCAAAGCAGGTATGTTATATATCTAAACTGTGCAGCAATGATGTAGCATTGTTGTTTCTTTTTCCATACATATTTCTTCCTGAAGACTGAATAGAATAATATTATGTTCATAAGCAATGTAGGGTTTTACAATGATATGCTTTTATATGAACAAACACTGGTGCATCAACAAATATATGCAATAATAACTTGGCACAAAGCATGTATACAATTTTTACCCCTTTTCAAAGATGTATACAGATGATGAGTAAATAAAAGAATAAGCATTATAGGTGATGCTGATTTCTATGTTTTGACAGTGGTAGAACAATGCTATTTCTCATTAGCTGAAATTGAAATTTTCTGCTATTGCTTTGCATGTTATTTCCAAATTCTGGACACTTTATATAGATTTATCAGAGTCACCTGCTAGCACAATTAACTGATTGATTTTACTAAGCACACAAAATGTCATTTCAAGCACCAGGCTGCTTAGAGTTTCTTTTTACACATTCAAAACATTAAAAAGATCAAACACCTGTGTCACACCAGATCAATTGAATTTTTTGAATACTTAACAACAGGGCCATGATGGCCCTTAAAGGCTCACCTGCATCCCATTACTAAGGGGCCATAACTCTGAAACCCATGAAGGGATGAGGTTGGTTCAGTAAACGAGATGACCCATATTCAAACTCGGCCTAACGATCTTCAAGAAAAATATTTTTAGAGGTGTTCATGACATTTGGACAAAAACATTGGCCTATACAGTGTTTACAAGGTATATCTGTGTTTTGACCTGATGACCTAGTTTTTAACTCCTAATGACATATATTCAAACCTGACCTAGATATCACCATGACAAAATTTTAATGTCCTGACAAATTTTCTCGACGTTTTGGAAAGAAAATGCAGCCTTTAGAGTGTAATCATGGTTTTTCTGTGTTTTAATTCAATGACCTAGTTTTCCATCCCAGATGACTTGTAAAAAACTGACTCAGATATCATCACAACAAGGAATCTGACACATGTTCATCACAAGGCTAAAGCTAAGTAATATCTGTAACAGAATCCTTCTCTTTAAACAATCTGTTCATGTTTGTTGTTAATGAATGCCCTACATAAACTGGTATCTTGGTTTAAGATTATCACAGGAAAAATGTCTTAAATTACCTCCTTGTCCATAAAATTACATACTTAATGTCAGAAGATATGATATTTCTGAAACATCACAATAAATGTCACAAGATAATGATGTTTCTGAAACATCACAATGAATGCCACAAAACATGATATTTCTTAAATATCACACTCAATGTCACAAAACATGATATTTCTGAAATATCAGACTGAATGTTATAACATGATATTTGTGGAATATCAAAACAGGTGTCACAAAACACGATATTTCTGAAATATCACACAAAGACAAACACTAAAGCTTTTCTTATATAACATATACATGTCGCAAGTCTGTTTCTCCTACAAAACAATTAGATTTTAAATCTACAGAGAAAGTCATTATTAAAAAACAAAAAATCACAAAAAAATGACTGAAATCTGTTCATTTCATTTTAAACTTCAACTTTCAATTTTGGCCAACAAAGATTTCACACAAATGGACTTCAGGGAAAATAAGATCATACAAGAGAAAAAAATATAAATGAAACTCAAACAAACAAAATACATATGTATTACTTTTTTCAGTTAAAACAGCAAAGAAAATACTCTGTAAAACTCAAAACTCTGAGGTATTAAGTGAAAATGAAAGGAATCGAAGGTATTCATAAACCAAGACGCTGGTCAGGACTTTTGAAACAGAAAAATGGTTGAAAACAGGAAATGGTAGTTTAACATGGAACTTGTAAGAATGGGAATTTCTTTAAATCAATTCTCAAAAGCAGACCTGTTCAGTTTGGAAAATAAGACAAATGCTGACAATTTGTGATATAAGGCAAACAGCAATAACATATGCTGCTGTGAATTCTCAAAGCTCAATATACAGATCAAAACAGCTTTAAAATGTATGAATACTCACTGCTCAGTTAAACTACCAATACTGGTATGTTCAGTTGATTTTGTTAAAACTTGTTAAGTCAAGTTATAAGAAGAGAAGCAGGCATTGGTATAATAAGGGATATATGACTTGATGCAGAAATTTGAATATGCTTTCTGCAGTATGCCTGTTAAGTTTTTGTTGTTGTTTTTTTTTTAAATCAGGACTGTAGTGTGATTGGACAAGAACTTTCCAAACTATCATCACAATTACTGGAAATGACTTGTACCAGATTTAACCTACTGGTAAACCATTGTGGTTTAACCTACTGGTAAACTATTGTGGTTTAACCTACTAGTAAACTATTGTGGTTTGGTTGTTCTTGTTCTTACTTCATCTATTTTTAAACCAGTCAGTAAGTGCATAAAGTGCTTCTAGAACACCCAGAGATAAACAGCAGTACCATAACACTCACCAGTGCAACACACAGTTTAAAGCTAAACTATGAAATAATACAAAACACATCTCTTTAGAAATACACATTTGCATTTATAATTGTTTAATATACATACTGTGTATGGAATAAATACACAAGCAATATGCAACAAAATACCGTACTATACAGATATAAAACAGGGTTTACACATAATGACTATTTATAAAGAAAGGAAAACAAATTACAACAGAAAATAAAAATAAACAGTGCATGTTTTATTAATATTTTGTATAGTGTACATATGGAGTATTTCCTAAAAAATTTAGGAAAGAAACTGCCTTTGCACACTTATTTTGTTTTTCCTGGAACCAATTGGTCAACATTTCTGTAACTTTGGCATGTGATTGTTGACTAACCTTTTCCCACTATTTGAATACTGTAAGAGAATATTTTTAATCTTATTACAATGCATACTTTACTACAATTGTTTCACTATTTTAAAATATACATTTCCTTGTTTTTTTCATTTAGATGTAGGAAAATTAAATAAATTTAATCATTTTCTCAACTAATTAAATTAAAAAGTTAAAACCACACAAGTTTGTTCCATGGAAGTAATCAAAGAATATACACAATTCATGTAAAAGGTTAAATGACAAAGACTTTAGTTCAGGGCAGCTAGAATGCTCGAGTACCATGTGGAAAAATACAAAATAAAATTGCAAAAGCCAGTACACATGATCTGAAATGTAAATACAAGAACATACGAAAAATGCCCAGTTTCTAAAATTCAAAGCTTGCTGACATTACAAAACTAAATTTTCCTACTCATTTGTTCAGCTATACTCCATTTCCACTAACAAAACGTGAAGCAAAAATCAATTTATGAATTGGATTGTGTCAAAAATTTTCTGAAGTTGTAAAAATCAACTAATTTTTATGGATCACTTTCAAACATTATGAAATAGTTTGAAGCTGGAAGTATATTACCAGGTCAACAAAACCTTACTGGATAGCTTCTAAGTTACCTACCCTTTCAAATGAATCTCAACATGAATCAAACCATTACCACTGATTTATACTGAAAGAAAAATTTGCAAACCACTAACTTAAGCCTTTTTTATGCTGCATTATATCCCAATACTGCCTTACCATACTTCCCTGTGCATTCTCTGCACTTTTTTACCCCAAGGATGATGCCAAGACTACTGTATGGGTATACTATTCACTAATACTGATCATTTTGTTAAAATTCTTCCTTTTCAATGAGCCTGACCATAGTAGTCCTTACTGTTGTTGTTGTTGTTGTTGTTGGTACAGTCATGGAGCAATACAGTCTAAGTTAGCATGTATACTTGTCATGTGACTGTTTCCTATTGGTTTGAGTAAATACGTTATTATATATTACTTAATTTCCATTCTTAATTTTACTCTGTTAACAAAAATGTATTTAAAAAAAAGAGATATAAAAGCAATTAATTTGACTTTTTTTCCTCATTAAAACTGATTCAACCTGCACAAACTGAGTATTTACCGAACCCAGTAGACATGGGAATAAACTAAGTGACACATTGCTAATTACAATATCTCTCAAAAATAGACCAGCCTGAAATCTTTAAGTGCCAAAATTAATGATGAGAAGTTTAGAGACAATTTGTAGATTGGAGCAACTTGTGTCATCTTACTGTAACCATAAACACAAGCAATCTCTCAGAAAGTTGTCAATCAATGCCAAAATAACTTTTACATAAGGACCGTCTCTACACAACTGTCCATACTAACTCACTAATTAACATGTGACTGTAGTTTTTGGACTGAACACTAATACATAATCTGCACAATGCATCCTTACAATAATAAACTTCCCGTGGTGGCGCTGCTGTCTACTTTCATTTTCTCCATGATTTCTGATACCTTTTTTTGCTGATTTATCATTCTGTTTTTGTTTTTTCCCCAGACTGGCCTGTCAAAATGTACACATAATACACAGAGAAATATGGTAAGTATTTTTTTTTATTAATGGATATAGAATATATATTTGTTCTGTATATTCTTTATATATCATTACATCCATAGTATATATTTTGATTTCATTGAAGAGATAACTCTTGATAACTTATATACTATTCATACACAGCATTAATCTAGATTTTCTTATCATTTATCTGGTCATTCCAAAGTAAACAATAATCAAACAGACTGTCAAAAAATCATCTTTTATGATTTCCCATTAGGAAAAAATGCCAACAAGATTAATGCTTAGTAATTACATATAAATAACACTTGTACAAATGTAATGGATATGTTATTTTGAAGCAATTTACAAGCACAGTGACAGGCTATCAGACATCATTTTTATTCACAAATTACCTACATATGCTGGCAAAGTGGACATACTAAAATGAAAGGGTATTAAATGGTATTTGGAAAACATGTTTTTGACAAAAATTAGAAGGAATCTTAAATAGGTTGGTTTCTGCTCTTACATTTATAGACAAGTAAGCCGTTTCTCTCATAGTATGCCATTCTCTGACAAACATTTCACACGGCATGAAAGCACCAGGAGAAGATAACAAAAACACATTACAAATTTAAGACAAATGCATTAACATCATTTTGTGATTTTCCTAAAATTAAAAAGTTCAGCATTTTATTCACCTGTATTACAAATAATGTAGACATAATATAAAAGGGAATGTTTTAAAAAATCTTGTGTGCACATCTTACAGTGTAACCACAGAAAAAAGTCTTTTTATCATCAATATAAATACAAACTCCAAGACACCAAAGTCATTAAAATATAAATTCTAAAAGCTAGTTTGAAAGGCTTGGATATAATCAAGGCTTATTGTGTTTGGTTTCTGCTACTTAAACTTCTGATTATGTTTGTATGTACAAATTTAACTACCAATATATATATAAAGTACTGAAGTAAGTAATAGTCTATAAAGATTTGTAACTTTTTCTTAACAATTTTTTTCAAGTAATTCAAAGGAATATATTATTGTGCAAAATAATGATCAATCAAATGGGCATAAATTATTAAACACCAGATCTAGGGAAAAAAATAAACTTTCCACCAATCTCTCATATGAAGTAATGATTTGAAAAAATGGCTGCAATACAAATTGCCACTCTATGAATTATGAGGAAAAAAAGAAGCATTAAAACTCTAGTCTTATTCACTCTCCACCTTAGGTCTCCTAAACACAAGTTTCAGCTGTAACTTGCTCATTTTCTAGTCATTTCAACAATCAGCAGGTCTCTTTGTCTGCAAGAATCCCTACTTTTCCAATACAGTCAATAAAGGGAAGCATCCCTTTACACCAGTAGGTAAAATCACAGTCATCTCCCATTGATGCTCTTCAAATTTAAAGGAGAGAAAGCCCATCCATACCTCTCAACACATGAGCAAACATTTATCAAAATTTAAAGAAAACTGCCCTAATAAAGGCATGATTTGGAAAAAAAGTTGGTAATAAGTAGATTATTTGTGTTGTGGGCTATTTGTTTGGTGCCATTGGATCTCCAGATCTGTGGAAATGAACATTCTGCCACTTGCCATCCTTTCTCTGCCAAACACGTGTCTCTTCATTTTGTCTTGTGGCTGGCAAACCATCCCTGTTTACAAAAAGAGAGCCATGATGACCATAAATCACTCACCTAAGTATTTTGTTTATGGGTTAGCTGTTATGCAAACATCAAAAGCATTATTTAACTGAAGATTTGTAGCTGCCTACAAACCAAATATCTAAAGTATCAGTCAATAAATAAAGGCTCTATGACAAAAGTATAACAAATGGGCCATGATGGCCCTGGATCGCTCACCTTAGTACTTTGCTTGAGGGTCTACCACTGAGTAAACATAAAGAAAACATAAAGATGCAACATTACATTTTCTAATTGAAAATATTCAAAGATCTCATATTTTATACAAAAAAAATCCATGGGGCAGAGGCAATTTTGTGATAACAACTTGTGAGGAGATGTAATTGAAGCCATATATTGAAGAAAACCTGTTTTTCGCTCCAGTGGCCATTTTGTTCAATGGAGCAGAACCATTTAAGCAATTTTAACGCAGGGGTATGTAAGGAACATTTTCGTGAAATTTGATGGAAAATTCCCTTGCCATTGAGGAGATGCTGTTTGATTTCTTTTCTATTTATAGCTTTTGCAGCCCTTATGTGCAATGGAGCAAAACGGTTTTAGCAATTTTAGAAAAGGGCAATATAAGGAACATTTCTGTCAAGTTTGGTTTAAAATGCAAAATGGTTTTGGAGGAGATGTCATTTGTAGCCAAATACTGACAAAAATCTATTGCTATGCTGTGGTGGCCATTTTGTTTAGAAAGAGGGCTATGTAAGGAACATTTCTGTGAAATTTGGTGGAAATTCACCCAGCAATTCAGGAGGAGATATTGTTTGAATTTTTTTCTATTTTTAGCTTTTGAACCCCTATGTGCAATGGAGCGGAATGGTTCGAGTAATTTTAGAAAAGGCATTATAAGGAACATTTCTGTCAAAATGGCCAAGTGGTTTTGGAGAAGTGTCATTTGAAGCCAAGTATTGACGAAAATCTATTTTTAGCTTTGGTGGCCACTGTATTCAGTGGAGCGGAACCATTTAAACAATTTCAGTAGAGGGCTATGTAAGGAATATTTCTGTGAAATTTGGTGGAAAATCGCCTTGCTCTTAAGGAGGAGATTTTGTTTCAATTTCATTTCTATTTTTAGCTTTTGCCGCCCTTATGTAGAATGGGGTGGAACAGTTTAAGCAATTTTAGAAAAGGGCAATATAAGGGACATTTCTACTAAGTTTGATTAAAAATAGCCTTGTGGTTCAGGAGGAGATGTCATTCCAAGGAAAATGTTGAAGACAGACGACAGACACTGGGTGATCCCAATAGCTTACGCTGAGCATTTGCTCAGGTGAGCTAAAAACAGATATTACAGATGAGTATTTCACTTTATTATATACTTATAAATGAAATATTGAGAAACTAGAAATGGGTTTTTGATTGAACAAAAACATATGTCTCCCCCCAGCCAGTTGCTGCAGGTAGTATTGAGTCAGACGATTGTAAAATTTGAAATTTAACCTCCAAGTGTGACCTTGACCTTGAGACACCGCACCCGCAAAGTGGGTTCTTCACGTCACCTTGATGAGGTGAACATCTGACCCAAGTTTCATAAAAATCCTTCAAGGGCTATTGAAGATACAGAGCGGACACGATTTTGTGGCATTTGACATTTAACCTCCAAGTGTGACCTTGACCTTGAGACACCACACCCGCAAAGTGGGTTCTGCATGTCGCCTTGATGAGGTGAACATCTGACCCAAGTTTTATAAAAATCCTTCAAGGGCTTTTGAAGATACAGAGCGGACACAATTTTGTGGCATTTGACATTTAACCTCCAAGTGTGACCTTGACCTTGAGACACCATACCCACAAAGTGTGTTCTGCACGTCGCCTTGATGAGGTGAACATCTGACCCAAGTTTCATAAAAATCCTTCAAGGGCTTTGGAAGATACAGAGCGGACACGATTTTGTGGCATTTGACATTTAACCTCCAAGTGTGACCTTGCCCTTGAGACACCACACTTGCAAAGTGGGTTCTGCACGTCGCCTTGATGAGGTGAACATCTGACCCAAGTTTCATAAAAATCCTTCAAGGGCTTTGGAAGATACAGAGCGGACACGATTTTGTGATGGACAGACAGACAGACGGACGGACGGACAGACGGACAACTGGGGGAAAAACAATATGTCTCCCCCATTTTTGGGGGGAGACATAATATTGATGAAATAAATTGCGTATTTTCATTTTCCGTATTTTCACTGTAATAATTTATTTTCACTGCAGTGAAACATATTTTCCCTATTTTCACTGGTGTCTTGCCGAACTACTTTCTTCTAAATTCAGCCAATACACTAAAATTAAGGGGAATTCTTTCTTAAGGTCAAAAAAGAGAAAAGTACATAATAAACAGAAAATTCAAGTTTTTTCATTAAATACGAGATTTATTTTCATCTCGTGGTATGAAAATTATCATATTTCACTCATGGCTATCGCCACTCGTGAAATATTTATTTTCATACCACTCGATGAAAATAAATCCCGTATTTAATGAAAAAACATGAATATCCTCTATATACTTACTTGTCAATGACTTGTGTGAGCCTAACATAAGCAATACACGCTGCATCTTCTCCTAGGATATGAACAGTTGGGTTCAGAATACTTGTGTTCAGAGGTTTATTGTTCTTGGATAAAACTGAAACATACAAGCAAACTTACACAGTGAATAAACAAATACTCGACACTACAGAACCAGTCCAGATTCATCCCTGGTCTCTCTTTGTCTGAACACCATGTCCGAAGTTGCTTTAAGCAGCTAATATTTTACTCTGGAGATAAATTCATAAGAAAAAGAGCTTTTAAGAACAGCTTTAAAAATCTATATGAAGGAAATAATGAAACATTCATTAATTGCTTACTACATAACAAGTATAAATAATATTTATTTAGATAACATGCATTACTGTTTTTCCATTTTTTCAAATTATTTTTTTTCTTACAGGGCTTTATTGAGCAATCATGTTCAGCCCGAACATGCAAAAAATGAAGACACACGGATGGAGAGACAGACAGACCAATGGTGTGATTTTAATATGCCCACCTTCAGAGGCATAAACCCCTGCAGAAAACCAGAAAAAGAAACAAACATTAAGTAGATGTCTAAGGACAGTTGAAAGTCATGGCAACAACACTGAATTTCTAACTGAAAAGTCAGAGTGAAAACATACAGCACAAGCATTTTATACCAGATTCTCAACTATATACTCATTTATGCTGATATCCCCATGAAAAACATACAGCACAAGCATTTTATACCAGATTCTCAACTATATACTCATTTATGTTGATATCCCCATGAAAAACATACAGCATGAGCATTTTATACCAGATTCTCAACTATATACTCATTTATGTTGATATCCCCATGAAAAACATACAGCACAAGCATTTTATACCAGATTCTCAACTATATACTCATTTATGTTGATATCCCCATGAAGAACACACAGAATTACCATCTTAATACTGGATTCATGAACAAACTCATGAAACGATGGTTTCAGACTTTAAACAGAACTGTCATCCTGGGAGATTTCTCAGATCATATAAATAACAAAGTGGAATTAATGATTTGTCTTAATTATGTATTGATTTACTCTGACTTATGATTAAAATATTTTCAATTTCCCCTGAAATGCACAGAATTTTGAAATTAATTTGCACGTGTCACTGACAGAGTAATATGCTGAGCCTTTGTCTTTGGTTATATTTCTGTTCTGCATACACCCTAAGCATAAATATTACACACTATTACACTGTGCAAAATTAAAGCATGGCAGCCTTGTTTACTTGGGTGCACATCAAATAAAAAAGACTGATTAAATGCACTCATGTTGAACTTTCACTTGACACTTTTCTTTGTGTCTGGTACCTTTTATCAATGATGACCTTTCAATCAATAATGAGTTCATTTGGTATTTTTACCTGAAACTTACATCAAGAACACTTGAAAAATCATCTACAAATGAAACATCTAGTGTGTTCAATTTGTTCGCTATTTAAAGCAATGGAATAAACAACAAGAGGGCCATAATGGCCCTTGATTGCTCACCTGAATATTTTGGCCTTGAGTCTGCTATTGAGCAAACATCAGAAGCTTTTTTAAGGTTCTCCCTATATAAATCTATATGAATTCAAGTTACCCGCATGGGCAGAGCTAATTTTCACCCAAGGGGCATAATTTGAACAAGCTTGGTAGAGGACCTCTAGCTGATGATCTGTTCAAAATATCTAAGTTCTATGCCTTAGGGTTTCACACAAGAAGATTTTTTACTTCTTTCCTTTATAAACCCATGTAAAATCAAGTGACCCCGGGCTGGGCCATTAATGACTATAGGGGCTTAATTTGAACAATCTTTGTAGGGCACCTTAAGCTGATGTTCCATGCAAAAAATCTAAGCACTTGGCTTTGTGGTTTTAGACAAGAGGATTTTTTTTAAGGTTTTCCCTATATAAGTCCATCTAAAATCAAGTGACCTCCCGAGGTAGAGCTAATTTTGACTTAAAGGGCATAAAGAACATTTTTCAGTCTATGTTAAATCATGTATAGCTAATTTTGACCAAAGGGGCATAATTTGAATAAACACAAAATATCTAAGTTCAAGGCCTTATGGTTTCTGACAAGAAGATTTTTTAAAAGAATTTCCCTATAATAAGCCTTTGTAAAATCAACTGATCCCAGGGGAAGGGCCAATTTTGACCCAAGAGGCATAACTTGAACAAACTTGGTAGAGGACCTCTAGCTGATGCTCCATTAAAAATTTCTCAGTTCTAGGCCTTATGTTTCAGACAAGATTTTTTTAAAGGTTTTCCTTATATAAGCCTTTGTAAAATCAACTGATCCCTGGGGCTGGGCTAATTTTGACCCAGCCGCATTATTTTGAACAAACCTGGTAAAAGACCTCTAGCTTCTACTCAATACAACATATTTAAGCTCTAGGCCTTGTGGTTTCAGACAAGAAGACTTTTATTTTTTTTTCCCTTAATATGCCTATGTAAAATCAAGTGACCCCCAGGGCGAAGGCTATTAATGACTCAAAGGGTATTATTTGAACAATCTTTAATATTAAGGGACCTCCAGATAAAACAATGGCCCTGGATCGCTCAAATGAGTACTCTGGCTGTGGGTCTGCTGTTCAGCAAATGTCAGAAGCAATATTACATTTTCTAATTGAAGATTTTCAAAGATCTCATAATTTATACAAATAAAACCCATTGGGCAGAGGCAATTTTGACTAGCAGCTTGTGACGAGATGTCATTTGCAGCAAACTGTTGACAAAAATCTATTTTAGCTATGGCTGCCATTTTGTGCAATGGAGTAGAACTGTTTGAGCAATTTTAGAAAAAAAAGGAATATAAGAAACATTTCTATAAAGTCTGAAGATAAATGTCATGGCAGTGTGTCATTTGAAGCCAAATATTGATGAAAATCAAGTTTTAACTGGCGGCCATTTTGTGCACCACCATCTGAACAATTTAGGCTTTGTGGTTTCAGACAAAAAGTTTTTAAAGGTTTTCCCCATATAAGCCTGTATAAAATCAATTGACCACCAAGACAGGGCCAATTTTGACCCCAGGGGCATAATTTGAACAAAACTGGGTACAATGCTACATACCAAAGCTTAAGGCTCAGGGCCTTCTGGTTGCAGGCAAGAAGATTTTCAAAGTTTTTCCTTTCTGTTGCCATAGTTCTTGTTGGAATTCAGTTCTTTTAACAACTTTGGAAGAGCTTCATGCCAGGATTATCCAAGGCAAGTGCAGTTGTTGACACTGCACACAGCACGACGGACGCCAGAGATCAGTGATCGCAAAAGCTCACCCTTGAGCACTTACTGCTCATGTGAGCTAATAACAACAAAAACACAGTAACAAAAACAAAGACAGAAAAAAAAGCACAGGTTGACCCAAGCAGTGTGCACGATACAATACATACCCTTACCATGATCAAAGTAAAATTTGTGGAAATCCATTCCCACTATCAGGTTGCCCATTGCCTCTGGCTCGAAACATGTTATTGTTGGATCAACAAACTTCCTGTAAAAACAAATTAACACAGTCACATAAACAATAAACCCTATATATAAATTAATTTAAAGCTAGTTATGTTCTATTTTACACAAATCAACAGTATTTCAGTCTTGTCGACAAGAACTGAACCATCAATCCTAATGAACAAACATCTGGTCATGAGCTTATTTCCACCCACTTCAACTTAGCCTTTCAGTTTTAGTGTGTGGTAAAAACAAGGGCGATCACTGATCACATATGTCGCCCGATGATAGCCAATTAAACAGTAGTACTTGAGAGGTGATTGGACAGTTTGTAGGCTAATACGCACTTTTTTTATTTAAGGGTCATAACTCAGCCAAAAATAATTCAACCGAAAAACCTGTTAGATAATTATGCGCAAGTACTTGAGGTACCGATCAATCCTGTAACATTTCATTTAAATTGCTTTAGTAGTATAAGAGAAGTAGTCCGGACAAACTTCAAAAATAAAAATCTTAAAGGGCCATAACTCTGACAAAAATCATTGAGCTGGAAAATGCTGATGATAAGCACAACTAGACTTGGTAGTGATCATTCCTGATAAGTTTGGATGAAATTGCACCAGTAGTTTCTGAGGAGTAGTTTGGACAAGTTTTGTGATGGACAGACAGACGGACAGACAGACGACGGAGAAGTGATCCCTATATGTCACGGCTACTTTGTAGCAGGCGACACAAAAACCATATCCCCCTTAGCCTTTGGTATGTTGTTGAAAACCATATTCCCCTTAGCCTTAAAGTGGGTTAATAAAATGAACTCTTTCCCCTATCTTGTGTTGAAAGTGAGGTGGGGTTGTTTAATCAAGACATGCCCATGGGCAGAATGTCAAGCCCGCTTGTCTTAATTCAAACCTGAACCTATAAGCTTCAGATCAAGGAGAAAGATGTATACATAGGTGAGATGTGCGCTGCACATCCTCTTTATACCCAAGGCAAAATCTTGACAATGCATCATCTAAGGTGACCTTGACCTCTGACCCAGTGACCTGGTTCATGTGCATGACACAATGTGTCATGATGAACATTTGTGCCTAAAAAACTCAATTCATGTTATTTGAAAATTCCTTCCATGCACGAAGAAGTTATGGCATGGACAAGTTTGGATGCAAGCACGCACACACAAACACTGAACAGCCATTCTGACAACTATGTCAAGCTCAGCGCAAGTGGGCTCGACAAAAATCCTCTGACCACTAAGCAAGATACAGCTGGGACAAACAATTTTGATATTTTTATTTGACCTTTGACCTCTTGTGACCAGTGACCTTCATTTTGCCCAAGACAACTCAACTCACCATGGAGAACATTATTGTAAGTAATATTAAAATCCATCCATATATATAGAAGTTATACTCACAAATGAATGTTTTAATTCATTTGATCTTTGACCCTGAAGACCTTGACCTTTACCACAGACACCTGAATTTTCGGGAGACACTCTGCCTCTTTACTGAGAACATTTGTCCCAAGTTATATTAAAATCCCGCCACGCATCTAGAAGTTATGCTCCAGACACGGGTTTTGCACTGACCCCCAAGTGTGACCTTGACCTCTGAGTGGCGGACCAGTGTTTTGTGTGCAACACACCACCCCATCATGGTGAACATTTGTACCAAATTATTTTGTAATCCTTCAAAGAATGAGCAAGATTGGACAAATCTGGACAGACACACGGACGGATGCACATACACCGAACTATACGCCAAAAGTGGCGACTAAGTTGAGCTCACGGCAAATGGGCTTGACAAAAATGTAATTTCTACAAGGTCAGGTTGTACTTACGAGTAGGCATCATAGTCCCCACTGGTTATGGCAGCAATAAGTTGTTCAGTTAGCTTGATCACCTCCTGTTTTCTACCTGTAAATGGAACACAACAAAAGCAAAAATTAATTTTATAGGTCAGAAACAAAAATAAATCTATTATCTTAAATGCAAGTTTTTTCTGCGAGATGACTGCATCTTTGGATCTACACAGAAACTCTCTACTGAAAAAAACAAAGTTTGATTAGAAATCTACAATAAAGAAAAAGAATTACAAAGTTTTAGTTAATATGATTAATAACAAATATGTAGTTTGTTCTCTCTTTGAAAGAGGGTGGGTGGTCAATGTGTTTACAAGATTGTTGTGTATTTTACATTCTGATGACACAGACATTAAATAAGAAGGCCATGATGGCCCTTTTATTGCTCACCCGAGTACAACTGCAACTTTTTTATTAACATACTAAATATTTAAACTCCAGGCCTCTTGGTTTCTGATGAGAAGATGTTTGAAGTTTTTACATATGTCAGTCTATATAAAACCAAGTGACCCCTGACCTGAGTGTGTGTCCAATTTTGATTTCTAGTCAGGGTGACCATGATCCTTAGTGACCTAAAATCCAACCAAAGGTCAAATGTCACTGGTACATACACACCAAATACAAAGACTCAAGCTATGCAGACATGGCAAAATAAGCCTATTTGGACCCCAATATCCCTGGAATCCATGATGGGATCAGATTGGTTCAGGGAAAAAAAGGAGATCTATTGTTACTAAATGTTTTGTGAGTTTGATTGAAATCGAATCAAATGCCAGCATAACACTAAGACAGTCAGAAGAAAAATCTATTTTAAACCTCTGTGACCTTGACCAAGGTGATCTCAAACCCCTACCAGTGGTAAAGGGCCATGCATGGTACCTACACACCATAAATCTAAGATACTGATAGTTTTTGACCCAAGGTGACCCATATTAGAACTCTACCTAGAGATCATCATGACAAAAGTTTCATGCCATTTGGACAAAACAGAAATTGGCTTCTGGAGTGTTAACATGGTAAATCTGTGTTCTGACCAGGTAACCTAGTCTTTGACCCCAGATGACATATATCAAAACATGACTTAAATATCATCAAGACAACAAATTTATCATCAAGACAAAGATTCAGACAAATTTTCATCGCATTCAAAAAGAAAATGTAGCTTCTAGAGGGTTAACAAGGTTTTTCTATGTTTTGACCCTGTCACCTAGTTATTGATCCCAGATGACCCATATCTGAACTTGACCTAGATTTCAGCAAGACAAACAAACTGACAATTTTTTAAGCCATTTTGACCAAAAAAAATGGCCTCTAAAGTGTTAACAAGGTATATCTGTGTTTTGACCCTATGATCTACTTTTTGACCCCAGATGACCCATATCTGAAACTGACCAAGATACCATAAAGACAAATACTCTCACAAGATTGTCCTACCGGTAATCCTTTTTTTTTCGCAAACTAAGAAACATGAAAATAACACACATTCTTCAAATATATACAAACATGTAACAAATCATTTTTATTATGCAATTAGGTTAATATTATAAATAAACAGATATTTAGTATGGCTGACCACAATACTCTTATTTGACTATATACAGGAATAAAATCAAAGCACTGAAGGTGCTCCAGACTATCTTGAACTTCAAGGACAAATCTAACCAACAGGCCCTTCAAAGCGTAAGTGAATGCTTATAATTATAGTAATATATCCTCTAGTTCTTTTTCTCTCCTAATCTAAAATATTTCAAAAGTCGGTTGCTATAGAATTTTCAGTGAGAAGTTAAGCTTAAGACATCTGCATACATTATAAAACACTTTACAAATAAACATAAAATTACATAACATAATTATATGAAAGAAAAAGAAACGTGTAATCAACACCATAAGAACAAACACATGAAGCATTTACACAAACATACATATAATATGGTACAATCGCATGCACTTTTATGACCAACATAAAAAACACATCATTTCAGATGTACAAAAAATGAAAAATGACAGTAAAAAATATCTATATATACTTTTTACATAAATCAAGCACCAAACCTTTGGACATTTTTCATCAATTCCCTTATATTATCCAACATAATTCACTGAAATAACTTATCTACTGCCTCACTTAATAGACCTCGCAACAGCATACAGCCAAATTTTACACAGGAAGTCTTTCATTCATTTTTCTGTCTGTTTCAAGTTTTCTTTCAGCAAGAAAAGATCGCAGCATTTTATTAGCATCATACAATGAGGAATATTATTTCTAAAACTGATACTATCTCAAAAAATACATTATCATGTAGAAACAGTCAGTACATTTCATTTTAATCATACAACTTTGTATGAAGCATAAGGTCCTTATAGTCTTAAAAAATTGTAACAGTTAATCACCAGTATCGCTTACCTTTGTAAAAAATGAAGCTTCAAAACTTTTAAGTAACAATGTGATTGAAAAATGCTTTTTAACAAAGGAAACAAGTAAATAACCAGTCAGTTACCTTAACCATGAAAAAAACATTTTGCCTGAAAATTTAAATAGGAAAACAAATATTAATTTTGTACTCCATAGGTTTCCTCCATGACAGTACATTACATAGAGTCATTCTAGATGTAAAAGCAAATATTACAGTTTACAATACTACTTTCAACCTCGGTATTTTCTGAGTCCTTTGCTAAAGCATTGAAGTGGTAATGGTAAAGATGCTTTATGTATCTTGCACTATTCCCCACAACCTAAATAACTAAAGTCTACTGGGGATGGGAAGGAGTGTCGATCATACAAACTGTACTGCCATTAAATAAGCTTAAACAGACTGACTGCAATGCTGTATCAAGAACACTTAACAAGGGATTCATGAGGCAATAGACTACTATAATTATCATTTAGAGGAACAAGTGTCCGAGGACATTTCTTGTTTTCAAGAATTAAGTACGGTTATCATTTTCAAAGCACCCTGTTAATCAAAGCATGTAAATGCAGGTTAAAAACTCAGATGGAAAAAGACATGATATGCAAAATTTAAAGCAGCCATCTAAAGCAACATTAAATAAGCATTTTTAATATAAAAAGCAAAATTTTAATGACAAATTAATGTTAAAAATATTCTTAATGACTATAAATTGCAGCGGATGAGCTTTAAATGAAATTTTCGCATTTACAATTTTTCAGGAAAGCAAATGCTACAGAAACTGTGCTATTTACTAGCATTTAATGCACCCTTTGAAATTTTAGCATTTTCAGTCTGCTATTTACTAGCATTTAATGCACCCTTTGAAATTTTAGCATTTTCAGTGTGCTATTCTGTTTATTTCTGCATCTCTTTCTTAAATATGTAATCAGCTGATGTACATTTTGAGGTAGTATCAGTTTTGCGTAACATTACAGACACTGTCATTATGACATTTCTTTTTCAATTATGGCGCGTCGACCATGCTAAGATGTGTAAGATTTTGTATACAAATTCATTTTGCATGGTGTGAAAGCAAAAACTCTCTATCTGCTTTCTTACGTAATAGTATTTAGAATCTTTTCGCTTGCAATGGAGCAATGAATTTTTTCCAACAACTTTAAGTCAACCTTGGCAAAAAAACAACAACAAATATGTACAGAAAAACTGACAGATGCTGTGAAAGTGATGCTTTACTTTCTCTTGTAGTTTACACATGTGACTGCATGTACGCATGTAATAAAATTCATCATTTACATGTGACGTATTACTGTTAATTTTTGTTATGGTGAAAAGTGGGTGGGGTACTTACTACTAGTGCCTGACTCTATGGCCTCACCCAGCTGTAAACTTGTCAGTGTGATAGCTCCTGTTTTGTAAAGAAAACTTGTGCATACATTCATTCAACTCTTCAGATGAAAGAAAAAAATTAATCTGAAGAGAAATTAGTAAAGTTTAAAATCTTGCAATTCTCAAAATTTAAGCAAAATGGCGTAATGTGCACACTTACAACCAAAATATATAAATTTTGTTCAAGAAATTGATTACCGTTAGAACAAATGGGGGCTATCCGTGTATTTTATGGAAACTAAGGTCATACAGTCAAACTAGAGACGGCTTCAGCATTATTACATTTTCTTCTAAAATAATCCTGGGACGAACATTTTAACACCTATCGATAATATCATCCTTATTACCATTCTGTAGGAAAATCAGAAATGTTTCACAGACACTGGTTTCATTCTACTGCTACTGATTTCAAATATTCTGTTATGTTCAAGGTATACTGCTGACTGATAAGACATGTTAATAACATATTTGATTCATATAGATAATATAGAATTATATGAATGCCTTGCACCAGTGTATAAGGTCTTGTAAAATATTTCATTTGTTTTCCCTTTTTTTCTCCTCGTTAATCTACGCAGACAGTAAAATTGAACATAGAACAGTCAAGCCAAAAAAGATCTTGAAGAGGAGTTAAAAGCTATCAAATGATATAGAATCTAATAAATTCCATTCAGACTTGGTAGCATGAGGTCTTCTTGAATGTTCTAAGGACATTTGCTAGTATAATATAATAATTTTCAGCATTTCTCTGTCATCATAATTCTTTGCAATAGTGTATATTGAAGAAGTCTGGAAGTTTGACTGTATATTTCAGATCTAGCATAGGAAACACAACAACAACAACAAATAGAAGAAGAGACTAACACATAAATAAATAAATAAATACATAAATAAATAAATAAATAAACTTAGCCCACTTTCAAACAAAACTCTAATTCTAGAACACAAAACTTAGAAATTAAACAAAAAATATAGTTTCTGAACTTATTCTGTATAACTTATGGTAAAATAGAACTTTTTAAAAAGAAATATTTCTAAGAGAGGTATTGTATTTAAGACTGAAGAAGACAGACAAACAAATCACAAGCAAGTGTGCCAGGGGTTTCTACTCTAAACATATGATCAACTTTAACAACTAAATATTCAATTTTGACCCAATATCTCATGCACACAAAACAATAAAGCATAGAGATAGTTTTTGAGAAAAATATATGTCTTCCTCCACATGTCATTTACCATGAAGAAAATAAAACATCCTACAGGAACACACTGATAATATGCGTAACTACACCGGTCACGATCATTACTGTGATGTTTCCTCAAAATCCAACCAACTGTTGTGAGATATGTCCATGCGTATTCAACTAGGGACAAATTAAGGACAACAACTCTGCTAAAAATCATCTGACCGGTATAAGCCAACAACATGCATAAGTAAACTTGCTAACCATATTTGCTGTGAAGTTTCGTCAAAATATAACCAGCAGTTATGAAGATTTGCTCAACTCTATTCAAATTTGGATAAATCAAGGACTGTAACTTTGCTAAAAATCATCCAACCAGTATAAGCCAATAACATGCATTAGTACACTTGCTAACCATCATTGCTGTGAAGTTTCCATATAATTATTCACTTCTTACAATGAAACACTTTAAAAGTCAAGGTCTTAAAGCAATCATATTTGCTTGTATGTAAAACTGTTACAATAGCATTTCAGACAATCTTGCCAACTTTATCAATTCTTTCAGAGTGTGTGTGTGTGTGTGGGGGGGGGGGGGGTAAAAATGTGGTAAAAACTAGAACAGTCATTGAAGATGACACCCCCCCCAACTGGGCATTGACTTAACAGCAGAAGCAAATCTAAACTCTCATAAGCTACAAGTTGACTTAAATCTGCATGTAAAAATGATATAAGTTCAATGGGAGATAACGCTGGGATTTCTTGATCGATATGAATCAAATATTATGTCTTGCACATCTACACTGTGTAGTGACTATGCCTGGCAAATTTCAGTTCAATCTGTTAAAAACTGATGAAGGAGTTTGTGCCACAAGGTATGTCAAACGTGACAAAAATTCTAAGTTCAAGGGCAATAATTGTGCCTGGCTAGGTATGCATCAGAAATACCATTATGTCTGCCTAATTGCCATCTCTGCCAAGTGTCATTTCCATCGGTTGAAAAATGAAGGAGTAGTTTGTGCCACAAGGTATATATTAGTCAAATATGGGGAAGAAGTTTAAGTTCAAGTGGCAATAACTCTGTATTGTCTGCATGGATTTGCATCAAAAACATGACATGTACATCTATATTGCCTGGTGACCATTTCTGCCAAGTTTCATTTCAACTGAAGGAGGAGTTCGCAACACAAGGTATATAATTTACAAACATGGGAAAAAGTATATGTTCAAGGGGCAATAAGGCTACAATGCCTGTATGCAATATGCATTAAAAGTATGACTTGCACATCTAGTGACCATTCCTGAAAAGTTTCATTTCAATCAGTTAAAAACTGACGGAGGAGTTCGCTTCAGTTCAGTTATGATGTCAAAATTTACAAACATGGGGTAAAGTATAAGTTCAATATACCCATGTCAGAATTAAACTCATGATACTCAGTTCTCATTATTACTAAGTCTTCTCAATGTCATCAACATGACCAACAAAGCTTGCGAAAACTGCAGAAGCATGCAGTGTCTTAGGTGGGGTAATTCCATAATTTCCTTCATGATTATTCTATTGCTGACTGATTTATCATTTAAATCATGATCACAACAAAAACACAGAACAAGACATTTATGTATCATGCAGAACAGTTAATTCGTGGGGTCACTGCAAAACTACTGTATCTCCTTAATTTATATACAGTTACAACAGTTCTGCACTGAACCTTCAAGTTAATTATAAATCTAGAACCTTAGCTTCACAACTTAACACTTAGGAAAATAGAGTTGACAAAAGATATATAGTGGAACTTTGCAAAATCAAGAGCTGTAGTACCTTGATAATTTTTATCTGCTTAAATATTTAGACTTCTGCTAACCCCAAAAAAAATGTCTACAGTAACTGTTGTAAACATTTGAGGCTTTCCCTGACAAGTTAAAAGGCTGTACCTACTACATGTGTGTAATATAACTGTTTAACAATTTCTTAAGCTAGAATAACACTGTCCCGGATGGGCTTGTGGATGAGTTCCAGGATTCCCATCCCCGGACTGCTCCGGATGTGAAAGAAAAAAAAAATTGTGAATTTATTTTTGTAAGAAACCGTTATAAATCTCTATATGCAATTGTAACAGAACCTTAGTAAGCCCTATAAGAACCGTAATAAAACCTTAATAGCTGTTATTCTTTTACCTCAGTGATTGTCTTCCAGACTGTTATCATCTTTTAAGATCTGTTAAGATCCGTTATGAGCTTTTTCAGAACTATTATGGATCTATTACAGATTCCTTACGAATATATCATCTGTGGCAAAATTTTGGGCTTGTTTAAAACTTTGCCCCTTTGCCTCTGGATGCCCCCAATTTCTGAACGGATACACCTGATGACCTACAAATGCATTAAGAGTTCTTCGTCTGCAAACCCATTTGGGGCAATGTGATTCTAGATTTATGAATAAAGCAAATCAATATATAACAGAACTGAATATCACTTTGGCCCTCCACTGCTGACATGACTACATGGCCAGAAAAAAAATTTATTCAACTGAGACTTGAATTACTCCAATCAGTAATTTTTTACATCGATATTTTCTTTTAACTTAAAATGACACTTACCAACATGTCAGGACTTTATTTAAATTCTCCTGTCTTGCTACTGAAAGCAAGTATCATATCTAACCATATAATATCTATTTAGAAACAGGTCTTTTAGTAGAACTTGACCTTAAATCTTTATTGTAGTGCACTGACCTTGAACTTTGTCCTTATACTGATTTAAAGTAATTTGATAACCATAAGGTACATACTGGTTGAGTGTTTTTAAGTTTCAATATTCAATATGCAGGATTTGTACAGTGCTGCTATAATTTGTGTGAATAGAAACAAAATGAATCTGAATGTAGATCTAATTCTAATGGGATGTAATTCATTATATTCACAGTAACAATACTTATACCCCACCTACCTTGGTTGACTCAATCAAAAAGTAAACTTAGAAAATAAAATAAGAGGTGTTTGTAAAACATATATGCCCCCACCCCCCTAGCACCTTATTGCTAGAGGCAGCAATAGAAGTATAGGAATTCAGACAGAAGGAGGACAGGGACTTGTGTCACTACATTAAGTGGATGATGCCAGAGCTTCTGATATCAAAAGCTATTGGCCATGGAAAGAAGACGAATGAGAGGAACTGCTGATTAAGTCAATGACATTTGGTTATAAAATGTATAAAGTGGAATTACTGGAGAACACAAAAAAGGACAGGAACTGCATGGGTAGGTACGTAGGTGGGATAGTGGGTGGGTAGGAAGTTTTGAGGCAGCAAGGTCCAATGGTTTTCTAGTTATCAATCAGAATCTGTTTTCCTCTTTATGGCCACTGTGACCCTGACCTTTAACCTAGTAACCTCAATGACAAAAGGGGTCATATCCTGAACAGACCAACCTGCATATTAAGTCTGAGGAGCCAATGCCCAAGGGTTCTCTAGTTATTGACTGGAAACTATTTTTCTGTTAATGGTCAATCTGACCTTGGACTTTGACCAAGTGACCCCAAAAGCACTACCAGTCATCTACTAGTCATGATCAACTTGCATTGCAGTTTATAAGGACCTTTGACCCAAGCCGTCTCTTGTTATTAATGATCAATACGACCTTGACCTTTGATCTAGAGACCTTATAAACTATTGGGGTCATCTTCTGGCCATGACTGACCTGCCTATGAAGTTTTAAGAAGCCTGGGTCCAAGCATTCTATAGCTGTTGATCGGAAACCGTTCTGCTTTTCAAGGTCGCTGTGATTTTGGCCTTTGACCTAGTAATCTGAAAAACTACAGGGTCATCTACTGGCCATGACAAACCTACAAACCAAGTTTGAGGAACATGGGCCCAAGGTTTTGCTTTTCAAATTCACTGTGACATTGGCCTTTGACGTAATAACCGGAAAAACTAAAGGGGTCATCTATTGGTCATGACCAACCTACCTGGTACACATTAAGTTTGAGGAACTTAGGTCCAGGGGTTCTCTAGATATCTATGAGAAAAGGTTTAGCTTTTCAGGGTAACTGACAATAGCCTTTGACCTAATGACCCGAAAAACTTTAGGGGTCATCTACTGGCCATGACCAACCTGCCTATGAAGTTTGGGGAGCCTGGGCCCAAGCATGCTATAGTTACTGATTGCAAACCCTTTTGCTTTTCAAAAGAGCCAAAGGGGAATAATTTGAACAATCTTGGTAAAGGACCTCTAGCTGATGCTCTATGCAAAATATCTAAGTTCTAGGCCTTGTGGTTTTAGACAATAAGACTTTTTCAGCCTTCCCTTTATAAGTCTATGAAACATCAAGTGACCCCGAGGATGGGCCATTAATGACCTTAGGGGCTTAATTTGAACAAAGAGGGCCATGATGGCACTTTTTTTGCTCACCTGAAAACAACTGCAACTACTTTCATTCACACACCAAATAGCTAAAATCCAAGCCTTGTGGTTTCTGACATGAAGATTTTGAAAGTTTTAACCTAGTCAGTCCATATAAAACCAAGTGACCCCTGGGTTTGGGCCAATTTTGATTTTTTAGCTTCAATTACCTTGACCTTGTGACCTAAAATCTAACCCAAGGGCAGATGCTTTTGAATCAAACATACCAAATATCTAAGATATATGTCAAAAATGAAGACTCAGGCAAGTGGTTTGTAAGATCATCAAAGCTGTGAAACCATGCAGACATTGCAAAATAAGCCTACTCTGGCCCCCATACCTCTGGAAACCATGATGGGATTAGGTTGGTTCTGGAAAAGAAAGGAGATCTATTGTTTATAAATGTTTGTGAAAGTCTGATTGAAATTGTATCAGTTGCGAGCATAACACTATAACGTAAGGTAGCAGAATATTTTTTCTTAACTTCCTTTACCTTGACCCCAGTAACCTGAAACCTCACCCAGAGGCTGAGATCTATGCATGATACGATGTATCAAAGATGTCAGGTCAATAATTGAAGGACTCCATAACAAAAAGCAGAAAAATCTATTTTAGCCTAAGTGACCTTGACCTTGGTGGAGGTTCATGGAAGTGCCTATAAACCAAATATCTAAAATATTGGTCCATAATAAAAGACAGAAAGAAGAAAAATCTATGAAAGTCTTGTTGACCTTGACCCATTTACCTCAAACCCCAATTAAGGGCAGAGGTCCATGAGAGGAAACTACATACCAAATATCTAAGTTATTGGTCCGTAAATAAAAGCTCTAAGAGGTAAAGTAGAAAAAATCTTTTTTTAGCCTTGGTGACCTTGACCCCAGTTAATGGAAGAGGTTTAGGCCAGGTGTCTATATAACAAATATGTAAAATATTAATCAATAAATAATGGCTTTATGACAAGTAAAAAGTTTGTCTTTAGCCTAGGTGACCTTGACCTAAATGACCTCAAATCCCACCCAAGGGTAGAGGTCCTTGCAAGTTACTGACATACCAACTATCTAAGATATAAGTCAATAAATGAAGACTCTACAGGGGAAAAGTACAAAAATCTATTTAAACTTCAATGACCTTCACTTTGAGCCCAGTGAATGGCAGAGGTTAATGTAAGGTAACTATATACCAAATATCTAGGATATTGGTCAATAACTAAAGGTTCTATAATGAAAGTCAAAAAGCCTATTTTTAGTCTTGGTGACCCAAGGGGCAGGGCCAATTTTGACCCCAGGGGTATATTTATAACAAATTTGGTAGAGGTCCACTTGACAATGCTACATACCAAATCAAAGGCCTTGGTTTCATACAAGAAGATTTTCAAAGTTTTTCCTTTCTGTTGCGATAGCAACCAGAGTTCTTCATCAAATTCAATTCTTTGAACAACTTTGGTAGAGCTTCATGCAAGGAATACCCAGGCCTTGTTTTGTCAAAGTTGGCTTAGAGGTATAAGGAGAAGTCATTCAAGTCAAACTGTTGATGACACACGATGCACACCACATGCCGGACAATCAATGAACACAAAAGCTCACCCTTGAAGTGAGCTAACAATATACCCCTGGCATAAGAAAATGAAATGAAAACTCAAAGCACCAGTATTTACTGGGTAATTGCTAGCTATTTAAGCACCAAACAGAAGGTAAATTTAGTTTTTCTTTTTTCTGAAATGGGGAAAATAATATGTTCAAATACTCACAAAAGAAATGTATAATACACACAAACCAGGAAAAATATTCTCTCAAGCAAAAGAAAAAAATCCAAGGTAACTAACACTAAGTCTGCTATATAGCAAACAGAAGTCTTACTGGTTAATCAATTTTATGTCATTTATTTGTACACAGAAGACCTCTTTGAAATGTTGCTTCTTACAACCCTTGCCACATACTTCTCAATGAAATATTTTGCTCTGTATTTGCTTATCAATACCAAGTACTCCTTTTTTATATTACATATATGAATTACTTTATCCTTTTGTAAATTTTCATAACCAAAATGACATTGTTAATGTCCTTGATCTTGCATTGACTCTTGCAAGGGCACTGTGAAGTGGCAACACATGAAAATTTGTTTACACAACATGCAGGGTGTGCTCTGCTATGCATATCTGGTTGATATGGAAACAAAAATCATACATGTAACATATAATCAAGTCAAACTTAAATCATAACAACAAAGCAGTGAGAATTAAAAATGCAGCTGTCGTGTTTACCAAAACATACTCACTGTCCAATTCTGTCTTTCCTAGACAGGAGAGGAGAGAAGAAAGGGAGAGAACTCATTTTGTCAGTTGAAAATCAAAGAAATTAGTAAGTGTAATAAATGGCATGAAATACACCTCACAATAATTTACCTAAGCAGCCACTGAAGAAGTAGGGTGCCATCAAACAGACAGGATTTGATCTATAATGTCAGCATACATAGGTAAAGGAAGTGAGGCATATTTTCTGCTCTTGTTTCAGGCAGTGAAAAGAGCAATGTAGGAATTTTTCATTCAGTAAATTAGCCAGCACATGAACATATCAAATACTTAACATTCATTGGTCCATTGGGAACTTTTTCTTGCTGAAAAAGTATATGGTTTCTATAAAGTGACAGTCAAGGTAGTTTCTGTAAGTTTTGCATGAGGAGCTATTCACAACATCTGCCTGTTAATTTCAGAATTAGGTAGTTTAAGCAAAGTGATATAATTATCCCTGCACTGGTCAAGTAATTCTTCTAACAAGCTCAACAAACATGTTTCAATACCATTCTTATTCCTAGAGATTTTATAAACATGCACAAAGTTTAACTCACTAAACTGGGTACACTAGAAATTCAGTAATGTCAAAAAATCTCAATTAACTTCACTTTTTATTCTCAAATGAACAAAAGTTTCTGCAGTAATTGTAAACAAATAAAACAGATGTTAGTTAATCAAAGTTAAACAAATAAAAGGAAAGTTAGTTAATAAAAGTTGATCTTTAAAAGAACATTTTTTCTTAATTTAGTTTTTACAGACTGTTTAAGACAATAGAAAATACTTAGGCAATTATTTCACATTATGTAGAATTACTTGACCTAAGTAAATTTAGAGCTAAAAGTGCCAATCTACTTTGCTAGGACAAGCTACCACTATCCTTTCTTTGTGCATGGTAATTAACATTCTACCTTCCAAGTAGACCTTAAGTGTTACTATGACTAACATAGAAGTTTCAAGAATTCACGATAAAAAATATCTAAAGCAAATATGCATAATTCAGCTACTGCAGACTGCTTTAAATATGTGAGGATCTAATTTCCAAATCAAATACAAACTTTTCAGGCCATCAGATTGAAGAATCAGCAAAATCATCTACTTTATGAAGTCGACTGAACAAATTTTATACAAGCAGAACTGATACCAAAAATTGTCTGAGGACCTCACATATTTGAAACAACATGAATAATTTAAATATGGTTAAGAAACAATAATGAAACAACAACAAAAAATGAACAATGAAAATGCAAGCAATAATATATTAGAAAAATGAAAGACCCGCCATTACAACTCCCTGTCTCACACCTTCACTTCTGGATAATGGAAGTCTTTCCAAGATGGTCATTAATTAGTAAGGCTCTAAATCTAGTCTAAGTTTGTTAACATTGTGTCTGCTGGTAATTGGATTGAAACCTTTTCTTTACTAAGATTTCAAGTTATAATAATTCTTGTATTTTTCAGTGGACTTGCCTTGTAACATATCTCCTTTGCTTCTTTCTCATCTTTACTAGTTGACTTTAATACGGTGGTCAATATACTCATCCGTACATACAGCTTTATATGTATTTGACTTGTTTTATATCAAAAAGCACATATTCAATCATTCATTATCAATATGCACAAAGAATTTTATTCCCATACCACTGAACTCTAGCAAAAAGTGCCTGGTCAATTACAGATGACCACAGTCCAGTGACAATTATACACTTACCATCATCTTCTATGGTAGTACTACTGTCAGTGGACTCTTTAATCCCATCATTCTTCTTCACCACAAGACTGCGGCCTGAAAAACAGAAAGATCAGGTCACACTTAAAACACAGAGTGTAAGTAAGTTCACAGTGTCCTGTCTTATTTTTCTTGTTACAACTGCCAACCAAAGTATTGTGGCTATTAAGTCACCTCTTACCATTATCTGAACATATTCCTGAAATATAACAGAAAACAATGAGCTTTTTAAATGTTGAAATATTCATAATAGTTACTGTTTCTTACACATTCTTCAATTTCTAAATGCTATTCTTAAAGTTATCTGTTAATAATAAACTGACAACAAGTGTTATCAAAGACTATGAATGAAGAATCCAGAACATTAGAAATATAGTTCAAACTTAAATAGGTGTTCATTTAAAAGCCAAATGTTTCCCTACTTCATTTGAACATTTAGTTAAAACATAATCAACTTTCTAAAACTGCTATTCTGAAACCTCCTGAAAATGAAATTGTTAGTATTGAACTAAACAATATTATTACAATATGGGGCAAAACATCACAAACCAGTATCAAACTTCCCATGATAAAAGAGTCTTCGTTCAACATTGGTGCTAACCATAACTGACTTAATGCTTTCTCAAGTAAATTTTCAGTAAGACGGTGCCATGACTCTAGAAACTGCAGTTGTCAAGGAAACTAATCACAGGGTGTCATCATTAACAAAACTGAACATTTATTTATACAGCTTGTTGTTTAAAGCAGCTCGTTCACAGTTGGTCATTTACTAAGAATTTGATTTTAACTATCTGTGTGTATTATGTCTATCAATACCCATCTACAGATTGCACTGTCACCCAATGCAACATTTTGTGACTGTAAAACAATGGGCAGTTTCTTCCATCCTAGGCTATAGCATTACGAACAGGATATAAAACCTATAATTTGAATTTCTTTTTTCATTTGCTGTCACAGTGACTGATCACATTCACTCTTTGTGCATGCGTTCACATTATATCTGTATTTGAATACTGGACCAAAAACCACAGGCACTTGTTTCACTGACAAATTCCCCAAACCTTTAAATAACCAAACCAAAGTATGAAAATCTTAGGGTCACTTTACTTTACTTCAAACATGATTTAAATTGTCCCTCCAAACATCGCTAAGTGTTGCCATAATATTGAAAATTGAAGTGTCAGCTGTAGTTTATCTACAGGATCCGTTTATATATAAACATATAAAGTCAACTGAAGACTTCAGTTTATTTTTACAATAAATCTGACACTTGATTGAGAGAATTAGACTGAGGTTGTTCAACAATTTGATATCTAATTTCCATTTATTGTGTTGTGGTGTTACGAAAAGTTTAAAAGTTTTCGGTAAACAAGCGATGAAATTCATTTGAGAGAAATCAAGAGGTGCCAAATTTGAATGGAGTTTTTGATTGCTATAATTAGAAAAAAAAGATTCAGAGAATCTAAGAGTTACATTGCATCTGTCAGCTTAAATTACAGAAAATCTGTTTGAAGAAAAGTGACACTCAGATTCATTCTTGTGAACTTTCATACTTTATGTTGGGTATATTGTGGTTCGGAACATTTATCCATGAAACGAATTCCTGTGCCAAGATTGGTGAAGACGCAATGTAGTGGAATGTTTCACATGGTACAGCAAGCACCTGCTTCGGGGAAACTGTATTCTACATTTAACTAGAATTCCCCAAGTAGGCGTTTACGTAAAATGCATTTTTCCATGCAATGTGACCTCAAGCAAGCCGATTTTTTTGGTCAGAAAAAAGAGACTTCACCAACAGTAACGAAGAAGATTAGAAAAGAACTTTATTTAAATTCTTACCGTTCAACTGTGAATGAGCTGCTTTAAATGCAAGCAATTAGAGGCTGCTTGTTAGTATGATTGAATTCTGAAGCAAGGGGTCCACTGTGTGATAAATCATTAACATACTGACTTCCTGCTTACTTTCCTTGCCTAGCTATCTAGGCATGACATGATCTTATTGAATGCAAAAATGTACCATATTTTCTTCCATAGCTAAGCACTCAGATGAGTTTTAGTTCCTTTAAACCATGACAGCTAGGAATCCTTCCATGCTGTGTAGTAGTATCATTATCTAGACCACTTTTTCATAGCAAATAATCATCCAATCACAAAAAATTAGTCCCTTATGTTTAAAAGCAGCTAAAAGCTCTGACAACAGCGACCTTGCAATACCATATTACAATAGCACTTGTAATGGTAGGAGACATTGTAAAACCACTGACAACAGAGTGGGATCAATGTCACTGGTTTATATAAATAACTGAGACAACAATCAAACAGTGAAACAGATATTGGAAACATACTGTTTGTTCACTAAAAACTGACTTACATATATAACTGAGACCACTCGGTACTGTCTACAAGTGGAACAGACATGGTACACACACTGACTGTTCACTACACACTTATTACATTCCTAGCAGGAAAGAGTTTTTTCCCCTTTATATTTCATTTCAGTCTTCAAGTTTTTGATAATAACTGAGCACTGCTTTGGCTTTCCAATGACACAACTGCACCAATAAAAGCATATTTGTTTAACAGTTGAATTCAACTAACTGGTAATGCAAATTTTGGAGTGGAAGCAAAAAACACTGTGACAAATTACCTGAGCAAAATCTTCAACAGCGAAATCAATAAATTTAGAAAGAAACTACTTGAAACTGACCAAACCCTTCTTATATACTTCATTCAGATTTCCAAGCACACTTAAAAAATCAGTTAAAATACCAACATTACACTTAGAACCCTCCAATTTCTTCTCTTCAAGCTTAGCATGTTATTTTTTCTCTTCCTTACAAACAAATAAATACACTGAAAGAAAATGGTTTCAGCATTATTTCATAGATTTTTCAAGGAAAAGGAAAAACAAAAACTAATTACCAGTATTGGTTACATCCACATTTGCGTGACAATGGCAGCACATGGAACGAAGCCAGTCCATAGATCATTCTGCTCAGTCAAACACTTTTTCCCTTTCTTTATTATGTACTACCGTGTATTTTCCAGAAATGAAACCATTTTTTGTCCTTTTCAACTATATGAAAGCATTTTTCCCCCCCTTTCCTATGTAAGGTAAAAACTTCTATGAGCTACTGCAATCATTCAAACAGCTTTTGCCCTGATATATCTAGCAACAAGTCAAGTCAAGTCCACAGTAAGATATCCGCAACTGATTCTAACAACTTACTAGCACTTCAGAATTAAAATAAACCATTATAGGATGAAAACAGAAAAACACTTCTTTTAAAAAGTACATTTTTATATGACTGAAAAAAGAAGACATTTGTCAAGCCAACATTTGACATTGACCTTCTGACAATTAAGTTGGGCGTGGCATTTTGCATCTGCTTCTGGTGTACACTTAAATTATATCTTTTCTGAAGTCCAACAGTTTTCAAAGAAATTTTAAATAGCTCACTGTAACAAAGCCACACACAGCTTGCAATAAGCAAAATCTATTTCCTTTCAACCTACCCACTTGCCAGCTTCTGAACTAGCTTCAATCAAGATTCCTTACAAAAATATGATCTCTACAATATTTTTTTCCATTTCTTTCTGACCAATTCACCATCACAACCTTCCACTTCTGAATTATAATGGACAAAAAGTACTGAAACTCTAATCAAGGAAACACAGAGCAATATTTGAGTAAAACTTTAGTTTTACATACCTTACAACAGACTTACTGAATTGTTTACAATGGTAAATCTAATGGAAAATACTGTAAGTATTAAAAACTCAATTAAACTTTAAGATAACAATAAACATATCCAATAAAACTTCTGAAAAATTATAATTTCATAATAACTATCATTAATTCCAATAAACAACATGTGTTGTTTTTTTTTATATAGATTCTTTCAGATCTAGTATGCATAATTTCTACACTTTCATTATAAATATATCTTAATCTATCTATTCGTAAATCAGCATCATTTGCACAAACATTAAAGAATATTAAACATGAACAATAACACAAATATCTCCATGGCAGCCATTGCCAGCTTACTAGTACTGAAAGTCACAAATGATCACAGTTACTGATGGATAGAAAAAATAAAATCAAGGCCATCCTTCTTTTTCATTCTCATCCCATAAATAATTGACTCAAAAAACAACTATAACAGGTTTGTATCTATACAAAGGTCTCATGTGACATGTAATTAGAGAGGAAATAAGATGCATTTATTATTATCATGTATACACTTTTAACACAATATTGGTTTCAGGTATTTATCTGGAAAAGGAGATCTCACCTATGTCACCATGTTCCCAGAAATGACATCAGGACTTTTTGATTATCTTATGCATTCTTATTTAAATCCTACCAACAACCAATCCCATTTTCGGATTCACTACCAACAATGACAGTCCCATCTGCAATTTCACTACCAACAACAGAAGTCCCATTTGCAATTTCACTACCAACAACCAATCCCATTTGCAATTTCAATACCAACAACCAGAGTCCAATTTGTGATTTCACTACCAACAACCCGGTCATATACACATACAGTAAAACTTCGTTAACTCAAAGTCACTTGGGGACGACGTATATCCTCGAAGTATTGACTGCATCTTTAAAGCATCCATGACAAGAAAACCTTATTCCAATTTTTTACGATGATTTTATTGTTTTTGTTATTTTTCAGCCTTTTAATAATAAAATGTGACTTCTTTTTAAGGTAATATGGTTCTCTGAATTCTTATTTATCTGACATCTTCCATTAATGAATGAACAACAAACTCCTTTTTCTTTCACAATGGTTAAACAAGCTACAAGAAAGAACAACTATATGAAATTTTCACTTCCAACAATGACCAGTACATGTCAGGTTCATAAACAGTAACATTTCCATCCAAATCTTGAAGGTATTTTTATCATTATTATTATTACATAACAACAACAACATTTAAACACTTCTCACTTCTTTAACATAAAACATTGCTCAGAATAAGAGAATACTATACAGAACATGCTTTCATTTAACCAATAACATATTTCTGCATCTTTTTTTCTTTTATATGAAACCTCTCAACATTAAATGAGATGTTATAGCAACAACTTATTAATTTACCTGTTACCAAACAGAGCAAACAAGTATGTTTCTTTCATTTCCTAAAGACAAACATGAAATCTGATTTTTTTCTTCTTCTCAGGATGCCGTTTCTAAGCAATTTTAAGCTGAAAAACATTTAAGTTTGTTTTATTTAGGCTAGAATTTAGTCTGTCTACCAACAGAATAATGAGAATAAATATAGCGACTGCAGCCAGTCCAGCTGGAGTTTAACAGCTCCTTTATAAGATGCACATTTTACCTAACAACAAGTTCTGGGAAGAGCCAGGGCTAGACTCCCATTCACCTTAAGAAACAAACAATTAAACTCATTTACAATCATGGTTGTAATGGGGCTTGAACTGAACTTCTAACTGGTCCTTCATAATAAATTTATTTTATGGTCTACTGAAGTGTTGTTTTGAATTGGAGAGCTATTTCTTGCATTTTTCACAATCTCCTGCAACATTAAGTCAACTGACAACACTAACATAGGGTAGACATAGTCATTGAAACAACTGCCATCAATACTTGGAAACAAGACAATTGACCATGCATCAAATACCATGTATATTCATTACCAGATTTTGTGGTCTGTATAAAACCTGTATAAGAGAATGGGAAACACTGTAACATGTAACATTATCTACAGCAAACACAACCAAAAACAAGAAAATTGAAAAATAATTTGTTGCAATCTAACTATCTTGTACACAAGTCATCAGTCCTCTTCAAAAGGAAATTTTTTTGGGGACATGATTTCCTGATATAAGACTGGGTATTAGACGTAACTATACTCTTTAACATCATACAGATACAAACTGGTCACTATGATGTCATGTAGATAATTATGTGTCGTTATGAATGAATTGGCTTCCAACCCCCTTACTTTTTGCTAACCATGGTGTCCTCTGACACTGTCAACATGCATCTTGATCTATTAAGGTTTATATCAAATGCTCATTAACTTATGAAGATGAAATATCTAGCCTCCATTTTTATTTAGAATTTAGCTATATTATGACCTCAAAACCAGCTTTCCAGCAGAGTTTACCTTCTCATAAAGCTGAATTATATTTAAAATTCCTGGAATCTCGTTTTTATTGAAAACCACTTACTTGCCCTTGTAAATTTGACATTTTATAAGTGAGCATAAAATCAACAAGATTTATCAACACAGGGCCAACAATCCTGTAAAAGGATCTTTAAGGTCCTGGAAGCAGATTTTTTTAGAGTCAGAGTTACTGACTGGAAACCACTTTCTCAGTATGGGTCCCTGTGGGCTTGACCTTTGACCTATGGGCCTAAAAAAACATATTTGACCTAGAGGACCCAAAACCAACAGGGTTCATTGACTCATCTTACTTACTGAACAGAAAACGATGTAGTCTATCAACAGAAGTAGTTTATTGATCAACTGACATCTGCAAACAAAATATCCCTCTTCTTCAAAGGGGGCATAGAAATAACGATAATTTTTCTACATTTTTCAACAAGTGAAGCTTGGCAAAAATTCTGAATTTCAAGGCAATAGAGTACATTGCGCTAATTTTACAAACTGAAGCTGAAATTATTTTATTGGTATGGAGAAATAGCAAAAGTGCAAACAAATATCACAAGCCCCACTCCTGATGTGCAGACTCTAATATTTTACTAAAATAACCAATCTTGTATGCTATACTAAAAAAATTCTCCTCTACTGACTGCCAATCTTTCAGCATATAAACAGTATCTGAAATCTAGTATTGTTGTTTATACCCAGTCAAGACGTCTAGAAAATAATACATTTCTGACTAAGTATCATTTCATTCTCTGGTATAATTGAGATCAATAAATTTTTCTATCTACATATCTACAAGGTGTCATATTCTCATGCAAACATCTACAAGTGACTGTGAGACAAACAAAACAGAATTCTATAACAACAAAATTGACTATTCCCTGCATGCTATAATGCCCATAATTTTCTCAAAAATAGTTACTGAAAGAAAGAAAAATCAATATTAGTGGGAGCTAACTCAATCTGTATTCAGGCTCTGTTAGGCAAGAAAGATAATCCATCCAACCAGGCATCTAGGGGAGGTCATTCTTTTCACACCATGTCCTTTTTACCTGCTTGCTGTTGTTGTTGTTGTCCCTTAATAAGAGCTGCTGCTAAAGAGGCTGCCCCTGCAGTCATTATGGGGACAGAACCTGGAGGATTAGGGACCATTGTAGTAGGATTACCTGCCCCTGATTGGGCCTGAACTTGTGCCGGGGCCTGGGTTTGCTGGACCTGAGTTTGAGCAGCTATATTACCTACAGGGATATACAAAAACCTCTGTCACATTGAACAAATGAATTTACTAGGAATTGAAATTACAGTACAACAACCCTAATGTGTTACTTTACAGCCAGTATTTATACTGCAGTAAAAAATCAGCTTGATATGAAAGTATGACTGTGAATGCAGAGGCTAAAAGTTACATGCTGCTAATAGCAGTGTACTCGCTAAACAGAGACAACCTTGTCAGCAACATAGATGCCATCACACACAACTGCATGTACTATTCTAGGCTATCAGTAAAAAAAAATCATCACTCTTAAATGCAACAGAAATAACTTAATAAGACAGAACTCAATCTTTAGGTAATGGAATCTTTGGCATATTCAGGGTAAGACAGCAACGGATGCCATCACCATACCCATACAAGATCAGTCTTCACAACTTTTCATAGCAAAACATCCCATCATGCAATGCTTATGCTGAGCTTCGGAAAACAAACAACAAAAGAACTTCAATGTGAGAATTAACTCATAAAGATGATTGTTTTGACAAAGCTTGCAAACAAAGAAGAGCAATTCTTCTAACTAAATAGTAATGTTATTTATCCACTGACACCAATTCTCTGACATCTGAGGCATTTAGTCCTATATGTAACTAAAACAATGTCTTAAATTGTTTCTGTGTAAGTAGATCAGGATTACGGACACACAACTTCGCTGAAAACAGTTCCAATTTAAAAACTTCTGACTAAACATGCACTTCTACATTTAAAACCATTTTTGCCTAGATTATCATGCAAAGATAACTTACACGTAATGAAATTAACTTTGCAGTCAAAGTCACTTTTCAATACATCAGCAGTTGCAACAAATATGTCTGGAAAATCAAAATGCAACAAGAAGCCTTGGCTGTCAAAGCCTTTGACTGATTATGACAGCAGCTTTCTCAGCAAAGAAACTTGGCTGATAAATCTCTTACAAGTTTCAATCAATACCATTAAGAAGAAAATGTAAATGATTCCACCAACATGTAAATAGTCCTTGCATGAGAATTTCCCATATTTACAAACAATATAATTAATGTTGCCAATGAAGTGAAGTTTTTCAATGGGAACTTACAACAAACCAAAACGAAACGGAAAATTTCCATATCCTCCAAGCATGATTTTCCAAAATGCAGAATTTGAAACATTCAAATAAAGGTGATGTAGCAAAAACAGAAGGTGAAAAACATAAGGCAGTGTTCTCAAAACTAGCAAGCAGACAGTACAAAACCTAGCTCCAAAGCCAGGTCCATTTGAAGCAAACATCCACAAGTACTACTGCAACATACATGGCATATTTTTTCCCTCAGCATGGTCTTTGGTGAAGATTTCAACCAGTTCTACACACAAGCTTCCACATTTGTCTATATTTTTCTCAAGGAACAATGTCCTAATGAAAATAACTCATGGCACAACCTACCTGTATTAAGACTTAAAGCAGAGCGTATGACCATTCTTACAACTGACTGTATTGAGGCAAAACTAAAAATGACTATGAATGTACAAAATAAACAGATAAAAGTTCCATATAGAAACTTGTGCCAGATGGATACAAGAGGATAGCGTAGGTGCTTACGTCACTTACCTTTACTCACTGCATACACAACGAAGGACAGCAACAAAAACAAATAGGTCATACATTATATAGCATGCTGGCAGTTACCACAATACGTAACAACAATTGCCAGAAATCGTATCTTTCCAAAACATTTTTACATGAATACATTTTAATCATAAATTATCAAACAATTACCGATTTCAATTTTTCAACAACAGTTCTATGAAATTCTGTCAATAAATACTGTGTATAATGCACAAATTAATGGGTATTTTTATCTTTTTTCCAACAATAACAGTGTTAATTTCTTGCTATAGGAATTATAGGCAGTTTAGAATATAAACATATCTCCTGCAAAGCAAACAAATGCTTTGGAAAAATTAAAGCAAAGAACATAACTAGAAAACTAACAATACCATAAATCGCTCACCTGAATGTATTAGAGGGAAGTCAGATGTAAGAAAAAAACATACTGGTATTGTTATAGTCAGGGTGACCTTGTTTTCAAAAATTCTTAAAGAACTTGAGTTGCATACCTATAGGAATTGGAGTAAGTCAGATCAAAGACTAAAATAGTGGAATAGTTATATATTCTCACTGACCTAATTATTATATGATCTTAAAGATAATGAAAACCTTCATACCGCTGCATTTTTGACCATTCAAAATTTAATTCTTGAACATGATCCGATAACCTTGACTAAATAAAAAATGTTAATTTGATATACAGGTCATTTCAACAAAACAACAACTTTACATTAACAATCACCTCACTTAATTTATTATACCGGGTTATTACTAAGTATATGACATGACCATCAGATTTAACTTGAATAGATATGATGGCCTTAATTCTGACCATGCGTGACTTGAATTCATATGTGATTCAAATCCAAGACAAACATTCTGTTGTATAGTCAAAACTTTTCAGGTTTTCTTTATGTCTATTACTGAACTTTTAAAAACCACAAAACCTACAGTCAATACAATGGGTCTATAATTCATAGTTTAGCTAATCACCTAATTATAAAAGTTTTCTTGTCAGGAAGTCAAGCAATATTGACCAAATCAAAATCTTGACATCAGGTAATACAGTACAGCTCAAGCAATTTTTCCCAAAGTCCGCCGATCCCCGCGATTTTTTTACGGGTGGATTGTCACTGCGATGTCCCCGCGACAGTTGTGACTTTCCGCTCGTCAGCTCGATCGGGTGAAATTTGCGCTGCGGGATATCGTCGCCGCGGATCACTGTGAAATATTGCAGCGGTATTTCGCTCTCTCGGGTGACCATTAATTTATTTATTACACGGAGACATTTATTTCTATTACTGTACGTCTGTAAAGTATAAAGAACTCAAACACATTTTTTAAAGAAAAAAAACTTTATGTGAATTATGGTCGTTTCGTCAAACCGTCGTTTCGTCAAACTTATTTTATATAGCAAGCAAAAAGTCGTTTCGTCAAATTAATAATATATAGTATTTAACACCTTTTGAAATAAAATTATAATTGATTGCTGAAGTGTGTTTGTGATTCATTAAAATGAATGTGCAGTCAACCTAATTAGCGGGATAATAATCTAATTTGTATAATTACCGATAAGAAAAACAATTAATCAGCGGTACCTTTGCGCGACGTTTAATGTGAACAGCTTTAACGTTAATAGTCTGTTTGCATGTAACTGCATCTGATTGACACTTCGGTAAAATCGGTAATTATCTACTCTAAAAATTAAGTTTGACGAACAAACTACCTGTTTTGTACAGAAAAATAAGTTTGACGAAACGACCAACACCCCTTTATGTTATGTATTTAAACGACGTAACACCTGTCGTATGTAAATAATTACAAAATTTAAAGATTTGCGTGTGAAATTTCCTCAACTGCTATATCATGTTTATTCACCTAAATAAACATATTGATCATGACTGTTACAGGGTTCCCGCTGTCGCTCGCCAAAATTTTAATTCTGGCGCATATAATCTTTAATTGGTTAATTTTACTGGCGCCAACGTAAGATTGAAATGACATAGGTGCATTTTTGAGACCAAAAGGCATCCTACTGAACTCATAGATTCCGGACGGAACACAAAAAGCTGCCTTGTGACGTGTTTTGGATCGTTTTTCCGTTTTCTTGAAACTTTTTTTATTGAACTGTTTTGTGATGTGATTCTCCCCGGTAAATGTACATTAATATCGCCGAGCTAATTAAATAATTTTATTGATTAAAATCAACAGTAACATTGTAAGTCTTATTGATTTTTTAAAAGAAGATTACGTTGTACATTTACGTGAACATTTACAGGTATATCCGAATTAATCACGGCAAATCTCTGTGATTTTTCACCGCGGATTGCGGGGGTTTTTTACTACCCGTCGGCGGTGATTTGTCACCGCGGCTGACTATAGTATGTCCCCCGCGATTTTCCGCTCGCCGTTTAAAGTGTCCGCGGTGACAGAGCGGAAAGTGGAAAAATTGCTTGAGCTGTACTGTATCTCATATGTGAAAAGTATCTATAGACATTAAGCAACCACAGCAGGCCAATTTTACAACCAGGTGATATCAAAAGGCATAAAATTGCAATAGTCATCCTCTGTCAAAAGCATTCTACTCATTCGGTATCTCTAATGATTAATGAAAGATCTTCAGTTAAAAAAAAAAAAACCAAAAAGAGAAAAAAACATCCTCACTATATTAAAGCATAGCTTGTTTTTGCTGATTTTTAATCTGAAATTTTAAACTGAGGTAGGTATCCACAGTGCTTATATAACTTACTTTAAGTTGTAAAAAAAAAAGACAAAGTTTCAACTTGTATGATACTTTACCACTTTTAATGTAAACAAATTTATTCCGAAACATTACTCCCTCTTCCAAATATAAATGTATAGAACAAATATATAAATGTTACAATTTAAATTCAACCACAATCTGCTGTAGACTAACCTTTACCTTTCTGGATATTGATATTGACACTCTCTGACTTGTCTGTACTTTGCACATATGACTTTCATTTCTAATAATCTACATAGAATTTAAGCAGACTTTGATAAGCATGAGCATCAATACAAGAACAAAAGCTTTCAAGCAGTATCCTTGTTAATAATCTTTTCCATTCACAGGAATAATTCTGAGAATTTTTTTCCCTATTTTCTGCTGGAAAAATTCGACTAAGTTTTGCTGAAGATCAATCGAAAGAGAAAATTTACCATTACTCCACTATACCAGTTTTAAAATTGGTATCACTAGGGTAAATGTACAAGATATTCCTTAGGTGCACAGTGCAAGTGCCATAACTCCTTATTTTGTATTAAATTTTATCATCACACTAGGATATTATGAAATTTGAAGATTACACAAGGGCTTTTTCTCACCATTTTGTTAGTATGACCCATACCTTGGGATAAGGAATTTTGTCAAATTATGATGTTCTGGGAGATTTTCTGCAGCTTTTAGAAATGAAATAAAAACTTTTAACAGCTTTCATACATGTTATGCTACATCAGTGTTTTAATGTCATGGAGAAAATGATTCCTGAATACAGCCAGGCTGCTTATTTAAAACATTTTTATTTTGAAAAAGGGATTTTATAAAGAACATGAAGGTGCTAGGTATCTCACTACTTTTTCTTTCAGTTTATAAAAGAAAACCAGTCATAGAAAGGCATTCAGTTATTAAAGGTAATTAACTTAGTTATCATAAACTGGAAAACAAAATCAAAGAAAAATCTACTTCATTTTGGCAGACAAATATATGAACTCTCTTATATTTTCTTGAAACTATATGAAATAATGACCACTTTTTAGCCCGCCCGCTTAGCTCAATAGGTAGAGCACTGGATTAGTAATCCATCGGTTGTTGGTTCACAATTGGCAGGGCACAATTTCTCTGTGACAACTGATCTCAGATATTGAGTCTCACCGCTGATTCAGAGTAGATCAAGTGGGAACAGTAGTCAGTCACTTGCGGAGAAATTGGTAATTACTGGTTAGTTATCCAGGAAAACCGGTTAGGTGGACTGACCGCCGAGATATAACCTATGTGTTGAAATCGGCGTTAAACCCCAAATCAATAAAAAAATGACCACTTCTGCACTAACATATGGATAATCAAAGCACTGAAAGTACTGATGGGGGGCGAAGAATGAATACAATGAAGAGTTTCAATTTCATATTTTACCGGTACTAGGGAAACAAGATTTTTCATTTACAAAAATAGGTCTCTGAACTTAGGAACAGCATTTTGCTTCTTACATTCAGGACAATCACCTGTGCAAAGCAAAAAAACACAAAACTAATAATATTTTGACAGTTACAGCCTTTAATACATGAGATTGTAACTTTGCCTACATAGTCATCAGCAGGAAGAGATTTGAAAACAGACAAGAACACGAGGTCAATATAACATTTACTCTAGAATATAAAATAAATGAGATCAGACTAGTATATACCAGTGGTTTTATGCATAGGAACAAATTTTAAACAAGAGGGCCATGATGGCCCTGGATCGCTCACCTGAGTACTTTGGCTGTAGGTTTGCTGTTAAGCAGTATTTCATTTTTTAATTGAAAATATATAAGTGCCTACAAACCAAATATATAAAATATCAGTCAATAAATAAAGGCTCTATGACAGAAAGTAGAAATATCTATTATAAGCTATGGTGACCTTGACCTTGACCAAGTGACCTCAAACCCTACCAATGGGTAGAGGTCCATGCAAGGAACCTATATACTGAATATCAAAGATATTGGTCTATAACCGAAGGCTTTATGAGGTACAGTAGATAAATCTATTTTTAGCCTCCGTGACCTTTAACCTAATCCAATAATTTGAAAAAGCTTGATAAAGCTTGCTTCATGCCAAATTTTAAAATTCTAGGTCTTGTGGTTTCAGACAAGAAGATTTTTAAAGATTTTCTTCTATATTGTTATTTAAAACTTGTGACCCCTCGGGCGGGGCCAATAGTGACCCTAGGGAAATTTTTCTAACAAACTTGGTAGAGGTCCACTAGACAATGCTACACACCAAATATCTAAGCTCTATAACTTACGGTTTCTGACAAGAAGATTTTTTTAGATTTTCTTATATAACTCTATGTTAAACTAGTGGCCCCTGGGGCAGGGCCATTTTTGACTCAGAGGCCAGGATTTGAACAAACTTGGTAGAGGTCCACTAGACAATGCTACATACCAAATATCTTAACTGTAGGCCTTCTTGTTTCTGACAAGAAGATTTTTTAGTTTTTCTTAAATAACTCTATGTAAAACAAGTGACCCCCGGGGAGGGGCCATTTTTGACCCAGAGGCCAGGATTTGAACAAATTTGGTAGAGGTCCACTAGACAATGCTTCACACCAAATATCTAAGCTCTATAACTTACGGTTTCTGACAAGAAGATTTTTTAAGATTTTCCTATATAACTCTATGTAAAACTAGTGGCCCCTGGGGCGGGGTCATTTTTGACCCAGAGGCCAGGATTTGAACAAACTTGGTGGAGGTCCACTAGACAATGCTTCACACCAAATATCTAAGCTCTATAACTTATGGTTTCTGACAAGAAGATTTTTTAAGATTTTCCTATATAACTCTATGTAAAACTAGTGGCCCCTGGGGCGGGGCCATTTTTGACCCAGAGGACAGGATTTGAACAAACTTGGTAGAGGTTCACTAGACAATGCTACACACCAAATATCTAAGCTCTATAACTTACGGTTTCTGACAAGAAGATTTTTTAAGATTTTCCTATATAACTTTATGTAAAACTAGTGGCCCCTGGGGCGGGGTCATTTTTGACCCAGAGGCCAGGATTTGAACAAACTTGGTAGAAGTCCACTAGACAATGCTTCACACCAAATATCTAAGCTCTATAACTTATGGTTTCTGACAAGAAGATTTTTTTTAGATTTTCTTATATAACTCTATGTAAAACTAGTGGCCCCTGTGGCGGGGCCATTTTTGACCCAGAGGACAGGATTTGAACAAACTTGGTAGAGGTCCACTAGACAATGCTACACACCAAATATCTAAGCTCTATAACTTACGGTTTCTGACAAGAAGATTTTTTTAAGATTTTCCTATATAACTCTATGTAAAACAAGAGACCCCCGGGGCGGGGCCATTTTTGACAGGCCATGATTTGAACAAACTTGGTAGAGGTCCACTAGACAATGCTACATACCAAATATCTTAACTCTAGGCCTTGTGGTTTCTGACAAGAAGATTTTCAAGCTTTCCCTATATAACTCTATGTAAAATCAACTGACCCCTGGGGTGGGGTCAGTTTTGTCCCCAGGGACATAATGTGAACAAACTTGGTAGAGGTCCACTAGATGATGCTTCATACCAAATATCAAAGCTCCAGGCCTTGTGGTTTCGGAGAAGAAGATTTTTAAAGATCCAACTTATAAAATCTATTTTTAGCTCCATCGAACCAGAAATGCAATGGACCAGAACCATTTGAACAATCTTGGTAGAGCTTCATGCAAGGAACATCCCAGGCAAGTTTCATTAAATTTGCCCTATTGGTTTCAGAGGAGATGTCGTTTGAATGAAAAGTTGACGACGGACGGACGGACGACGGACAAAGACCAATCAGAAAAGCTCACCCTGAGCACTTTGTGCTCAGGTGAGCTAAAAAAGTAAGCAGAACTGTAAAAGACAACATAAGTTCCACTCACATACATTCTTCAAAGAAAGGACAAGACATTTATATCACTTTTTTAGGTACATGTAAACCTTTCTTAATGTCATTCAACAACTGTGCATAAAGGCTACTGAGAGACTGGGGATTCGAAGCATCGCCAAAATTAAATGTTAACTAAGACTACAAATGTATTTGTTTTAGGTTAATTTATTTCTGTATTATTGCTATTTAAGGAATTCAGTTCTGCTCTGAAAATTTAAACTAGTCTAGTGCACAGTAAAATGTAAATAAACCTTGTACTTATATTTCCAAATCAAGACCTTATTCAAACAATAAACTGGCCACACTTTGCATCATATAATAGAAAAAAAAAAGTTCACGACAACAAAATGAAATAAAAACAAAATTAACAGAAAAGATTTTTCTATAACTAAGTTACAGTTTTTCTAAATCTGAGCATCATTTTTTCTGTGATATACTTATTCTATCATGTTTATGCACCTTCATATACAAGAAGTTTTCATTAATTATTCATCTATTAATGCACTTGTCTTCCTATTGTATAATGTTCTTGTGATTTTAGATACTAGATTTCCAAGTTTCAACAATTTTAACTCCTAAAATTTCTCTGCCTTGCTTTTCGATCTCCAAATGAACTGATCCATGTTCTGCAAACCACAGTGGCAGGGTCATCACCAAGAGCAAAGAAGAGAACATCTGCTGGCAATACCATGACAATGTATCTTGCAGTAATAACTCTGCCTTGCTGTCTTCCATACTGACCGCAACTACATGCAGTTCCTCAAATGCAAAGCCTGTTTCACAATTCTAAAAATTATGAAAAAAAAAACAACATTTGGTGAACAGGCATAATTACACAATGTTAAGTCAAAATATCAAAAGATGTATTCACTGAAACTTTAATTGGAAATACATGGGCAATCAGTGATCACATGTGTCGCCTGATGATAGCCAAGTAAGCAGTTGCATTGAGAGGTGATTGGACAGATTGTTGGCTAAAACGAGATTTTTATTCAAGGGCCATAACTCAGCCAAAAATCATTTAACCGAAAAACCTGTTAAACAAGCCCAAGTATTTGAGGTACCGATCAATCCTGTAACATTGCATTTAAATTGCTTCAGTAGTATAAAAGAAGAAGTCCAGACAAAGTTTAAAAATAAAAATCATTAAAGGGCCATTACTCTGAATTGGAAAATGCCGATGATTTGCACAACTTAACTTGGTACTGATCATTCTAGTAAAGTTTGGATGAAATTGCACCAGTACTTTCTGAGGAGTAGTCTAGACAAGTTTGTGACAGATGGACGGACGGACAGACAGACAATAGAGAAGTGATCCCTGCATGTAACGGCTACTTTGTAACATGTCGCAGCTACTGTGAAGCAGGCAACACAAAAATCATTAACGGGCCAAAACACCTTTTAATAATCAAGGGCCATAACTCAGCCAAAAAAAAAAAATTAAACTTAAAAACCCATTAGATACGCGCAAGTACTTGAGGTACTGATCAGTCCTGTAACATTTCATTCAAACTGCGTTAGTAGTATAAGAGAAGTTTAAAAAAATCATTAAAGGGCCAATCATTAAACTGGAAAATTCCGATGATATGCACAACTAGACTTGGTACTGATCATTCCTGTAAAGTTTGGATGAAATTGCACCTGTAGTTTCTGAGAAGTCATTTTTGTGATGGATGGACAGACTGACAACAGAGAAGTGATACCTTTATGTCGTGGCTACTTTGTAGCAGGCGACACAAAAAAATATATAGATCACTGTAATGACACATTAAGAAGGCATTGTAGTAAAATACAAGATAATTGTGGAATTAATTTAGATAGGTAATAATTATAAGTAAAAAATTCTGCATAGAATCGTATTCAAACTTCACAGAAATATTGTTCAAATATATTTTTATTGTAGTTATTATTTTTAGGTTTGTTTTGAATTTAATGCCCATATCACACTCAATAATTTATCAGAGCGGGCAGTTTATCTAACCATCCTTCTTTTATGGCCAGTCTCCATAAGAAACTGCCAACATTAAGGGCCATAAAGTAATAAATGTAACATAATAAGGTATCATACAATGAAACAGACCATAACATTTTGATACCACATCTGAAATTTATCAAACATACCTTAATTGATGTTTGTACAGTTGTGGACAAAGTCTCATTTTCTCACATCACCTTTGTTACTTCCACAAAATCCCAAGTGGCATCACAACATGTTGCATCCCACTAGAGTGTGATCATTGCCTTCCGAGATCCATCTTAATGTGTAACTGTTTTATTGAAACATCTGTTCCTTTGACCTTAAACATTCTCTGGTTGTCTTCCTGCAGGATGAAATAATCAGTAAAAATATCTGAACTACTCACTGGTTCAAACTTGTTTAAACATAATGACCTACATTAGGCAACCTACATGTACTACACATAACTTCCACTAAGGAAGTCTAATTTCATTAATTTTGAGTTTTATGTACATATTAAACAAATTTTCAGCCTCATCTAGCACAGGCAGGTGGTTTATCTGTCAGCCTCATCTAGCACAGGCAGGTGGTTTATCTGTCAGACAATGGTCATTTCATAAATGTGCCAAACTCCACTCCTGATCTCTTTGAGAATCTCCAGCCTTTATTTAACATACATGTACAGCAGGGCTCAAACCAACTGCCCTTTTTATTAGTAAAAAAGGTTTACAAGTCAGTGACTCTAACCAACTGACCTGAAGTAAAACCAAGACAAAGGTTTAATGCAAAAGATAAAAAATATTACAATAAAACATCTCTAGCATTTTTTACAGAATGTTTGTTTTTTATTATGATATCTATCAATATAAGGTTGTATGATAACTATGGAATTAGAATAAAGACATGTTAAACATGAGAAATCTTATAAATTTGTTTTGTTTAATCTTACACAACTCACCTCTATAATCATACCCTCCGTACACACAGACCCTTTGTTTAACCATAGGTCAGTGAACTCTAACATGCAGAGTAGGAGCAAGGGAGGGGTACTTCCGTAGAGACATTATCACAGTTAACTCTGTGCTCCTCTGTCGTTATCATATTATTTGTGATAAACACGTTTGTTGCTTGTGTTGCAACAAGGTAGGCTGGTTTGTCATCCCTCTTCAAAATTACCTCCCCCAAAACAACAGTTTCCTCCTTTTGGCTGGTGGTTTACCTGTCAGACCATGATTATTTAAAAAGTCACATAACTGCATAGGCCTCCATCACATGACCGTGCAGTCTATCACTTCCATTAGGGCCCTTGTAGTGAGTGGTTTGTGCAAGTGCCATAACTTGTACTGGCATCCCATACGGTCCACTTCCATTGTTTACTATCTTTAGAATGATGCTCATCTGGAACAAGAGTAAAAATGATAAATAATAGTAATATTCTGTAATTTCATAGTCAATTTGTTCTTTATTAATCTTTGGAGTTCAAATGTTAGGAATATCAGGTTGTTTCAGCTGCACAGTAAGCACATACTTACTGTTACCATAATAAGGATTAACAAAAAAGCCAAATAATACATGGTAAAAGTGGAGTGAAACTGGTGATATGGTGACCACCAACCATGTCACATACCATCACAAGTGTTTACAGTGCTTTATCTTAAAAAGTCAGCCTTGTCAAATCATTTCTCTGTTTAGTTCCTCAATTTCTTTGACCCATTCTTGCAAAGAAAACAATAAGACATTTTGCCCCATTTCTCAATGTCACAAATTTTGAGATAACAATTGATCAACATAATTATACAAAAAACAGAAAACACATGATAATTTCAAAGATGATTTCAATTTAAAAAGCAATAACTTATCCTATGCAGGAAAAAATGCTTCTTTTATGGTAATCAAAATAATAGTAATGAAGAATAATTACAATTTCCTTTATCTTTAATGCCTATATTAAAATAAATGAGCAGACAGAAAGGAAATGTAAACAAAAAATACTTAGAATCTAGTTTAATGTATTTAAGCTATCATTTTCATATATTTCGAGCATTAAATCTTCATCTTGCAAGTTGCTTATTTTTATTATTTGTGTTTCTCAGCATTGACTGATACACATGAAACAAAAGAATGACAATCTTCCTTAAATTGGGTTAAGACACAGTGTTTTGTATGTTAATTTGTTATTTGTTTGCAGCTATGAAAACTAATTTTATGCAACTTCAGAGAAATAAGTAGTTAATAACTATGCTATCAGTCATATGGACAACTGGTACGATAAAAAACCCTAAATGCAGACAGAGTTCTTTGTAGTTTTTTTTGTTCAATGAACACATACTACTTTTGAGCACAGGGACATGGCTCACTGGTCAATGTGCTGTTGTGTCACTGTGCTTTTGAGGGAAGCAAAATTAAAACTCACATGGCGCAACTGACTGAGTTGCAGTTCTCTTCATTCTTTTTCTAAATTAAGAAAATAAAGTTGTTCCCTCTTCTGTTTTTTATTTCAGAATATGCAACTTAACCAACGTAATTGGGCCCACAGTCACTTGAAGTTGGGAACTAGTTCCCATCTCTGTCTCCTGCTGTCATTATTTCTCAAAAAAAAATGTGGCAACAAGTTAATTTTGAGTGTTCTTATTGAATTTCAAGCTTATTCTTTCACTTAGACAAATATTGATGTGTAGAATACACTTGTAATTATCACTTAATTGATAGGCACAACCAACATTTACAGACCTTTGTTATTATTGAAAAAAAACAAGGAAAAACTATTGACAGTTCTGATACTTTCACTTTAACTAGGCTACAATCGGGAATTCCATATTATCATTACGCAGAACTTCACTTCAACTCAATGAACAGTCTAGCGGATAATTCAATGACTAGTTCAAACGTTTTTATGCAGAAAAGGCACAAACCTCATGAAATTTCTCCTCCTTTTCTTACAACATAACTTCCGGAATTCCCATTGTCTAAATTTCGGCGTTTCGATTGGCTGATCTATAAATACTTAATCATGTAAATGTTTTTTGCAAAAATGATGCAATACATGTATGTCAAAACAGTCATGTCGACAATATACATTCAGAACCATGTTGATGGCTCGATATCTCCGTATCTTAAATTTGCAACTGCCAAGATCTTGTTTTTTCTCTGTCATAAAATGTAATTCGCCGAACGATTAAGTTTGAAGCCTACAAAGAAGGTTGACCTACTTTCTAACATCGATGCGTGACATTCAGAATAAGCGCTCAAAGACAAAATTGTTTTCATTTCCTTAAACATATCTGAAAATAATAATTTGCTTAAAATAATTTTAAAAAGACTACTTACAATGCTGTTTTATTTTATTAATTATATCCTCCATCACAATTCGGCTGCACGATCCAAAATGGCCGTAAGCTAAGAAATATAATCCGACATTGCGAAATCAATGCGCGTAATCACTTTGTTTCAGTAAAAAGTGTTCGGTTTTTGGTCTCATTTGAAAATAAAAATGAACACATAATAAAGAACCTTTATCAAAGCTGAACAAAAAGTCCATCATTGATTAACAATTTTCAATTCATTTATGAAAAAATGATCGAACTATTTCGAAGCGTAGGATTACTACTTCTCTGAAATCTAATGTGAAATGTCTCGATTTTCCTGAAAATTTGGCAAGCATAGTTATACCTTTGGAGGGCGAAAGTATTCGCCCCCCAAAAACAGAACCTACTGAATTAAAATGATAAAAATCTGAATATTCCAAACTGATAAATCAAAGCATTTACTGCGTCCTTTATAATTTTTGTACTGAAGTCAAATTTCATTTCTTTTGCAAGACACTTTTTGGCTTGCAATTGGATTTTTTTTTTCCTGCCTTATTGTGAAAAAAAGATATTCCTTGATTGGGAATATGAACAAATATTTGCTATAAAACTGACCCCGAAGAAAAAGCTCTATTTTGTATATTTAAATAAGCAAATTTCAACAGTTTGTAAATTTTTGAAGTCATGAACTACTTCTCTGAAGTTAATGCAAATTCAAGAGGAATAACTATTGCAACTTTATATCTGATTAAACATTCTAATTAGCTCCCCTATTTAACACTAATTTGTTAGTAAGTTACAGTATTCACATAATTATATAACAAGACAACACAAATATAACTGGAACAAACAGTCACATATGACAAACACTACTCCATGGTAACTTCAGAGCAAGCCATCTGTGCTTATAAGTAAAGAGTACAACGCTTGTGTTCCAAAGAGCATCACAAAAAGCACTTTGTACGAGGAAATGTACACTATACACATATATTATATGTCAACGAACACAAATAAACTGTATACACAAAATACTGCATTACTTTTCTTTTCAAGAAATTTAGCTATACAAATACTTAAGATACAGCGCTATAAAGGTTACTGTTTCTATTTTGAACTAATGCAGTCATCCAGTATCAAATTTGTCAGTGTTCTGTGTCAGGTAAAGCCAATCTCACAAGGAAAAAGGCTGAAGACGGGAAAAGCTTCAAAGATTCAGTTTACATGCAAGCACAAGTAAGAAATGTGAACTGGAAAATTTATCGGTTAAATGAAGCTATAAGGTAAATGCACATTTCTCGAAATACCATAAAACTAAGGGAAGTGTTATGCAATCATTAAAGGACAGAGGTAACAGATATGTGCAGGAATTTTTTTTTTGATATTGCAACAGGATTTACTGTAGTTCAGAAACGAAACAGCCCCAATATCTATATTACATCAATACTGAAATGAAGAAAATTATTTTTACTCACTTGAGAAATTCCTGTTTACCAGCATGGTTGTCAGGATGGCACCCTGTAATACAAAAATGATGATCCATTGTAAACTCAAAACACTGCACAAAAAGTGAAACATATAAATACATCAGAAATCAATCTTAAGTCACTAGTCAAACAAGATATATGAGGGAGTGGTTTACTTCCAACGAAACTGGAGCAATGAAAATGTGAAACACTGATTTAAAGGATACAAAATTATGAATGATTAAAAATAAACATAAATATTTAGCCTATAAGAAAACTGTAAATGTTTTTCAACCTTTTTGACAGAATATGTATATCTAAATACCTGAAGTCAATCAGTCATGTAAGGATTTAGTCCTGCAAAATGTTCATTAAAATGTGAACCACTTTCAAGGTAATTAATTATATCAGAGACACTAATGTCAAATATCATGGAGAAAATTGTCTTTGCTTCTTGATAAGACAGAATAAAGCAACTACTTGTCAGTAATTCTCTATATATCAGTTAAAAATATATATACCTTGCATGCTCCAGCCTCACAGATGTTGCAACTTCTAAAAAGAAACAATACCTACCTTTTATAATCCATGTGATCTGACAGAAAAAGTAACTGAACCCTGCAGAAACTTCTTACCTTTCCTTATCTATCTTCTTTCAAGTCCAAAAAATCACATTTTTCCCTTACTACAGTCCTTACTTTAATAGTCATTATGTCAATGACCTTGACCTATATATGAAATATGACCTTGCACTTATTGCAAACAACTTAAGTATGAAGCACATCACTGATAAATTTTCAAAGCAAAGGCACAGGTGACTTTGTATCTGCAAAAGGGTAATATTAACTCACATAAGTTTTATGTTTTCCTTCCACTAACATTTAAGCAGAGACATTAAACCATTAATGATTTCTAAGAATTAAGTTCCATGCATTAGTGATTCTTTGTTTTCTTAAAAATTCTATATCTTATTCTTCTTTTAGGTTAGTTTATACACACTTCATGTACAGTACTGTAGATGATTGGGTTGTCTGTTAACTGCACCTAGACAACTTTAACTCATACTAAGTATGAGGACCATTAAACAAAGCAAAAATAGTGAGATAACCAATATCAAAGTGTTAGAGATTAACAAGTGTTACAGGTCAAGAAATAGGAACTAGAGATGTGTCCATAGGACACAGATGTATGGTCACAAAAAATCCTGTACAATTACACTAACAGGTTCATATAAAGTCTAAATAGAGATGTGTTCATAGGACATGGATGCCCCAACATTCCACTGTATTTTAACAAAAAATCTTGTAAGATTACAGGTGCATATAAAGTCTAAAAATGCTATTTTTTAGCTTTATCAGGGGTCATAACTCTGCTGATCTCCAATAAATTTGTGTCAAAATACTCAGGTGCATAAGTTCACATGCTGTCAACTATTCTTAGAAAGTTTCATGGCTCTTGCAGTTGTACGTTTGGAGTTACACACAACACAAGTCTAAATATGCTTTTTTTTGCTTAATCAGGGGGCATAACTCTGCCCATCTACAAAAAATTTGTGTCAGAATACCTAGCTGCGTAATTTCACATGCTGACAACTATTCCTAGAAAGTTTCATGGCACTAGCAGTTATAAGTTTGTAGTTACATGCAACACAAACCAGTGTACATTTGGAGAGCATGACAGCCGGACAACGGCAAATTTATGGTTGGGTATAAAAATCAGCTAAAAAATGTATTTTTCCGTTTAATCAGGGCATAGTAATTACTTCAACTGAGCCAACAAAATCACACAAACCAAGCTTTTTTTTTTTTTCAAATCAAATAAAACTGTGCTTTTTTCAGCACTTATATTCCTGGCTATTTCTTTTCTGGTTAAATCTTGCAAGGTTATTCTACTAATGACAATGTCATTGATAGCATACATTTTTATGGAATAATCTCAATATGATGGGGATAAAACAATAATTTATCTAACAGAGGCAAAAACTGTAGCTTTTTATCTTAACATAATACTTGTTATCTGACAGATCCAACTAGTCAATTAACCTTTTGTCATAAACAATTAATGACTTTGCTGTCAAACTTCTACAGATGTGGGCCTTTTTATATTCCTTAATCATAGGAAAATGCAAACATCTTGAGTGTTGCTTTTGGAACCAGATGGCTCAACCTTTATTTAGAAATGCAGACAACCTTGACCCATCAATTCTACTTTTGTATGAAGAGAAATGTACAACAAAGATGCTGATAACTTTAGATTAATATCCTGCTCTCTTCTGTACCATATTCATTACCTAGCTGATACTTGGTGCAATTTCATACCTAAAGTTTAGAACAGAAAAACAGATCAGATGGTCATTTTCATTTAATTATCAATTTAAATTTGTTCTTATGCACTTAAATTGCAAGTACAGAGTTCTTCACTTTTCAAGTTAGGCCAACCCTTACCAAAATGTCTCTAAGTGACTTATATGTCTCTTATAAGCAACTTATACTTGAAGTATAAGTGACCTATAAGTTACTTATAAGTCACTTTGAAATAACATAAAATTTGTATAAATCTGTTATATGTATAAGACATTTATATATCATTTCAGTCTAGCCAGATTTTCCACATATGTCACTAATAAGTCATTTAAACTTGTTTAAACCAGAATCTAATAAAACATGATTTTTTGTAATGGTAACAGAAATGATTTTTCATTTGTGTAGAATCAGACAATCACATAGTAGTACTGTACAATATGAATCTTTCCTTTCTAGCAAAAAAGTACTGACATGACAATTTTCATAGTACACCATAATTTTGCAACTGTCTCACTACCCACAACTTTAACTAAACTGGTACAATACTGTGTTAAAAAGGAGTACCTCTGATTCAGTGTTACATCCAAAAAATGCATAGTGTGGGTCTATATCAAGACCTTCATTTCCATGGCAACACATACAGTCATCTCGTTCTCCAGCTGGTATCCCCAGCATATAGCCACACTGACCAGAATTAAAATCTGCCCACTCTTTCAAAGTACTTTGGTCAAAATCCAAAAACTGTGTTTGAATACATAAGTCACATTTTTCATTAAGATCCAAATCTGTTGTTGTGTTAGGCACTGACTCATCAGCACCAAGACTGTATTCCTTGTTAGTTTGCATAGTTACTGTTGTTGCACCAGTTAATGTTGTAGCACTGTTATGAATGGTTAAGGTGCAAACATCGTCTTGTTACAAATTCTCTGTACCAATGTCTTTCAAGTAGACACAGTTAGTCAAATCAGGCAACTGAACAATAATACCAGTTGGTCTCATCAAAGCATTAACCGAACCTTTTTATTTCATAAAAATAACTGTCCACCAAATAAAACATGAAACAAAGCTTTCTTTTCATCAATCTCTTCTTTATATACAAAAAAAAATAAAAAAAACACTCAAATTAATTTATTTAACAATTTGAATAAACAAAAGCAAGATAAAAACAATCTCCTTTCAAAATTCATCTTTTACAATTTCTTTTTTTCTGTATAGGTCTAGTTTGGTTATAACAATTGTCCAATACAAGTTATAAGAAACTCCTAAGCATTTGAAACGTATCTATGTGAAACGTATCTATGTGAAACCTGTCTCATAAAGCTAACAAGAACACTTACTGAAGCAATGCAGTAAAAACATCAATCAGCAAAAAGAAAGAGCTAATATTATCAAAACATAAAGATCGCTACAAGAACAATATGATTTATTTGAGTGCCTTGGAAAATAACTTCGCCAAGAAAATGAAAATTCATGAAATGCACAAAATGCAAAGGAAATCCTTCAACACATGGAAAAGCTATTACTAAATAAGTGTAACAGCTAACAACAAAGCTTTAAATAAGTTCACACCTATCCTTAAATGGTTTGAGTTCACTAGTCATATTTTCTTCTCCAATGAATAAGTACAGAAATGAAATCCTCCAAGTTACTTGTAAAACATAAACCAGCAAAAGATGCCCTCTCTTCAGCTTTGAACTACAGGTAACCACTGTGGTCAGCACAAATCAAAACGTGAAAGCTAGAAGATTTTATCTGCTTCTATATTCACTAGCACAAAGAACCTCTACACTTCCCCTCCTTGAAATGGAACATTCTGTTAGTTCCGATCTACACTCGGACAAGATAACTGGAAGTGACAGGACCGACAACTGACCATACCCACTGACTATCACATATCCTGATATCAGCATATCTGCTTACAAGTAACAGCCATAGTCAGCATGACATTCAGTCAGCATGTATCGTTAGACCATATCCTGACCAATCTTGCCAAATACAATGTCAGCCATGGTTTGTCAGACAGTCTTTTTTGACTGATGCCCTCTACAAAGGTGTACTCTTGTATGCTTCAAGAAACAAAACAACACTGGAAAATATCAATCTTATTTTTGTCTAGATCACAATGTACTTTTCACTGTGAAGTAGCATTTCAAGTAGATTTTCAAAGATTTTACTATAAACATCAATGTAGGATTACTTAAGTGAGACCATCACACTGGTGTTCCTTATTTCAAATTACTGAAATTTTCAAGGTCACATCTCCCTGACAGGTTCAAAAGAACTAAGTCAGTGTCAAATTTGGCCCAGAGTTTTACTTCTTCACATAATCATTTATTGTCAGAAGTTGGGCTTGAACCCATGACCATCAATCAGTGTGACATTCGGACAAGATATGACCCCATTTCAATGATATCAATGTTTATATCATGAATTAATCTTATATTCAGAAAATCACACACCAACAGTATGGCTCTGACAAGACTGATGACTGGATATAATGCCAAATCTGAATCCTACTGCCAGCAGCTGGGGTTAAAAGGAAGACTACCACTTATATCTTCTTTCCTAGATATTCTACAATCAATACCCATTCTCCAGTGTCATAATATAACACAAGAAAGTAAAAGGAGGTAATTTAAATGGACTTGTAACAATAAAAAACTTCCTAAACAAGAAAATAAATCATCTCAAAACCGTCCCAAAGGATATCAAATACTGAACCCACCAAATAAACCTATCAACTGAAGACAACACGTATATAATAGACTGCATGAGATTTTCTCTCATTCCTCACTTCAGACGAAGAAACAGTTCCAATATCTGGGTAACAGACTGAGTGAAATTTATGAATATTGCAACTCTGTTCACTTACATGAATCCGTTGAAAGCAAATATTCATACATCAAAACTTCTGGAAGTATTTAGCCAACACTGTAATGATGGATATCATTTCAAACCCACTATGCAAGGCCATTCATGGAAAAATTCATGTCTAATACAGCTTTCTAAAAGAGTTTTACGTTTTTTCTCAGAAAGCAACTGATAAATTTTCAAACTTACATGATAAACAATTATAAGAAAAACCTTTGTATCAACAGGCCCAACCTAGAGCCTATGCTATTACAAGTTCCATATATTCATATAAACTTCTTTTTTGTAGCATAAAAAAACACTAAAAAATTCTTGTAAATGCCACAAATATTGATGATGGCACATACTGCATGATTCTAGAAAATAAAAGTTATTGCAAACTCTTTACATAAGGATAAATCCAACACCTCCAAATGAAAATTATCCAAATTATCTAACAGGACAGTTTATATCCACAGGCAATGAAAAAAGTTTAAACAGAGAAAACTATTTCAACCATTTTGTTGTAACAAGTCACAATGTAGCATCATTCAATATGGGAAGTATGTTAGAAGCTTTGCAGAATGAACTGACAAAAATCATTTAAAAGAGAAATTAGTAAACTTCTATCATTACAACAAGATTAATTATTTCAATATAATACAACATTCAACAGTCTGATTTACAGGGGGCTAGGAAAGTGTGGGGATGGTGTTTTATTACTGATTGTGACCTAAAATGAAGAAACAAGCATTTACAAGCAACAGTTTAATTTCTCTTTTCAGTTGGCACAGAACTTTTTTCAAAGTTATCAGAAGTGACTTACAGAGTGTTTATGGCCTGTCTGAATATTTTTTTGATAAAAGCTTCAGTCAAAGATACAGATACAGGACTGTTAGTCCATTTAGGCTGTGGTTCTTATACACAGTGAAATTATTTTTTTCAAAGACAATCACTTACCTTCAGATTTCCGGGTGCAGTGAATTTCTGCAGGAAGTCGAGAGTTAAATACAAAGAATCGAAAGTGGTTTTCCTCGAGTTTTCATGGTGCAATGAATTTCTTCAAGTAGTCAACAGCTACTACTAACAGCTGACATTAACTTCCATTGAGTTGTTATACGCAATAAGTTGAAAGATAAATCAACAATGACTTACCCTGAAGTTGCAGCATAGAATGCATTTTTTTAAGTACTTGACATTTCCATACAAAGAGTTGACAGTAACTTACCTTGAGTTTTCGGCGTGCATTGAATTTCTTCAAGCAGTCAACAGTCTCTTGTCTGTGTACAGCAGCAGCCACACGCTCACGTTGCTGAAAAGAGAAATCACAACATTTAACTATATATATGTAATTATATACACTTTTTATATGCTGTAAGTTACAAACATTTATCTATTTTTTTCTCTCTCTTTCTAAAATTATTCCAAAAAGGTAAAAAATCACCGAACAAGTACAAAATAAGTATTCAATTTTTGGGTGACAAACAAAACATATCTGAATTAATTCTAATAAAACATGAAACAAGAGATCATTCTGCCCTTGCCCGAAGTCTTCCAACACAATACTTTGCCAACAAGATACGACCAGTTAATGAGACAGTAAGTAGTTTTCAGATATTCCACTGTAATGGACATTAAGTCTTTTCAAGATGGATTAGCTTATTATCATTTCTTCATTTATCATTCTTAAATTGCTATGACTGCTAACCAATATAGACTTTAGTAGATTTGTTTTGTTCTGATACCAGACAAGAAACATGACAATGCAAACATGAAAAGAAACATGACAATGCAAACATCTATTTTCTATTTATAGCCCTACCAGCTATTAAAGCATTGCACTTAACTCATACAGACTAAATATTTCTTTGTCTCAAATACCTTTCTCATACAAAAAAAAGCCATTTGGAAAATAGTCTTTTAAAAGGGCTGCATAAAGTAATGCTAGAAGTGTAAAAAAACAAAAGAAACAATAACCTTGAATAAAACCATTACATTTCTAAGACACATATTCCTGCACCTGAACTATATGCATTGGACTCTATGCCTTGCTCCCACATTCCCCTGCCCTACCCATCCCCATTTCTTCAGAGTTCAAAGTCCCATAAGACTGTGGACTTTATAAATTCTTAGATATTTTTTCATTTCAGTAAAATGTTTTGGCACTTAATCATATTTTTGTAATCATATTTCTTTGAACACAGTTTTTATAATCATATTCTCTTGTCAGATATATCATTCATAACTAATAAATTAATTCAAATTTTAATAATTTGCTAAAAGAAATGAGTATCATTCCAGAGAGCAATATTTGTCAGGGTGACAGTGCAACAGTAGAAAGAAAAGACATCATGCCAAAGACCAGGCCATTCAAATGCTCTATACTGACATTAGTACAACCTAATTAATATGTAATAGAAACTATTTGCATTGCCCCATGAAACGCAATACATCTACTTTTCTTTCTAAAAAATGATGCAGAGATATTCAATCATAAAGCTAATTAGAATGCACTTAAAACAAATCACCCCGAGGACCTAAGAAACAGCAACCATTGGGCAGGTTACAGGCACTGTCAAAGACTGTCAACTTAGGTTTGCTACCTTCTGTATGCAAACTTTACAAATTAAATAATAGATTGGCATTTGCTGTTTTAATTAAAATTCAACAGCTTGAAAAATTAATTAGACCTGCCATATGTAAACTGGCAATCTATAGGAGATACATACTACCATATTTGTACATATTTCAAACTCATCTATTAATTAGATTTTCAGGTTTTCATTAGAAGTTATATGAAAAAATTAAAATTAAACTATTTCAGTATATTTCTGTGGCAAGCTTTTTTAAATCAATTTGACCTTAGGAATAACTCCTATCTCTAAAAAAAGAATTTGATCAATTTTACACCCATATGTGTCTGGCCAAAAATAATATGAATTTACCTGTTAAAATCAGAAATTTAAAGCATAAGTCCGTCTTAAATATGAATGACAGTCACTGTGTACCAATTTAATTAATTTAGGTACAGCTATATTTAATCAAGTGTAAAAACTAAACATCATCAGCAAATACTAGATACAAACAAACCAAGCTTAGACACTGAATAAAAATTACAATTTCCAATTTCATAGTCTGAAAGGTTAAAGATAAGAAAAAAGCAAATATTTTGATTGTGTTGCTATTTTTGGAAGTTTAAATAGAAAGTTTTTGAAATTAATAACACTTATTCGACTTGAGAGCTGAAATCTATCATTCTACAAAATTTGATAAGCTTTTAATGACACTGAATACATTTTCAGATTTTGTACTTGGCCGCTTATCATATGTAATTGAGTGTTTTATAGTATAAGAGTCTATATTTGCCTTCTATTATAGTCCTTTTTGAAGGCTCTGCAAAGTACAGATTTCTTTTCCAATGTACTGGTGAAATTTATATTTTTAAATAATAATTAGGAAGAATACTAGCTGCCATACTGGTTGAGTTTTTCCTACTGCTAAATGCTTCTGCTAGATGGTATAGGCTTAAAGAATGTGTAACAATATTCTGTAAACATGCTTGTTTTGGTTCTTATTATGATATCATATTTTGGGTGTAGACAATAGCCTTGAGCTGTGAAACAGTATGATCAAAGTTGTGACCAGTTTAATTGAATGCAATGGATCTACCAGTTTCTTCTAAACTTTGATTTTAATTATGTAGTTAAGAAAACCACTAACAAAGATTAATTTCCTTGGAAGTAACATGCTTCTAAACAAGAAAATAAAACTGTTTCAGAATAATTCTCGTTGCATATTCTTTGAAATCTTACTTTAGAATAGAAAAGTGTCTATAGGATAGAGATGCCCCCGCCACATCAGCTTTCAGTTAGCGTTATCTTTTTTAAGGAGTTTATATTTTATATATATATTTATAAGTTATAAGGCAATGCTATCATGCATTATTGAATTTGGACCACATAATGAACTTGATGAGTACTGAAAAGACAATCATGTTGGTAAGTGAACCCTGGGGTGGGGCTAATTTTCACCCCAGAGACATTATATGAACAAAGTTAGTAGAGATCTTTTAGGGGATGCCTCACATCAAATTACAAAGCTCTGTGTCAAGTGGTTTTAGAGAAGAAGATTTTCCAAGGTTTTCCTATATAACTATATATAAACCCAAGGGCTGGGCCAATATTGACCTTTGCGTCCTAATCTGAACCAACATGGCCGAGGTCCACTAGACAATGCTACACACAAAATATCAAAACTCAAAGTCTTATAGGTTATGAATAATCAGCTACTTTTAAGTTTTTGTTCAACGCCGACTACGACTTTCTACTTTTTCTTCGAAAACAGACTAAAAATGGCATCCTCTACTTATGGTGTTCAAGTGTGACAACTGATACTGAAATACCATCATGTAGCTACATTTTTCTGGTCAGTGATGGACCAAAGAAATAAACTAAGTTTAATCCCCTGCTGTGACCTTGACCTTTGACTTAGGCACCTGGGTCTTGCTTGTGACACATCGTCTACTTAAGGTGGTCATGTGTACCAAATTAATTTGTTTCCCATCATGCAAGCAGAAGTTATGAACTGGTCACAAACTCCTACTGAAATTAAGCTATATGACAAATACACTATGTTCAATGCCCTACAGTGACCTTGACCTTTGACCTATGGACCTGGGTCTTGCACGCGACACATCATCTCCTTATAGAGGTCAAGTTACCAATTTATTCTGAAATCTTGTCATGCATGCAGAAGTTATGGACTGGACACGAAGTATATACTTTTTCAAACACACACACACATACAGGGGTAACATTATATGTACACCCCACCCCGCCCATTTTATGGTTGGGGCATAAAAAAAGTACTTACTGGAATTATAATTACTGTCCCCATGTATGATGAAGATCATTTTATAATCCACGAGAAATTTGAAAATCTAATCCTTTATAAAGATTATTTCATCTTTATAGTCATTTTTTCAATGGCACTTCCACACTTTACACAATATTCCAAAGATTATTCTATAAAGATACCATAATCTATTAAACTTAAAATATCACAAATTTAAACTCACATGAAATGTCAAAAATTGAAAAAATTCTACAGTTGAAATCTGACAATGCCCTACTATTTTTCAGTGACCACAATGTAAATAAATATGAATTTAAACTCTGTAAAATTTGAAATAAAGCTTCACTATGTACCCTATTTGACATGTTTGTATAGTATACAGTAAATACAACTAGGTCTCTTCAAACTATTCCATACAAGACAAAATGACCCCTCTGAACTAGGCTATTGAACCAGCCATCTTTCAACATTAATTGCCTATGAAGTAATATAAAACCTTGTTTTGTTCATTGCTGCTTTTTCTTAATCATCGCGTATAATTTGATAGATGACAAATCACCTATAAGTCAATACTGCAATCAATCAAATATAATGTCTATTGTTTTTAATCAACACTTCCTACCTGATTCAATCTTAATGTATTTATTATTTTGTTACTCTAAATAAACTCTAGTATCATGAAGGAAAATTGAGATTTTGGCAAAGTCTTTAAAGCAAAAAGTTAAACATAATAAAATCAAAGAATTCAGTAAAATTTCTTTTAAGAACACTTCATGTATAGTCCACGAATCTACATTTTTAATGTACAAAATTTTTTAACCAGGTAAAGTTTTGTCCCTATCAAGATAGAGCAACAGAGCAATATAAAACAAGTTTTGTCTCTATCAAGATAGAGCAACTGATTCCACCGCCCAAAGTCAGATGAACAACAATGGTCATCTTATATCAATGTTTGTTAAAAAAAATACTCCAAAGATCATATTCCTTTTTCTCTTCCCTTTTTTTTTCCCCCTAGTAAATACAGTCAAAACGTGATCAAACAAATTGCAATGGAAAAAATTATTGTGTATGAAGAAAACATTTCAGGTCTAGTTGCTATTCTCAGCATCACATTTTGACTGTACTTAAATGAATATTTTTTATAGGAAACTAATAGAGTTTGCACTGTCATGATACCTAATTTAAAATAATCAAATCATGCTTGTCTTTTCATTCGTTACTATTCACTGCCTTTATAACCTGAGCTCTCATGGTTGGGGTATGTAAGTTAATCAACTAAATGATGAAGACGGAAGACTTTTACCTCTACTATTCAAATACTGCAGAAAAAAATGAAAACTTGTATCATAAAGTCCTGAAAACTAAGTAATCCAAGTTGCCACGAGTGCCAACTAAAAATTGTGTACAATGCATTATTTGGCTTTATATCAACTGTAAAGATTTCTTTTTACTGTTAATTTAGATAAGCTTACTAAATCAATACAATGTTACCATGAACCTGAAAAAAAACTGGCCTGTTAATAACATATTTATAAATCTAGGATACAAGCAGCATGACTTCAGTCCATTTTTATCTAAATTTGTATGCATATCATGTTTATGACAACAGAAACACAATTATTACAGTTTTTTGTTACCTTTCCATGCATGAAAGGGGCCTAACTGAGGGCTAAAGGGGCCTCGCTGTAGGGGTCAAGAGGGGGTAAAAGACTAAAGCATAACATTTGTACTGGTCAATGACTTCTGGAAAAAATAAGCATTTACAAAACATTATTCTAAGGGTTTTCTAAAGCTCTATTGCATGCTGGACTGTTATACTGATGAAATGAAATAACACTTATTTTTTTGGATAAAGGCCACAAATAACTAAATTCAATTTTAGTACTTAAACCCTTTACAACCAGATCTGTTCCACCTTGAAAAAGTTATTCTATGGCTATTAGTGCTTTTCAGGGATGTCAGATAACTAGGTTGAATCTTAAAAATTACAGAACTTGACTTAAAATGTGTTATAACAGAACTTGTATTTAAGTTTGCTTTAAACTGAACAAGAGGGTCATGATGGCCCTGGATCGCCCACCTGAGGGTCTGCTGTTAAGCAAACATCAGATGCAGAATTACATTTTCTAATTGAAGATTTTCAAAGATCTCATATTTTATACAAATAAAACCCATGGGGCAGAGGCAATTTCAAGATAGTAGCTTGTGAGGAGATGTTATCTGAAGCAAAATATTGATAAAAATCTATTTTTAGGTTCTTTTGTTCCATGGAGCAGAACCCTTTTAGCAATTTTAGTAGAGGCTATGTAGGGAACATTTTGTTCAATGGAGCAGAACCATATTAGCAACTTTAACAGAAGGCTATGTAAGGAACATTTCCATGAAATTTTGTGAAAAATCACTTGGCCGTTTAGGAGGGATGTTGTTTGAATATTTTTCTATTTTTAGCTTTTGCTGCCCTTATGTGCAATGGAGTGGAATGGTTTGAGCAATTTTAGAAAAGGGCAATATAAGGAACATTTCTGTCAAATTTAGTTTAAAAAGAGGAGTGGTTTTGGAGGAGATGTCATTTGAAGCCAAATATTAATAGAAATCTATTTTTAGCTCTGGTGGCCATTTTGTTCAATGGAGCGGAGGCTTTTTAGCAATTTTAACAGAGGGCTATGTAAGGAACATTTCTGTGAAATTTGGTAGAAAATCACCCAGCCATTTAGGAGGAGATGTTGTTTGATTTTTTTAAAATTTTTTTACCTTTTGCAGCCCTTATGTGCAATGGAGCAGAACAGTTTGAGCAATTTTAGAAAGGAAAATATAAGGAACATATCTGTCAAATTTGGTTTAAAAAGAGGAGTGGTTTTGGAGGAGATGTCATTTGAAGCCAAATATTGACGAAAATCTATTTTTAGCTCTGGTGGCCATTTTGTTCATAGGAGCTGAATTGTTTTAGCAATATTAACAGAGGGCTAAGTAAGGAACATTTCTGTTAAGGAGGAGATGTTCTTTGAATTTTTTTCTATTTCTGACTTTTGCAGTTCTTGCAATGGAGCGGAACGGTTTGAGGAATTTTAGGAAAAGGCAATATAAGGAACATTTCTGTAAAGTTTGGTTAAAAATAGCCTTGTGGTTTAGGAGGAGATGTCATTTGAATAAAAATGTTGACAACGAATGCCGGACACCAGACACAGAGTGATAACAATAGCTCACCCCATTGGCTCAGGTGAGCCAAAAATTAAATAAAGTTTCTTAAATACTTTGTTACAGAGCTAAAAAGTATCTAATTTTTCTGTGCAGTCATACTGAAGTTGGCATTTAAACAGGATTTTTCAGTTTTTACTGCAAGATTATTTCTGAAATACAAATTAAGTAAAAGAAAAATGAATATATAATACTACTGAAGATGAAGTTAAGAATTATATAACCATGAAGTTTGAACTTAAATGTGAAAAATACTTAGACAATGCATGCTAACATACCAAGTTATAAAACTGATTAAGACAGAATATATCTATGTAGAAATACCACATGTGCTGCATACTTCTTTACTTTAAAGTTTCTGAAGCTTTAATTTCTTATTTTATCACATCATATATAGTTACTTTGCCTTAAAATTCCTTCTAAATTTTACAAAAAAAATGAACATTAATCAAACTGAACATAGATAACTGTGTCTTTCACCACATTAGTTAAACTTGAACCAAGGCATTGGTGTGATATTAAGTTCCATAACCCACTTTGTTACTGCTACAACATAAGGGCATTTTTTTGTTAACATTTTTCAAAAAGAATGAAGTAATAGACCCCCATATAAACTCATTGGATAACAATATAACAAAGGCATAAAGGAAACAAGAATAATTCTGCAGGGGTTAAAGCTTTTGAGCTATACATTTCCCATGGTTCAAATGCTTCTGTTATCTACAATAGCCAGGACTGTTTTTCAATGATACCCCCTACAAACCACTTTGTCAGATGACATGACACCTGGTAAATTTTTGTTGGACTTTGAAGAAAAGTATTTTGCTTTTATTTTACAAACCGCCAAAGTTTTTGACCTGAAAATGATGCAATTCACAAATATGTTTTTGTAAGACCTTGAACTTTACTGGGTATACCAGGATGGTGAGCATCTGTGTGATGTTGTTTGAAAAAACATCTCTATCCAAATCAAAGTTAGAAAAAAATACTGATTAAACTGGCAGACAAAGTTGTCCTTGACCTTAAAGATATTCAAGCTCAGCAAAGATTAACAAATTTTCTAACAGGTCAACAAACTGAATCCTACACTGCCCCTAAAACTTCATTAAATTTTGTGGGATATAAATTTTCAATTATACTATCTGGTCTTTAAGTTTTTGTCACAAAGAGACAAGTTTTTCTTATCAATAAAGTTGCGAATTAATTTATCAACCATAATAACACAACTTCTTCAGTAATTAACCACAATTAAAAGCTTACAGAATGAAACTTTTTTTTTTTTCTGAAAGTTACTACTTACAAACTTCTGGAACTAATTTGAACTTATAATATTAAAAAGTGCGCAGTGGCCATATCAAAATAAGTTACAACAAATTGCACTCGAAAGGTGACAGTTGGCAAAGAGTAATTCAAACTTCCATTTCAGGACTAACTACTGTGGGGGCGAATCACTACATGAAAACAGTGAAACTAAAACTCAGGAAAATTACAGCATAAGGAAGCTTGGACAAAAAATCAACTTAAAAATAGGTGGGAAAATTCTACATACTTTCTGTTAGCAGGATAGTTCATTAGAATGGAGGAAACACAATGAAAAAACACCAAAAGCTTTTTTATTGTTGCAAATAACATTTACTTATTAGTTTCTATATTTTTGTGGCATTATTTATCGGCACTTATTAATTTTATTTTTAATTTCTCACTGTAAAGGACTAGCAAATCTACAGCAGGCACTCCCATTAGGATAAAAATGCATTCATCTCTCTTCTAAGTTTCTACTAGCCACAAGTCTTTTCAGGCAATCAAATATTACAAATACTAATATCATATCTAATTACACAATTTGAATTTTTCTGTATATATTTTGCAACCCATTTTTGACTAGCTGAAATTTGTCTAGGTACACTAGAAGAGTTTTCTATGCAATGCAAAAGTATCAAAAGTTGTCATGAGGGAAAGCAACAAAATAAAGCTACTGGTTGCCACTCTCTGAAATTTTCATCTCAATTCCTCATTATTTTTGTCAGACTGTGTTTTGCTGTAAAAGTCATTGTGGCACTTTTTCAGTAATAGATATTTTTTTGAAATTTTTATTTCCGGAACTGAGAAACATACCAATGCAAATGTAAATACCCCTCCTCAGCACACAGTAATCTGTGATCTTAGTTCTTGCAATTCATCATTAAACGAAACTGCAGCTCTTAAAATATTTCACCCTTTAATAACTGTGCTACCCTCACCTAAATCTTCCAAAACATAATGCCCTCCCTGTCATATAGTTTCTGCCTTTCTCATATAGTAAAGTTCCCAGGTGACTGAATAATTCAATAAAGAAAGAAATCTTTTAAACAAACAACCAAGTACAAAGTTCTTGCAAGGTACCAGGGGTGAGAGCAAAGATGTTCTATCAGCTTCTTTATCTGAGAGTGTTTAGAACCATCTTGCTTTCACCCTTTGACATGCACTGGAACTATTTCTCTATCCTTGTTGTTAAGTTTATGAAAACAAAAACGATTCTCTATCAATTGTAAGAAATGATGAAAATTCTAGAAGAGTGTGCTTTTAAAATCATAATCAGTCTGGTATTAGCAAGTCTCAAACATAACAGGAAAGGCAACAAAAAGATACTGGTTACTGTTGGCATAACAACAGGTTGCCAAGGAAACCATTCATATTGCTATGCAACAGGATCATGACCTTGACACAATCTATGAGTTTATATGGGGTAGTTCACCTACCTACGTACCAATGTGTCCCAATCCTTCAGTAAAACAAGGAGTAGAGTGTAAGAATTTTGGTTGGAAAAAAATCACCATGGATAACTCTGCAACTCTTTATCTAACAATCCAACACTTATTACTTCCCTTTATTATGTTTTACTTTTTCTAATTGCTAACAAAAGTGTCTTGAGTTAATCAAATTCGAAAGTGAATATAGTTTAAATAATTCATTTACTTTGCAGAGGTATTCTGGTTATACAAACACATACACATGACAAAACACTGGACTACATTGTGCAAAATGGGGCCCAGTTTCTGAATATGAGGCAAGGTTAAGGGGTGGGGCAACATACCTATCACTGTTTCAGAATTCATATCTTTCAAATCAAAGTTATAAAATATATCAGTCAAACTACCATGTAGTTGTCACTAGTTTAAACTAAGGCATTTGACCTTACAACCCCTGTACCAAACTTCTGATATTTGATATATATAAGTCATTAAACTGAAATCAAATACACCAAATAAAACCACACTGCTTAAATCTGAATAGCTCAACTGCTGAAAAAAAAAATCTTTCAGGCTTTTCTGTTTTGTTTTGCAAAAAAGAAACATTACATTTGTTGATCAGTCATCTAGGCAGCCAAAACAATTATGTCAACACTCTGTATAGATTGGTTTAAAGGCTTTCTTTACCAACATAAAAATACGACTTAACACATACTGGATGATTCTGGGAAAGAATAAGAAATTGAAGAAACAGTGCTTTACGTATAAATGGGGTGAGTTAAATCTACAAGCAAGTGCAAAATCGAAACCCATTCGAACCTTGCAGGCAGTCAAATCCAAAACCCACACCTTGTTATTGTAGAAAAAATTGGGGCTCAGGCCTTAAGAAGGGGTCACACTGAATATTTGTGCATAAAAATGCATAAAAAGTCTAAGGGTTTTGAAAAAGGGGTAAAAAGAAGGGGTGTATGAGGGGGTCTGTAATGAAGTATAAAAATATTCCCATTGAAAAAAAAGCAGGCAAACTTGACAACAGAGCCACAGTAATAACAAACATGTTACATAGGACAACACAGTTACAGAATATTTATTCTGAGATCATCAAAAAAAATAGATCACATTCTAAGCTACATAAAAATAATATTGCTGCGAAGCATTCTGATTGTACTTATTACATAAATCATAGGAGTTTATATGTTTACAATAGCTTCACTAACTATAGAATTATAAGAAAAAAAAGATAAAAGTAAGTTAAACACCTTAATAAAATCAATTTGTCTTTCTATAAATGAAAGGTCCTATTTGAAAATGTACACCTTGTCACATTATCTGACTGGCATTAACTCTTACTAAAGTAGATACTGGAGTTTTCTAGTGAAAGAAAAAAAACCTCTCAGAACTACATACATGGACTTCTCAAATGAAAGTCAAAAAGGGAAAAAGAGAAACAGCTCTGCACTTTCAATATCCATCAATAAATAACATTTATAAGGAATATGTCACCCCACTCCCCCCGCTCTCCCCACTCCTCTTGATCAAACTTAATATTTTATCATTTTTCTTTTTAACTAAATTTTCAGGAACCAGTTGCTCCCTTCCCTTTTTTGTCTGTGAAGGCAAAGGCAGAGCCACAAAAAATGCCTTTGTGCAAGTAATCCATAAAGTCTAAAACCTCAAGAACATGCAATATATATAAACAAACTAACAGATTCAATTTGACCCTGATAAATTGAAAGACAATTCAACATCAGTTCCCATTTGGAGCTATAGTCCCTTTATCTTATTCGGGTTTGCTTTCAGCCTGTTTCTTGGTACCTTTTCCTACCCTTTTGTTAAAAAGAAAGGACTTTATGAAAACAAAATGAAAGCAATTTCTAAAAGGTGTACATTTCCAAGTTTGTCCTATAGATACATGGGAGTCATTCTTATTTTATGTTCTGACAGCGCCTGGATCTCAAGATAGCTATAAAAGCTAGAATCTGAAAGTACTGTAATTAGAATATATGAGAAACGCGTATTGTTTCTGGCTGAAGGATGGGATTGAGGTGTGTATACAGGAGGCATGCGAGGAAAGACTTACACAGATCCAGGGGTGTTTGAGCGCTTCCTGTGCTGTGATTCGCTTGGATGGGTTCACCGTCAGCATACTGTTTATGAGGTTCTTTGCTTCTGGTGTTACTGTGTCCCATTCTGGTGATGGGTACTGAACAAAGAAACAAAAAATACATAATTAACTAGTGTACTACTCAGAATGTAAGAAAGATTTCTGGATCTTACTGCAATGAACTTTATCACAAGCTTCAACAAACTCATCAAATGAGCTTGTTTCACAAGCCTTTCATTATAAGCTGCAATTCAATGAAACACATCTAAATATCTGAATCTTGAAAATGTTTACTCCAAGACATACACATGGCAATAAACTTTCTTTTTATCTTTTTCTAGTTTTCTTTTGAGTTTAACTACAACAACAAAGGTTACACCAACAATCTACTAAGTTCCTGCAACCTTGATATGAATGGGTGATTGACCGCAGTGTTTCTTTGAAGGTAGCTGTCAAAACAACAGTTTTTTTACTTTATGATATCAAAGATAAGGCACCATAAAGTGTAAACCCATCCCTGTTTGCTCAAAGTAAATAAATGGAAATGATCTTGAAATTCATCCCCAAATGTTAAATACAAAAAAAGTTGAATCACTGAAATCTGAAATTAGCAAGTTTCTGTTGCAATAAAATAAAGATAAACAAGAGGGCCATGATAGCCCTGGATCGCTCACCTGAATACTTTGCCTTTGGGTCTGCTGTTGAGCAAACATCAGAAGCTTTTTTAAGGTTCTCCACATATAAATCTATACGAATTAAAGTGACCCCCAAGGTGGAGCCAATTTTCACCCAAGGGGCATAATTTGAATAACTCTGGTAGAGGACCTCTAGCTGATGCTCTATGCAAAATATATGAAGTTTCAGACAAGAAGATTTTTTAAGTCTTCCCTTTATAAGCCTATGTTAAATCAAGTGAACCACAGGGCAGGGCCATTAATGACCATAGGGGCTTAATTTGAACATCAGCTTGGAAGAGGACTTCTAGCTGATGTTCAATAAGCCTGGTGGTTTCCGACACAAAGACATTTTTAAAGTCTTCCCTATATAAGCCTAAGTGACTCCCAAAGCAAGGCTATTAATGACCCAAGGGGCATTATTTGAACAATCTTAGTACAACAGTTGGATACTACGTCATCGCACACCTGTTTTATGCTCTTTGGCAGACCTTTTAAATGGTCTTTTTCAATAAGAAATCTGTTGGGTTGCAAAAAATCATGTTGTGCACCAAAGACTGGCTGGTGTGCTTTGTATTTACCTAAAGAGTTTTTATAATGTATAACTCTAGTTTAGGCCTGAAAATGGGTGAAAGTTTTTTCAACATACATTCAGAAAAACAGAACTAAACTAGAAAATTTGTTTTGAAGTTACTAGGTGTTAAATTATCAAAACCTGTATGAGCACACTGTAGTGGTATTGATCTCTTGTCTTTGTGCCTAATGTTATCAGTTAACTGATAAGCCTATGTGTTCCAGTGGCCATACATAAGAAATTTCTATGTGGGAAAGAGTAAATAGGAGCGGATCAGTGGTCCAGTAGTAATGCACTGGACTGGTAACCCAGGGGTCCCAAGATCGATCCCCCATTCCTCCACTAACATTACTAATTGTCTTAAAGATGAGACATTAAACAGAGGTCAGATGTATCAGAGCTGTATACTGAGCATGCAAAAGAACCAGGGGTGTCTCTGGAATGGGATGTTTTCTGTATCTTGCACTACACCCACAACATAAAATAACTAATCTCTTCAGCAGGCATAGGTCATATGGGCAACTGTTACTGATGATAAATAAGCTCAAATAGAAAGAGTAAACTAAGAACCTCAACTCTACTGCTAGAATGTACATCTCTCATTCTGTTTAAAACAGTTGTCTCAGCGATCTTTCTTGACAAGTTGCAATCCCTATACTTTCGTTCTCTGTATAAAACTGCTAATCTTTTGATATAAGTAGAATCACTGTATACTGGTGAATCCATTGACTGGCACATAAAGAGTTTACAGTGATTGATATAATTTTCAAACTTCAACACTAAGAATAACTATTGTCTTATTTACCAGACAAACATGGCAAACGTTTTCATTTGGACTTTTTCCATGTGACCTTAACATGAAGCGTATCTGTATCATTGCATGATTTCAACACTGGAACTGATGACAGCTTATATCAATGCTGTTGTGGTCTGTACAGACTAATTACCATACTAACAAGATGTGTGAACTTACACGCTGCTTATTACCAATTAATGATGAGAAGTTTGATGACATTTGTAGATTGGAGCAATAGCTTTGATAAGCGAAAATTATCAATTAATGATCATAAGTTTGGGGACAGGTTGCAGAGTTAAACAGGTTGTTTTAAGTGCTATCCATTTTTCGGATCATAAATTGATACTGTGTCCACACATTACACTTTTTCTAAGTAAAGCTGCAGGATACTTTCATTTTCAGTTGTTGTTGTTTTTTAACTTCTAGGTTTATCGAACCTAAGTTTTTTCCCCCCAAGACTGACCTGTCAAAATCTGGGTGCCCATTATACATGAGTGCGTATTTTACATGGCAAATATGGTACAGTCTTCAATTTTATTAAAGTCAACAAATCTTTTATAAATCTTTAGTATATAGAATACCTGATAGTGAAAATACTTTTAGTTTAAAATGAATAGCACTTCAAAGTATTGTCTGAAGTAACCTCTTTATTCACTCTGGATCTGAAGTATATGAATATCCTCAAGATGAAAGGACACCTGGACTAAATGCAACAAGTACAAAAAAGTGATCATCAAAACCATGCCAACAGTAGCTTTAAGAAAATATTCTCTATCTTATAAAACAATAATAAGATCTATTATATTTTACCTGAAAGGGTCCATACTTACATCATAAGCCCCTACTTTAATCTGAGCATACAATCTGTGCTGATCTTCATCCCAGAAAGGGGGATAACCCACTAGTAGAATGTACAATATTACACCTGAAACAGTTAAAATTTACAATAAAAACTGATCAACTTTTCAAGATTTTCTAACTATCACTTAGAGCAACTCATTCAACTTAAAATGACTAAGTTAGAATGAATACTATGTCAACACAGCTTTTAAGCAATCATAAGCTTATTTTCAAATGTAACTCTTGGACTCAGAATCACCTATAACTGCAAAGGCATCCTTTAAACCTTCAGACATATCCAGGAAGGAGTCCTCCATGTGTCTTTGCAGTTGCTTGTTTAAGTTAGCTTGCTTTCACAGTTTCCACGGAACTCAAGAATGGCAAACAGTTCAGCTGGTTTTCTGAGAAACAACATTACTTTATCCTCACATATGAAAATGTCATCGAGATATTGTTCAAAACACTGAAACTACCAGAAGACCAAGTTCCATCATGTCCTTCTTCTTAGAAATATTATCTGTGTATTAGTTTTATCCTTAATCAACAATACAGTAGCAGTTAAAAATGACTTCTTACCACAAGCCCACACATCTACTGGTTTTCCATAAGGGTCCTTGCGTAAAACTTCTGGGGACAAATACCCAGGTGTGCCTGCAAATCCTGTAATGAAAAGTATTATGTCTGAGGAAATATCAAAGTTTAATATATATACAAAAGCTAAACATGTCCACAAGACACAGATGCCCCCGCAACGTTCAGTTGGCAAATATTATCGTTATCTTTTTTATGGTCTATATATGTAAGTTAAAAGGCAATGCTATCATGCATTACTGAATTTGGACCAAATATGAATGTGATGAATACTGAAAAGATAATCATGTTAGTAATGTAATGGGTTTTGAAAACGAGGTGCAAGTAAAAACACGATCACAGCAGAGCGGCATCAATGCTCATCTGTTTAACTTATCAAAAACGAGCATGCAAGTTCATACCAATCCCCAAAACAATCAAGAGGGCCATGATGGCCCTGGATTGCTCACCTGAGTACTTTGGCTATGGGTTTGCTGTTAAGCAAACATAAGAAGCAGTTCTGCATTATCTAAATGAAGATATGTAGGTGCCACAAACCAAATATCTAAAATATCAGTCAATAAATAAAGGCTCTATGACAGGAAGTAGAAATATCAATTATTAGCTACAGTGACCTTGACCCAGTGACCTCAAACCCCACCTATTGGTAGAGGTCCATGCAGGGAATCTATACACCGAATAACAAAGATATTTGTAAATGAAGGCTCTATGAGGTAAAGAAGATAAAACTATTTTTAGCCTTTAGCCTTTAACCTAATCTAATAATATGAAAATTTGATAAAGGTCCACTAGACAATGCTTCATGTCAAATTCTAAAACTCTAGGCCTTGTGGTTTCAAACAAGAAGATTTTGAAAGATTTTATTCTATACTGCTATGTGACCCCAGGGACATTATTTGAAAAAAATTGGTTTCAAGGTCCACTAGACAATGCTACATACCAAATACCAAAACTCAAAGTCTTCTAGTTTATGAATAAACAGCTATATTAAAGTTTTTGTATGACGCCAACAATGATGACGTCTCAGTGACATTAATAGCTCCACTATTTTCTTCGAAAACCAGGGGTAAACTGTGAAAATACTGAACTTAAAGCTGGGGGCCACTAGGTTCCCTGGTGGGGCCAGGGCAATGCAGGGCAAAGCTTTCCCCCACCACCCCAATTTTCTCATATGCACGAACTGGGAAAATGAGCATGACAGCCATCCAAAATACAGAAATCCGTATTGTGGAAAACTTTTACCCCTGGAAAACACAAGCTAAAAATGGCATACTCTACTTATGGTGGTCAAGTGTGACAACTGATTTTGAAATACCATCATGCATGCAAACGGACGTCCGGCCAAAACTAGATAGGGGGCCTTTTCTTTTTTCATTTTCTTGTGTTTAATAGAGGGCCATTGGCCCCTTATTCTACTGTTATGGAATGAACTCTATTGTTCTCTTTTGTTATGTTTACAGTTAGATGGCCCCCTATTTCTTTTTGGTAGTGCTTACACACGCATGGACAGGGGTAACACTATATGCCACCCACTCTTCTCAATTTTATGGTGGGGACATAACAAATATATTTGACCTTCTGCAATTTTCCTGTCCTTAGTAAAATTTCAGACCTGCATGTTGTTACTGTCACTTGTGCACCTGCTTTGATTTATATAATTTCAACCTCTCATGACTACTTCAGGGAATCAATTCTATGACTTAGTGGACCAGAGGGTTGGTTCTTCAAGCTACTTCGGGGAATCAATTCTTTGACTTAGTGGACCAGAGGGTTGGTTCTTCAAGCTACTTCAGGGAATCAATTCTTTGACTTAGTGGACCAGAGGGTTGGTTCTTCAAGCTACTTCAGGGAATCAATTCTTTGACATAGTGGACCAGAAGGTTTGTTCTTCAAGCTACATCAGGGAATCAATTCTTTGACTTAGTGGACCAGAGGGTTGGTTCTTCAAGCTACTCATGACCCATCCAGCATGAGCTCAAATCCCACAAAAGGGTGGTCTTTTTCTAATGCACCGTGTCTTTCTGTTACTGATGGAAGTTCGTAAAACTTACCAAACCATGCCTGTTGGTCCCCCTGCACTTCAATGGCAAGTCCAAAATCAGCTAATTTGACAGCTGCTCCCTTTGCTTTACTTGCTAATAACAAATTCTCAGGCTGTAAACAGATAATAGACAATTTCTTTGGTTGCTAATAACAAATTCTCAGGTTGAAAGCAGAAAGCAGACAAAATACGCAAATGCTAATTCTCAAAGCATATTTCTTTACTTGCTAATAAATTCTCACAATAAAAGCCAATAATAGACGAAATAAAGAAGTTTACTTGCTTATTGACAAAGCATTTTTTCTTTATTTTGATAACAAATTCTCTTGCTGAGAGCAGATAACATTCACAATTACTAGCTTATTCTCAATTCATAATTCTTTTCTCCAACTGAAAGTAAGCAATAGATAAAAGATGCATATCAAGTGGTGGAAGTATAAAAGTTCTATCTGATTCTTCATTCAGTGCCAGTTAGAAACTTTTCACTTAAACACCCTTGAAATTTTCATCATATTTCTAAACTTGTAGGCATTAATTTATAATTCTTATCAAAATGTGTTATTTCTACGGTAATCTCACAAAAGGGAAATAATCCAAAACAAAAGCTAAATCTTCTGGTAAAGAGTTAGTTTCCTTCTATGTCCTATAATACCGATAAAAAGGTAACCAAAATTACTATTGTATTCACTTTCTTTGCTGATGTCCTTGCGTACTACATCTTTACTGGCAAATTTTCAGTTTAATCAAATCATTAAGTGTGATATATCTGTAATATCTCTAAAAACCAAACCATTCCGTTCAGTTAAGTATACATTCTAAAGTCCTTGCAGGTTCTTTAAAAGTTTGAAAACAAAACTGACTGGTAATGTGATGATCATGATGGAATTCGGATGATAATAATACTTTAACATGCCGGTTACTATGTTTCCAAGGTGAGGGTGATGATGATGGTGATGTTTATGTGTTATGATGGCCAGTAAAACATGCCTGTTTTAATACTACATGATGATGAGATGAAGATGACGAATTTACAAAGAGTCTTCATTAATTCATCAGATATAAAATCAAATGTGGAAAATCCACACTATAAATAGCTTGAAACAGTCTTGACTGCAGAAATTCATAAAAACAATTTTCACCTCAAACAAAAAAAAATGTAAATACTGAACATGATTTTACTTCATGTGATCTATGTTGTTTTGTTTACTGCCAACACATAAACTGGTTAGTTCAGCAGAAGTCATGAAATCTTCAAACTACCTATACTGAATATTCAATGAAGTATTTGAGGCCCTTCATCTTCCTTTCCTTATCTTTATTTTAATTAACTATATAAGAAATTACCATTTCTGTTAGTTCCAGCTCTCACAAAATATCTTGTTTTTATTTCTTTTATAAAGAATCAAAACTGCCTACATTGTAAATTGTCTCATAGTTTCATAACACAATACAATACACCATAATGATGTCAGTATTGAACAAACTCAGAGTTTCCTTCCAAAAAGTAATTCTGCTGTTAATGGCTCAAGTTACAAATATATAATATAAAACAAATGGTTGATAATTCTCTAGTGCACTGTTACGTCCTTTCCCACTTCTCTGAGGCAGTCCTGCAGTATTTACTGTACAAAGAGTGGATTTTCCACATGACTCCGAAAGATGCAAAGCTTAATAAAGACAAGAGGGCCATGATGGCCCTGGATCGCTCACCTGAGTACTTTGGCTGTAGGTTTGCTGTTAAGCAGTATTTCATTTTTTAATTGAAAATATCTAAGTACCTTCAAACCAAATATGTAAAATATCAGTCAATAAATAAAGGCTCTATGACAGAAAGTAGAAATATCTATTATAAGCTATGGTGACCTTGACCTCGACCCAGTGACCTCAAACCCTACACATGGGTAGAGGTCCATGCAAGGAACCTATATACTGAATAGCAAAGATATTAGTCTATAAATGAAGGCTTTATGAGGTACAGTAGATAAATCTATTTTTAGCCTCCGTGACCTTTAACCTAATCTAATAATGTGAACAACCAAACAAGCTTTCTGACAAACTGCCAGGATATTTGGACTGAAACAGTAGCCTCTAGAGCCTTAACAAGATATTTCTATTTTTGGGCTCTGTGACCTAGTTTTTTACCCCAGATGACCCATAATCGAACTTGACCTAGAAACCATTAAAATAACCTTTCTGACATATTTCCAGAATATTTGGGCTGAAAATGTTACCTGTAGAGTGTAAACAAGGTTTTTCCAAATTTAAGCTCTGTGACCTAGTTTTTGACCCCAGATGACCCATATTCACACTTGGGCTAGAAATCATCAATACAACCTTTCTGACATATTTCCAGGATATTTGGGCTGAAAATGTTACCTCTAGAGTGTTAACAAGGTTTTTCCATATTCAGGCTGTGTGACCTAGTTTTTGACCCCAGATGACCCATATTCGAACTTGAGCTAGAAATCACGGAAACAACCTTTCTGACAAATTTCCAGGATATTTGGGCTGAAAATGTTACCTCTGGAGTGTTAACAAGGTTTTTCCATATACAGGCTGTGTGACCTAGTTTTGGACCCCACATGACCCATATTCACACTTGAGCTAAAAATCATCTTAACAAGCTTTCTGACAGTTTTTCAGGAAATTTGGGCTAAAATTGTAGCCTCTAGAGTGTTAACAAGGTTTTACCATATTTGGGCTGTGTGACCTAGTTTTTGACCCCACATGACCCATATTCAAACTTGAGCTAGAAATCATCAAAACAACCTTTCTGACATATTTCCAGGATATTTTGGCTGAAAATGTTACCTCTAGAGTGATAAAAAGGTTTTTCCATATTTCGTCTCAGTGACCTAGTTTTTGACCCCAGATGACCCATATTCGAACCTGGGCTAGAAATAATCCAAATAACCTTTCTGACATATTACAAGGATATATGGGCTGAAAATGTTACCTCTTAAGTGTTAACAAGGTTTTTCCATATTTGGGCTCTGTGACCTAGTTTTTGACCCCAGATGACCCATATTCGAACTTGAGCTAGAAATCATGGAAACAACCTTTCTGACAAATTTCCAGATTATTTGGGCTGAAAATGAAGCCTCTAGAGTGTTAACAAGAATGTTCTATTTTTGGGCTCTGTGACCTAGTTTTTGACCCCAGATGACCCATATTTGAACTTAAGCTAGAAATCATAGAAGCAACCTTTATGACAAATTTCCAGATTATTTGGGCTAAAAACATTACCTCTAGAGTGTTAACAAGATTTTTCTATTTTTGGGCTCCTTGACCTAGTTTTTGATCCCATATGACCCATATTCGAACTCGTCCGAGTAATTACTGGGAAAAACATCCTGACCAAGTTTTGTGACAATTGGAGCAAAAATGTGACCAGTAGAGTGTTAACGAACTAAATGTGAACGGACGACGGACGACGGACATTCATCGATCCTAATAGCTCACCCTGAGCCAGCTCAGGTGAGCTAAAAAAAAATCATATTTTGGTAACATTTAATTTCCAAGACAAAAAACTGGACTGTACGTAATGATACTAGTGAAAGCATTACAAGCAGTATCTTGTTAAGCTGTTGTGTTAACCCTGAACCTGCTGAATTTTTGTAATGGATTTGTCCAGCTTTGAATCTGGAACAGTCCATTCAAAGTTTAAGGGATTTCAATATCAAAATACAAAAATTGAGCCACCAACAGTATAGAGCCTGGTCAGACTGCATGGATGTGCAGGCTGGCCTGGCTCTATACTGGTGGCAAAGGCTAATCAATTTCGGTTCCAGCAGGTTAAGGGTTAAGCTGTACTTATTGTACTGTTGTTGTCATGTAGTTGGTGTATTCAGGTACTCTGAGTGCTGCACATGCTATTACAATTATTCTGTACTAACATAACTGAGATAAAGAAGAACTAGTTCTAGCTAGAAAAACTTTTCTTCCAAATAGACAAACTATGCTCCAAAAGTATATAAAGAATGAATAGTAACAAAACAATCCATTCTTGTACTATTCCTGCTTTACAGGAAGACACTCCAATAAAAGACCAACGCCCCTAAATCATGTGAATGGTAAATCAATCATAATCATAAATCATTACTCGATAACAAAGTGTTAGTCAAAAGATACAACCAGCAAAATGAATGCACTAATATTAGTTTTTATATAGAGAGTAGATGCTTTACCATTTTTGGGTGGATAGCTATTTATTACAAATGCACACTAATTTGGCTGCTATAAAATTATGCCAACAGAAACAGTTTTGAACACATATTCTCTAAATTATCAATTATTTTTCATAGAATGAACCAAGACTAGAAATATGTCCATAGGACACAGATTCCTGCCGTAACGGTCTTTCAATAAGCCAATATAAATTTTAGTCCAGTAGAGCTGACACAATTAAGATTATAGAAAGGAGGAATTGGACTGAGCTATTTTCAAAGGCATCCTTGCATATCACAGAGACATGTAATAAGGACAAAATTCTATTATTCAAATAATTCAATCAAGTGTACCCATCTGACACAGTGACAATGATGTAGTAGCTTTCTGTCGGATCTATTACTACTCAATATATTTGATTTGGTGATTTAAACTAACAAACCCACACTGTTTGGAGTACTGCAGCTGGCACTATAACACTCAAATTAAAATGACAGATACTCAATTTCCTGTTGCACCCTTATAACAATACACATTTCAATTTATTATAAAGCAATCCTTTTATTTATGAAAAAGTGCATGTGATTCAATCTAAATCAAAATGTTGAGTTGAAAACCTGCACCAAATATTTTTAATCAATAAGGTAGAGGACCTCTAGTTAAACCTCCAAGCCAAATATCTAAGCTCTAGTCTTTCTGGTTTCAGACAAGATTTTTTTTGTTTTCTCTATATAAGCCTATGTAAAATCAAGTGAACTACAGGGCAGGGCAATGAATAAACTAATTTGAACTATCTTGGTAATGGACCTCTAGCTGAACCTCCATGCCAAATATCTAAGTTCTTGTCCCTAAGGATTTTTGAAGTACTGTCTAATGAAGCCTATGTAAAATCAAGTGACCCCTAGGGTGGGGTCATTAATGACCCCTTGGGCATATTTTGAACAGTCCTGGTAAAAGACCTCTAGATGATGCTCCAAGCCAAATATCTTAGCCTTGTGGTTTCAGACAAGAAGAATTTAAAGTTTTCCTTCTCAGTTGCCATGGAAACCAGAGTTATGCATATATTTCAAATCTTTGAAAAAGTTTAAAGAGGACAAAGCAGGGAACATCTCTGTCAAGTTTTATCAAAATTGGTCCAGTGGTTTTAATGGAAATGTTGTTGAAAGGAATGTTGATGCCAGACAGCCAGACAGATGCTCAAAAACAAGTGATCACCAAAGCTCACCATGGGGCTTATATCTGATACATCATCTACTTAATATGGTGATTAAGCTTATCAAATTATTTTGAAATTAATCCCATTATGCATAACAAAGTTATGGACCAGACATTAATTATATCTGCACTGAAGTGTACACTAGAAATACACAAAGTTCAATGACCCACTGTGACCTTGACCTTTGACCTAGGGACCTTGGCTTAAATGAGATATGTTGTCTACTTATGGTGATTAAGTGTACCAAATTATTTTGAAATCCAAGAATACATACATAACAATGTTATGGACCAGACACAAATTTCATACAAACACATAAACACACAATGACAGGGGTAATACTATATGCCCTTCTGCCTATGGTGGGTGCATACAAATACATATTAAGTATATTAATGGTACATTTTTGGGTGTATCTCTTTAAATAAACTAGCATTCTAGTAGTTTTTTGCAATGGCATCTTATAAGAAAAAGACAGACTTTCATGGACTTATATGCAAACATGTAATGGTATTCCCATAACAAGTTTCTTTCTGTTAGTGATAACTATCAGCCCCTTACCTTTAAACACAAATATCAAAGTAGAACATTGCCATGCTCCTCATTTATACAGTTCTAGTCTAACTGCGAACGCTTAAGGCTTTGATTTCATTTTAAGAAAGACTTTCACCAATAATTTGAAATAGAGAGCTTCCTTAAAAAAGGTCCGCAAAGTTAAATTTCCAAAGATTTATTTCGGTTGAGCAGAACAGTATATGGAAAGCCTCTCAGGTTATAGACACAAAGATTAAAACTTTGCCAGAACTCTCATAGACATTTCATAACAGACAGGTCAAGCAACTTCTTAAGGTTATACATTACACTGTTAGTTATGAACTGCCAGTCTGACAGTGTTTTTTACACTGCCATAGCACTGAATGAAACCTGGAAAAACACTATTTAAGGAGACAGTTGTATCCCCTGGAAACCAGTATTTTCCAACACCTAGGTTTCCCCTGGGATCAAGGCTTCCTTTCTCATTATAAACAGACTTTGAAATATTATTCACTGCAGTGGAACATTCAATACAAACCTTCCCCTTAATAGCTGTTTAACTCCATTTTGCATTAATATTTTCTCTTTAGTAAGACAATGCAAGTTTCAGGCAATATTTCTGCTTAATACTAATTAAATTTTACAGAACTGGCATTAATCTATTTAATATATGGATTTAATGCAGGAAAAGAATGCTTCATCCAAGCTTGTGTCATCTTTTTATAGTTACCATATAGTCTTAAGAGAAAAATAAAGACAGCTAAACACCACTGAGAATTAAAGTTGAAAGAAATATTTGCATGTAAGCTAATTGAAGCTATCACTGTAACTGATAAATCCCCCAAAATTCTGCCTTGTAAAAGGAATGAAAGCAACAATATGAGTGATCACATGTGACCAATGAAGGCATATGTTGTAAGCACTGAGTACAGGAGTTTGTAGATACTGGGGAATCCTTGAAAATTCCCAACTCCTTTATTTTGACAGTTTTAACTCAAAAATTATGCCAAAGAGAGTTATGGTTCTTAGGCTGGGCACTTCTGCTCAATGAGATCTATTCATCTATGAGGTTTAAAGTTGATAACTCCAATAGTTTTAGAGTTATGCCCCGGACAAACAAATCTGACAGCCAGATGGCCGTTTAGATGACAGATAAGTTGATAATTTTCGATAGAACCATTTTGTAAAACAATTTGGTAAATACTATTATTTTAATATATCTTATATCTGTGAAACCGGGCTTTAATAACTCCTTGGAATTTTTTTTTGGTCAGCCTGACTGTAAGGGCCCTGCATGAATTCATATCACATGAAACACTATCATAACACATACCAGGTAGGAACAGTGTCAGTTAAAACCTGGCATCACAACACACTGCCTCCTTAGAATTTATAATCAAGTTTTAAAACATTTATTTACTTGTGCACCTTGCAAGTCTTTAAAAACTTAAAGATTTAAAGCTTTTCAAAATTTCTGTTTCTTTGCAAGAAGCTTATGTAGTAAGCCTGCTTTTAATAACATGCAAAATAATTAATATATGATCTTAAAGAGTTTTACTTAAAGTCCCACTTTGACGGTTCAATTTTGTAATTTAGCATTCCATTTTGTAAGTGAAACTTGGCCTTTAGGTTAGCTAACTGCACTTCGTGTCATTGGAGCACAAAAGAAAATTGCCTCATAAACCAGGAAGGAAGCTACAGAAATGGGGATTTCAATAACCTTGGAAATGGAATCAACTTAATTAGTAGTAATACTTATGGGATAAAGCAAGCTGTCTAGTCTCATCACAGGATTTCTAATTGATCCTTATTTAATCAACAAAACTCTGGCATCTAAACCCAAACAGAATATGCTGTAATTCTTTTCCAATGCAGCGTTGTCATATTACGCAGTAATCATTTTGTTTTGTCACATTTTTTGTAATGTTACAACCTGCCTGGCATACCTTTCACAGGAAAACTACTGTTCACTACTGTCTGAGTGTTCTTTGTCTGTCATAAGCATGTTCATCATATCACTGTTATATAAAGAACATCTACACACTGTCAAATCATATCTTAGTTTCTTATAACAAACAAGCAACAACATAGCATTGCATTAACTTTCATTTCCAAGAAATGGCCAACACTTTTTTTCTCTTTTTTTTAACAGTACTGAGATGCAGCACCCATCTTTTGATGTTTACGTTTGTAACAAGGACTGAAATTCACAAAGAAATACACTTCCCCTCTCTTTCAATATGTCAATGTTGGCAAATGCCCTAAAATCATTTTGTTTGCTTGGAATGTACATTCTGAGTATTATCAGATGACACAGTAAACTGGTTATCAACTGTTGATACAATCCCTTTGTTTGCTTAGAATGTACATTCTGAGTATTATCAGATGACACTGTAAACTGGTTATCAACTGTTGATACAATCATTTTGTTTGCTTAGAATGTACATTCTGAGTATTATCAGATGACACTGTAAACTGGTTATCAACTGTTAATACAATCATTTTGTTTGCTTAGAATGTACATTCTGAGTATTATCAGATGACACAGTAAACTGGTTATCAACTGTTGATACAATCCCTTTGTTTGCTTAGAATGTACATTCTGAGTATTATCAGATGACACTGTAAACTGGTTATCAACTGTTGATACAATCATTTTGTTTGCTTAGAATGTACATTCTGAGTATTATCAGATGACACTGTAAACTGGTTATCAACTGTTAATACAATCATTTTGTTTGCTTAGAATGTACATTCTGAGTATTATCAGATGACACAGTAAACTGGTTATCAACTGTTGATACAATCCCTTTGTTTCAAGTATGGAAGTATACAAACAAAAACAAGCAGTCCTCTTGGCCAAAGCTGAGAGCATATCACAGGATGAAAAGGGTCCTAAATAGTAACTAACCTTCAGCAAAAGATACAACTGATAAAGAAATCTGACTGTATGAAACCTGAAGGACTTCCATGATCTAAGTTAGTTCCATAAGCCAAGGAATACTAAAAGAAAGTTTCCTGAAACAAACCTTATGCAGCTTCTAATGGCTAAAATTGAACTATTTTTCTGAAATGTCTGTTTCTAGAGTAACAAGGTAATAAAAGTAATGCAAGAGCACTTTGATGTTTGATATACACCTCCCTGCAGAGTTGGTGTTATAATGCAGAAACATTGCTGCCATATTCAATGATGATCGAGGCTTTTATATCAGGATGATTATTTTTACAACTAAAATTACTCACAAGATTATTTTATTCTTACAGACATGCAGCACTGTTGAATCCAATTTCTACAAAATGAATAAGAAACGACTGTCATAAATGTCATTGAGGACATAAATCTAGCCATATGGCATCTAGCATTCCTTCCTGGAAAATTTAATCCACATCACACTTTCAAGATCCACTTTATTCTTACAAGTCCATTCAGAAATAGAGTAAGATACAAAGTCTGTGAGAAATCCAAAAATGCTCAGCATAATGCTCTTCTTATTACTGGAGATGTTATCAAAATTGTAACTGTCATCTGTAAAACACCATCCTTGTTGTTATTCAATTAAGTGGTTTATTTACAGTATGAATTTCACAAAAATTGATGAATTTACATTAATAAGTTTCAAAGGGAAGAGTGTTTCTAAAGTTTTAATTCTAACCTGTTTATGATTGTTATACCACTGGACAAGTTCTTGCAACTTATAATAATCCCTCTTGATGACTGCTTCTTGACTTTAGTGTGAAATGAGGAAAGTTACTGGAAACTCTCACCCTTGGTTGTTTTTGAGCTAGCAATTTCCAGAATGGAAGCGCTGCATTCTTTTCTTTACCAATACCACTGCCAAAACTACCAATGCCAAAATCATCATTCTGACAAGGTTTCATGACCTACTGGTCAAATATCTAACCTCTGGAGTGTCCACAGATTTTTTGTTTGACCTAAGATCACAAGGTTACTTTTGAACTAAGTGAGCAAAAAAAAAAAAAAAGATAAATAAACAAGAGGGCTATGATGGCCCTTTAATCGCTCACCTGAAAACAACTGTAACTACTTTCATTCAAACACCAATTATCTAAACTCCAGGCCTTGTGGTTTCTGAATGGAAGATTTTAAAGGTTTTACCTATGTCAGTCCATATAAAACCTAGTGACTCCTGGGGTGGCTCCAATTTTGATTTTTTAGCCTTGCTGACCTTAACCCTAGTGACCTAAAATTCAACCCAAGGGCAGATGTCCATTATATAATCATTCCAAATATCTAAGATGTTGGTCAATAAATGAAGACTCAGGCAACTGGTTTGTAAGATTATCAAAGCTGTGAAACCATGCAGACATGGCAAATTAAGCCTATTCTGGCCCACATACCTCTGGAACCCATGATGGAACTGGGCTGGTTCAGGAAGAGGAAAAATCTATTGTTTACAAATGTTCATGAAACTTTGGTTGAAAGTGAATCAACTTCAAGCACAACACTATGACGTACGTCAGAGAAATCTTTATATAACCTCTGTGACCTTTACCTTGACCCCAGTAATCTAAAACCCCTTTCAGTGCTTGAGGTCCATGCATGATACCATGTAAGGCCGTAGAAAAAAGATAAATCTATAAAAAGCCTTGATGACCTTGACCCAGACCCATTTACTTCAAAAATCTAGTTTTAGCCTCACTTGACCCCATTTAATGGCAGAGGTTTATGCAAGGTGTCTATATACCAAATATGTAGAATATCAGTCAATAATTAAAGGCTTGACAAGTAGGAAAATCTATTTTTAGCCAGGTGACCTTGACCTTGATCCAAGTGACCTCACACCCCATCCATGGGAAGAGGTCCATGCATATTTCCTACATTCCAAATATCTAAGATATTGGCCAATAAATGAAGACTCTACAGGGAAAAGTACAAAAACCTATTTTTAGCCTTGATCACCTTGACCTTGATCCCCTTGAATGGCAGAGTTTAACGCAAGGTGCCTATATATCAAACATCTAAAAGTCTATTTTTAGCCTTGGTGACCCCAGGGGCAGGGACAATTTTGACCCCAGGGCCAAGATTTAAACGAACTTGGTAGAGGTCTTCTAATTCATGTTACACATCAAATATCTTAACAACAGGCCTAGTGGTTACTGACAAGATGATTTTTAAAGTGTTTTTCTTATGCAAGTTTTTAAAATAAATCAAGTGACCCCTGCAGCCAGGTTGATATTGAACCTATAAGCATAATCTGAATTATCATGTTAGACAACCTCTAGATAAAGCTCCATGCAAAATATCTAAGCCCTAAACCTTGTGGTTTCATAAAAGAAGATTTTCAAAGTCTTCCCTATATAAGCCTTTATTAAATCAATTTATCCCCTTGACAGAGTCATTAATTACCCCAGGGGTATGATTTGAACAACCTTTGTAGAGGAGCTCCATAGGCAAACGTGTAAGCCAAATATAAAACACCAAGGCATAGAAATTTTGGACAAGTAGGATTTTGCAAGTTTCTCTAAATAAGCCTAAACTAGAATGCTCATGGGCACCATGTCAAGCCCGCCAACGGAAAGCCACTTATGGTGATGGGACAGTGAAATGGAAACTGTGGAAAGTTATTACAACTAGGGGACTGTCAGGGGAAGACATACTTTTTTTAGTTATGGATTTCTTCCCCAAACTAGACAGAATGACAGAATGATAGTAGGGCAAGGCAGGCCTGTATGATGTCTCTTTCAGAGAGCATAACAAATGTATCACAGTATTTTCAAAATCTTCCATGCATGGAGAAGTAATGGTCCAGACAAGGTCTATCATCAACATTTTGGACCTTTGAGCTGTCACTTTGACCTTGACCTCTGAGCTAGGAATCTGGGTCTTGCATGCGACATACCACCTCATCAAGGTGAACAAATGTACCAAGGTATTTTAAAATCCTTCCATGCAGGGAGAAGTTATGGCCCAGGACTTCTTTCCTGCACCACGCATGTATACAACGATTCTTGAAGGTATATTGTTTTAAGGCAACTCTAACTCCTGGCAAATGAACAAGTGGTGACAAATTAATACCATCTGCCCTGTTGATACAACTTGAATTTCACCAGTGCCTTTTACATCTAGTGTGCTTTTCACCAGCATTTCAAACCACAAAAGGGTTTCATCCATATTGAGGATTTCACTGTCCCTATACTGCCTTAACTTGCACATCTTCAAGACAAAATGTAAGAAACTGTCCACCCTATTACTGGTGACTTCCTCAGCCTGTTGTCTGATACGTGTAGATCTGCGAAATGAAATGTTGTGTCCTTTCATGAATTTAGCAAACCAGCCCCGAGATGCTTTGAATGATTGGTTTCTGTAAATTTTGTGGAGTCTAATAACCTCGTATTTAAGCACTTTGCCCATGACCCATATACCTGCAGCCCTTCTATCTTGAAACCACTGTAACAAACTATTTTCAATGTCCTGATATTGAATTGGGTGCCCTCAGGTGCCTGGCACCCCGGAAACGTTTTTGCGATTTCAGTGCAGCAGATAATTTTTCCTTCATCTGACGCCATTCCCATACATGCTTCCTGTCCACATCAATCAACTTTGCAGCCTGATGCTTGCCTTTTTGTTTGGCAAAATATAAAACTTTCAACTTAAAAGCATTACTGTAACATTTCTTTTTCTTTCCATCACCAGGCATATCAGTGGTTTCCATTTTTTAAAAGTTCAGTCAGTACTAGACATGTACAAATTTTCAAATAATGCAGCAATTTTTATGCAAGTAACATAATTTTTGACTGCAGAGCAAAAATCAATATCCAAGTTGTGTCATCAAAGTCATAATGTTAACTACTGTACTTACTTCAATGGCTATAGTGAAAAAGGCTTCTTGACAGATCCTGGTAATTATATTTTGATCTTTTTTTTCTTTTGGAAACCCAATATTTACTGGTTCTTTTAATCGCCCTTCTTTCAAAAAAATGCATACCCCCAGGGGTGCTAATTAGAACAATACGGTATTCAAGTAATTGTGATAGCAAATATAATAATATGTTGTTTAATGGAGTAGATATTTTAAATATTTATTAATAAGATCTTAGCAACAAACATTAAACATTTGAGAGTTATTACTTTTTAAACTGCATGTGAACTAGTTATACAAATTGCAAACTTTGTGTTCACCTTTCTTTCAAATGTGAAGGCATTTTTATTGACAAAGTATTTTCTTTTTTTGATTTTCATTCCCTAATAACATTTGCCCACATTATCAATCAGTAAATCTAGTAATTGATACTTTCACAATTTATGACTAAGAATCAGGTTAACCAGTCACTCACTGACATCTTAGCAGTAAGAATATTTTCTAAGCATAGGTGCTCTGTATAAATGTGTTCAGAACACATGTTATATTAGCCAGATTCCAGTAACCAGTTTACAGACATAAATCATGAGTTGTATTTTACCTTTCTTCATCTGATTAACCTGCCAGACTTATCATGTTTCTTTCATGTTTTTTTTCCTTCTTTTTTTCTCTTCAGAGAATTGTTACACTTCTTTATCTATACAAATCATAATGCTTGAACCAGAATAAAGCAAATCCTGCAGAAAGCAAGGATGCAGTTTTTGTAGTTTCAGTCCACAAAAATTTTTAAGTTTTCCCTATATATATGCCTCTATATAAACAAGTGACCACGAGGCAAAGGTCAATTTTGACCCCAGGGACATAATTTGAACAATCTTGGTAGAGGTTCACTAGACAATATTTTGTGAGAAGAAGATTCCTAAAGTTTTTCCTATATATTTCTATGTAAAACATGTGACCTCTAGGGCATGGCCAATTTTGACCCCAGGAACATGATTTGAAAAATTTTGGTAGAGGACCTCCAGATGATACACCATGCCAAATTTTAAAGCTCTAGGTCTTGTGGTTTCAAACATGAGGATTTTTAAAAGTTTTTTTTCATATTATTTCATTTGGTTGCTATGGCAACCAGAATTCTTCATGGAATCAAATTACAAATTATTATTATATTAAAAAAATTGAGGAAGTCCTTCACCTAAGAAACAATCCTGCCAAGTGTGGTTTAAATCGGACATGTGGTTTTTGAGAAGGAGATTTTTGAAGTTCACTATATAATCTTTATAATGGACACACACCCACACACACACACACACACACACAATCGAAGTCAATCGCTAGATGCCACCTCATTGCAGATGCTGCAGTGGCATAAAACATAAAGTTCCTCAAAATTGGGCACAAAGTTGGACTTTCATAAATACTAACTAGGATTAAATCTTGCCTTCTCATATTAATAGTTTTGCCAGTTATTTAAACCAGACTTATAAACTAGTCTTCTTGCTATGGAACTGTATCTTGTACAAAGAAACTATCAAAAGAAAATATTTTTTTCAAATGCTTGACCTAAAAAAGTCTCTTGTAAAAAGGAGCCAATCTGTTAATCACACGTCAGTACAGAGATTTTAATTGATGATATGTATTATGATGTGGTTTCATATGTTATACTAAAATATGAGACGTGATGCAATGCAATATAAAAAGCATTGATATGATATGATTCTGTGATATGGACTATGATAAAACATGATGTATTACATCATAACATGATATGATTGACAACTGAACTTTAACTGAAGAAATACTGTCATTACTTGTGCTCAAGTCAAAAGGTAAAGTTGCACTTACCTTCAAATCTCGATGTACTATTCCATGCATATGACAGTAATTTACACTCTCTAAAATCTGTTGCATGCAGTGACTGAAACAAAGAAAATTAAATATACAATAAATCTTATGGCAGTAATAGAACAAAATAACTTTAAATAATGGTCATTTATGCAATAAGTAAGTAAATATAATCATATTAAGGTGCATTCAGTCAACTGGCTTCAGCTGCTTCTGAGGTTTTAACAACCCAATTCAGTCTGTCAAATCACAGCTCCACATAAAAGAAATAATACTACTTTCATTTTAGTCACTCAACTTTTAAGACTACTAGAAGTTAAATACTGGGTAGATATCAAAAGCTTGTGCATCCCTTTATGTAGGATTTAGGTAGTAGTGGGATTAGGAAGAGGTGGAGTCCAAGCACAAAGTTTTAAACATCATTTTGACAAGCCGGCAACACATCCAGCTGGTTGCTGGAAAAAAAATCATGCATGAATACATTATAATAATATACAATGGTTTTATTTTAAGACCATGACCAATGTTCTTTGAACTGCAGAGGCAGCAGTAAGGTGTTTAGAAGTCTCAATCTCTAATAATGAGGTTGCCAGGAAGGGCTGGAAGAGGGTGTGAATATTGATAAACCATAATGACATTGCATAAGCTTTCTAATTAACACTAGAAATAATCAGCCCTTTCAGCTGACATGAGAACATTGTGAATTTGATGTATGTTCTACCAGCTGACATAGGTAAAAGAAATTTATCACTACATTTCCTACTTGGCAAGCATATGTATTTTTTTTCTTAAAGCATCCTTGTTAAAAAGGTTTTACACAGACATATTTTCTCCTTTTCTTCAACAATGCATGTTCATTATCAATTAGTATTCAAATTCAATAATTCAAATCAATTATGTAACCCCCCCCCCCCCCCATTTACTCTCATCTGTAGTGTATATGGCAGTATTAAACTGCCTTATGTGCATTAAATTATCTCATTTCATTCTGACATGGTAATACAAAACTTAACAAATCTACATCATTTTGTTCTGCACACTGACTACTATTAAAAAATTAACTGACTAAAAAGTGTAACACCCGAAGAAAAAGCAACTGGTACCAGACTGCTTAAAAAGTTACAGATAATATACAAGTCTGCTGATATTATTATCTAATAGGAAATATGACATTGGCTACTTCATAATCTTAGGGTCAGGTCCTTAAAATGTTGTAGTTTATGAAATGAACTTAGTACTACTGAATCCTTTTTGATTTGTGTAAGATGAGAATAAAGGCCTCAAACAGTCAAAGAAAGGACAAGTACAGTTTGTGTAAGATGGGTTTAATGGCCTCAAACAGTCAAAGAAAGGACCAGTACAGTTTGTGTAAGATGAGAACAAAGGCTTCAAACAGTAAAAGAAAGAACCAGTACAGTATGTGTAAGATGAGAATAAACGCCTCAAACAGTCAAATAAAAAACCAGTACAGTTAGTGTAAGAAGAGAAAAATGGCCTCAAACAGTCAAAGAAAGGACCAGTACAGTTTGTGTAAGATGAGAATAAACGCCTCAAACAGTCAAATAAAGAACCAGTACAGTTAGTGTAAGATGAGAAAAATGGCCTCAAACAGTCAAAGAAAGGACCAGTACAGTTTATGTAAGATGAGAATAAACGCCTCAAACAGTCAAATAAAGAACCAGTACAGTATGTGTAAGATGAGAGTAAACACCTTAAACAGTCAAATAAAGAACCAGTACAGTTTGTGTAAGATGAGAACAATGGCCTCAAACAGTCAAAGAAAGGATAAGTACAGTTTGTGTAAGATGAGAACAAAGGCCTCAAACAGTCAAAGAAAGGATAAGTACAGTTTGTGTAAGATGAGAACAAAGGCCTCAAACAGTCAAAGAAAGGACAAGTACAGTTTGTGTAAGATGAGAATAAATGCCTCAAACAGACAAAGAAAGGACCAGTACAGTTTGTGTAAGATGAGAATAAATGCCACAAACAGTCAAAGAAAGGACCAGTACAGTTTGTGTAAGATGGGTTTAATGGCCTCAAACGGTCAAAGAAAGGACCAGTACAGATTGTGTAAGATGAGAATAAATGCCTCAAACAGACAAAGAAAGGACCAGTACAGTTTGTGTAAGATGAAAATAAATGCCTCAAACAGTCAAAGAAAGGACCAGTACAGTTTGTGTAAGATGAGAATAAATGCCTCAAACAGACAAAGAAAGGACTAGTACAGTTTGTGTAAGATGAGAACAAAGGCCTCAAACAGTCAAAGAAAGGACCAGTACAGTTTGTGTAAGATGAGAATAAATGCCTCAAACAGACAAAGAAAGGACCAGTACAGTTTGTGTAAGATGAGAACAAACGCTTCAAACAGCAAAAGAAAGGACCAGTACAGTTTGTGTAAGATGAGAACAAAGGCTTCAAACAGTAAAAGAAAGGACCAGTACAGTTTGTGTAAGATGAGTTTAATGGCCTCAAACAGTCAAAGAAAGGACCAGTACAGTGTGTGTAAGATGAGAATAAAGGCTTCAAACAGTAAAAGAAAGGACCAGTACAGTTTGTGTAAGATGAGTTTAATGGCCTCAAACAGTCAAAGAAAGGACCAGTACAGTTAGTGTAAGATGAGAATGAAGGCTTCAAAAAGTAAAAGAAAGGACCAGTACAATTTGTGTAAGATGAGTTTAATGGCCTCAAACAGTCAAAGAAAGGACAAGTACGGTTTGTGTTAGATGAATTTTAAAGGCCTCAAACAGTCAAAGAAAGGACAAGTACGGTTTGTGTTAGATGAGTTTAAAGGCCTCAAACAGTCAAATAAAGGATCAGTACAGTTTGTATAAGATGAGAACAAAGGCTTCAAACAGTCCTAGAAAGGACTAGTACAGTTTGTGTAAGATGAGAATAAAGGCCTCAAACAGTCATAGAAAGGACTAGTACAGTTTGTGTAAGATGAGAATAAAGGCCTCAAACAGTCAAAGAAAGGACCAGTACAGTTTGTGTAAGATGAGAACAAAGGCCTCAAACAGTCAAAGAAAGGAACAGTACAGTTTGTGTAAGATGAGAACAAAGGCCTCAAACAGTCAAAAAAAGGACCAGTACAGTTTGTGTTAGATGAGAACAAAGGCCTCAAACAGTAAAAGAAAAAACCAGTACAGTATGTGTAAGATGAGAATAAACGCCTCAAACAGTCAAATAAAGAACCAGTACAGTTTGTGTAAGATGAGAACAATGGCCTCAAACAGTCAAAGAAAGGACAAGTACAGTTTGTGTAAGATGAGAACAAAGGCCTCAAACAGTCAAAGAAAGGACAAGTACAGTTTGTGTTAGATGGGTTTAATGGCCTCAAACAGTCAAAGAAAGGACCAGTACAGTTTGTGTAAGATGAGAATAAATGCCTCAAACAGACAAAGAAAGGACTAGTACAGTTTGTGTAGGATGAGAACAAAGGCCTCAAACAGTCAAAGAAAGGACAAGTACAGTTTGTGTAAGATGAGAATAAATGCCTCAAACAGACAAAGAAAGAACCAGTACAGTTTGTGTAAGATGAGAACAAAGGCCTCAAACAGTCAAAGAAAGGACCAGTACAGTTTGTGTAAGATGAGAATAAATGCCTCAAACAGACAAAGAAAGAACCAGTACAGTTTGTGTAAGATGAGAACAAAGGCCTCAAACAGTCAAAGAAAGGACCAGTACAGTTTGTGTAAGATGAGAATAAATGCCTCAAACAGACAAAGAAAGGACCAGTACAGTTTGTGTAATATGAGAACAAAGGCTTCAAACAGCAAAAGAAAGGACCAGTACAGTTTGTGTAAGATGAGAACAAAGGCTTCAAACAGTAAAAGAAAGGACCAGTACAGTTTGTGTAAGATGAGTTTAATGGCCTCAAACAGTCAAAGAAAGGACCAGTACAGTGTGTGTAAGATGAGAATAAAGGCTTCAAACAGTAAAAGAAAGGACCAGTACAGTTTGTGTAAGATGAGTTTAATGGCCTCAAACAGTCAAAGAAAGGACCAGTACAGTTTGTGTAAGATGAGAATAAAGGCTTCAAACAGTAAAAGAAAGGACCAGTACAGTTAGTGTTAGATGAATTTTAATGGCCTCAAACAGTCAAAGAAAGGAACAGTACAGTTTGTGTAAGATGAGTTTAATGGCCTCAAACAGTCAAAGAAAGGACAAGTACAGTTTGTGTTAGATGAATTTTAATGGCCTCAAACAGTCAAAGAAAGGACAAGTAAGGTTTGTGTTAGATGAGTTTAAAGGCCTCAAACAGTCAAATAAAGGATCAGTACAGTTTGTATAAGATGAGAACAAAGGCTTCAAACAGTCCTAGAAAGGACTAGTACAGTTTGTGTAAGATGAGAATAAAGGCCTCAAACAGTCATATAAAGGATCAGTACAGTTTGTATAAGATGAGAACAAAGGCCTCAAACAGTCATAGAAAGGACCAGTACAGTTTGTGTAAGATGAGAATAAAGGCCTCAAACAGTCAAAGAAAGGACCAGTACAGTTTGTGTAAGATGAGAACAAAGGCCTCAAACAGTCAAAGAAAGGAACAGTACAGTTTGTGTAAGATGAGAACAAAGGTCTCAAACAGTCAAAGAAAGGACCAGTACAGTTTGTGTAAGATGTGAACAAAGGCCTCAAACAGTCAAAGAAAGGACCAGTACAGTTTGTGTAAGATGAGAACAAAGGCCTCAAACAGTCAAAGAAAGGAACAGTACAGTTTGTGTAAGATGAGAACAAAGGCTTCAAACAGTCAAAGAAAACCAGTACTAGACACAAATTCTTTGTAAGGAACTGCCAGCTTTCTCACATAACCGGACTCAAATCCATGACCATCAATCAGTGGGAGATTAAGTGATTTGAAGTCAGCTACTTTAACCACTCAACCATGGGTGCCCAAAGTCCTTCCTGAATGAAGTATCTAGAAATGGCAAGCAATACTTCTAGATGACATTCTCTGCACAAACATGTAATTGCTACAAGACCAAACAGTCATTAATTTTGTGTATCATTTCAAGCAAGTGGTCTGAAAGTCTCCATTGAAACCTTAATTTCAAGAAGAGTCATAAATGACCACCCTTCATTTAAAGAAGAACTTTATATATCTATGAATTTTCATAAGACGGATTAAGTCTGACATTTAAAGCTGCTATGATTCAGATAGGCATCATAAAAGTGATCAAAGAATATTTTTTGGAGATATTTTTTCTTCCATATTTCCGTCTCATCAGCACATGTTACTGCAATACTTTATTTGACATACACCATACAGATATAAATGAGCTCAAAATTTTGCATATAGAATTGTTTTACAATCATGAAACAATGTGAACATTCTTGCCTTTAGTCTGGATATTGGAGATATACTGGGTAATATTCTAACATCATTTATACAACAAATGTCTCACAAACCGCCATTACAACAACTCACACAATAGCCAGGAAATAAATTCAATTAAGGCAAAACAAACAAAACATTTTTTTTTTTTTTTTTTAAATCAATTTAAGTAAGATATTTTTTCCTGTAAGAAAACTTCCTTAACAGCATTATTTAAATTATTTAGGGTTACAGCAAAATAACTGTATTTCATTATAACACACAAGAAAATAGAATTGACCACTTCCTTCATTTGCATATAAGAGAAAGCCCATAAAAAGTCTCAGTCTGTCTTACAGACTGTATTACTCCTTTTTCCAGCTGCAGACATGCTCTCAATGTAGGAAAACACATTCTGTCCAAGAATATACATAAAAATATGTCGAACTTGCCACAAACAAGTTGTAAACATTACTGTTGTTAGCATTTCACTTGGCAGACTTCCCCAACATTCAATGATACAATAATAAACATAAACATAATATTTACTACATGGGGATTGTTTCAAATTAATGCACATTAGAGAAAGAGTGCCTGCTGTTAAGTCTTGTTAGAATCATGTATAATAGCTGTAACTGCACCTGTAGGCAGTAATATATACCAAGGGTGATATATGACTGCTTCAGAAGAAGGCTCTGATCTGAAGAGGAAGTAATCAGTCTTCTTTATATTTCTAGAGAATAATTCTTGGAAGAAACATGTCACAGCTGACTGCTGGTGTTTAATAGTCTGCTTTACTGCAGTAAAATTTTACTGCAGTAAAATTTATGAAGGAATGTTGGTGACTATTCACACTTGTGAGATTGATCTTGTATACACGATAAAATAGGTTTTAAGTCTCACTATAAACTTCAGGAAAGGTTTTACATACATTCATTTGGTTCTATTACTATTTATTCACAATACTGACACAATATCATATAACTGGCAACAATATCAACACTCATTTTAACAGGATATCAGAACAAGAGGGTCATGATGGCCCTGGATTGCTCACCTGAGTACTCTGACTGTGGGTTTGCTGCTGTTAAGCAAACATAAGAAGCAGTATTTCATTTTCTAATTGAAGATTTGTAGTCGCCCTCAAACCAAATATCTAAAATATCAGTCAATAAATATAGGCTCTATGATAGAAAGTAGAAATAACTATGATTAACTATGGTGACCTTGATCTTGGCCCAGTGATCTCAAACCCCAACTACAGGTAGAGGTCCAGGCAAGGAACCTACACACCAAATATTAAAGATATTGGTATATAAATGAAGACTCTATGAGGTAAAGTAGATAAATCTATTCTTAGCCTTGGTGACTTCTAACCCAATCTAATAATCTGAACAAACATGGTAAAGCTCCACTAGAAAATGCTTCATGCCAAATTTTAAAATTCTAGGCCTTGTGATTTCAGACAAGAATTTTTTTAAAGATTTTCTTCTATATTGCTATGTAGAACTTGTGACCTCTCGGGCAGGGCCAATAGTGACCCCAGAGACGTTATTTGAAAAAAACTTGGTAGAGGTCCACTAGACGATGCTTCATGCCAAATTTTAAAATTCTAAGCCTTGTGGTTTCAGACAAGAAGATTTTTAAAGATTTTATTCTATATTGCTATGTAAAACTTCTGACCCTCGGGCAGGGGCAAATAGTGACCCAAGGGGCATTATTTGAACAAATTTGGTGGAGGTTCAATAGACAATGCTACACACCAAATTTCAGACCTCTTGGCTTAGCAGCTTAAGACAAGGAGATTTTTAAGTTTTAATTTTTTCATTCTTGTTGCCATAGCAACCGGAGTTCTTCATGGAATGGAATTCTTTGAACACCTTTGGTAAAGCTTCATGCAAGGAACATTCTTTTTATCATCTTTCACCTAGTGGTTTAGGATGAGATGTTGTTTAAAGTAAAAAGCTGATGAGGCAAGATGGACACAGGGTGATCACAAAAGATCCTCTTGAGCACGAAGTGCTCAGGTATGCTAAGAGGTGTTAGTACATAACACCTATATGAACTCTTTTCCTACACTTCAATAATATATACCCAACATTAACATTATTTTCTATCAAATTTTTGTCAATCTACAAATAACTGTACTACTAAAACTTACATCCTTAATTTCAGACACACAAAAATTAAATTTGGAAATATCTTATTTGCCATCAACAGATATCAATGAATACTGGTGACAATCTTTTGCCCTGAAACACCCTTTCTGCAGAAAAACTTCAGAATGGATTCTGAATTTTAAACATATCTCTAAGAGAATCTTCCAGTAGAAATAAAATGTAAATTATTCAACAGATAGTAACTCCAGATATCTTTAAAAGGCCACATTTACTTTCAATTATAAATAATGCATGGATGTGGAAGATTTTTTTTTTATTTTTCACTTCTGCTCTTCACAAGTACACCTCTTACAAAAAACAAAAACAAATTTGAGCTTGTCACATAAGTGACAAATACCCTCACTCTCCACTTGGTCAGAGTATTGAAGGCTTTGTAAGTGTAAGTAAAAGGGGTCACTGTAAAATTCTTACATGGCAGTGGAGTGAACAAACATGCTTATGATGCTATTTTATTTTATGGTATGATGTTATACAAGAGGGCCATGATGGCCCTGTATCGCTCACCTGAGTATGACTGCATTAAACAAAGTTGCTATGGACCTGGTTATTTGACCCCAGATGACCCATTTTCGAACTTGACCTAGAAATTATTGAAACAATCTCTTTGCCAAATTTCAAGGTTATTTGTACTGAAAATGTTACCTCTAGAGTGTTAACAAGATTTTTCCATATTTGGGCTCTATGACCTAGTTTTTGACCCCAGATTACCCATATCCAAACTTGAGCTACAAATCATCAAAACAGTCTTTCTGACAAATTTCCAGGACATTTGGACTGAAAATGTAGCCTCTAGAGTGTTTACAAAGTTTTTCGATATTTGGGCTCTGTGACCTAGATGTTTCAACTCCAGATGACCCATATTCAACCTTGACCTAGAAACCATAGAATTAAGCTTTCTGACAAATTTCCAGGTTATTTGGAATTAAAATGTTACCTCTAGAGTGTTAACAAGGTTTTTCCATATTTGGGTTCTGTGACCTAGTTTTTGACCCAAGATGACCCATACTCCAACCTGAGCTAGAAATCATCAAGAAAACCTGTCTGACAAATTTCCAGGATATTTGGACTGAAAATGTAACCTCTGGAGTGTTAAAAAGTTTTTTACATATTTGGACCATGTGACCTAGTTTTTGATCCCAGATGACCCATAGCCAAATCTGAGCTAGAAATCATCAAAACAATCTTTCTGACAAATTTCAAGGATGTTTGGACTAAAAATGTAACCTCTAGAGCATTAACAAGGTTTTTCTACTTTTGGGCTCTGTGACCTAGTTTTTGACCCCAGAAAACCTATATTCAAAACTAAGCTAGAAATCATTGATAGAACCTTTCTGACAAATTTCCAGGTTATTTGGACTGAAAATGCTACCTTTAGAATGTTAACAAGGTTTTTCCATATTTGGACTCTGTGACCTAGTTTGTGACTCCAGATGACCCATATTCGAACTTGATCTAGAAATCCTCAATGCAACTTTTCTGACAAATTTCCAGATTATTTGGACTGAAAATGTAACCTCTAGAGTGTTAACAAGGTTTTTCAATATTTGGGCTCTGTGACCTAGTTTTTGAACCCAGTTGACCCATATTTCAACTTGACCTAGAAATTGTCAAAGCAACCTTTCTGACAAATTTCCAGATTATTTGGGCTGAAAATGTAACCTCTACAGTGTTAACAAGATTTTTCTATTTTCGGGCTCCGTGACCTAGTTTTTGAACCCAGATGACCCATATTTGAACTTGAGCTAGAAATTATCAATAGAACCTTTCTGACAAATTTCCAGGATATTTGGACTGAAAAAGTAGCCTCTAGAGTGTTAACAAGGTTTTTCTATATTTGGGCTCTGTGACCTAGTTTTCCAACCCTGATAACCCATGTTCGAACTCGTCCGAGATATCAATGAGACAAACATCCTGACCAAGTTTCATGACAATTGAGGCAAAAATGTGACCACTAGAGTGTTAACAAACTAATTGTGGACGGACGGACGGACGACGGACGACAGGTGATCAGAAAAGCTCACTCTGTCACTACGTGACAGGTGAGCTAAAAATCAGGAAGTCATAAAATACAGAAAAGGTGAATAACCAGGAAGGTGGAATATATTTGGATAGAAATTAAAATCCTTCCATGCATTGAGAATTATGGTCCGGATAAGGTCTATCATCAACATTTTTTCACTTTTGACCAGTTACTGTGATATTGACCTTTAAGTAAAGATCATGGGTCTTGAACCCAACATACTGTCTCATCTAGATGAACAAATGTGCCGGGGTATTTCCAAATCCAGATGACAGACAGACGCCAGACATGCAGCGATCACTATAGCTCACCCTGAGCATATGCTTAGGTGAGCTAAAAAGGAAAATAATTACATCAAAGTTCAAGTCAGAGTTATCAAACTTGGCACTTAGAGATACTCTACATTTTAATTTTCTAGTTAATGACTATACTGGTTCAACAGATATTCAAGAAAAATGTAAATTTTGGGAAATTTTCTCAGTGAAAAAGGGGGCACAACTATGTCAAAATACAACTCAGAGTTATCAAACTTGGCACATGGACTTGCATTATGATCTTCCATGTATATTTGAAGTTTCAATAAAATACCTATACTGGTTTCAGAGATATTCAAAAAAAAAATCGGGACCGGACTGGACAATGTGATTCCTATATACCCCCATCCCCTCTTCCCCCCCCCAAATATGTTTGGTGGAGGTAGAATAACCCAAGAACAGATTTTTACAACTAGCTATGTTAGTTATATTATGTCAACATGTAATCAGGGAGATAAAATGTAAACAGGAAAGCCTTAATTTCTCACATAACTCAATACAGTCATTGATCTCTGTGAGAATATTGCTTAAGTTCAGCATAACCATCTGAATAGGTAACTACTCCAGTGGCAGGAACCAGACTAGTGAAAATCTATAGCCAAATGAGCTTATAACTTGGTAAGACCTTTTCTCTAAGTCTAGAAATAATGTAGCCTTTGTACTTGATGCAGTTCCTAAGTGAATTAAATCCCTGTTCCGCTTCCTTAAAGAATAATTTTGTTTGTAAATTAACATTATTTAACGATCTATGAGGTTTGGTATTATACTAAGATGCCAAAGAAAGATCTTGGTACACTTAATGTCTCACTTTTCTAGAGATCTTGAAAAAGCAATATCATAATATTCTAGAAATGTCACAAAATATATTGTTCTTAAAAATGCGTTTGAAATCTTAAAACAAGAGGCCATGATGGCCATAGATGCTCACCTGAATACTTTGCCTTTCAGTCTGCTGTTGAGCAAACATGAAAAGCTTTTTAAGATTCTCCCTATATAAATCTAAATGAATTTAAATGACTCCCAGGGTAGAGCCATTTTTCACTCAAGGGGCATAATTTTGACTTGGTAGATGACCTCTAGCTGATGCTCCAGTAAGAATATCTAAGTTCTAGGCTTTGTGGTTTCAGACAAGAAGACTTTTAAGGTTTTCCCTATATAACCCTATATAAAATCAATTGACCCCAGGTGCGGGGCCAATTTCGACCCCAGGTGTATAATTTGAATAAATTTGGTAGAGGTCCAGTGGACAATGCTAAATACCAAATCTAAAGGCTCAGGGCCTTGTGGTTTCAAAGAAGAAGATTTTCAAAGTTTTTCCTTTCTGTTGCCATAGCAACCAGAGTTCTTGATGGAATTCAATTCTCTGAACAACTTTGGTAGAGCTTATGCAAGGAATATCCCAGGCATTTGTGGTCAAAGTAGGCTCAGCAATATAGGAAGAGTAGTAGTCAAATTGTTGACAATGCACACTGCACGAAGCACACTGACCGACACAGGTCAATCAATGATCCCAAAACAGGTGAGCTAAAAAGGTCTGGTCTGCCTGGTTTGTGTTAGTCTCATAGTCAATATCATAACAGAGCTACCAGCCTGTGTCCTTGATTTATAATATTTGTTTATATTGTTACAGCTATGGTAACAAATAATGAAAGCCTGAGCAGTTTACTTACCACTGACAGGTAATCTTAAATACATTCAATTTGTCCAAGCAAACTGGCCATTTATGACCTGACCCTTTTACCTCTTGCCAATCACTCACCAACTACAGTTAGGCCAAATTTTATAAACATTCTACTCTGGGATGGCAGCAAATACCAATATTAATACTTGAGTACTTGGTCATTCTTCAGATAATCAGTAATCGAAAAATTTCTAAGGAATTTTCTAAGCACCCATTTTCATAACATTTTGCAAACAGTTTTATGCATGGCTTATTTGCAGAACATGATTGTAATTCTTTGATGCTTACTGGCCCTTGATGAACAACAAGAAGTTTAAGGATCAGCAAATAAAATATGGTTATATATATATGTCGTTAATTACAAATACATGTAAATCTATTGGTTGCCTCACATTATCAATTTACCACATAATTTTTGCACCTTTGCAAAAAGTTAGAATTTCTTCAAGTTTTTCTTTAAAGGAGAAATATGCTGGACATGAAAAAAAATAAAAAGGTACTTTAAAAAAAAAAGCATTTACCAAGCACTTCAGTAAACATTTTGGAAACCAATACTCTGTTTAAGTACATGGTAAACTGGCTACTCATTGCCATCCCTAGTTCTACTGAAACATTTAATTATTCTGATAATTTAGAAAAAAAAAAAAATAGAAATGTGTCCATAGGACACAGATGCCCCCACTCAACCTAGCTACTCATATAGCTAGCAATATGGCCACGAGATAATCATACAGGCTGAATCATTAATAAGATTGGTTTAACAAAATGACAACTATAAGAAACTTGTTGAGGTGTGAAGACTCAAAATACTGTCAAATGGATGAATATTATCCTTCACAATTCTGTATGCACAGTTGGACATTCTTGGAGTTTGCAGATGGTAAACAGGTGATATGTTATGCAAGTCAGGCTGTTTATAAAATGTCCATTGTCATCTAAATAGCAAACAATTTTAAGCAATTGTTGGAACAAAATTTCACCATTTCCATATTTAAATGTTGAATTCTGCTTAAGCTGGTGTTAACGGGCATGGATGGTAACTTGCATTTTCCATTACTGTCCATGAACATGCTCAATCAAACTGAGTCTGCAATTTGACCATTGGAACAGTGTTAAACTCACTAAGAAGAAGAAAATTTTTTTAGGTATCAAACTGTAGGGCAACAATGCTGTGGTCTGAGAAGTAGGTTGACAGGCAGGATAATCTGGGTTGTAGAATATTATTCTGTATGTAGACAAGGTCAAATGTAGAACCACCTCTGTGAGTTGGGAGCTGCACACACTGGGAATAGTTATTCAATTTCTGTGACAGTCTTGTATAAATTGTAGAATAAAAGGCTAAGTTGAAATCTCCAAGCAGTACATCTGGAGAAGTTTGGTCTGCAATATGTGTTAGATCATTAATAAGGTCTGTTATGTTCGAGGATGGAGATCTACAGAGAAGACAGAATGACCTTGGACAGAGCTCCGATGAGATGGTAACTGACACTTGTTCCATATGAGGTTGATGTGAAACACTGGAAGTTGTCACTGGCAACTTATCTCGTGTGGAGAACAACAAACCATGGCAGTTGTCTTCCCGTGATAATAAGCCAACATGTCAAGCTCCACCCAACACACTGATGGTACTATACTTGATTCTCATAGACATTTGCTTCAGTCAGACACAGTATGTCAACCTTGCTCAGAACAGGGTGACTAGCTCCAGCGCTTTTGCAGTTACGGGCAACACAAGTTGAAAATTGCAAATTCTGAGTATGTTAAGGGGCCATAACTCTTACAATTCCTAATAAATCTATATGGGAAACCCCAGGTGCACAACTTTACATGCTGATCAACATTCCTGTAAAGTTTCTTGACTGTAGGTGCAGCGCTTTTGCAGGTACAGGTGACACAAGTTGATGTTACTATTTTTGACTAAGTAAAGGGCCATAACTGTAACAGTTCTAAATAAATCTATACGGGAAACCCCAGGTGCACAACTTCACATGCTGATCAACATTCCTGTAAAGTTTCTTAGCTACAGGTGACACAACTTTTCGGGACGGACGGACATATGGACAGACAAGGGCAAATCTAAATGCCCCCCCCCCCCCGAGTGGGGGCATAAAAAAGAAGACTAAAGGATTGATTGGCCCAAACTTCTAATCCTCTTGTTTTCTTATGCTGGAAGAGCTAAAGGAAAATAATTAAGGACAATATTTACTTACCTTGCATCAGCTTCACTATAAAATTCTCTGGCTACGATATCTTCAAATAATTCACCTCCAGTTACTCTAAAAATAGAGATGAATATCATTATATTATATATTAATTTCTTGTTTTAAGTTTATAGTTTAGTTTAAAGTTATTTAACACTGATTAGGAAAGTAACTTCTTGCAACTTGGAGTAAATCTGCTTGATGACCACTTCTGGGGTTCAAACCAGTACTCATGTGGAATGTGAAGATTCAGTGGAGACTCTCACCCCAGGCCAGATTTGAACTACCTACCTCTGGATCAGGAGTCAGGCTCTCTAACCTCTTGGCCACAGCTTCTCCACATTTTATTCTTGCTTTAAGAATTCAGTACACTTAGTTTTACTACGGTAAGGTATCACACAATGCTCCATTGATCTTAATGGAACATCTTACTGTTGTATGCACTTTACCTCTTGCTAGTGAAGCTTAATATAAAGTTTGGTTGAATTCAAACCATTGTTTCCAGACTAATAAAGCCTGGGAGTGAAAGTGCAATGGATGGATGGACAGCCAGACAGAGAGATCGCATCTATACACATCCTCCTTTGGGTGCATGATAAATGAAACATTCAATACAGCTGAACACACATAATGACTTGCCCTTAATTAAACAGCCACCTCTACATCAAGTCAGTGTCATTATTTTTATCATAAAACACTTGTTCAATACTTGTTCAAATAACATTTTGCTTTTTCAGAACTTATTCATACATTTACACAATTACATTAACATTAAAAATATAATCACCAACTTCTAAATATATCTCAGCAAAAAAAAAATCTTAGACAGGGTTTATCCCCCTTTACAGTTGTATACCGCCATAAAATCACTCAGATATCTTTTTTAGAAGTTGATTCCAGAGGATAGGTGATTTCTTCACTTAAATACACTATGGCTAATTAGTTGAGCTGTTAAATTCTTCTCAATTTTTACAGTGATCTGCTAAAGTAACTACAGCCTATATACATTTTTATAGAACCAACTCAGTATACCAATTAGCCTTTAGTTACAGTACTTCTGTCAAACATCTCCCAGCAATCACAGATTTCTCCTTTTTTTTAATTTCTCCTAAGATGTAAAGGAGCAAATGTACAGCATTGAATCCAATCAAACCAGTATTTTCTCAACCAGGCAATACAGCAACTGGGTCTCTCATAAAAGTCAATTTCTGAGAAAACTCTGTTAATGGGCAAGCTTTTATGTCCCCTTCTTATTCAGTGATCTGAAGACATCGAGATTACTAGCAATATTTAATTTTTTGTCTTTTATCTGTCTGCCAAGGTTTTATTGGAAAAAATTAGCTTTACAGACTTTTAGTATCTCCACTTTGTCCCCCCCCCCCCCAGATTTCCTTTTTTCGAATCCTGTTAATACGCAATTCTTGTATCTGAGAAGTCTCTTCTTATCCCATTTGTCCAAGTCACACAGAATAAATTTACAGAGGAGGCAACAAGACTTAAATCACAAGAGAAATTATTCAATATAATTTTTTTCTGGCGCAAACTTCATTTCCCTTGCGACTAGTATAACATGTTTTATGAATTTTTTAAGAAAACAATCTTCTGGTAATCTCATACTGGTAACATCAATATTTTCTGTATTATTTTTTTTTTCTTTTTCTCATGATACTGGCTGACTAAAAAATTGCTTTGAAAAAAAGGCATAATTATGTTGTCCACACGGTAACTTTGCTGATCCCGCAATGTGTCTGTATTATGTTAACTTCATGAAGAGATGAACCATGCTTCCTTTAATCTTTAAAATATCACTTTGATCAAAACCTGTCAGCCTTTCTTCCTTACTGCAATCCATCTCCTTAATGCAAACAGATGTTCAAAGTTTTTTTCAAAATCACTGTATAAACTGCCCTTATTGTTTATCTTTGATCTCTTAGTGTGACAATGACCTTTGAGCAACAGACACAGCTCTTCTGAACAATACTCTGTCTTGCCAAGATACATTATCTGTACAAAATTCTTTAAAATCACTTTATGCATGACAAGGATAAAGCCCAGACAACCTTGACTGCACTTACTGTTAACCTTTGACCTCTAAGAATGACCTTGGCCTTTAAAGCTGCATATCCTAAAGTTAACCAATGTTACATGTGCCTCAATGGCTTATTCTCTATAAAATGAAAAATAATTGACATTGTAAAATACATTATTTCTGATTGTTTTAACCCTTTTGCACAGACACTTAAGAAGTGCAACAATAGCTCTCAATATGAAAACTGAAGAGTAATATTAATGCATTCAGTTTAACTTGTGTACAAAGTATAACTGACCGACATCTTGACATCATGTAATAACTTGTTCGATACCATCCACCTTTTAATATGGGTATGCCTCTTTATTTAACACACAGACCTGCTTTTTACATGTGACACTGAGTCTTACCATGGTTTAGGTTTGTGATTTTTTTTTCAAAACATCCCCTCCAATCATGATGAAGTTATAGCCCAAAAAGCGAAACTGCACTTATATTACTTTTTACCTTGACCTTTTACCAGTCTGACCTTGACCTTTGAGCGACAGACCTACTTCTTACATGACACACTTCATCTTGCCAAGGCACATAATAACTTTGTGCAAAAATATTATAAATTCAACAAGCATGACAAAAGTTAAAACCTTGGCAAGATCAGATCGACCCACATGTTCTCAGACAGAGACACACAACACCAGCCTGTTACAGTAGCAACTAAAAAATGATCATCCACAATGAACAACTAAAGAAAGTTCTCAACTGCAGCCAATCTGGAATTCTTTACAGCAAGATCATAAAGATCATAAGATTTTTCATTAAAGGGGCACAACTCTGTAAAACAGACTTATTCTCCGATTGATATGCACTGTATTTCATGCCTGCAGACATTTTACTATGCACTAGTAGCATTATGCACAGACAACTGGCAGTGTCTACCGAGAACTAATCATACCTCTGCTACACATGGTTCCATTCATAAATTTTCAAGGCAATACCTGGTTTTGTCAGACATTTAGAGACAAACAATAACAAACAAGATATCCTATTTATTGTGCCAAGGTTATCCATTTTTTAACAACAGATGAATCAGGTAAGGTGTCATCCTACACTTTCACCTGTCTTTCCACCATTTATGCTACCTGATGTGTGTAAACTTATGACTTGTAGTAAAAGAAGTCGGCCATATTTTTGTAGCACAATCTGTAACATGCTGATAATCATTAATTCATTTGTAGCCATCATAAGAAGGCCATTCCATGATTTCATGCAAAGTATTTCAACCCTGCAGACATTTCACTATGCACAAGTGGCTAAAGATAACTGGCTTTTGCTGGCTAAAGGTCATCTGTGAAATAATTTTCATGAAATTTTGATATTATCTTTACTTACAGTAATTCATAAATTGACATAATTAAGTATGATAGTTCAAATAATCCTAAATATTACAAATGTTCCCTCACATTACCAAAAGTGATTGTTAAACTTTCTGACATTTTTAATATACAACTATTTTCCTAAAAAGTTTTTGCTTTAACATTCAAATATCCCCCTCACCCCCATCCCTTCCTCAACTACCTTCCCTTAAGATGACTGAGGTAATTTTATCCTTCCAAAGTTAGTTTGAAAATTAAATTTCACGTTTTGAAACATTGTCAAGGTCGGTAATTTTTAATAAGCTTAAAGGGCTAAAAACCTCTTCTAACTGAGCCTCTTAATGCCTAGAGAGATGCTTAAAAATGATTAAGTCAAACAAACAACTATGACAATACACAGAGACACATATCTGTAGGATCTGCAGCTGCACTTTTTTTCCAAATAAAAATCAATGGAATATTCCCTTCACAAGAATTTCAGTAAAAGCACGGTGTCAATATCAATATATTTAGAACTATTCCATTTAGTCTTCATGTTACAGGCAAATATTTACCAGCTTTTCTTCTCCCAATTATAAAAGAATACATCAACCCCTGCATGTTGAAATAAAGATGGCTTGAAACTTCTGTTTATAACATATAGTCGGTACAAGTGTTAAGAAAACATTCAGATAAAGAATATGCTCTTCTAGCTTTAACAAAGAGCTGTATTATAATGTAAGTGACAGTAGGTTTGGTTTTAATGGAGTTTAATGCCAGTTTAAACAGCTAAGGTCATATCCCTGCAGTCAGTCCACCTAACTAGTGTTACTGGGTATCCAACCAGTTTACTAACCAATTTCCCCCACATGTGACTGACCACTTCCTCACTTGCTTCAGAGTTGAGGGACAAAATGACCTACAGATGCATTGTCTGAGATCAATCACAGAGAAATTTTTCTGGCCCGGATGGGATTGGAAATGGGATCGTCAAGATTGACAATCCGATGCTCTACCAACTGAGCTAGCCGGGCCAGCAAAGTGACAGTAGGAGAAAATTAGTGTTGCAACACTTCATAACTTGAATGTAACACAACTTTGTATTGGCAGCAGCTGCAGGTGATTTTATAACATTTACAGACAGCAGAAGGTGTAAAGTTTGTCAATTAAAATAATTGCTACTGTTACAAAACTAGAAATGGGTTTTTGATTGAACAAAAACATATGTCTCCCCCCAGCCAGTTGCTGCAGGTAGTATAGGGTCAGACGATGGTAAAATTTGACATTTAACCTCCAAGTGTGTCCTTGACCTTTAGACACCACACCCGCAAAGCGGGCTCTGCATGTCGCCTTGATGAGGTGAACATCTGACCCAAGTTTCATAAAAATCCTTCAAGGGCTTTTGAAGATACAGAGCGGACACAATTTTGTGGCATTTGACATTTAACCTCCAAGTGTGACCTTGACCTTTAGACACCACTCCCGCAAAGGGGGTTCTGCACGTCGCCTTGATGAGGTGAACACCTGACCCAAGTTTCATAAAAATCCTTCAAGGGGTTTGGAAGATACAGAGCGGACACGATTTTGTGGCATTTGACATTTAACCTCCAAATGTGACCTTGACCTTGAGACACCACATCCACAAAGTGGGTTCTGCACTTCGCCTTGATGAGGTGAACATCTGACCCAAGTTTCATAAAAATCCTTCAAGGGCTTTGGAAGATACAGAGCAGGACATTAAACCTCCAAGTTTGACCTTGACCTTGAGACACCACACCCGCAAAGTGGGTTCTGCACGTCGCCTTGATGAGGTGAACATCTGACCCAAGTTTCATAAAAATCCTTCAAGGGCTTTTAAAGATACAGAGCGGACACGATTTTGTGGCATTTGACATTTAACCTCCAAGTGTGACCGTGACCTTGAGTCACCACACCCGCAAAGTGGGTTCTGCACGTCGCCTTGATGAGGTGAACATCTGACCCAAGTTTCATAAAAATCCTTCAAGGGCTTTGGAAGATACAGAGTGGACACGATTTTGTGGCATCTGACATTTAACCTCCAAGTGTGACCTTGACCTTGAGACACCACACCCGCAGTGGGTTCTGCACGTCGCCTTGATGAGGTGAACATCTGACCCAAGTTTCATAAAAATCCTTCAAGGGCTTTGGAAGATACAGAGCGGACACGATTTTGTGACGGACAGACGGACGGACGGACAACCAGGGGAAAAACAATATGTCTCCCCCATTTTTGGGGGGAGACATAATTCACTGACTACATAAGTACAATCTGACTGATGTAACACTTTGCTGACTGCAGCTGTAAAATATGACTGGTTAACAAGAGGGCCCTGATGGCCCTGGATAGCTCAGTTGAGTACTTCTGCCATGGGTCTGCTTTTCAGCAAGTGTCAGAAGCAATATTACATTTTCTTATTGAAGATTTTCAGGTATCTCATAATTTATACAAATAAAACCCATAGGGCAGAGGCAATTTTGACTAGCAGCTTGTGATGAGATGTCATTTGAAGCAAACTGTTGACAAAAATAAATTTTTAGCTATGGCTGCCATTTTGTACAATGGAGAGGAACAACTGAGCAATTTTTATTGTATTTTTAAGGAACCTTAAGCTATACAGCACTCTTTCCACTATTCGAGCACCTGCAATGTACAGAGTATTTACGATAACCGGCTATAAATTTGTTATTACGATGCTTATTCTCCAAATTAAGAACAACTTTAATATTAAGGTTTACTTCATCAATAAAGTTATGCTGCTTCACCCTTTGCAGAGATCTTAGACATAAAACCTCCCCATAAATCATGTATACACAATGGAACATAACGTCCGGATATATGCAGATTATCAATAATATTACTAGACAGTCACATGATTCTGTCCGAGAATATCCGGAATAACAAAACATCCGAATCAAGCATTCCCAAATTGATTCAACAGGTGGTATATCGTAAAAATACGTAATGCTTCGGCAATAATCTGATTTTCTAACAGCCAATTAAAACAAAGAATAACATAATATTGGATAACACTAACCCCGCTCCAATTGTATGTATAGGAATATAATACTGGCAATTTTACGTACAGAAAAAACAACTATTTTTAGTTTTGGCAGCCATTTTGTGCAAGGGAGCAGAACTATTCAAGCAATTCAAATAGAGGGCTATGTAAGGAACATTTCTGTGAAATTTGGTCGAAAATGGCCTTGCAGATTAGGAGGACATGCTGTTTGAATTTCTTTTTATTTTCAGGTTTTGCAACCCTTATGTGAATTGGAGTGTAACAGTTAGAGCAACTTGAGAAAAGGGCAATATAACAAACATTTATGTAAAGATTGGTTAAAAATGGCTTAGTGGTTTTGGAAGAGATGTCATTTGAAGCCAAATGTTTTTAAAAATCTATTTTTAGCTCAGGCTGCCATTTAGTGCAATTTCAATATAGGGCATATATGGAATATTTTTTTGAAATTTGGTGGAAAATGACCTTGCAGTTTAGGAGATGCTGTTAAATTTATTTTTCTATTTTTAGCTTTTGCAGCCCTTATGTGCAATGGAGTGGAAAGTCTGAGCAATTTTAAAAAAGGGCAATATAAGGAACATTTCTGTCAAGTTTGGTTCAAAATGACCTTGTGGTTTTGGAGGAGATGTCATTTGAAGTAAAATGTGGATGACAGATGACTGACAACGGACACCAGACAGAGGGTGATCCCAATAGAACACCCTGAGCATCTGCTCAGGTGAGCTAAAAACTATAAAGACTGTATCTGTAAAAACTGACTGATAGAACACTTGACTGACTGCCACTGTACAATCTGAATGTTATGAAAATACACTGTCTCAGCTATTAAACATGAGGGATATTAAGCTTAACTGACTGCCACAGTCAGACTTCAGCTGTAAAAACAAATGTTACAACACTTAACTGTGGAACTACATCACTGAAGCATTTGGCTAAAGATGTGATTATTTAATTACTCCTCAGTTTGTGCAGTAAAACATCACTATACTGACTTCAGCACTAGAATTCAACTTTTACATCACTAAGAACTATAAGGTTTACATTTTACAATACTTAATCATATTATTTTATATACATTTTACAGTATGTCATTAAAATGTATCTGACAAACTTATGGCTTGCCAGGTTTATGCATTCCAGTAAAATTTGAAAGCATTAAAATTCATACTTACAAATCAAATACTAAATAATGGAAACCATCATCTTGTATACTGTCATGTAGTCGGACTGAAAATAGAAAATTAAAATTATGAACAAGTATGGCAAATGAATGTTTTCCAAAATACCCAGCATACCACACCTTTAATGATCTCTCTGTCTTACATGGACTTTCTTGTAAACAAGACAGGAGAAAGTATTACATAATCAAAATACAGAAAAATATATCAAGACAATAAATCAAGCCATTGGCTTTGTTCTATTGATGATTACAGTGCCTCAGTGATAACTACATGCAGTGCTTTACATTCATGTGTTCAAGAATGTACAGTGGAAAGAAGAAGACGAGAATTTTGATTTAGTTTATTCTCGGTGGACTGAAGTTGCCTCGCATTAAAAAGTAGCACCTAAAGTGACATCTCAATTTTGCAAGTCTCGTTGATAATCAGGTGACGCAACTAAAAGATCCGGAAAATGGAATTATCATATGTCTTGCAGACAGGATATGATCAATACCTTTCGTAGCATCCGTGCTATTATAGAAAAGGCCCCTAACTAAATAGCAGTGCATCAATATTTAATACAACACTCGTCACTGATGGCAGAATGTATAAAGGAAATCTATGTTAGGCATCACTTGTACAGGAAGACTTTTTTGTCCTAAGGAAGTTGTGCTTTTTTAATCTGATTATATTAATTTTTTTAGTTCCGGAAAATACTTTTGAATGATAAATTAATATAACCAGAAATGGTACAATCACAACATTCGCATAAATATTAAAAGCATTTCTTTTTAAAATCTATTCACCCTTTCAACTTTTTTGTCTTGCATCAAAAGTACTAACAGTACTGAATTTCTTTCCTGCAGACTTTGCAGTTAGCTTTATCAGCAATGTGTATTTTTCAAATATTGCATCAAGTCTGATTCCATTTACTATCCACTTGTCCCAAACTTATATCCACCAGTTTTTAATTCCTACATTATTCTTTGTAGTATCACTCTTTGGCTCACCGATATCTCAATGTTTTGATCCCATTTTCAGCAAAACCCAGCATATAGCCATTTGCATTTCGGTTTCATTAAAATACTATGTTCATTATTTGACTGACTATGACAAGGCTGAACAAGGGTGCCACTGTCACAAAATACACCTGTCACAGAAGTTTTTGGTGAAGATGTGGGCATAATGGAAAAAAAAAAGTGTCCATGAGTCCAAGAAAGGTTATAATTAAAATGAACATTGACATTTGGACAAACTTGTAAGCATGAATTTATACCAGGTCTGAAGTACATGAAATTATACAGGGGCTTGAATTTGGAACATAGCACTCAGTCTGATAATAATGAACATTTGTGCAAATCTATTATTACAATTCCGAAAAGCATGTAGACATTCATTCTTGTTTCAGACTGGCCTATATTAAGCTTCAGTACCGAGATTTAAGTGAAGCTGTGCAACCAAAGAATATAATTCTTTATTTCAAACCAGAAGGTTGTAATTTAAGAACAAGTACAATGAACATATATTTGCTGAAGTAATTATTTCATGTACTTTTGATAAATGTGTGAAATGTATGATCACATGAATATATGTAAACAAACAGTATAATGACATTTTAGTAAATTTGTGTCATCTGGAAATGGATTATGCGTGAAATTCTCAGTCTCATGATGATGAACATTTGTGACAGAATCCTTTAATTCATGATGACTAAATGGTCCATACACTCATTTTCAAACTTTTGTTTGACCTTTGACCTCTATGTGTGACCTTGGCCACAGGGACCTGAATTTTGGGCGAAACACTTTATTTCACAGTGGTAAATATTTGTGTCAAGTTATTATAAAAGCTCTCAATGCATGTAGAAGTTTTGCTCCAGACAAGGGTTTTCATCTGACCTCTAAGTGTGACCTTGACCTCGAGACCTGGTTCATGCATGCAAAACTATGTCTTATAATGGTGAAGAGTTGTATCAAGTAATACTAAAATCCCAACATGCATGTAAAAGATATGCTCCGAACAGAACTGGATGCCGCCAGCCTGCCCGCCTCCATAATACAACACCTTTTTTCTTTAAACAGACATAAAAAAAAACCACTTAAACACAGTATCACATTGACTGCCAGTGCTGATGTACATATTTTACCAAATGAAAGTTAAAGTAAAGAAAAGACACTTCAACCACCACAAAGATAACTGGAAATACATTATACTGAATCAAAATTGACTGGCTGAGAATTACTAGACAAACACTGGAAATTTGTGACAACAATAGAATTCCCCATATATCTCACATGTCTCAATAAATACAGCGTTAAAAAAGAAGAAGAAAAAACAACAACAACATGAGCACAAAGTTTAACACCAGTAACCATTTCAATCTCAATCTCAGAAAGTTAAATGACTACTTGATACAATTCACAGTTTTTTGGTTTTTTTTCATTTGTTTTTGTAGTTTTCTTGTCTCAATCTTTTAAAGCAGAGATCAATGTGTACTGTAAGTGGAGTATGTTTAACAACTGAATCAATTTCTCTTTGAATAATTCAACAATGACAGATGTCTACAGCATCCCCGTAGATTTCCTGCACAAGTGCATGTACAATGGGAGCACACAGTTACATCAGTGAAATATATATGCACACCACTTTCACACGATAAATTCTTTCACTTCTCTAATATTGAGCAAAAAAACTTTCTAAGTTGCAAGTTTCAAATTAAATTACTAAATAAAGCAATCTTTATAAGCAATACATACAGAGCATACTTTAAGACTTGCTATAAACTTGCAGAAATTTTTCTCGCATTCTTACTATTTTAGATCACAAACATGGGAAGGCATATAAGGGCAAATTGTAAAATGCTACTAGGATACTAGTATTCACAGGAAATGCCCATAACATGGAAATTAAGTCTGACTGATAACTTAGTTCTCATTCAAAGAATTTATTCACTTTTTACAAACATGAATTATAACAAAAGGGCCATGATGGCCCTTAATCGCTCACCAGCATCCCACTGCTAAGGGGCCATAAATCTGGAACCCATGATGGGATGAGGCTGGTTAAGCAAACACAATGACCCATATTAGAACTCATTAAGACAGACATTCTGACAGGTTTTCATGCCATTTGGGCATAAAGTTGGCATCTTGAGTGTTAACAAGGTAAATCTAGTGTTTTGACTCCATGACCTAGTTTTTGAACCAAGATGACCCATATTCAAACTTGACCTAGATATCGCCAAGAAAAAGATTCTGACAAATTTTCATCAAATCTGAAAATTAAATGTAGTCTCTAGAGTGTTCACAGGTAAATTTAAGTTTTGACCTCATGAGCTAGTTTTTTTTTATCTCATATTACCTTTATTCATATTTGACCTAGATATCATTAAGACAAACATTCTGACAAATTTTCATGACATCTGGAAAGAAAAAGGGGCTCAGGGCCTTGTCGTTTCAGACAAGATTTTCGAATTTTTTCCTTTCTGCTGCCATAGCAACCAGAGTTCTCGATGGAATTCAATTCTTTGAACAACTTTGGTAGAGCTTCCAACACATGACGCACGCCGGACAATCAATTATCCCAATAACTTACCCTAGAGCACTGTGAGCTTAGGTGCACTGATTCCTTGAAAGGCACTAAGACACTAGTATCTCCTATTTTTCAACATATAAAATATTGATTTCAGTATGCACACTTTTATTGTGCATAGGTGACCAAATGCATCCATATTAAACATTGAGAAGAAATAATGTATCACAAGTTTATAGGAATTTATAGAGCCGCCAATTTAATGAACATTACTGCTGTCATGTTTATTGATTCTATCACACATTCATTGCTTTACAATACTCACGTCCATTGTAGAGGACAACATTTTTGTCATTCATATTAACATTTGTCAGGAAAATTCTCAATCAGGCAAGAAATTAGCTCTAACAAATACTAGTAATTGTACATGACCATTCTAAAACAAAGTAAATACTGGTTTAATCGAAGATTTCCTGCGCTTAAGGATAACCATTTTTACAAAAGCAATAATGTCTTGGTTCATGAAAAGAGGCATCATGCTGTGAACCTTCCTTAGAAACAAATGTAATGTTACAAATCTGTGTCATCTTTACCTCTAAGGAAGTTATAATATTTCATACTTCAAGATAAAACGTTTTGTTCAACTTCATTTTTCTTCAGACTTTTAAATTGTTTCAATTAATTTTAAACCAATACAGTGACACATTAAACAAGAGGGCCATGATAGCCCTGGATCTCTGACCTGAATACTTTGGCTTTGGGTGTGCTTTTGAGCAAACATCAGAAGCTTTTTTTTAAGGTTCTCCCTACTGTGAAATCATTTAAATTCGCTGGGATGAAATTTCGCGCAAACGGCCAAAAAAGTACATTCGCGCGGTCCTAAATTCGCGCATTTTCAATTTCAGATTCAATTTTTTTTATCAGCATAAAAACAGACGACAGCTGCCTGACGCTGGATGTATACGTGTCAATTACCGCGGTCCGCTTTCGAATATACAAACTGACAGGTCCAACTGTTAATTGACGTTAATTGACACAGATTAAGTGTGCACAGATTAACAGATCGATACCGACAGGTCTTTTGTAACCGGTCCCTAATCAATTACACTAAAAAAAAACATTGCCGCTTGCGAAAATTACCTTTACTCGTTCGTGTCCTATTTATGTGTTGTTACTTCTATTCGCTTTTATTCTTACATTCTCAAAGAATAAAATAAGTTTCAATAGCAAAAATAAGTTTGTTTCTCATTGAAAAGTTAAAGAATTTAACAAATTATCGAAATAGTGGAGACAACGATGTAATAATTATTAGTAAACGCTTCAGACAAGCGTTCAACAACTTAAGGAAATACAAATGAAACATACTTAAAAAGAAAACATAATAAGTTTCATTTTAATTTTGCTAGATATTTAGAATTTGCAAAAACATCCGATTATTCAAGTTATATTGGCTAAAAACAACAACTAATGGTCAAAAGTGAGTGGAAAAATATATGCAGGTATTTCGGATAGGATCAAGATTCGGATAACGTAAGTGTTTTATTAGTTTAATAAAAGCGCGGTCTTAAATTCGCGCATTGTTCCTAGCGCGAAATACGTGAAAATTCATCCTACGCGAACAAAAATGATTTCACAGTATATAATTTTATATGAATTCAAGTTACCCCCCAGGGTATAACCAATTTTCACACAAGGGGCATAATTTGAACAAACTTGGCAGAGGATCTCCAGCTGATGCTCTATGCAAATTATCTAAGTTTAAGGCCTTGTGGTTCCAGACAAGAAGATTTTTCTTTTTTTCTTTTATAAGCCTACATAAAATTTAGTGACCATAGGGCTGGGCCATTTAAGACCCTATATTTATGGGCTTAATTTTACCAATCTTGGTAGAGGACCTCTAGCTGATGCTCCAAGCAAAAAATCTAAGCCCTTGTCTATGTGGTTCCAGACAAGAACATTATTTGAGGTTTCCTCTATATAAGTGTATGTTAAATCAAGTGACCCATTTGGTACAGCTAATTTTGACCCAAGGGGCATTATTTGAACAATCTTTATAGAGCATCAAAAAGATTTTTAAACATTAAATTATTTCCACAATTAGGACCCCCGAGGTGGGGCCAATTCTGACCTTGAGGAAAAAATTTGAACAAACTTGGTAAAGGACCTCTAGCTGATGCTCTATGCAAAATGTCTCAGTTCTAAGTTGTGTGGTTTCAGACAAGAAGATTTTTTTAAATCTCCCATATATAAATCTATGTAAAATCAAGTGACCCCCAGCGCAAAGCTACTAATGACCCAAAGGGCATAATTTGCACAATCTTAGAAGAGGACCTCAAGATGATGCTGCATGCAAAAAATCTTAGGTCTAAAATTTACAGGATTTTTAAACATTAAACATTTTCCACAAATAAGATCCCCGTCGTGGGGCCAATTTTGGGCCCAGGGACATAATTTAAACAAACTTGGTAGAGGACCTCTAGATGATGCTCTTTGCAAAAATATCTAAGTTTTAGGTCTTGTGGTTTCAGGCAAGAAGATTTTTCAAGACTTCCCTAAAATCAAGTGATCCCTGGGCTGTGCCATTAATGACCCCTGGGGCATAATATGAACAATCTTGGCAGAGGACCTTAAGCTGATGCTCCATGTAAAAGAAAAGGGCCTTGTGATTTCAGACAAGAAGATTTTCAAAGTTTTTCTTTTCTGTTGCCATAGCAACCAGAGTGCTTGATGGAATTCAATTCCTTGAACAACTTTGGTAGAGCTTATACAAGGAATATCCCTGGCATGTTTGGTCAAAGTTGGATCAGCGGTATAGGAGAAGTCATTTAAGACAAATTGCTGACGATGCACACCGCACGAAGCACACTGACCGACACGGGACAATCAATTATCACAAAAGCTCATCCTTGAACACTTCATGCTCAGGTGAGTTAAAAACACAACCAAATCATGGTTTACTGAAGTACTGATTTATCAAATCTCAAACCCAGTGCATCTTCAAAGACTAGTTTCATTAGATAATGTCTCAACTGCACTGTTTTACACCATTAAGGACAGTTATTTTACAAATTTAAAAACTTAGCTTCTCAGTTGAGGACAATCACAGAAAAAGCTGGCAATTTTTCATGGCCTAATTACAGAATCTGCTGTCGATCTATACTACAGAATCAGTAATTTTATAGGCACTAAATGAATTCGAAGCAAAGAAACCTCTAAATAAGCTTGATTTCCATAATCTTAGAAGTGAAAGAGCTGGCAAATTACTTAGAAGTGAAACAGCCGGCAAATTTAAGCTAACTAAAATGCCAGAACATCCTGAAGAAACCTCAATGATTGTGGCTACATTACGAAGCCAATAAAATGTTTCCCATTTCCATTTTGGAATTAAAAAAGAACATCTCTCACTGACAGCGCTACAGTTTATTATGATTTAAGTTCTGATATTATTTCAGTAAAAAAAGTGTGCCATCTTCTTCATGTTGTTCTGATAAGTTTGTGAAAGGTTTCAGTTTTTCAGAGAAAATTCGTCCTTAAAAGAACATTTGTAGCTGGAAATTTCTAGAAATATTTATAGACCTCTTCTCTACAACAATCAGCACTCTTTCACACATTTCTTTTAGGAAATATATCAAAGACATCAAATACTTTTCCAATACTTTCAGAACTACAGACAAGTAATGAAAGTTTATATAGTCATTCAAATAGGCAATCATGATAATCTCTACAACCTCATGGAAAAAGACTTGGCCTTTGACAATTTGTATGATGACTCTAACCCAAGCCATGTTTTTGTCTGAATTGTCCTTTAGTATTTATACAGATGGACGGACAGACAGTTACATAGATACTGACAAACAAAATGGAAAACTGATTTCAGTAACATGCTATTTTAGCTGTAGAGAAACGTATGAAAAGCTGTCATTCTTAATTTCTTACATTACTTCTGTCAATTCTGCTGTCAGAAACACCAGTACCAAATTACAAAGAAACTGTTTTTTCAGAAAAATTAGGAAAAATTATCTAGTTTTTACATGTAAATTGCTATAAAATTAAATAATCAACTGCTTGGCAAATACTGCCTGTAGCATTTCTTCAGGCAAAATGTCATCAGACTTTAAAACCCTTGGTAGTTTGTTCACAGTGTTTCAGCTATCTTGAGAATAAATCCCAGATCACAAAGCCGTTCCATATAAATCAATTATGACATTTTTCTCTGTATCTGTCATTCAATGGCCAGCTGTTTTACACTGATTTTCTAAGCTGAATCTATATAGGGAAGTAATAAGCTGTCTATCAGTTCTGTGACACAGATGTCTGAATTCTTGGTGACCGTTTTGATTGTGAAATAATTCTTTTCAAACCATGGAACTTGTCTATCAGCTCTGTGACACAAATGTCTGAATTCTTGGTGACCGTTTTGATTGTGAAATAATTCTTTTCAAACCATGGAACTTGTCTATCAGCTCTGTGACACAGATGTCTGAATTCTTGGTGACCGTTTTGATTGTGAAATACAGTAATTCTTTTCAAACCATGGAACTTGTCTATCAGCTCTGTGACACAAATGTCTGAATTCTTGGTGACCGTTTTGATTGTGAAATAATTCTTTTCAAACCATGGAACTTGTCTATCAGCTCTGTGACACAGATGTCTGAATTCTTGGTGACCATTTTGATTGTGAAATACAGTAATTCTTTTCAAACCATGGAACTTGTCTATCAGCTCTGTGACACAGATGTCTGAATTCTTGGTGACCATTTTGATTGTGAAATACAGTAATTCTTTTCAAACCATGGAACTTGTCTAGCAGCTCTGTGACACAGATGTCTGAATTCTTGGTGACCATTTTGATTGTGAAATACAGTAATTCTTTTCAAACCATGGAAATATCTACAGCTATATACAGCTGAAACAATTTTGTATATAACAATTCACTAAGAAAAAGTTTTTTGAAATTTATTAATCTGCTGTCAACTTGAAGAAACTTTTCAAAGGCTGCACTATATAAATTTCAAAGCCTTCAAGAATTTTAAAGTAAGGAATTTTATATTATAGCTCTTGTTAACCCTGCAACCCTGAACAAGATTTTGAAGATTCAACAACAATAATGTATGTAAGAAAAACTTGCATTATCCATAACAAACTAGCTGATGACCCAAAAGCAACTGTAATACAGTAGACCAACAGGGCAACTGCCTGAGTGTACAAATGAAATGCACTATGATATAGTGCACTATATGGTCAACTGTAGCAAACAACTAACTGACAGAAGGGACTAATGGTGGCCAGAAAATATAGAAAGAATTAAAGATTCTTCAACATATTTGGGTCATAACACTTCATTATTCTTTGTGAATGGCAATCAGAATTTCTCTTCTTCATTTGTATTTACACAAGCCAATTGACTGTTAACCTACAAACATGCTCCCTGACTTAGAGTCTGACACTTGTTGATCTTGAATAATGGAGAAAACCTAAGACCTTTGCCCTTATATTCACAAGCCTTTTCTTATCAACTTCTATGAACTGGTCCAGAGTTTTCCAAGAACTAAAATCAGAGTTAAAAAGTCATATCCAAATGTCAGAAAAAGAGGCAAGGGGAGCAAAAGATTTTATTTTTTAAGTACTTCTCCCCCAGTAAATAGTTCTTTCTCTGTTTATCTATATCATAAGGGAAAAAGTCTATCTATATCATAAGGGAAAAAGTCTATCATTTCAGAGCTTCTGTTGCTTAGAACACCATGTTCTTTTTTTTATAAAGGACACTGTAACAGAAGGTTGAACTGTTCAGACAAGTAAACAAACAATGGTGGTTCTTGTCATGAAACAGCCTGCAATAAATCTATCCCATCCCTACTCTTCCTGATTTATGCATCTAATTTAAACAAAATAAAAATCACATTTTTAAAACTAGCAGCAGTATTTTCAAATAGCTTGGGAAGGTTTAGACTAGGGAACTTGTCCCAAAGATAATTCACTCACTACAAACACTCCCCTCACTTATCAACTTGCAAATCACTGAAATGCTTCCACTTTAGTACAAATACCAAGGCGTTTAAGATGTGACTTCTTCAATTACAGAGGAAATGAAAAAAAGATATAAAAAGACTACATCAGACCGCTGAAATTTTTCAATAGGCCGGCATTTAACTTTTTAAAGGAACAGACTCCAGAAATCTGCATTCTTGTTTTCTGTATTATAAACAAACAGACCAGACTATACAATGTAAATATAATGTGAAATGCTCACAATTCATTTAGAATTTACCTAAACTGACAAAAGCCTATGATTATAGTGTAGCTTAATGATAAAATGTGAAGTTAAGGAATTCTTGCTTGCCCAAGACTGAACATATTTGAAGCATCGATACTGAAGATAAATGAAGCATCAAACAGTACTGTACAAAATGCCAAAGTTCTGGCAACAAATCAAGATGAGCAAGTTGAATAATCAAGTTATTGATATGCAAAACAAAATAGATTCTGGATGATACGGCAGCTTTGTTCTGTAGACCACATTATACCCCTGGTAACCATTTCAATAATGTCTCGGATACCATACAAAATTAATCATGCTGAGTGGTATAAGTCCCCCTGGTTTTCCATATATTTATACTGACTTATTGATCCCTGTATTGAAATCAGCATTAATTATTTCACAAAATTCACTAATTGGTCCCTTATTAATTGAAAGATTTCCAATCCTCACAGCTATTTAATGCTTCACTACAGTTATTGTGTTGATGCAATCATGTCATTAACGATATGTCAAGTAAATAATCATGCTACTAATCTAGTGGCTTCAAGGGTTTTCTGTCTTTCTGAGCTGCCTTTAAGAAAGTTTATTACTATTTTTTCTGTAGAAATTTCATAAGCAAACATGGATATCTCTTAAAATTCTTAAAATAGAATTAATACCAACATTAAACTGTGTAAAAATGACTTATACCTTAAACAGTTTTTAAGACAAGAGGGCCAAGATGGCCCTGTATCGCTCACCTGAAAATGACTGCTTTTAACAAAGTTGCTATGGACCTGGTTAACTGACCCCAGAGGATCCATATTCTAACTTGACCTAGAAATTATTGAAACAATCTCTCTGACAAATTTCAAGGTTATTTGTACTGAAAATGTAGCCTCTAGAGTGTAAACAAGGTTTTTCGATATTTGGGCTGTGACCTAGTTTTTGACCCCAGATGACCCATATCCAAACTTGAGCTACAAATTATCAAAACAACCTTTCTGACAAATTTCCAGACATTTGGACTGAAAATGTAGCCTCTAGAGCATTTACAAAGTTTTTCGATATTTTGGCTCTGTGACCTAGTTTTTGACTCCAGATGACCCATATTCGAAACTGAGCTAGAAATCATACAAGCAACCTTTCTGACAAATTTCAATGTTATTTGGAATTAAAATCTTACCACTAGAGTGTTAACAAGGTTTTTCCATATTTGGGCTCTGTGACCTAGTTTATGACCCAAGATGACCCATATTCGAACATGAGCTAGAAATCATCAAAACAACCTGTCAGACAAATTTCCAGGATATCTGGACAGAAAATGTAACCTCTGGAGTGTTATAATGGTTTTACATTTTTTGGCTCTTTGAACTGAGACCGTATTGTTAACTGATGGTTTGAATAGCTTTAGTCACTGCGACAGTACTGTCAACCAATGGAATCAAAAAGCTTTAGTATGAGACTATATTGTCAACCGATGGTTCAAATAGCTTAAGTCACTGAGGCTGTATAGTTGAGCGATGGTTGAAATAGCTGAAGTCACAGAGACCGTATTGTCAATCAATGGTTCAGATAGCTTTAGTCACTGAGAACGTATTGTCAAATAGCTTGAGTCACTCAGATCGTATTGTCAACTGATAGTTCCAATAGCTTTAGTCACCGAGACTGTATTGTCAACCAATGTTCCTACAGCTTAAGTCACTGATATCGTATTGTCAACTGATGGTTCAAATAGCTTAAGTCACTTAGAACATTTTGTCAAATGATGGTTCAAATAGCTTAAGTCACTGAGACTGTATTGTCAAATAATCGTTCAAATATCTTAAGTCAACAAGACTGTATTGTGAAGATATGGATTCAAATAATTATCTTCATAACAGTTTATTCAATGAGGCCATACTGTCAAGCAATGGTTCAGATAGCTTTAGTCACTGAGTCATGAGACTGATACACAAATCACAACTTATACAAAGGGATACTGGATCTGGACACTAGATACTAAGTAAAGAAATTTTTTGTAAAGAAGAAAGGTGCCCTACAGAATTATGATACATGTGACAGCTATAAAGTTTAGCATTAAAAAGACAAAACAGAAGCCATTTTTTTTATTTTATAAGAACTTCATGACCATTTGAAATCTTTTACCAAAAACTGTGAAAACAGGTGCCCTTTCAAATAATTTCTGAAGTTTTAATAGCCATTGACTATTTCTGCTACTGGTTATGTAAACGTAGCATGTATAGTTACAACCAAACCATTTTAATTCATAAAAATGTCATGCATGCAACTGTGTATTTAAAATTTGTAGTTTTGAGTTACGAATTATCAAATATTTCAGTCCACCCACTTTTTGTAGAGCAGATATATTATCAAACTCCCACACATTTTTTCTAAATCATTGCATTAATTTATACCTTATTTGCAATTTTTCCAATGGAAGTAGTGTTACAACTATTAATCATAATTCTCAATGAAATAGTACAATAACTTTGACATAAAAAAATCATTTTATCAATGCAATGTGGTTAATGTTAATGTAGCTCAGCCAAACCCCTGTCCTTGAAGACACACAATATGACAACAGGAAATACTAAACCCACAGACATTTTTAAGATATAGCAACTAATATTCAACAAACCTAACTAAAATAGGAATTGAAAAACTACCAAGAGTTTAATTACTTCTGTCTATGTAGTGGGTGTTATGTCACTAGTTCTTTTTTAAGTTCATCAATGCATATAGCCTTGCAAATTACAAGTGTTTATGTTTTCATGATGTAAATTGTTTTCAATCATTCATATAATTATCTAGTAAGAAGGCAGTTATTTGGAAATCTTTCTTTGCCGATCTCTGTTACCGATCATTTAGGACTAGTAGCCAGAGTAGAGCAAGAACACAAAAGTGAAAATATATCACTCTTTCTATAAATCTGAGACTCTAATTAGGGAACACCCTTCTAGAAGAGACCTTACAATATACACTGTAGTAAAAAATAGCAAATAATAATAATATGTAAATACAAAAGATACTTTCTAATAGGTTTGTTTTTTTTGGCTGTCTAAAATATACCATAATTAGTTTACTTGTAGTAGGTGAATGCAAAGAAATGCCATCTGCTTATATATCTTATAACACTTAATTAGAGATTTTTCCCATTCACCCCTCATAGTTTGTATGCCATGTTGTTTTTGTTTTTTTTTTGCATTTTAAAACAATGATTATCATAAAAGTTATTATAACTACACTGAAACCTTCATTAGGATGTTGTTCATCTATCTTTATATGGAAACAGAATTGCTTTGAAGCTCAATAAGGTATTTGTGCTAAGGGTTGCCCTGAGGATTACTTACCTATATTAGGATGCTTTAACAATCTACATATTCTAGCTTCCCTTTCTAACTTTTGATGGTCTGAAAATAGAAAGAAAAGGGAAAATATATAAAATGAATGTCTAATTTCCATAGTCATAAAATGATTGAATTATTCGAATATGTAACATGAAAGTGAACTTTCATTTTCTGATATCTATACTGCTTGATCTTTCTGAATTTTCAGAAAGATTTCTTTAATGTCTATAAGGATTTAAGTAGTTGTTATCTAAATTTTATTTAAAGGTACAAAATAAGATGATAGGGTCTCTGTTACCTCTTTTAAATAAAAAAGAAGAGAACATTTCTCCACTATTTTTGTTTGTTTATTTTGAAGTTCTAACTAATGGTGAATTACAAAGTAGAGATAGGGCTTTGCATATTTCTTTAGCAAAGTAACCAGGCCTAGATTTTACCTTTTATTACTGGTGCAGAAAAAGTTATGGGCGAAACATATGACAACCACTTAAAACCTCATTAAATGACACACCAAAGGTAACCATGACAATGATAATATCTCAGAGCTTCAGTAAGATTTAAATTCAGTTTAGTAATTTGGTCCACCCACACAAAATTAAGGCTTTAGGATTTCTTATCTCTGGTAGGACTTACAATATTACTTTCTCAAGTGACAGAAAGAAATACAAACATTCTAATATTCTGTGGTTTACTACCTTGTGGTAGAAAAGATCTAGCAAAATTAAATAAATTCAGATTTTTACCCCTTTAATGTCATTTTTTTTACTTCTAAATATGGGTGTAAATTTGAAAATAAACAGGAGGTGAAGGTTCATAAAGAGGTACACTTTTTGCTTTCATAATCATCCCTCTATTTTGAGTCAAGAGTCTTCACATCAGCAGAATGTTAATTTTTGATGCACATGTTATTAGCATTAATATTCAAATGGCAATGGTATAAAACTCATTCTATTAGACATTTCTTTGTCTTTTTGCTCACTCACTGTTACATGCTATACTGATTCATCATCATCATCATCAACATCATCATTATCATAAGGGTAAAATATTAAAGACTTTAAGAGAGAAAACCAGCATGAAAGAAAAAAAAGACGTCCATGATGGCCCTATATCGCTCACCTGAGTACTCTTCTGCCCAATGACAAACCTAACAAAACTGAAGAAAAAAACAAATTCCCTATGCTATTATTGAGGCAAGTATCTATATGACGTTCAGACTGTAGTGTATATTTACCAAATTATTTAGAGCATATATTAATCCTGTAACAGAACATCTCCCTTCTTGTAAATAAAATTAATATCTTTTTATGAAATAAAGAAATGATTGTAAATATACAATGTAAACTGCACTTAAAGAGGCTGTACTCCAGATTTGACATAAATTTTTTTTTTTCATAAATTATATATTTAGATGCCGTGAGATTATAACAACATAATATTTTACTTCAAAACTGATTATAAAAGTCAAAATAGAATAAAAAAAATATTTTCGCTCCAGCCTGATTTGAACTCTGGACCCTCATGTTAACAAAATATTTCCGACGCTTTTACTGTCACCACTATCACCGTATGTGATATTACAGATATTTACTTTAAATCTTATACAATATAGTCATACCGTCGCGTTACGGTATAGCACTTTGAAAGGGAAAAAAATCAATTTATAATGTAATTGTTTGACTTATTTTTTGTCAGTAGGTTATTTCATAAGCATTGATCATAAATATTACAAGAAATTTATAATACAAGAAAACTTTCTTTTTTTGTCATCTGGAGCACAGCCCCTTTAAATTATAAGTTTTTGTTATGTTCATTTACTCATGAATTTATTATGACCTAAAGTCAGTTTATTCATAAATGAAATTCCACACTTATTTCAAAACCTAGTTCTCATATCCAATAAAAGACTAGAATGATATATCCTATGATAAAAATCCACATGTTGTCCAAAGTTATGGTAATTTAAGCAAAGTTCAAAAATTTGACCTTGACAGTCAAGGTCATTTTATGGTCAAGGTCATACTTGACCAATTCAACATATCAGTTTTGTCATAAGTGATTTTTTTTCTAACTATGAATCAAATCCAACTATTAATTGTAAGTTATGGCCGATTTTAGCAAAATTCAATAATTTGACCTTGACAGACTAAGTCATTTTAAGGTCAAGGTCATAGTGTTGTTTTGTCTAAGTATGAATCAAACCTGTACATAAATAACAAAGTTATGACAATTAAAGCAAATTTCAGTAATTTGACCTTGATGGTTTGATGGTTTTGTTTCTGTTTGTTTTTTTTAAGTTTATTTTGTTAGAGACAGGGAGACACAGAAATATTTTATCAATATTGCTCTCTCCCTCCTCCTCTTCTCTTTAAAGGGTCCTGATGTATCTATTCTTACAGAATAATCAGAAGACAGCATTCAATTATGGTGAAAAAATACTACGTCTTTTATCACCAACAGGCTAGAGTGTGTCACACATATTAATGCCACATTGATCAGGTTCACCCCTCATCAGCTCTGAGACAAAAGGACAAAATTATAGCACCATAAATGGGCTCAATTCACTCTCAGAACCTGAATCAATACTACCAACATTTTTCCACATCATAAACCATATTGTGAGAGACTATCTGGTTTCACAAATCTCTAAAACTGAAAGAACATTCATGAAATCCAATAGACACTTTCCACAGTCTGAAAATAAATAAACTTTATAAATAATAAACTACTGAATAACTATTTTAAGAACTATGGACTGTATCAAACTACTCTGCTATGTTTTAGAAAAAGAAAATTATTAGACTTTTGAGTAGCAAGTTATTCATCATTTTGCTTGCTGACATGTACCAATAACAGAGAAAATGTGACCTTAAAGTAACTTTAAGGAATCACCATTACACAGAAAATGTGCCTTAAAATAACTTTCAAGCATGTAACATAACACAGACAATGTGACCTTACAGTAACTTTCAAGCATGTAACATGCCACAGAGAATGTAACCTTACAGTAACTTTCAAGCATGTTGCATTACACAGAGAATGTGACCTTACAGTAACTTTCAAGCATGTAACATTACACAGAGAAAGTAACCTTACAGTAACTTTCAAGCATGTAACATTACACAGAGAATGTGACCTTAAAGTAACTTTCAAGCATGTAACATTACACAGAGAATGTAACCTTACAGTATCTTTCAAGCATGTAACATTACACAGAGAATGTAACCTTACAGTAACTTTCAAGCATGTTGCATTACACAGAGAATGTGACCTTACAGTAACTTTCAAGCATGTAACATTACACAGAGAATGTGACCTTAAAGTAACATTCAAGCATGTAACATTACAAAGAAAATGTGACTTTACAGTAACTTTCAAGCATGTAACATTACACAGAGAATGTAACCTTACAGTAACTTTCAAGCATGTAACATTACACAGAGAATGTGACCTTAAAGTAACATTCAGGCATGTACAGTACACGCAGCGCAGACTTTGATGTTGTTAACATTGTCGCGGGGGCCGGTATCGTCTCCGGGTGGCCAGTTGCAGTGGAATGAACACCCGAAATTTCGGGTGTCCGCTAAAATGACCACCGCGACAACTGCTGAGGGGTATGATCACCGCGTGTCGTGGTGACAGAGCGCCGTGCGTCCCCGCGATGTTCTGACTTGGAGATTACTGCATTTAAATATACTCAGGGTACAGTACATGTACATGGTTTTCTTTTTACTCATTTTTATTTTACTTACAGGTATTTTGTGGCTAACTTCAGTTGGTCAAATTAAAACCAAATTTCAAGTACATATGCGGTGTAGGTTTATTGTGTACTTTCGTTTTTGGAATTTTTGAAAAACGCTTGTTACTATATAGCAAAATTGATCGATAATTATTGCCAAGCGCCTAGACGATACAGATGTGTCGAAAGAAGTTAAACACGTGTTGACCTTAAAAACACAGACAATTCATTTTCTGAAAATATGATCAGCTGTTTCCGGAAGCAACTGCTTTGAATGGTCATTCTTTGCGTAAACAAAAAGGAGCGTTCGTAAATCATCAAAATTAAGAGTGGATTTGTTCGAATTTTGACAGTTTAAATTAGATCTGTTAACTTTTGGCAGTTTGATGATCGTTAGTAATTTATTTGCGTGTAATTTATTTGCGAGTGGATTAACGCAAGAGCGGCACCGATTGAAGACTTGAAAATATATTAATTGCAGCAATTAATGCTAACAAGATGGCATGTAGGTGTGTAAATCTATTCATAATCAGCTGTGTTACCCTCAATCATACAACCAAACATCGAACGTCAACAAAAAAAAGTTTAACCGGATGGGGTATTAAAAAGAAAAAGAAACAACTTCAAGTGGTAATAATTACGTGTTTTTTGTAACTCATCTGAAAAAAAATAGGGGAATGTAAAATTGTGTTACGACTTCGTTTTTTTGGACACCGCAAACCCCGCGACCCGACGCCGCGACATGGCGCGGTACTGATCACCGCAGTCGGCCGCGCTGACCACCGTGCTGACCACCGCATTTTATACGCATGAACACTCAACGCAGTGGTCATTTTGGTCTTCAACACAGACAGTAAAATCGCGGGGACTGGTGTTCGTTGTCAAAGTTCGCGCTGCGTGTACTGTAACATTATACAGAGAATGTGACCTTAAAGTAACATTCAAGCATGTAACATTACACATATAATGTAGCCTTACCGTAACTTTCAAGCATGTAACATTACACAGATAATTTTACCTTACAATAACTTTCAAGCATGTAACATTACACAGATAATGTAACCTTACAGTAACATTCAAGCATGTAACATTACACAGAAAATGTGACCTTAAAGTAACTTTCAGTTATGTAACATTACACAGAAAATGTGCCTTAAAGTAACTTTTAGGTGTGGAACAATGACACAGAAAAAGTGACCTTAACCTCATGGCATGTACATAGAATTTGTCACCTTAACCTTTAGGTATATACCAATGACACAGAAAATGTGACATTGAATATGTGTGTAGTGTTGTTTATATGGCACACAGTTTTCCTAGAAACAGAATTTCTTAAATTCACTAGCTATATACAAGATATCTGCTAAGCCCTTCAGAAAAATACTGAATCTAACTTAATAACACAGGAATCTTTCTGTAAATTGATTTAAGGATTCAGTCTGCTTTAGTAAGACAGCAGTGTAATTCTGTTTATGGGTTGCACTAAAAGACATGTCAAGTTTTTAAAAGTTACATTGACTACTCCCAATGACTGTCTCCTTGAGCTCTGACCAGTGCTTTCATCAGTTAGAGGTCTGGGCAAATGTAGGTCAAGGTCAAAGTCTACTGCCAGGACTTTAAAGGAGGCTTGAAGATCAGTCTGTGAATGATTCTAAAGGACTACAACTGACCTGTGAATGGAACAACAAAATTCACTATTGTCATCACTTATGAAGACTGGCTACCACTGTCAATGAAACAATTTTTCTATACTATTTACAAAAGCTCACATTTCTATTGAGATCTTATTCAAAATTTCCAACCAATTTCAACAGCACAGAAAATGATCTGACTCCCAGAATTTTAATTAAGGTCGGATCTGAAAATCATAGAAGCAGAGAGGAATATATCCAAGTTCAAGTCGGTTAAGCCATAATAAAGTTTCTTTTAAGAAAATTTAAGTTCAAAATTACTTAAATCAACCTTGTCAGAAGCCTAGACTAGAGTAAGGATGATGTACTTTCATGTCATTTTCCTTTTCCCAAGTGGACTAAAAATAGCATTCTGACTACTTCATTTATAAAGCCTTAAGTATCATTTCTACACATTTTTAAATGATAAGTCTGGAGGATAAATGTCAGGTAGACCCTAATGGATCAATACCAGTGACTATTACCCTCTGGGAACTATCCTGGACTTAACCCAAGAGGCGATTTTCTGTCGATATCACTAAATTACTTGCTATTTCTAGGTACGAAAGTTTTGTCAATAATTGCTGATCACTCACTGCACTTTCCCATGTATTTGTGTTTTGTTTCTCAACATTAGTAATAGCTGCAAAATTTAGCATGATTTCTGCATTCCATTGTGAAATTATAAGTTTGAAGTAAGAAGTTATTTTCAGAAAAATTTCATTTTACTTTGCCTTTAAAAGCATTTATAACAAGAACCAAACTGACACATATCCCACGGATGAAGCATTGACTTGGTTTGGTTTACGAGTCTGATCCCCTTTAACAGTCAAACTTGTAAGAGACAGGCAGTTTATCATTTACCTTACCATCATTCCTTGGAAGAACCACTTCCATATATTAAAGGTCCTGATTTGTAATGGGGCTCAAACGTATGGCCTTCAATCAGTAAGAGGTTTAGTGATTACTAAATCGTTGGTTGGTATCACATTGCTGAACTATACACATCCCGTCTAACAGAGACGTAAGTGCTGTAAAAGTTCTAAGTGTGAACAAAATAATGAAGTTATACCAACAGATACTGGCTAGGATACTGCATCTCTAAAAATTATTACCAATCTGGAGACGAATCATGCATATCTGACTATGTAATAGGTATCAAAGTTTGAGGACACAACCCTGTGTGCAAATGTTTCTATTATACATCACTAATAAGCATAATAAATAAAACCCAGGATGTAAAGGCATACATTACAGAACAAAGTGTCAAATATTCTTTGTCAGTGTACCCACTTCTTTTATATGGTTATATTGAATACCAACTTATTTTCAACTAGGAAAGCAGGTTGCAATCTGAATGATTTTATTTTCTGTGTTCAATGAGTTCATATCTCTCTGATGAGATACATACAACATAAATGAAGATTAATCACATACTCATGAGTATTTCATCATTTATGCATTTAAGTATCATGCTGGATGTTCAATATAATATAACACTCATCTCTATATTGTTATGGAATAGGTTTTACAACCATTACTTCCCTATTTATTATGATTATATATAAAATTTCTTTAGCATTTTACTAAGAGGAAGAATAATACAATTTTATGTTGAGAAGTAACGAAAATTTATTTGAATCAAATAATTGTTGGTGGCCATGTTATGTCGGCAATGATCAAATTTCATTTCCAAGAATCGATGTTGCCAGGTGGCAAGGGAAAAACTCTTTATGGAACTTTGTTTTTAACAGATGTACATTTGACATTATAAATACATTAAATAACTGGATAAATAAATGATTGAGTACTATTTCATTTGTTTTCTCATGCATACAAACTGTATTTGTAGTGATGATACTGTCCCATTAGGGCTAAAGTGCACAAGAGTTCTGAAAGTGTTGCCAGCTTCTCTATGTTCTCTTTGTTTATAACATTTCGATTATTTTCCAAAAGTAAATCGAAATGCTTTTTTCAATTCGATTCGATAATCGATTTTCATTTCATTCTGATATTACAACACTAATTTTATGGTGTTACAATGGTTCATCTGAGACTAATGATAACATCTACAGTCTGATTATACATTAAGTGTTTCTGGCAGGCAAGAGAAACTGAAAGTGAAAAAACTTAAACAGTCTCCCCATTTAAGCATTAAATTCGTTTAACACTGAACAAACTTTTCCAGGCTTTGATATTAGCCTTTGTAATGAGCCACAAGTCCTTCAGTCTGTGACTTGTGAATTTCTCTTCGGCTATGCAAACTTTACAAGACTTAACACCAGAGGGGCCTGGAAATATTTAGCTTCACATAATCAATATTTGTAAAAATCTAAATTTATCTGTTACAATGAAATTCAATTTCTTTTCTTTTACTAAAACCAGGCACTTCATTTATTTGGGCCTATGGGTCCGATATCCACTTTGGGATTTTTTGGCTCTTGGAAACACTTGTTTTGCAGACTGAGCTATAATTAAGCTACTATTGCATCTACTAAACTTGTCAAAACTTGATTTCTATGTAAACTGACTAACATTTTGGTTTTTGACAAAACACTTGTCCTGAACAACTGCTGACAACTTTGAACTATCCCGACAAGATACGGACTGTAGACCCCACTTATCAACAGACTATGTTTCCTTAAAACATTGTCAAAGAGAGCTATTTTATTTCCCAGGTGAGTTTCATTTTATAAAATGAGCTAATGTGATATTAAATTCTGTATTTTCCACTATTTCAACAATGCACTAGGATGAAATTTAATTAAACAGTACAGATTTCTCTGTGAAGAAAGCTAACAAAATATTGATTTAAAAACTGGTTTTATAAAACAAAGTCGCCATTTTAAGTTATGTCTTCAAAAGCAGTTTCAAAGAATATTGTAGTTCTACAGTTTCTTTATAGTGAGCTTTTGTGCAGTCATGGCTATGCTAGATTTAGCCAACATTTATCCTACTTAAATGTCAGATCAAATGTGCTGTAACAAAACCAATTATTATAATACCAAATAAAATGATTTTCATTAAACAAAAATTACACACAAAAAATACATGACAACTTGTAATATATTTATGAATGATGCAATTAGCAACCACTGCTTCATCTAAAAAACTTTTAATCATAATGGTTAGTTATTTTACAGGTATATGAACAATCTTTGGTAAAAAGAATGTTTAAAAATTAAGTATTAACAAATCATGGGATGAAGAAATCGTAAACTGGTTCGAGCATACAAATACTGTGGTGTGGCTGAAGTTTTTTGGTTTGTTAAATATCTCATTGTGTAAAAGTATAATAACAAGAAATGTTTGTAAAACATAAATGCCCCCCGGCAGCACCTAATTGCTTGTGGTTGGGCCAAAGCATTCTCTAGTTATTGATCAGAAGCCTTTTTAGGATCAAGGTCCCTGTGGACTTGACCTTTAACCTAATGACCTCAAAATCAATAGGGGTCAATAACTGGTCATGACCAACCAGCATACCAAGTTTGGTGAACCTAGGTCAAAGCATTCTCTAGTTATTGATTGGAAACCGTTTTTAGAGTCAAAGTCTCTGTGAGCTTGACCTTTGACCTAATGACCTCAAAATCAATAGGGAGTCATCTACTGGTGATGACCAACCAGCATACCAAGTTTGGTGAACCTAGGTCAAAGCGTTCTCTAGTTATTGATCAGAAACCGTTTTTAAGATGAAGGTCCCGGTGAGCTTGACCTTTGACCTAATGACCTCGAAACCAATAGGGGTCATCTACTGGTGATGACCAACCAGCATACTAAGTTTGGTGAAGCTAGGTCAAAGCGTTCTCTAGTTATTGATCGGAAACCATTTTAAGGATGAAAGTCTCTGTGATCTTGACCTTTGACCTAATGACCTCAAAGTAAATAGGGGTCATCTACTGGTGATGACCAACCAGCATATTAAGTTTGGTGAACCTAGGTCAAAGCGTTCTCTAGTTAATGATCGGAAACCGTTTTTAGGATGAAGGTCCCTGTGAGCTTGAACTTTGACCTAATGACCTCAAAATCAATAGGGGTCATCTACTGGTGATGACCAACCAGCATATTAAGTTTGGTGAACCTAGGTCAAAGCGTTCTCTAGTTATTGGTCGGAAACCGTTTCTACCTACTAGGTCAATGTGACCTTGACCTTTCACCCCTTGACCCCAAAATCAATAGGGGTCATCTACTGGTGATGGACAATCATCCTACCAAGTTTGAAGTTCCAAGGCCTAAGCGTTCTTTAGTTATTGGTCTGAAACCGTTTCTACCTACAAGGTCAATGTGACCTTGACCTTTGACCTAATGACCCCAAAATCAATAGGGGTCATCTACTGGTGATGGACAATCATCTTACCATGTTTGAAGTTCCTAGGCCTAAGCATTCTTTAGTTATTGGTCGGAAACCATTTGGTCTACGGACCGACGGACCGACCGACAGACAGACAAATGCAAAGCAATATACCCCCTCTTCTTTGAAGTGGGGGCATAATAATATTCAGATCCTTAAGCCTCTTTAAAGACTTGGACTGACATTCTGACAAAACAGCTGAATACTAGTGTACAGCCAAAAAGAGATATTTGTTAAAAAAACAACAAATAGATGTATGGTTGATGTATAATCAGCCACATTTAAGTTTTTGCACAATGCCTATAACAACTCAGTGACCATAATAACTCGACTTTTTCTTCCAGAAAAGACATGCTAAAAATGGAAAATTTGTAGCAGTTACACATACTAATCAATCACTTAGTAGTAATGGACCAGAGAAATATACTAAGCTTAATCCTCTGCTCTGACCTTGACCTTTGACCTAAGCACCTTGGTCTTGCATGCGACACATCATCTACTTATGGTGGTCACGTGTACCGACTAATTTTTTAATCCCATCACGCATGCAGAAGTTATGGACAGGACACAAACATCAACTGAACTTGGCCTATATGACAAATACACGAGTTCAATGCCCTACTGTGACCTTGACCTTTGACTTAGGGACTGGGACTGGCATGCAACACATCATTTCCTTGTGGTGGTAATGTATACCAATTCATTTTGAAATCCCATCACGCATGCAGAAGTTATGGAGTGGGCACAAACTCCAACTGCACTTAAGAGTATATGACAAATAAACAAAGTTTGATCCCCTGCTGTGGTAAAATGGATGCAGTAATAAAACTTGCCAAGGTCTTGGCCTATGTATTGGTTAGTAAGAAGAAGTTATGTAATGAAGCCATTGGTATAGATTAAACTTAAGAGATATCAAACTTGCCAGAGTACATAAACCATACCTATTTTCAAAGTGCTTAAAAGGGGAATAACTGGGGAAAATAGATGCCACAGTTATGAAACTTGTCAAGATCATGGACTTCGTATTGGTAAGTGTGTATAGTATGAAACTATTGGTTCAGGAAGAACTTAAGATATATCCAACTTTCTAGTACAGTACGTGCCAGGAAGAACTCTCGTTTTCCTCGAGGTCGTCGCGGAATACCCATTCCTTAAAACGCGACCAAATCCGCCGCATTTCGAGGACGACCGCCACGGACATGGTCACCGAATATCGCGGCGTACGTCCGCTAAATGGTTCCGCGAACCTTTTCACAGGTAAGAATTGACGTATCGAGGCTCACAAAGTTCCTGATTACACGCATTTCAGCGAATTTTACGCTTTAAAATATCATTTAAATGTATAAAACTCTCATAAAACTCTCATTCTGATGCATTTGTTTACGAATGCTCGTATCTGTTAATGGAAGGAATGACAATTCAAAACCGAAAGTATAGATTGTTTCTCGGAACAGCTGACCCTATTTTCAGAAAATAAATTGACTGGTTTTCGATTTACACGTGTTAAAACTGCTTTCCTATATTTAAAGAAAACATACAACATGTAAACCCTACTGCGACATCTGTATCGTCTATGCGCTTGACAAAATTATTGATCGATTTTGCTATACAATAACGAGCGTTTTCAACGACGGTAGTACACATAAACCAACACAGCAAATGTATGAGAAATTTTGGTTTTAATTTTACCAAATGTCACATAATTGGCACACGTAAAATGCACAGTTTCGTTACCATAATTTCATTAAATGTTCAGCTTATCCAGGTGAGTTATGACTCTAATTATTTTCGCGCTGGTCGTCAAATATCGCTGAGAAATCCGTTTTTTCCTCGATGTCGCGGCGGATATTTTTTTTTCCGCGTACGCGAAATAAAGCGGAAAATGTGAGTTCCTCCTGGCGCGTACTGTACAGGTTAACCATATCTATTTTCAACGTGCTAAAAAGAGAAATAACTGGGGAAAAATGGATGCAACAGTTATGTATCTTGCCCAGATCATGGACTTCGTACTGATATGTAAGTGTGTAAATTATGAAGCTATTGGTACAGGTAGGACTTAAGATATATCGAACTTGCTGGAATAACTGAATCTCATACGGACAGATGGACAGATGGATGGTTGTACAGACTGACAATGCCAAATTTCTATCCTTTCCCATTCTGCAGGGGATAAAAAGAACAATATAAATCCTTAGAATTGGGAAAAGGAGTAAATGCAATCTGGAGCATCAGGAAAAAAATGTAGACCTCAATATTTCCCCGAACACTGACTGTGACCAATGATTTAACAGAGAATCCATTAAGTGGTAATGTGTATATTTGTTTAACTAACTGATACTAAACACAACGCAGGAGGCAAGCGCTATTATCAGGCATAATTCTACCATTTTCCTCGGGGATCAATACACTACATCACTGATCAGAAACAAAAAACATCACTTCCATTATTATTCCCTCACAAGCAATCACAAAATTTTCAGAGTCTTTTTTTCGTCCATTTTGGAGATTTTTATCTTTGTCATTAAAATCAATTGATATTTATTATAAAAATCATTTATTATCGTTGTTCTAAGAAAAATAAGTTATAACTACTGAAATTATTTCAAACAGATTTACAGTGACTGTTCCATTTGCATTTTGGTGCACTTATTCCATTTGTTAACTTCAACAATGTATCAGCTTCAATATTATATCAGCTTTATTTGCTATACATAGTGTTATGTATACAATGAAAAAAGTTTGAGCTAAAATCAATACAGTTTCTCATACTCAGGAAAATTATTAACAAGTCCTAAACAACGGAGTCCAACATCGACCTTTTTTCATTATTTACAAGTAATGCATATGCTAAGAAGAAATTGCAGTTCACTGCTTAGACATTAAGAGTTAAGAATGTGTGGATACTAATACATTAACAAACTGGTATCAGACACTAATTTATGCATTTACCTGTTAAAGTACTTAACAGGCTGCATTTAATCAAACAGCCGTGGAAAAAAAGTCCAAATTAATTACTACATAGACAGAAAATTGAGAAACTATTTGCAAAACTATTCTCCAGGTATAGTAATGGAGATCTCAAATAAAGTACATGACAGCAGGCAAACATGCAAAATGATTATGACTGACATAAACATGTGTATTAATGGTAATGTTGTATCAAAGGCCTGCATTTGTACTGCAACACTGATTTCAATCAATGACCATGTACTAATAGTGTGTATTACCAGTCATACTAAACCACTGAGATCAATATGTGAACTATTTGCAATGCAAATTATATCAATTTGATTCATTTACAGCAGAACAGTTCTGCTTCTGATTATAAGCAGAACCACTAGAGACCCTTAATGGCTAAAATCATGACCAAAAACCATCCACAGAGTGCATAATCTATGTTGGCTGTCAACTTTACAGTAAGTAGTACATGCCTGTATATCTTATATAATACTCCTCCTCGTTTTCCCCACCAATCGCACAGACAATAGGTGATGCTAGCTCTGACTGTAAAATGTGTCAGCATGTAGTGAAAATGTCTGCAGTCTTGTGAAGTTCTACAGCAAATTCACAACTTGCCTTGACAAGTCTAATGAAGGTGGTATTTTAGAATCCAGATTTTAGTATCGACCAAGACTGCTAGCAATTAAATAAGAGATGAATGAAAATTCCATGCAGAGATAAACAGTAAGCAATTCTGCAGAGTTTCATCACACTGTATATTAACAGACTGTCACACTGTATATTAACAGACTGTCACACTGTATATAAACAGACTGTCACACTGTATATTAACAGACTGTCACACTGTATATTAACAGACTGTCACACTGTATATTAACAGACTGTCACAAAGCTGAAAACTGCAGAAAAAGACCAAGAGAACAATTAGATACTGCTAACAACCTATAGTGCAACTCCCTAGAAACCAGAGAAAACCTTAAAGCTATCATATGCTGCAGATATCCTGCTATCTGTTCCGGTTACTGAGCTTAAAACCATGTAAGGGCCAAGCAGATCACCTAAATATACAGTACAGCTCCCGCGATATGTACAAATTCTGTATTTCCTCCGAGATGGTGGTCAACGCAAACCTCCAAAATCTGCCAAGTTTCTCCTTAAAAAAATGCCCAGAATCTACGTGATTTCGGTTTACACACAATCGCCGCGTTTTAAGGAGTTTTAGAGCGTTCCTGCAAAGATTCTCCTTGATTATTCTAATGCTTCATCACCAGAGTTTTGACAAATTACTTTCAATTTTAGGGTGTGAAAAATAATCATTTTAAAATTTATACACTTGAAATGCTTTCATCAAGAACATACAGTACGTAATGTGTGATGAAATGAACATAATGAAACTGTACATTTTACATCTGCTTATTATGTCACTTTTCGTCAACCAAATTTCAAATACATTTGCTATGTACGTTTATTGTGTACTTTCTTTTTTGTATTCTTAAAAACGCTTGTTATTACATAGCAAAACCAATCATTAACTTTTACCAAGTGCCTAGACAATACAGATGTCACAGCTGAGTTTATGGTTTCTTAAAATAGGAAAACAGTTTAACATGTGTTTATCGGAAACCAGTCAAATCGTTTTCTGAAAATATGATCAGCTGTTTTGGGAAGCAATATTGCTAAGAATCGTTTTTCTTTGCGTAAACAAATAGGAGCGTTCGTACACAAATGCAACAGAATTAATGCGCATTATTCGAATTTTGACTGTTTAAATTAGATCTGTTAATTTTTCTGAGTTTCATTATCATGCAAGCAATTTATTTTCAAGTGGATTAAAGCAAGCGCGGCACAGATTAAAGTCTTGCAAAATATGAATTGCAGCAATTTAAGTTAATTAACGACCTGTCACGGGGTGTGTAAATCTATTCATAATCGGCTGTGTTTCTTTTCTACAAATACCTTCATTTCACACATTCAGTATTAATGATCGAGTTGTACAAAACCAAACTTTCTGTTCAGTTAACAAAGCCAACATTGCCTAAATAGAAAAAAACATCCACATATATGTCAAAGGTATTAAATATCTTATTCACAAAACATTACAAAAATCGATTTTCATGAAAAAAAGTATGGTACATGACGTGCAGTTCCCGCTTTAAAGTGCACGTGCTGTCTGAAGCTTGTAAAGTGACATAATGCGAATATCATTTATGGAAAATTACTGTCGCTCAATGTTAAAGGTCATATCTTATATTTAGGAACCAATCAACGACTGAGACACAATATAGCATGCGTGTACAGATCACAGGTCATGAGACCAACACATGATAAGACAAAATTCATCTCTGCAACGCCTCCGCAATTTTAGGAGTTTCTCAGAACTTCTCCATGATTTTTCTCCTTATGTCCGTGATGTTAAACAGAACTACAGCTATCACTAAACATGATTAATACCCCCGCAAGTCTGCTTCAGAAATGAGGAAGTTATTAGTAACAGAATACTTTGTAAAAGAATTAAAATAGAGTTATGGTTGTGAACAATTAAAGATAGTTGTGGTTCTTGTACACTGCATTTCCTGTCACTGTGCTTGACCATTGTATGGAGTTGCACTGAATTCTAACCAGTAGTCTTCAAGGTATGCTCCGGACATGAAAAACTAACAAAGGGCAATAACTGTGCAAATAGTGAAGATGAGTTACAGCTCTTGTACACTGCACTTCCTCTCAATGTGCTTGACCATTGTATGAAGTAGCACTGAATTCCAACCAGTATTTTTCAAGATATGCTCCGGACAAGGAAAAACAATAAAGGGCAATAACTGTGCAAATAGTGAAGATGGAGTTATGATTATTGAACACTGCACTTCCTTTCATTGTGCTTGACCTTTGTATGAAGTTGCACTGAATTCCAACCAGTAGTTTTCAAGTTATGCTCTGGACAATGAAAACCAATAAAGGGCAATAACCAGTGTCTATTCTAGAAATTCAGAAATAGGGGTGAATTTCCCCCCTCACTTAAAAAAATAAGGGGGATTTTCAAAAACATGGGGGGGACCAATACCAAACACCATTGTTTAAGCATTTCACATGTTGAATGTAAACACTAGTATTTTCGTTCGGTTAAACACCTTGTGTCTATTTTATTGGGTGTTGGTCGTTTCGTCAAACCGTCGTTTCGTCAAACTTATTTTTCTGTACAAAACAGGTAGTTTGTTCGTCAAACTTAATTTTTAGAATAGATAACTACCGATTTTACCGAAGTGTCAAACAGATGCAATCACATGCAAACAGACTATTAACGTTAAAGCTGTTCACATTAAACGTCGCGCAAAGGTACCGCTGATTAATTGTTTGTCTTACCGGTAATTATACAAATTAGATTATTATCCCGCTATTTAGGTTGCCGATTGCACATTCATTTTAATGAATCAGAAACACACTTCAGCAATCAGTTATAATTTGATTTCAATAGGTGTGAAATACTATATATTATTAATCTGACGAAACGACTTTTTGCTTGCTATATAAAATAAGTTTGACGAAACGACGGTTTGACGAAACGACCATAATTCATTTTATTTAGCTTCGGATTATCCCCCTTTGTTTTCCGGTGTTCATGTAAATTAATCCCCGACTAGGAATTCCGGCAGTTTTTGTGCAAGTTTACCGATTTGGATGCGCGATTTTCGCGCACATGTTTCAAAAATGTGCGCGATCTTTGAAAAAATAGCGTGAATCCCGCAATCGCGCGTCCTAGAATAGACACTGAATAACTGTGCAAAAAGTGAAAACGGAGTTATGATTATTGAACACTGCACTTCCTCTCATTGTGCTTGACCATTGTATGAATTTGCATTGAATTCCAACCAGTAGTTTTCAAGTTATGCTCCGTACAAGGGAATTGCAACGGACCAACCAACCACTGGGTGACTCCTATATACCCCCAAACTTCGTTTCGGGGGTCTAAAAATGTACAAATCGCAGGAGCTGTACTGTACAATATATTCTAGATATCAAATAGCTTAATTAAATGAATCTGTTTAATTGCTGCTGAAGAAAAGATTATTCGGTGAATATTCTTCTCAATCCTTTCTCAAGTAACAAACAGCTCACATTTTTCAATATTTTTACATCAGTCTTACTTAGGTTGAAATAGACAAAATTTAGAATGTGACCCTAAGGAAAAAACATTTTTCTTTCAAATCTTGTAGTCCAGGAAAGTATACACATGAACTAAATGTTAAATTGTAATATATTTTGCAGAGAGGAAAATTATGAGAAATTCATGATGGCATGACAATGCTACATCTAGTACATAACAGCAGGGTGAAGTACCCTTCCACTTTTATTATGCACCCTCCCATTTTCTCTTGCAGTGCCTTTTAAGGAAGGACTTTGCTTTTAATTATATGAGGACATCTCTATACATGTTTTAGTAGTAAAAAATGAATCCAATTCAAAATCAAAGCCCATTTCCAGCAGCATCCTGTCTATTTTAGATCTTAACTGTAGCACAGCATTACCTTAAAATCTCTGTTGTCACCTTTCACATACAGCAGACTCATGTCAGGATACAGTACAGCTCCCGCGATATGTACGTTTTTCTCTTAAACTCCGCGGACCTTGGGAGGAAAATCGCGGAGAATCTCTGAGAAAAGCCCTTAATCGCGGAGACGTCGAGGAGACGAATTTTGTCTGGTAAGTGATGGTATTTACTGCGAAATTGCAGATCATCTATCCTCTGCGAATCTCCGCGATTTGTTTATGCATTCAGTTAACTGAAGTGTATATATGACAAATGAAATTTTATATTTACTTACTCTTTTTATCTTCATGTTTTAGGATGCCTAATAGTTATATTTCGATTCGTTATATGTTTTGACACATTAATTTATTGAAAGACACAAGACCATGTGTTGATCTCATGACCTATGATCTGTACATGCATGATACAAAATGCGTCTCAACCGCTAATTGGTTCCTAAATATAATTTTTGACCTTTAACATTGAGCGACAGTTATTTTCTGTAAATGATATTCACCTCACTTTAAAAGCTTCAGGCACCACGTGCTCTTTAAAGCGGGAACTACAGTCATGTAGCATGCTTTTCCCGTGAAAATCGATTTTCAATTACATTTTCTTATTAAGATAATTAATATCTTTAACAGATATGTGGATATTTTTAAATTTAGGCTTTGTTGACTGAACAGAAAGTTTGGTTTCATTAGAATCGATTATTAATAACCGAATGCGTGAAACGAGGGTAGAAAAGAAACACATAATGAATCGATTTACACACCTACCTGACATCATGTCAACTAATTGCTGCAATTTATTTATTTTTAAATCTTTCAATCAGTGCCGCGCAAATAAATTACTAATGATAATCAAACTGCGAAAATAAATATATCTAATTTAAAAAGTGAAAATAAGAACAAATGCGTTCTTGTTCTGATGCATTTGTGTACAAACGTTCCTATTTGTTTACGCAAAGAATGACGATTCAAAGCAGTTGCTTCTGAAACAACTGATCTTTTTTTCAGAAAATGAGTTGACCGATTTCCGAACAACACCTGTTAAACTGCATCTGTATTGTCTCGGCGCTTGGCAAAAAGTATTTATCGATTTACTAAATAATAACAAGCGTTTATAATAAAAATGTATAAATGTATTTGATTTAATTTTACCGTAGTCACATAATTGACAGGTGTGAAATGTACAGTTGCATTATGGTCATTTCATCACACATTGCTTACTGTTTGTTTCTGATGAAAGGATTTCAAGTGTATAAATTTTATAATTATTTTTTTTCACCTTTAAATGCCAAATAGTTTGTTAAAACTCTGGTGATGAAACATAAGAATATTTGCGGAGAATCTCCGCGGAAACGCTCTAACACCCAGAGAATCGCGGAGATTGTGCGTGAACTTTAATCGCGGAGATTCTGAGCGGTTTTTTTTTTCAAGGAGAAACTCCGCGATTTTCAGAAGTTCGCGTTGACCACGATTGCGGAGGAAGCACAAAATGTGTACATATCGCAGGAGCTGTACTGTATTTCAGATGTATAAGATAATTTTAACTGGCTTTCAAAAAGCGAAAAATGACATCAGGTAAGTATTATCTACCTATGGAGAAATAAACTAAGCTAACAGCAATCCATATAGCTGCCCAAGAAACAAAATATAATCATAAGAAAAATTCATCTGTGAAAAATAAATAATCAGTTTAAAACTATGACAGCCACAACAATTAAGGTTTTCAGTTTCAATTTCACATCTTTAAAGCTTCAGTAAAATAAAAGGAAATCTTTTACGGAGAAAATTAAGTTTACATTTGTCTTTCACAACTAGTTATACAATGTAAATCTAATATGGACTATATCATGAAGTACACTGAAGCTTATTCTGGTTTTATGGCTACATGCCACTGACTCAGTGAAGGAAGTCATTATCAAATTGTACTGACATTTAGTTTTTTCCTGACATTTTAAGATGTCATTCCTACTGAATGTTTAAACATTTGAAGAATGACACTACTGCATGAAGTATGTACTTAATGTTTAATCAATGGTGAAGAATTTATAAATATAAATAATTAAAAATTAACATAAGGCTGCCGGTCATATAAAGAAGGTTTTTTTGAACACACAGAGAGACTGAAGACATATCTGAAACTTGAAAACGAATTTATCAGAAATTGTGAAAACATGCATTTCAAATAAATTCAGTTATTTGAGAAGCCATTTGCTTTTGATTACTGGTAATGCTATTATGTTAAACATAGCAGACTTTTATCTGAATGTTTGCGGATTCTTTGTCCCTGACGGTTTGGTAAAATATTTGCACAATATAAAGGGAATAAAAAGTATCCATAAATATTTATTTCTATGTTATTACTGTTATGCTTCTGTGCATGGTCAGTGTAACTTAACTGGGAAAAACGTATAATGCGACACTTACCTCTTGCAGATAACTTTTTTGTGTTTATTATTTTTGCTGCAAATTCTAGGCCTGTAGATTTTTGAACACATCTTCTTACTATTGAAAAAGCACCCCTGAAAACAATAAAAGAACAAATGTTAGTTGCTGTACTGTATCATGTCTAGACTCTAGAGTCACTTAATTTGCACTAATTGATATTTTTTCTTCAACAATTGTTGTGAAAGAAAAACTTCCCTTTGTTTGTTTTTTTTTCCAGAAACAATCAGCTTAATCTTGTACAATGGCCCCATACATCCGTTTGGTACATATATACTCATTAAATTTCCTTGATACAATTTGAAAAGCTAGAGGAATCTGTTTTGGTTTCCAGTTTCATTCAGTCTTACAACAGAGGAGAAAATTCTTGACCAAGAACAACAATTTGTCTAAAGTAACAAAAACAGTGAAAATAACATCTTTTTTATATTTCAAAACAATTTTATGCAGGGTTATTTTAAGTTATTGAAAGGGTACACGACGTCAGACTCTACTTTCCAATCAATCTCGCAGGCAGTAATCAAGATATCTGATAAGTGGATATAGGAACAGCAACCACACATTCTACACAAATAGAAAAACATACCTTTTTTGAAAGTGTTAATTACATGTTAATTAAATAACAACAAAACTCCTTCTCGAGACATCAAATCAGCAGGCTCATCAAAGAAGTCTCTATTGTAAGATTGAATGAAACAGAACCAGTTTCCTCTAGCTATTCAAATTGTATCAAGGAAATTTAAGGAGTAGATATGTAAAAAATAAATGTATGAGGGCCCTTGTACAAAATTAAGCTGATTGTTTCTGGGGGAAAAAAACAAGAGAAGTTTTTCTCTAACAAAAATTATTCAAGAAAAAAAATTTAGAAAGTTCAAATTAAATTTGACACACTCTTTATAAGGATGCTATTCTCAAATCTGAATAAAAACGTTTGCCACTTTTTCTTCCAACTCTCCTCGAGGTTCTATTTCTGTATGAGGTCAGTTAGGCTGTTATAAATATTGAAATAAAATTTCATAAAAGAGATCTTTTCAGAATTCTTTATTTAATTTGAAGAACAAAAGTTTGGGTTGGTAGAAGTTTTGCCAACAAAGAAGCAGTTTCAACTGAAAGAAAAGCAACAGCAAAAGTTTTTTTTAAAACTAATGGACCTACTTGGGACACATTTATAACAATTTAACAGATTTGTTCAGATATAACCTTGTTTGCTTGTCTGATAAATCCACTTCTTCTCATAGTGAGCTAGGCCCTATCCTCTATATTTACCTAGGATAGTCTCCAGGGCACTGTCAAGTGTTTTAGATATGCATTTGTATAAATAAATTTTGGTAAGGTATTAGGTAAGTTAGTCTAATTGAGATATCTAAAAATGGTTGTCCTGCTCAACCTTTATCTTTAAATTTTACAGATTTACTTTTCATCTTCTTCAAAACACTTCTTTTAAATCTTATTTTTTCTTCTAAAATCTCCTACAATTTTGACCTGAAAAGTCTATCAGGGTTTTGACAGAAATAAATATAACCTATTTCACTTACTGAATCCAGACATGAAGGTCTCAGATCAGAAGTAATATAGAATATGTCACCGAATTTGATGACTTCCTGTACTGTCTGTGATGAGAACACAAAAGAGCATTCAAGGTGTTGCTCAAATGACACTAATAACTGCTTGGCGTAGATACACCTGAACTAAATTAGTTTTTACAGGTGTTCATACACGCAACTGGATCTTGAAGTGACATTTATAATACATGAATAAATCTGGTTATAGTTAATTTGTGAGTTACTGAACAGTCAATGGAAACTATGACAAGTTAATTAACATTTACCTAGAATACCTAAATCATGTTGATAGCACAGTGAACATCAATAAAAATGGTTATAAGGTCAAAATGAAATTTTGCTTGTGTGAGTGTTTGAATTCTTTTTCTATTGTAATATTCATCATTATTCATAATTTAATAGATTGATTTTCATATTTCTGTCAATTTCCTGTCAAGACTGTTGAAGAAGTTCAAATAACCAACAAATATCAATAATAGTATGTCACTGTAATTTCTTTTTGTTGTATGGAAAAAGCAAAATGACAATTTCGACACCTGGCACAATTTTCATGGCAAGATTCTCAAAAAATTAGTTCCACACCAGTGGAGAATTCTACTGAAACACCGTTTGCGAGCTGTCAAGAATCCGGAAACGGTATTTTCATACATTTTCCGAATACGGTACAACAATCATAAAACAATATCAATCAATATTAAAATATTAATCCACAACACATTAACTATGACACTTACTTTCCCAATTCTTCTTTCAGTTCGTAAATATCATTAAATTTCGGTAAACTGTTTTGTACGGCCATGTTGAATCATAAATGGCCTTCTCGCACTATCTCGTCATTTCTCGTGTCAAAAACGAGATCGATAAAACACGTGGTAATGTTTACAAACAAGCTTTGACAACTTGGCGCTGCCGATGGTGTCTTCAGTTTATTTATTATCAGTTAAATAAACATTTAACAGATTAACAATTTAGCTCTTACTCGATATTTCCTTACACATTCTTTAGCTCCATAAGAACAATGTAACATGTTTTACCCTGTGACAAGCCAGGGCCTTAATTGAGACAAGCCAAGCCTAATCAAAGTACTGAAGGTGCTAAACACTTGTTTATAGTTAGTATTCAAACTCGATGCTAACCAAACATCATTGAAAAGAGAAAAGTGTAAACTGTTTATAAAACCAAATAACCGATAAGGAAATGTTCCAATCAGCAAATAAAGCATTATAGTGATATGCATTATACTTGGCTTCATTTGTGTATACGTAGAGATCTCTATCTTTGTTACTCAATTTTGATTTTATGTTTATTATCTGAATCTAGTCTGTACTGCTTCGGTTTCTAGAAAAAGCTGTCGATAATTACTTAAATTAAGGTCGAGTCACAGTTTGTTCAGTATTTATATAGACACTGGGAACTTTTGGCTGGACTTGAGATCCTTTCTCACCGGCCCTAATTTTACAGAAATAGATGTGACTCCAACATTAAAGTTACATGAAATTTAAAGATGATGAAAATAAAAACAGTATGTGAAACCTTGAGTCTGTTTCCTACATTATATAGCCCTAAGACACTGACAATGATGCGCGCTTTAAGCATTAAACATGACGTTTTTTCTTTAAAATTGCTGTTGTTCTAGGGTTAATATCCTTTTTAAACAACACTCATAGACTAGTTGTGTGCACAAGTTTGTCCCGTAATGCCACAGGTAGATGATGCTCCTGTCCCCTTGAGATAGATTTAGAAAAGTTTATAGAAACTAAGTTAAATCGTGCACTTGGAGTTTCGTAAACGCTTTTGCAAACATATCGTTGGTCGGTATATCTGTGCATACTAAACCGTAAACATTGCTGAGGCTTGCATTGGTCAAAATAGTATCGGCTTAAACAACTGTTCTTTTAAAATAACGTTCAGTGTGCGATGTTGGCATCACGTTACACACCTGTATTTACACTTTGTGCACCCATCCGTCGGTAAGTTTCTCATTTCTGAACACACGTCCTTTTTCTTTACCTTTTCAGTTAGATTCTAGATACTATATACAGCGAGCATGTAATTACATTACTCAGTGTTTGAAATTATGCACCGTGTTTTGCGTCCAATTTTCCTAGTCACAAAACCTGGAGAAAATTGTTAACACTAGTGTCACAACTTCAAGTCTATTTCTGATCAGAAATGTGTAAATGCTACACGATTACTTCTATAGCTAAATGTGATCGAGTTGTATAGTTTTCTAAACGACTGCAGTTGGTCTTTTAAAGTGTTTGTTAACTATTCAAGCGGAGTTTTTTCCACATTGTACTGTCGTAACAACATACAAAATAAGGAGATAAACTATAGGTTTGAATATTATTTCCTTCATACACACATAAAATGCTGGCAATGAAAGTTATGAATCTGTGTAATTGATGCGTAGAAGGTTTACACAACCAAAGCACAGGAGTACTATTAGAAGCGAAAGTTAAAATGTGTGAAGATTGTTCTTTGTCACTGCAACCATGTGCTTAGAATCATATCAATTCATTCAATTGTTTTTTAGATATGCTCCAGAAAAGCATAATTTCAACATAAAAGTAATGGAGATAATCAAAAATGAACCAAAGTAGAGTCATTGTTCGGACTTCCTTGTCACTTAAGTATGATCATTGTTTAAAGTATAAACTAAATCCCTGAATTTTATTCTGAGTTGTGACGTACGGATGTGACGGGAGACACTATGGTCATTTGAGACTCTAATAAGAGCATCGCACACGGTGCCAACGCTCATATGCTAAGAGCAACGACTTCATAAAATTGATTAGAAGCGAAAGCTTCTAAAGCTGCACACCAGAGTTTCTAGTTACAATCACATGGCCGCCTCTTATCCATACATTCGCGTTGAAAAGTAGTACCACAGGTTGTATGAGTTTTCATTGAAATTTTGATAAAAGTGCTTTGATATTGCAGAATTCTGTTGATATAAAAAGCATGAGGTAAAATTTCATTTTTTTGGCAAATCAAACTGTAAAACTAACAAGTTATTAATTTAGTATTAGTATTTATACAAAAGTTTAATTATTTTCCATGTGGAAAAGGAACGTTGATCATTTAGTAATGTACCTTGTGGTACAGATGTGCCTTGTCCCCAGTAGCAAGTATACTGTCCCCAGTATCAAGTATGCCAAGAATGAGTACAATATTTTTGATAGTTTTCAAAATTTTCTATATCAATAACCAATTTCGACAAAAATTTCGAGTTGAAATGGGACAGAACTCTAGAAACAACGTTCAGAGTAATCCCCCTTGTTTTACAACTGTGCCCTGTACTATTAAGCAAATATTCCAAGTTTCATATTGATACCTTTGACAGATTTGAAATCATTCCACTTAATAACCAGTTTTGACAAAAATTCTAAGTTAAAAAGGGGCTTAACTGCAAAAATATGTTGCAGAATAATGACCATTGTCTTACAAATGCACCTTTTCATTATACGCAAGCATTCCATTTTCTGGTGATACGTTTAAGTGTTTCAGTAACGGGGTACATCAAAGTTTTTGCAAGGCAACGAAGACGACCTAGCGATTACAACAGCTCGAGCTTTTCTTCGAAACATATAAAATAAAAATAGGAGAAATACCTTGGTGATCTCTATTAAACTGAAATACTTGGCAATTGCTTATATCCAAGTCAAGAGCAACACAGAAATCAATTATATATTTATGTAAGTAAACTGTTCATAAAAAAGTAACAAAATCATGTGAGCAAATAAGATGTGAAAACATTAGATAAATAACATGAAATGTATAAAAATAATACTGCAAATATGTATTGCGTCCTCAAATGCAATCATACTGACAACACGGAAGTTAACAGAAACTAATTTCTGGACTTCATGACCATGTTCAAAACATTCAATCACTGCTGTTTTACTAGATGTAATTTGGATATCAATCTACTCAGATTTGTCCTAGACCTACATAATGACTATGTACAATAACCTCATGTGACATGTTTATAATGTGACATACACATCCTACCTTACATGAAATAAACTTTCATAAAGAGTCATATTCTATCAGATACTTAAAAAACTTTTTAAAAGGTATTAATAGTTTCAGACTGGATTTTATCTTTTGTATAGGAAACGTGGCATGGAATTAATTTAAGACAAAACATGGTCATGATGAAACCCCATACGTTTTCATTGAAATGTTTTAATCCTTACATTCTTCATGACCAATATATTTTGAGATAAGTGCTTATCAATAATAACTGAAGGTGTTTCAAGAAAAAACATTAAAATATACATTATTATATACATTATAAACAAGTAAAAGGTTATCAAAAAATAGGGATTGGAACGAATTCTGAAATAAATATTCGAATATTTGGTTTACCTTACCGGAAAATATTCGAATTTTCGAATGTTCCATCAGTTATCCGAATTATTTTTTGTGAAAAAAAAACAATATGTTCCGTTCTTTGAAACGTGAATTATCGCCATAAATACGGACAGTTGATAATATAGCAAGTGTTGTTAGTTCTTTTCGGTCAAGATTCGGGAAAACAGATAAATATATTGCCATTTTTAATTTAATCAACATGCAAACTAAAAGCAAGGATGTTAAAATATTTTAAGCACATTTATTAGTGGAAAATATTTGATTATTCTGATTGATTTGAAAACAAAACAACAAAATAGTATTATCAACATAGTCAAAAGCGTGAGGCGATTGGTTGTTCGTGTACGTTTTCCTGTTTACGTTTTCTCATTACACGCATTCGGAATACCTCACCGATTAGCAAAGCGCCGAAAAGTTGCGATTGTTTCAATGCGTGGTAAATTTTATGAATGAAACTTTTGCGGATGAATGCTAAATTAATAACTTGTTCGTTTTACAGCTTGATTTGCCAATAAAAAATTGAAATGATACCTCATGCTTTCGAAATCAACAGAATTCTGCATTATCAAACCACTTTTTGTCAAAATTACAATGAAAACTCATACAACCTGTGGTATTATTTTTCAACGCGAATGTATATGGATAGGAGGCGGCCATGTGATTGTAACTAGAAAATCTTGTGTGCAGCTCTAAAAGCGAAAAGAAGCTTTCGCTTCTAAAAAGCAGCGAGCTGCTAGAAATAAATGCGGGAAATTACATCCGAAATAACGATCTAAATTCAGGGTGAACATTTCACACAATAATAACAGTTGATAGTGTGATAACGAATAAATTTGAAAGGTAGAAGATAAACGGGAGTCTTTTTTTCAACATCATCTTGTTCAGTGAGTAAAGAGCTTCTAGAGAGTACGATTAATCTTATTGAATGTATTCACTTTAATTTTTTACAATATAAAGCATGCATCCCTACATGGTATTTAGGTGTGTGTGAGTGCAGGTGGGGGGGGGGGGGGGGGGTGGCGGGGTTTGGGGGGTTGCTAAATTCATCTAAAATTGCGATACACGCCTGTTGTGTAGATAAAATCCGCATGCCCTCTGGATAAGTACACACTTTTCACCAAGTACAGATATAAATTTACTTACAAGACAAATTATTCTACAAAATGTAAAACTAGATCACATATTAACCAGAATGTTTCTTGAAAACTGAAGGGGGTGGGCTTGTTTACTAAATGAAAGGACATGGGCAGGATAAGAAGCGGGGTAAACATAAAACGTACTTACTTTTTACAATAAGTGTAAGCGAGTTGTCTACCTTACGTCTTATTGTACTGTTGTAGAACCAAAATGTTCAGAAAAAGTACTGATTGTAGTTACATATTTTCCCAATAATGATAAATCGTGAGTAGTTTGTTCACATGGTCCATCATAACTCAAGGGAGGTTTTCATGTCACATTTGCTCAAAATGGCAGAACCTACTGTGTGTTTGTTTATTATCATCATCATTAATTTATTATTTTGTTTTAACGAAAGGGACAACAATAAAAATTGGTAAGAAGCGGGTTTTCTTATCAACCTATAACTGTTTGAATATGTCTATTTGATAGCCCCATGCATAGGCTAAAATTTAGTTTTAGAATTCTAGGGAAAGACTGGAAAAGTTATTGAAGGGACAAAGTGACATGTCGAGCTTTTTTTCTTTTCATTTTCTTTTTTTCATTTTCTTTTTTTTTTGAGCCAGCTTTTCTTTGTTATTTAAACGTCAATGTCCTATCCTCGAGGAACATTTCATTGTTTTAGAATAGTCTTATCGCCGATTTTTCCTATCCAATTAAATACCCATGTAAAGGCGATTTCATGTCACAACGGCCTCCTGCATTTTGTAGAGAAAGAGATGCCCTTCCAACCTCTTTGTATTATGTGGAGAGTGCAATATTCTCAAAGAAATTACATAATTTTATATACCTAATTTACTGCTTTTAGCCCCATGGGACAAAAGGTGTTTATAATATGTTTTGCAACACTATGGTGTTCGGTGTCCGCCGCAAGTCGTCAACATCTTATCTTAAAATATATATTTGGATATGTTTTATTTATTCATTTGTTTCGGTCACTTTCATTTATTAATAAAGACATCAGCATTAATATAACACCAAATTTCATGTAAATAACTAGTCTAACACTTCTTTGAACTGAAAGCAGCCCGCGTACTGGGTGGCCTATAACTTTTACAGACCGTACTGTTTTAGCCACCTATCTGTACTTTGAGATGCTGCCCAAATTACTGTTTGACCGTCATAGCTTTTTTTGTCAATGTGCAGCAAAGTTATTTCTGCCTGCTTGTGAAGCTAAGATAACGCAACTTCCAGATCCCGAGTTGACTTATATCTTGGAAGTGCCCTCTCCAGAAACATCCTTTCATAATAGATTGTACTATTTTCACGGATATCAATGTTGCTGCATGTTTTAAAAAATATACTTAAAACAAAGTTTGCTCTTTTAACTAGATTATAATATCAGCCATTTGTAAATAGAAGAGGACTAAATTACACAAACAGTTTCAACTTTTCCGCTGATATATAACTTGCCCGAACCTTAAGGGAAGGATCGACTGAATTTCCTTCGGGTTTGGGGTTAGATAACAAGGTTAGCTTATCAGTTAAAGAAGGCCTGGCACGTGGCCACCAGTATTAGTTAGGTAATCCTCCATTTACACAACTTTCACACAGAAAGGTGAAAACATAAACGGTATGATCTGTCTCGTGGAGTTTAAATAACGATGAAAACTTGACCCAAAAACTCAGCCCGAATAATCTCTTCAGATCTGCTTAACTTCTTTTGATCTGTTTCTATCATTCTGAATCTGATGAGCCGATTACAGTTCACAAATGGGCTAACAAACAGACATTCAAATAATAATAGCACAGTGTTGGGGATAGTTGCAGGTGGCCTACATTTTTTGCGTATACATTTTTTCAAAGCATGCTGATGAACCTCTCTTACGCTTCTTTTTAAAGAAGCTTACTTGTTGCTGAGTCTTCTGGTAAAAACACCCGATTTCAACCATTTTGAGCAAATGTACCTAAAACCTTGAGTTTCATCTTTTTTCTATTGTATGTAAAATCTCAAGTATAAAATAGGATCACTTTTTTCAGACCATCACTAAAAATTAAAGGCATCCTCAGGAAGATTCAAGACATTACACTCAGACCCTTGAAGACTTCTACCAAACAAAAATACCACTAATAGAGTGAAAATGGTTACTGTGAACAATCTCAAAATCCAGCGAATCTATTTCTAATTTCTTTTTTTGACGTATATATTTACAGATTGTAGAAATAAGAATTCAATGAACAGAGCATGGTCTGCTTTAAGTGTATTACTTAAGACATGTAACAGCATTGATATCCGTGGAAATAGTCTTATCTAAAACAGTCTAAGATTTATGAAAGGGTGTTTTATTGAGACTACTATTTCCAAGACACCAAACAAGCAGACAGAATGGACATTGATGACACCAAACAAGCAGACAGAATGGACATTGATGCAAACAAGCAGACAGAATGGACATTGATGACACCAAACAAGCAGACAGAATGGACATTGATGACACCAAACAAGCAGACAGAATGGGCATTGATGACACCAAACAAGCAGACAGAATGGACATTGATGCAGTTGTAACAAAAACTTTGAATGTTGTTTCTTAGCAACAGGTGCTATACTTTACACTTACTGAAAATAGAGGACATTTCCTTATTAAGCGATAACAGTAACGATTGTTCCGATTGCAGAAAATATTTCATCGTCAGATACCCACGGTACCTAAATCCACAAGGCCGATAAATGGAGAATAACGTGAAGGGTCGGAAGTGGGAATCCGACGAAGAAAGTATTTTTATTATTAGCATCAGGTACTATGCCATTCAAGGCAGCATTTCAAAGTACAGTTAGTAGATGGATAAAACAAGTCAGACGTGTAACAGTTACACGCCACGGAGTACAAAGGCTGCTGCAAGAAGTTTATTGTTCTGTTAGTGCTTATGCTTTATATGTAAATTGAAGTGACTAAAATAAATGAATAAATAAAATACAAATAAAAATGTTACTGACTTAAGAAGGACACCGGGTACCAAACACAATGGTTTTGTAAAACACAACACAAACACTTTTTGCACGACAGGGCTAACAGCGTATATAAGGTACATAAAAATACTTACCTAACAAGTTTACAACAGGCAAAAACTGAACTTGCGATTACCAAAACCAAGAATAGAGATTTTTAAGAAAATGTTTTGAATATTCTGGAACTAAAAACTGGAATTCTTTTCCAGATGAAATCCACCAGGCTGAAACTCTCTCTATCTTTAAAAGTAAATACATTGCGTACTGGGAAATGCCTTTATCTATCTCAGATATATGAATATTTCTTAACACTTATAATCATGTCAAGTTGTACCATGTTTCATACTATACTATTCTATTCAGAGTTTAAATTTTACTCATTCTTTCCTGTATGTGTTAATCTCTGTTAATTTTTTTTCTAGAATTGCTAAAATGATTTCTGATCATATTGTTCTAAAAATTGTGATTATGTATAGAAGAGGCTCACAGGAAAGATTGGACGTGTGGCCTTTCAAAATGAAGTCGTTATTGCAATTATTATTATTAAAATTATTTTTTCATTGGCTGACTAACTCATGGGAACGAGATAGTTATGTAGTGGGAACGTGGGGAATTTGTTCTAGTAGGTATTTTCTAAACGGGAAGTTGATCAATTGTATAAAACTAGACGTTCCTTTCTCTTTCCTTGGTAGAAAAACTTACTGACATGACAAGCGTTGTGTCTGAATTTATGTTAAACAAAGAGAAGAGATATCTCTAAAAATATATATACCGCGTTTTTTTTTAAGTTTTCACCACAGTTACATAGTTTAAATAAAAAACACTTTTCGAAGATGCACTTGAAACCTGTTTCGTGCCGAACGTATACAAATATCTGTACAATACACCGATACATGTAGTTGTAAAACACATTCTCCGTTACTTTATTTTCAATCAATACCGTATATCTTTTGAAAATATATTTCTTGCCCATAACTCCTCTAAAATATTGTTTACTTTATTTTATTTTTGTCGCTATAGCAATGTTGATGAACACTGTACCAAAGAAATAAACTGCTAATAACGACTTGCAAGCTTTTGTAGTTTCATTATCACTCCGGATATATGCAAATGAAAATTCCTTATAACTTCAAGCATGATGGCTACTTAATTAAAAATCTATTCTTCACTCGGGAAGAGAACAAGAACATGCAAGAACATTAAGTCAGAAAAAGAGAATTCATTAAACTACACGCAGGAATTTAACTATGAGGTAATTTTTTTTCCCTCATTTCTGGCATACATTTTTTCCTTAACTGCATTCCACTTTTATTCAGTAACAAATTGAAAAAAAACTATTTGCAGGTTTATTAATTATAGAAATAAAAACAGTTGTATGAGTAATGTCAATTTGAGAGTATATTTGAGAAGAAGCTTCGAAATCAATCAGTTTTGATTTTGAAAGTTAAGTGTTGCTACCTGACAGACATACTGATTTTGTTCTTCGCGTTTTCAACTCTGCCAGTGGCATTTGTGCTTTTTCGTGCTCTACTTTTATTTTTTTGAGACACTGCGCTGCATTGGCGTGTCTGTTTTAGAGATATAAAATTCTTCTGAATTTCCAAACCATGACTACCCAGTACTAAAGGGAAGCTTCTTGCAATATGTAGATAGGCTCTTAGATGTCGTGTTGCTCCGAACCTCTATTATTTTCATGGAACACAGAAGACTTGTAACGCAGTTTATTTGTTTGTCACTTAATGCTACTGTATCTATCCTAACTAAGCTGTCAAAGTATGACTGAGTTCAGCTTCGTGAACAATCTACAGTTGGCTGATTGTTTGCCTCGAATCGATGTCGTCTTTTTTATTGTTTTAAGTTTAGCAGAATATGGTTTTCCTTAGGTTATATGAGATGTTCAGGATATTAAACCAGCTGTTCTCTTCTATATACTGAAATGAGGCATATAATAATCAAGCAGTCCACCTGCTCCTCCACCGTTTCATGTCACCTTAATCTCTCTGAAGGAGTTTGAAAATTGATGGACAAGGTGTTTGAATATTACATGGTTGATATATTAATTATAATCCAATGATAGGAAAAATATATGATTTCTTGTTTTTCCGTCAGCTACCGATTCTTTGTGTCGGTTCCATATCTATGTTAGTACTTTAGGGATTAAAAATATTAAATATAGTCACAAGATGGAAAGAAGGTTACTACTCTTGGTCCAAGGAAAAAATGGAAATTGCATTGTTTACTAAGACAAACCATAAATTCTTCTGATACTTAAATATAAATACTAGCAATCTAAGTAAAGTGACAAAACATAGGTAGAGTATGACAGGTCTGGTTATTTCTGTCACCTATCAGAATTAATCTCAAAGTTTTATTTCCAAATGGTAATGTTTATGGCATGCATTACGTATCCAAGTGTCTAGAAAAGGGACTAGATAACAATAAACTTTAGTTTGATGTCACAAATCAACAGATTCACGTGATTCCCCATCGTGATGTAGTCTTAACAAGAAGTATACATTTTTTTAAAAAACCTGGTCGACGTAGGTAACATTGTAGGAATTACTTATTTAAACTATTTATCAGTAAAAATGGCTGACTGAAAAAAAAAAGTTTAATTGATTACGTTCTGCTTCGAAGAGTAGGTAGCCACAATTCTGTACTATCGTAACCCTACAGAATTAATCGAGTGTCCAATCTGACTGAGGTACATTATCTAACTATCCATTTTGAATAATTCGGATTTCCAGTATTGTTATTTATATCCCAGCCATCTTATGACGCGTCTTTATGGTTTACCTGTACACACGCCGTGTTAATATTAAGTGTGTAAAATTTCTATAGCATGTTAAATCATTTTGAATATTTTGAAAATATTTTGTGTTTCTTAAAGGTCATGTGACACGACTATAGCAACTTTGTCTATTCAAAATAATCATAATGTACTGATTAAAATGGTTTAATTGCAAAATTAAGAAAATAATGCTTTTGATAAGAAAAAACGTGTTTTTGATGATCGGCTGTTTCCGTTTCGACATCGGTAGTTTCCGCCGCAATTTTTGGCTGTGACGTAGATTTATCCCTACTGTACCAGGCAGTAGTGCAGAATTACATTGCTCATAACACATTCGTTTTTAAATGAAAAAATAACACTAAACCACAAGTACAATGAACAGGCACTTTTATAAAAATAACATGCTATAAATTGTAAATTAAATAAAATAATGTGATTACTTCTCGATTTTTATAAGTGAATTCAAACTTTGTGCCGGGAGAACGGGTTGTAATTTCACCTTAATATATATTCCAATTTCTTCCATGTTGTGGTTCTATATAAAACTATTTCCTCCACGTTTTTACATGCTGCGTAACACTTCCTCAATTGATGTTTACGCCATAACCAAATTCTTTTTCATTTAAGTGTTATAAGAACTGAATTTAGGTGATCTAATGTGTTAACATTTGTTTCACTGGAATGGAAATTCACACTACAGTGTATTTTCACGTTGGGATATTGTTTGAAAAATAATTATATGGCATGCCCATCAAGTAGAAATTTGTGTCTGCTTATAAATTAATATCCAATGAAATGTCAAAGATCCATAAATCACGCCTTATATTGTGGGATTTATGCAAATTAACCTGCCCAAATGGGACCATTGTATATTCTGCATAGCTGTCAAAACAAAGCAAATAACTTTTTTATGACCCAATCAATGATAAAGTTGAGACAAATAGCAAAAATTTATGGCAAGTGATCTTACAAATTGATTATATTACTTTTGATCAGTCACACTTGGGAAAACATTATGTAATAGCTTGTTCCAATTAACATGTCTGAATGGTTTTTAGTTAAGAAGCTTCCATGCAGATACATATTTTAATAAGATAATTAAATGTAATGGATCTATTGATGATGAAAATAAAAATCATTCGACTTCTAAATGTGAACAAATAATTAAAACAAAAAAACAACAAAAAAACAATGTGTTTGTGTTATGATTTTGACATAGTTTTTAAGGCTTCTTCATATTGTTTGTTATTTGATCATTATTGTTTTGTTTTCAAAAAAATGTAGAATGAATAAGCCAAAAAAAAGATATGCATTTTTAATGAAAAAAAAAATCATAGATCTAGTCAAAGATTATTTACTACAGGCAGAATATACCACAGACAATTGAGCAATGTTTTTTATGGAAAAAAATCTCTCGATCTCTCGATCGGAGTTAATTAATCAAGTCTTCCAACAAACTGCATCGGATAAAAATAAGCATGTTCAAAACGTTTTTGGATCAGTTACTTGAAAAATATCTCTAAGTCTAGATATTTTCACTGATTTATCTTTTAATTCTATAACCCTGATCAGAGACATCAAATGTTTTATATGTCTCTGCCCTGATTAAACTAGCCTCTATATTATATTGCTCATTGGCTTCGTAATTCCATCAAAAGTTCAAATTATTTCTTTAAAAAATCTTCAATGTATATTCATGATTTTAGCTTAACTTGTTCTATTTTGTTTTTTACTATATTCAGTCTACATTTTCACTTTCCATCATAATTTTAAAGTTTTTGTTAAGGATCGAGGCAGCTGTGTAAAGTGGCAAGAGATAAACGTGCGTCACTTCCGGTTTTGCTCGTGACAGGTGCGCGGGACCAAGTGCGTAAAATATGGATTTTAATTTGCTATAAAAAACATCTTTAAGATGAAAATTACCTGCGGAATTTTGTAAAACAGTCATAGTTAGATATATATTTTTCGCTCATATGAAAATTTCGAGATCAAAAATTCGTGTCACATGACCTTTAAGATAAATGAATTCTCCTTCGATGTATTTAAAGTTTCGGTTTGTATTTACTAAATGAATATATTTTGACGTATGAGCATGGTGACGAAAATATTCAAGTAAACTGGTCTCTTTATTTTGGTATGCACGCAGTATCTATCATATGTCAAAAGCTACTGGAAATTTTTCCACACATACAATTATCTCAATATTTTATAAGATTTCCTCAATTAACTTTGGCAGAAACCGAGTTATTTAGGATCCCAGTTAAATATAGATTTTCACATGTGTTCAAGTAGTTAAAAATATAAACTGATTCACCTTCAAAAACTTGAAAGCTAGGTACTGATTGAAAGGTCATGAGAAGGTGACCTTCTTTTGGTGACGTTTAGATCCTAATAGCAGAACGTCGTTTAGTGCTGATTTAAATAAGAGTGTCGAGTGTCCAAAAGACTTTCGAAAGACATAAATTCTACACTAGATATTATCTTTGAAGGGTTGGAAAATATTGAATGGAATTTGTATTCTTTTATTTATACACTGAAATGCAAATACTTCCGAAACCTATGTACTGCTGAGATCTTTTCTGTTATTTTCTGAAATGTAACTGGAATGACTTGCTACATCAGGTCTTCGGTATGGCATACGTTAATAAAAATAGTTCTTAAAAATATGGACAATATTTGCTGAAAAAAAAAAGACGATCGATTAATGCCCGTAACGATAGAAATGTATATTTTTATAGACACATCAACAGTGTTATTTTATTGTAGATTGAGGCTTCTGAGAGCGTCTGTTACCTTGCTAGCACTATCCTGTCTACTCTTCATCGTGTATAATAAAGGTACGTAAAGGGTTTTATATTCTCTCTATCAACAACTCTTGTTGACCAATCAGAAAATGTATTTTAACTGATATGGTGTGTCAAACGTTTCAGCATTCAATAAATTCCGTTTAAAACTTTAAATGCAATATTTTTTTCTATTAATGTTCTATATTTTTATATGCAATAAGTTTTCATTTATATGCAATATTTTTAGCTCACCTGACCACAGAGTGCTCAAGGTGAGCTTTTGTGATCACGATTTGTCCGGCGTCCATCGTCGGTCAGTGCGTCCGTGCGTCAGTGCGTCCGTCGTCAACGTTTTATACAAACGACTTCTTCTCAGAAACCACTGGGCCAAATTTAGTGAAATTTTCCTGGAATGTTTCTAGCATGAAGCTCTACAAAAATTTTTCAAACGGTTCTGCTCCATTGAATATCTGGGTCAGAAGGGTTAAAATAGATTTTAAAAATGAAATCTTTAAAAATCTTCTTCTCTGAAAGTGCAAGGCCTAGAGCTTAGATATTTTGGGTGTAGCATCATCTAATCAAATTCTACACAATTGTTTAAATTATAGCCCTGGGGTAAAAAATTGACCTGCCCGCAGCGGGTCATTGATTTTCCTTATATGTCTATAGTAAAAACTTAAAAAATCATCTTCTCCGTTTTGACAAAGGTTAGGGGTTAGATTTTTGGCATGAAATATTGTGCAGTGAACCTCTACCAAGTTTGGTCAAATTATTGCCCGTGGGTCAAAAATTGCCCCGCCCCAGTGGTCACATGTTTTATATAGAGTTATATAGGAAAAACTTTAAAAATCTTCTTTTCAGATACCAAAAAGCCTAGAGTTAAGATATTTGGTGAACAGCATTGTCTAGTGGACCTTTACCAAGTTTGTTCAAATCATAGCCCCTGGGTAAAAAAAAACCCGCCCCAGGGATCACATGTTTTACATAGAGTTATATAGGAAAAACTTTAAAAATCTTGCCGTCACTGTACCCAAATAGTTTTGGGGAGGACAGACACCACCAAGACCGATGGAAATTATACAAATAAACAAAGGTTTTTAGAAACATGTCGGTCAAAACTTACTTTTACCCCGATAATTATTTTCCTGCACACTAGGTAAGTGGCCAGTTTCATCTTAACACGTTTATCAAAGTTCTTTTACTATGCAATTAATATTTGGACTAAGTCAAAGTTGATAGTTGACAGATAGAGAAGTTCATGTATGAAGTGTTATGGAGATATTTTAAATATCATTTCCACGTTGCAGCTGTTAAAAAGAAGAAACAAATATATGCCTCGTGATTGAAGAGAAAAAGTAGTCGTCAAATGTGCAATCTGTCTCTTCTTCATGACACTATTTCAAGTTGTGCTTTTTTTATCCTGCGATTATATTTCATTCAAGTTTATTTCTTTTTATTCCTTTTTTGTAAAATCTGAAGATCATTTCTATACACGAAAAGGAAAACCACTGCCTTTAATTGAAACAATAAGCTTAAATCAGCAAAGAATGTAGTGATAATTGCCATAGACACGGAGAACGAGTTAGCTATTCTTAATATTGCGAAGACCTCAAATCAGCCAGATAAAATATATAACGTATGAAAAACCTACTGCTGAAAAATTTGTTGCACCATAACTGCAATTGCAAAATGGATAGAATAATCCTTTTTTCCATCGAAATTCGAAATGTATTTTTTTTAATTTGTAGGACGAATTGTTATTTTTCTCTGTGCACACTAGTACTCTAATCTCAGGTGCCCCCTTCAGATGGAGGTGAAATAAAAATCCCAACTTGTAATAAGTGGTCATATTCATTGACAGTTGATTGATAGAAGTAGTATACCTTATTGTTAGAGAGAATGAGAGTTTGATACAAGTTGCAATTCTCATTATACAGGCATGCTAAGCGTCACAGCTACAGTCCTAGCGCACATGTGTGTTATTACAGTAAAAGATTTACCTAATGTTAATCGGAATCAAACCCTGATGAATTATCAATGCTTTTGTTTAAATGTATTTCAAATATTCACATTGCCTTCTTTTTATATTTGCAGACGCAAACGGTGTCATTTTCTCAGGAATAGAGGCCGAACCGTCGATCATCGTGGTAACTAATACTCCTACTAAGCCTCGTTATGAAAGTAAATCAAAATTATTTTGACCATGACATGCGTGACACCAGACTGTAATGCTGATTTATTTTTATAAGGTCGGCTATATATTGATCTTATAGAAATTATGCTTTTTGTAAAAGTATGACCATTCATACACTTCTGTGTCAATTTTATGTGTGACATAGTTTGATTCTTAAAATATTTAAGAACAGAACAGAACAGGTTCTTAATTTAAAACTTGTACATAGTACATCGTCTGCATCACATTATGTTCACTGCCATCAACGTGAAAACTATGGTAAAAATATTGCAATTACAAATTTAATACAACAACAGTTTGATACACTAGGAGGATGAACATAGTATAACGTTCAATATTTATCAGTACATTTCTAATAGCAAGATTCTCCTTAATATAACTACAAAGATTAATTTTCTTTTTTTTGTATTCAGGAGTTACGTGAAAATATTTTGAAGGACTACAATAATATGTAACATTCAAATATGCTTTCCGTACATCAGTATAACAGTTACAAATACAAACAAAATGATATTCTTCTTCAATTTCTAATGCGTTGCAGTACAAACACTATCTTCCTTCACGAGGGATACGATTTCTGTTGTATCTGGCAGTCTGAATTCTAAGAGGGAGACCACACAGTCTAAGTCTACGAAAATAAAATCTAAAAGTCCTTGGCAGTGTATCCAAATAACTTTCATATTTTAAAGTACATTAAAGATTTTAAAAACTGTTTTCTAAATTTGCTAACTATTCCGGCTTCACAGAATCAATGATAATGCATTTAAATCAATATAAAACCATGTTATCATTTTAAAAAATTCCTTGCCCAATTCCCTGCCCAAACACGTACAAAAGTCCATAGTCATTAAATAAAGTTCTTGGATAAGTGCTGCCATATTTTTATTTCTTGACTTTTCCGAAATTTTCAGTAATTGTACCTACATGTTTCATCTATGCATTAAACATATGCATACACTTTTTAGAAGCGAAAGCTTCTTAAGCTGCACACCAGATTTTTTTAGTTACAATCACACGGCCTCCTCTTATCCATACATTCGCGTTAAAAATTAGTACCACAGGTTGTATGAATTTTCATTGCAGTTTTGATAAAATGCTTTGATATTGCAGAATTCTGTTGATTTTGAAAGCATAAGGTATAACTTCATTTTTTGGCAAATCAAATTGTAAAACTAGTTATTAATTTAGTATTCATCCGCAAAAGTTTCATTCATAAAATTTATTACGCATTGACACAATCGCAACTTCTCGGCCCTTTGATAAGCGGCGAGGTATTCCGAATGAACGTAAATGAGATAACGTATACACAGAAACGTACACGAACAACCAATCACGCTTTTGACTCTGTTGGTAATACTTTTTTGTTGTATTGTTGTCAGATCAACCAGAATAACTCAAATATTTTCGTTTAATAAATGTGCTTAAAATATTTTTAACATTCTTGCTTTTAGTTTGCATGTTGATTAAAGTATTAATGTAAATATATTTGTCTGTTTTCCCGAATCTTGACCGATAAAATCAACCCTTGCTATATTATCAACTGCCTGTATTTATGGCGATAATTCATGTTTAAAAGAACAGAATATATTTTGTTAATGCCAATCAGAAAAAGTATTTGAGGCTTCAATTAAACAAGCCATTTCTTGATTATACACAGCAATATTTTGAATACGGTTTGTTATCTGAGCGGTGGATAATATTCAGTTACTTTTTCTTCTAAAAAACAACAGATTCACTGCGACCGAATTTCTGAGTCCTCTTTACTTCAGCTGTAAGTTTGTGAGTAGCAAAACATGAATGTGAAAAGTTATTACTAATTCCGCTGGCATCAGCATTAGATAAATATTCATATCTGTTAACAGCACTATTCATGTTCCTTAATGAAATATAGTTTCAGTAAGAGAACATAATCTTCACAGGGCTGACAAGTCGTTTAATAAGAAATTGATGAAATATACTTTTAATTTTTTTTAATATCAAAGCTAACTTGCTTATAAGCGTGAATCTGAAAATTAAGTAGACTCAAATTATGAGTTTCCTTGACTATTTTCTCCAGTTTTTGATAAATTTTCACGTTTATTTGAACGAAACAATTATAAGTACCTTTATTTTTTACCTTATAATGATTATTTAATCATTTAAATCTGTAGGGGAGTGTTAGGATTTTGGAATATTCAAACTACACTGAAGTGTGACATTTATTTTTTTTTTCAGACAAGTGTGAAAACGACTGAAGGCATATTAAAGGAAAGGAGAAAAAGAGTACAAAATGTCTGCTCACGCATTGGTAGTGTGACAAATCAGACGAAAGAATTGTCCGGGATAAAGTTCGCCAACATGACGTTCTGTGTCGTGCAAAAAGCCGGCTGCACTATGTGGATAAGATTATTTAAATTCTTAGAGGGACAGAATTTGAAACCGAGAAATCTAAAGTCTCTTACAAAAGACATGATTCATACAGAAAAGCAACAGTTTTATCAGACATTTAAACAAAATAGCACCGACACTCAGTTTATGGCACGTTCTTTACGGGTCATGACGGTGCGCGATCCATATACTCGCCTATGGTCTGCTTATATTGACAAATTCTTATTACTAGATTTCTGGGCTGCAAAAGGAAAACACATTATAAAACTAACACGTAAAGATCCAAAACCTATGTCTGCAAAGTGTGGACATGACGTCACATTTCCGGAATTCATTCAGTACGTAGTAACTATTGGGCATCAGTTTACATATTGGGACCAGGATAAACATTGGTTACCGGCTAGCGACATTTGCGACCCATGCGCTTTCAAACCGCATATAATTGGCAAGTTTGAGACTTCTACGAACGATTTAAAGTACTCTCTTGAAAAGACAAAACTGGATTTTCTTCTTCGAAAAATAATATCCGATCATCCAACTGAGTTTGAAATAAAGGATAAAATAGATTATAATTTCAAAATTTTCCCACGTTTTGAAAACTGTACAGATATTTACGAATTGTGTAAAAGAATGTGGACGGCATTTGTTCTTAACGGCTATCTGCCTTCAGGGGAACCATTTCCAACTAACATTTACAAAGACAGTCTAAACAGAGATTCATTTTATGAGCTAGTGAAAGGCGTGCGAGAGAAATATAACATCACAGCTACAGAAACGAAAAGGAAACGAAGACAAGCCCTCATAACAGCATATAAACAAATACCTGCAAATCACATAAAAGAACTACAAAAATTGTACATACTAGACTTCGAACTTTTCGATTACAAAGCAGATCCAGAATTTCTTCACACATAGAATTAGGTTCTCAATCATTCCTGTTATCGATGATACATAAAAAGATGCGAAGACGTATATTCTAGTTTAAAATCGCTTGTTTTTGCCCGTTTTGCCTATGTTTTAACGAGAGCAAAAAGGTGTGTAAACAAGGAAGTTCTCGCGCTCACGCGCTGTTATAACCCGTTTTCAGTTATGCGCGTTACAGGGCTTTTGTAAATAATGGACGCTGATCCGTCTTATTTGGCCCCAAATCGGCAGTTTATGTAATTTTGCAGGTCGGAACGTAGACGAAACATTCATGATTATTAGTAAAATCAATGGCTGGCCTTGTTCAATCGTAAATCCACATGAAATCCTTCCAAATATTTTTTAATCGACACTTTTTAAGTTTCAAGATGGCCGCTCGACAAGTTGAAAACACGTGTCGCCCTGAAACGCATATTTAAAACACGTATCCATAACATCCTAAAGACGATTGTACTATGATTTATTTATTTATCTATTTTTTTTGTAAACATGTCTTTTCTAGATCATTTTATGCTAGAATAGCGTTAAAGCACGTTTTTTTTGTGTTATAACATCTGCAGAATCCCGCGGGATATGTTGGTCCTCTCGCCCTACGGGCTCGGGCACCAACCATCCCTCGGGATTCTGGAGATGTTATAACACGAGAAGACGTGCGTTAACCCTATATAGAGAACGGACAAAACGTTTCATTTTTTGATATACAATCAAATTTTAAGCTCTAAGTATTTTGTACCACAAGTACAAAATTGCTGCAAAATGCAACACAACGGAACAAACAAATCGAAGCCAAGGTGATCAAATGTTGATGAATGCAGGAAATACAAGCCTGTTAAAATATTTATTTTCGTACATCAGAAAGAAATAATTCTAAAACAATCATATTGAAAATAAACAAATATGAAATTGAATGGCAATTAATTTTATAAGATTTTGTTAATCAAAATGCATTGGGTAATACGGAAGTAGAAAAAAAGCAGACTTCTTGACTTTGAGACCAAATCTTGATTTTTTTTAAATTATAACTTGGAAATTAAGAGTAGTGTGTTTCGGGGAGAATCAGAATTTTGCTTTTGGGAGCAAATGAGCAACTAATCTGATTAGGGGATTATTTGATTAGGGGTAAAATAATTTGCTTGATCGGTATACAATGTGTATTGTTTAGACAATGTTATTATAATCAGATTAAGACTAATTAGTGCCCATTTTTTTGGTGCGTCAGCCGATTAGTTAATATTAATGACAGGTAATAACAACGATCGATCGGATTGATTATTTAAAATTATTTACATGGAAACAACTCCTAACTCCTCCTAGTTGGCTCCAGTACCAATAGCGATATACCGTGCATAAACGCACACTCATGAACACACACATACATACACATATGGTAATGGGCGAGGCAGATTTCGTCTCCCGACAATGCCTAAGTGTGTGTATACTCGAGTTCTCTTTACAATTAAAGTATGCTAAGCACGTTGTGGATATGCCAGAACCTGCAGCACTTCATAATTGTCTCGGATGTAGTAGTAGTTGGCTGTCACAAACGGGTCATACTTGTTTGAATAAACCGAGCGTGAAAGAGACTGACGCTAATAATAATAAATATGATAATAAACAGTTGGCCGAGCACAGACAGTGCTGCAAACACATGCTGTTACTGTACACTCGTCAAGTCATCGTGTACTTTTATGGGTATCTGAAAAATGGAGGGAAATGACACTTGCTCTGATCCTACCCGACACAAGCTGATGTGTATGTTAGAGTTGTTGATGCATTGTGCGCTATCAACTGTGTAAAAACATGACAGAATGCATGAAGATTTATTTGGCCTTGTGGTAGTGATTACTTTCTTTCGGTCAATATAACTCGCGTCTTGAATGGATCGTGTACAAAAAATCAAATTCAATAGGCAATTTAGACAGCCATATCTTTCTGACTGCAAGCATGTGATGGACAAACAGTTCTTTAGAAGATGAACCTACGAAACGCAGTATTTTGAACTGATGTATGGTGCGAATTTCATTTTTAACAAACAAAAAGGTTTTGTTGATGAATGTCATAACACTGGTATTATTTCAATCAGGGTTTGTTAGACACTCATGAAAAAAATAAACGGAAATAAAAAAAACTTGATTGCTAAATATGGACATCAAAATTAATTTGGCTTTGATTTCCAGTGATTTTCTGAATAATTAATAATTTTGATAACAATATATTTTGGCTGAATGTTTCAAAATGATATTGTTTTGCTGTTACAGCTTCTTAAATGACACATAATTACGATACTTATTTTGGTCAGAATAAAAGGCTCTTAGCCGATCACCAATTGTCATGTAAAAATTAAAGTTATTGTCTGTAACATGTGCTTTTTTTGATTACTCGACGTATCCTGAACATTCCAAGCTGAAAGAAATGATAATTCATATCCTTATCTTATCAGTTTCATCAAAGAAAGAAAGGAAAACATGCCAATGACACAACTCAGTGAAAAAGGTTTTAAACATGATTTGAAAAGTTAATGAAAACTAAACACGTGATATATTAATTTGTTGGTATGAAAACCAATAGCTAAAGAACCCTACAGATAAATAAACGGTTTATTAACAGCCATTTTGTTTTCAATTATTGTTGTTATCTTAATGTATTTTGGAAATGAATGTATTTAATATTAGACTATTTTCGCTTCGGTTGCATGTCTATGCATATAAAGAGACTGAAATCATGTAAGAAGTAACAAAGACCTTTCACTTCTGAGAGTTATATAGAACCAAAGGTACAGCTTTTGATTTAATTTATGAATGGGCTTAAAAGTTTTATCGCATTGAATTCTACACTGTGGAAGAAACTCAATGAATGTCTTTAAGTAAAAAAAATTGTAACGACTTTGTTTATCATTCTTATGATGCATGTCAATTCAAATTGACTGAATCAAATATAGGGTCACCTTATCACTCATGTGTTTTGTGTAGCACTCTCTTCTGAGAAAATTATTTCCCTTCACTAAACTGTTTATAAAATTTATGGTATTGGAACTGATTTATTTTCATAAATGGTGAAACACAAAATCAATGTATCATATCAGACCTTCCTCAATAAAACTTAGACAAAATTGCCCTAAACAGATTTCTTTAAAAAAAAAACCAGTGATAAGCTATAGCAGTATGATCAACCATTTGCTATAGAATCTGTATAGTATGTATCATTAGTCGGCACTCCGGAGAGCGCCGACTATATATTTGATATTGTCAAAAGTTGTGAACCAGTTGTTATTGACGATTAATCTTACTTTAATAATTATGTCGTTTCACTTAATAATGTTTTTTTCTTTTTTTCTTTGTTTTTTTCTTTTTGAAATTTAACCAAGTTATTGACCTGAAACAATTATCAATATTTCGAGGATATGAACATGGAACTATAATGTTTGATAATGATCAACATTTTATTAACATCTAATGCCTTCATATTAATAGAGTTCGACCTTGCCCTTTATTCAGGGGAGAAAGCTGAGTGGCTCGGCACTACATAGAAAATATCGGCTAATATGATTCCGGCCCATATGATTCTGCTTTTATCCTGTTTCTTTTGAAGTTACATTTTGAACAATGACCTGAAGAGCAAGTGTGTTACAATTAGGTACACACACGTGTTGGTACAGATAGGATACTGGACGAGTTCGCTATCTGTATATATTCGCTTTTCTATGTTCCTTCGCACTTAGTCTATTAGCTACCTTGTAGCTTCGCTATATGGTTTATCGCACATCGGCATACATGATGATTATTGTATTAATGTTTAATTATATGCGGTTTATAATTCATCAATTGTGGCCAACACGTCGAAGAAATATTAATACCCTTCCGGACTGTTTTTTCCTTTTTGATTGGATATTGATCCGCCGAAAGAAATTGATATAACCGAGCCAGACAGGTAATATACACATTAAATTTCCCCTTTGGGTACCCCATGTTGTAAACAACATGCGCTGTGACGATGCGCGTACGGTTCGATGTTGTAAAGTGTAAATTCCGATATACAAGCACTTTTTAACTGTCAAATAAAAAATATTTACCAAAATAGAGTAATGATAAATATTCTCATCAGTATTGGAACAAATATGACCTCGTCAAACCGTGATATTAATTACAAAAAAAGTGTCTTCAACAGACTACTCCTTTTCTCTTGTTTACATTCGTTAGGTACAAAAGCAAATACTTCATGTAGATCTACAGACGTCATTTTGCGGTGAAGGGGTACCCTAAAGGGAATTTTATTTCGACGTTTTATTTGAAAGAGCAATGATTTATTTTAAAATCGTCTAACTCGGCAGGGGAAAGGTAATAAAATTATTATTTGGGTTTTTGAGTGATATATGGCCTAACGGCTCGGGTGATATAAAATCTTGGCAGGTAATATATCCACATATATCACTCAAAAACCCAAATAACATATATTATTACCCTTCCAGATTTTTTCCTCCTTTTTGTTTGGATATTCTCAGCTTAAGCATGACGTCAATATAGCCATTAACTAATCAGATAACGGTAACTAACTAATTTAAGCATTCGGTTGTCGGTCGTTACTCGGACTTTATCGTTGGAGCCTATGTGACTTTAAAGTCGTTTGTTATGAAACCTAACAACTTTAATTAATTAGAATCGTTAAAAATGCACTTATCAGGCCGTAGACCTCAGAAATTAAGACAGTTTCCTTTGGTATATGTTCTAGTTTTTATAATTTTTAATCTTGAATTTACATATAGCTCAACGATAAAATCCGAGTTACACCCAAGTACCGATATACTACCTTTAAAAAGGACCGGATGTGTAAAGACGAGAATAGAAAAAGTTGCAATATGTTTAGAATTTCTAAATTAACAAGCATTATCAAAATAACAGAGAAATTACACAGTCACAACTACTTTTTTAATAAACGCAACATAGCTCTAAATAGATAACCATGTTTTATTTATTATAATATTTTCAACAGTGAACAGTTTTAACCTTTCGCATTTTTACTCTTTAGTCAATACACTGTGTACGGTGCGCACACTCATATCAGTTACCTGTGACAACTCCCTAATTGTTAAACGGAAGTCAACATCCAGTGTATTCTTAATGGACATCAAGTGCGGATATTCTGCCTGTGGATATTTCTTCTGCCCTAAGAAAAGCGTCTGTGCTATTTCAACACAAGAACGCGACAAACACATCTGTCTCCAGAATTCGTCCGTAACATCTTATAAGTATTGGGTGTAGTTTTCCGAGTTCTTTGTAAAATTTTATGATTGCCCCAGTCTCGAGCAATTCAGATGATAATATCATTTCATCAACTGTTATGATACCGTTCTAGCGAAAACGTCCAAATGACGTCGAAATTATAAGAAATAAGTCATGAAACATTTTTTTTTACGGAATTTTAAGCGTTTCTGGAAATCGAAAATGAATGTATTAAATTGATGGTATAAACATTGATTTTGATAACGTCAACTGGGCCTAAGTTATGAAAACGTCTCTGCATCTTAAAGTTGTTTAGTTATTAACATTATACTCATTATACACATATATATTATGTGAGTTACTACTTAATCTTTATTAGAAATAGATAAAAAGAAAATGCCTTTTTTTCTGTCTGATCCTTTAACGAGATATGCATTTCTAAAATATTATATGTATTTCTTCTCATATATTTTCATTTTTTATAAGAGAGATATCTGCTTTTCAAAGTTTTAGGATGTGTGGTTATGTAAGAAAAGGTGTAAAAAACGCAACCAAAACGTTCTAGAACAGGAGAAATTGACAAAATTGCAACCCCACTCATTTAGACAGTGAAAACAAAAAATTAAAAAAGTATAAGTATATAATGCAATACAATTGTCACATTCTGAAAACATTTTGATGATTTGCATGAGTAAATTTATTAACAAAAAGTAATTTATGACTTGATATATAAAATGCTGAAATGTTTATATTGCATCTACCGAATGTTAATCCCCTATAAATTTCCCAAGGGGATTACGTGATAATCGGTAAGGAGTTCGTACTGCGAACAAGTTGCTTCCCCTTCTTTCCGGAGAAGGGGAGGAAAGCCGTGATGCGTGTATGAGGTCGCACGGTCACGTCGCGTTATTTCAGCCCTAATCCTAGAACAGTTAACTTAAGGAAATTGTTTTGATTTCATTTTAAACTAATCGAAAGAATGATATCGTTTCAACACTTTTGATAAAGTATCGTAATTGTATGATAGACATACTTTTCATTGTCATTACAAATTCTGTCAAAAATAAAATACTGATCAATTAGATTACATTTGGCATCTTCGGAGAATCTTTCCAGTATTTCCTTTTTTACAAATCTGCAACAACTGTTCGGGAATAGGGCTCCATTTCTCTGAGATAGAATGATCTCTGACAATTCTACTAAAGGTCATTTGTCCTTCACCTCTCGTTTAAGTGAGCAGCCAGTCTGACTGTAAAAAAAGAAATATTGGAAAGATTCTCCGAAGATGCCAAATGTAATCTAATTGATCAGCATTTTATTTTTGACAGAATTTGTAATGACAATGAAAAGTATGTCTATCATACAATTACGATTACGATAGAAAATTATGCATTCTTCCAGTTAAACTCTACTTTTGATCAATTTTAAATGATGAATTCTCAAAGCAAAATTCTTTTTGAGGAAATTTGTTCATATTTACCATTATTTTTTATTCTCTTTTTGTGTTAATGCTTAAGTAAAATCAATGGTCTATTCAAAAGAATATTTTCTGCTTCTGTTCTCTTCTTACCTTGGAGGAGGCTCAATTGTAGCTTGTTAACGGGCTGCTGTTATAAACCAAGATTCTCAGTTTATGGCTGATATAAAACTTCATTTCATTTGTGTGGCTTGTTTATTGAGTTCCGGCATATGCATCCTCTACGCTCTACAGCACCCTTCATATTTAAGGAAGTAACTGATCACTTTGAAAACCTTTCTAAAATCTCTTAAATCACACTGGTTTAAGGGAAAGGAAGCAATTCGCATATTGTTTTTTTATTTTTTAAATTACCTTGTGTAACTTACACTTACCTAGGGGCATGTGAAGAAAAAAAAAGCAGAAACTTTAAAAAAAAACGTTTATTTTCTCGCATGGTGATATGCGTAAGAAAAGAAGTTCGCTCGTGAGGGAGTACTGCAGCCAAGAGGGCAAAAATAAAATATACAGCCAAAGAAATCCTTCGCTACACAAGTCAGGACAAAAAATAAGTCAGTTTGAACTGAAGCAAACATCTGACACTAATTCATTCGATTTATTGATGAATGATGACTTATTGAATTGAGAAATTGAATGATTTTAAAGATGAAATTTTATGTGGCACTATGGAAAAGATAGAAAAAAGGAAGAAAAAAGAAAGAAACCAACCAACAAACAAACAAAAGAGAGATATAGTGAAAGAAAGGAAAATGTAAAAAAAGAAAAGAATAAAAGAAAACAAGAATGAAAATAACGAAAAAATGAAAAGAAAGTTTGTGTGATTTTTTTTGTATTAAATTTTACTGTTCGCCCAACAAATTTATAGGATAAAACTATAATGATTAAGCGTTTCATGACCTTGCTTTACCTCCACATTTCATTTCTTAGGATAAAGGTATATGTGATTTGCAATACACATGACTATTTCTTTGTTAGCTTCTTTTCTCGCCATCAAATATTTTTTTAATTGATGATTTTTGTGCTTTGTTAAACAAAACATACCGCATCATTCGCGTGTGTACCTGCATAACTGTCAAGTCACGTTCAAGCCACACTGAATGGAGCCCGTTCACTTATGAACGACCGAGTTGAAAAAAAAAATTATTTACTCTGTCTCGTTACTGCTGGTGAAGTTTTTGTTTTCTGAAAAAAATCTCGGCTTGCGTAGGTCACATTTCACGGGAAAACGTATTTTTCGTAAACGCCTACTTGGGGAATTCCAGTTGAATAAAGAATGCGGTATCTCAAAGCAGGTGCTGTACCACGTGAAACGTTCCGCAACAACGGGTCTTCACAAATCTCACCACAGGCATTCGTTTCATTGGTAAATGTTCCGAACCACTATATAACCAACACACACAAAAAGTACGAATGTTTACAAGAATTAATCTGAGGGTCACTTTACTTTACTTCAAACATGATTTAAATTGTCCCTCCAAGAATGCATGGACCTGTAACATGTAACCATAGATAAAGTTGCAATATGTCTAGAATTTCTATATTGAAAAGCATTATCAAGATAACAAGAAAAATAAACGCATCTCACTCTAAAAAGATAGCCATGTTTTGATTGTTACTATTTAATTATTTTGCAAAATTTTATGATTGCATTTGTCTCGACCAATTCAGATGATAATATCTTTTCAACAATTCTTATGATACCGTTCAAGCGAAAACACCCAAATGACGTCGAAATTTTACGTAGTAACACTAATAAGTCATAAAACATTTTTGACAGAATTTTAAGCGTTTCTGGAAATCGAAAATGCATGTATTAAATTGATTGTATAACGTTGATTTTGATAACGTCGAATGGGCCTATGGTACGTTACTATTGTTATGAAAACGTCTCTGCATCTTGAAGTTGTTTAGTTTTTAACATTATACTCTCCATTTACGCTCTATTAATGATGCAACCTAAAACTTTCTCAAGTCTATAAGACGAGAATGAGAGAGGAAGTCTACGTATTTTTTGAAAAACCATCGTAGAATAGTCTGAAATCCAAAGTCTCTTACAAAACACATGATTCATACAGAAAAGCAACAGTTTTACAAGATATTTAAACAAAATGGCACCGACACTCAGTTTATGGCACGTTCTTTACGGGTCATGACGGTGCGCGATCCATATACTCGCCTATGGTCTGCTTATATTGACAAGTTCTTATTACTAGATTTCTGGGCTGCAAAAGGAAAACACATTATAAAACTAACACGTAAAGATCCAAAACCTATGTCTGCGAAGTGTGGACATGACGTCACATTTCCGGAATTCATTCAGTGCGTAGTAACTATTGGGCATCAGTTTACATACGAGGGGTGATTCAAAAGTTCGCGGAATTGCTTTATTACTAGAACGGAAAAGACAATACAAACACAAAAATTACATCACTCGATACGTTTACTCAATACTAAAGCAGAGCCGTAATCTCATTGAAATACATTTACTAATAAATCGTTTGTACATATTTGAATTGTATACATGACCGGCACTTGACGCACGCCATCACGACGTCGACGTCACTAACGGTCAAATTCTAGCGTACGATTCACCTTCTCGACGTAATCGCCGCCCGTCGCTACACACTTCCTATGCCTTTGTACCCATTGCATAAATGTTACCTTAAACCAATCCTGACTGAATGAAGAGATTACTTCACGAGCCTTATTGCGTAGCTCTAATGTTGTTTCAAATCTCTGGCCTCTGAGTTCCCTCTTCATATCTGGAAACAGACGAAAGTCCATCGGTGCTAGATCCGGGCTGTACGGCGGATGTGGTAAGAGACTGAAACCAAGCAGTCCTGGCCTTTTTTGGTGGAGGTGTGTCTGGTGACTTCCAGACGGACGACTGCTGTTTCGACTCTGGATCATAATGGTATAACCATGTCTCGTCTGTCGTGATGATTTTGTCCAAAAACTCGTCACCCTGTGCGTCGTACAGATCCAGAAATTGCTGAGAACATTCTAACCTCCGCTGCTTGTTTTCATCAGTCAGAAGTCTGGGCACCCAACGCGCAGATACTTTGGACATATTTAGCTCTTCTGTAAGAATTCGTTGCACAGTAGAATACGATAGGGAGAGTTCCTCTGCAATACCCCTAACCGTTAAGCGCCGGTCGTTGTCCAAAAGCTCTCTCACTAACGTTGCGTTGCTCGTCGTCATAGCGGATGCTGGTCTACCTGCTCTATCGTCATCAAGTACCGATTTTCTGCCGTTCCGAAATCGCTCATGCCATTTGTAGACAAACGATTTACCACAAGGTTGTAATGTATGCGAGTTTTTAATTTGATTCAACGTCTCAACTGGTGTAAGTTTGAGTCCAACACAAAATTTCACAACTGCGCGTAGCTCCAATTCACTTGTTGACGTCGCGGAAGAAGTTGAAGACATGGCGACAACTCGCTGCTGTGGAGTAACGGTTCAACGTAATGTAATCAAAATTATAGGAAATGACGTCAACACGTCATTCTAACGTCAGTTACGTTCGCGCCAAAATTAAGCAACATTTGAAAACATACTATCGTCTGAAGTGAATTAGTAAAACGAAATATTTTGGCCTGCTTCAAGTCACCTAACCGTGGTTGCTATGGAGACCATTTATATTCTTCCGGTTACACATATTCCATAAACTAAACGAAAATGTTAGTTAAAATACGTTGAATTATATTTATGCGAAATTTAATGTGATTCGGTGAAAAAATAAATGATTTAGAGATAAATTCCGCGAACTTTTGAATCACCCCTCGTATTGGGACCAGGATAACCATTGGTTACCGGCTAGCGACATTTGCGACCCATGCGTTTTCAAACCGCATATAATTGGCAAGTTTGAGACTTCTACGAACAATTTAAAGTACTCTCTTGAAAAGACAAAACTTGATTTTCTTCTTCGAAAAATAATATCCGATCATCCAACTGAGTTTGACATAAAGGATGAAATAGATTATAATTTCAAAATTTTCCCACGTTTTGAAAACTGAACAGATATTTACGAATTGTGTAAAAGAATGTGGACGGCATTTTGTTCTTAACTGCTATCTGCCTTCAGGGGAACCATTTCCAACTAACATTTACAAAGACAGTCTAAACAGAGATTCCTTTTATGAACTAGTGAGAAATATAACATCACAGCTACAGAAACAAAAAGGAAACGAAGACAAGCCCTTATAACTGCCTATAAACAAATACCTGCAAATCACATAAAAGAACTACAAAAATTGTACAAACTAGACTTCGAACTTTTCGATATCAAAGCAGATCTAGAATTTCTTCACACATAGAATTAGGTTCTCAATCATTCCTGTTATCGATAATTTAGAAAAAGATGCAAAGACGTATATAGAGAACAGAAAAAACGTTTCATTTTTTGATATACAATCAAATTTTAAGCTTTAAGTATTTTGTACCACAAGTACAAAATTGCTGCAAAATGCAACACAACGGAACAAACAAATCGAAGCCAAGGTGATCAAATGTTGATGAATGCAGGAAATACAAGCCTGTTAAAATATTTCATTTCGTACATCAGAAAGAAATAATTCTAAAACAATCATATTGAAAATAAACAAATATAAAATTGAATGGCAATTAATTTTATAAGATTTTGTTAATCAAAATGCATTGGGTAATACGGAAGTAGAAAAAAAGCAGACTTCTTGACTTTGAGACTAAATCTTGATTTTCTTTGAATTCTAACTTGAAAATTAAGAGTAGTGTGTTTCGGGGAGAATTAGAATTGTGCTTTTGGGAGCAAATGAGCAACTAATCTGATTAGGGGATTATTTGATTAGGGGTAATTAATTTGCTTGATCGGTATACAATGTGTATTGTTTAGACAATGTTATTATAATCAGATTAAGACTAATTAGTGCCCATTTTTTTGGGTGCGTAAGTGACAGCAGTAGCCGATTAGTTAATATTAATTACAGGTAATTACAACGATCGATCGGATTGATTATTTAAAATTATTTACATTGAAACAACTACTAACTCCTCCTAGCTGGCTCCAGTACCAATAGCGATATACCGTGCATAAACGCACACTCGTGAACACACACACATACACACACACATGGTAATGGGCGAGGCAGATTTCGTCTCCCGACAATGCCTAAGTGTGTGTATACTCGAGTTCTCTTTACAATTAAAGTATGCTAAGCACGTTGTGGATATGCCAGAATCTGCAGCACTTCATAATTGTCTCGGTGTAGTAGTAGTTGGCTGTCACAAACGGGCCATACTTGTTTGAATAAACCGAGCGTGAAAGAGACTGAAGCTAATAATAATAAAAATGATAATAAACAGTTGGCCGAGCACAGACAGTGCTGCAAACACATGCTGTTACTGTACACTCGTCAAGACATCGTGTACTTTTATGGGTATCTGAAAAATGGAGGGAAATGACATTTGCTCCGATCCTACCCGACACAAGCTGATGTGTATGTTAGAGTTGTTGATGAATTGTGCGCTATCAACTGTGTAAAAACATGACAGAATGCACGGAGATTTATTTGCCTTGTGGTAGTGATTACTTTCTTTCGGTCAATATAATTCGCGTCTTGAATGGATCGTGTACAAACAATCAAATTCAATAGGCAATTTAGACAGCCATATCTTTCTGACTGCAAGCATGTGATGGACAAACAGTTTTTTAGAAGATGAACCTACGAAACGCAGTATTTTGAACTGATGTATGGTGCGAATTTCATTTTTAACAAACAAAAAGGTTTTGTTGATGAATGTCATAACACTGATATTATTTCAATCAGGGTTTGTTAGACACTCATGAAAAAAATAAACGGAAATAAAAAAACTTGATTGCTAAATATGGACATCAAAATTAATTTGGCTTTGATTTCCAGTGATTTTCTGAATAATTAATAATTTTGATCACCAATTGTCATGTAAAAATTAAAGTTATTGTCTGTAACATGTGCTTCTTTTGACTACTGATACCTGAACGTTCCAAGCTGAAAGAAATGATAATTCTTATCCTTATCTTATCAGTTTCATCAAAGAAACAAAGGAAAACATGCCAATGACACAACTCAGTGAAAAAGGTTTTAAACATGATTAGAAAAGTTAATGAAAACTAAACACGTAATATGTTAATTTGTTGGTATGAAAACCAATAGCTAAAGAACCCTACAGATAAATAAACGTGAGTTTAGAGTACAAACACATCTGTCTCCAGAATTCGTCCGTAACATCTTATAAGTATTGGGTGTAGTTTTCCGAGTTCTTTGTAAAATTTTGTGATTGCCCCAGTCTCGAGCAATTCAGATGATAATATCATTTCATCAACTGTTATGATACCGTTCTAGCGAAAACGTCCAAATGAAGTCGAAATTATAAGAAATAAGTCATGAAACATTTTTTTTTACGGAATTTTAAGCGTTTCTAGAAATCGAAAATGAATGTATTAAATTGACGGTATAAACATTGATTTTGATAACGTCAACTGGGCCTAAGTTATGAAAACGTCTCTGCATCTTAAAGTTGTTTAGTTATTAACATTATACTCATTATACACATATATATTATGTGAGTTACTACTTAATCTTTATTAGAAATAGATAAAAAGAAAATGCCTTTTTTTCTGTCTGATCCTTTAACGAGATATGCATTTCTAAAATATTATATGTATTTCTTCTCATATATTTTCATTTTTTATAAAAGAGATATCTGCTTTTCAAAGTTTTAGGATGTGTGGTTATGTAGGAAAAGGTGTAAAAAAACGCAACCAAAACGTTCTAGAACAGGAGAAATTGACAAAATTGCAACCCCACTCATTTAGACAGTGAAAACAAAAATTTAAAAAAGTATAAGTATATAATGCAATACAATTGTCACATTCTGAAAACATTTTGATGATTTGCATGAGTAAATTTATTAACAAAAAGTAATTTATGACTTGATATATAAAATGCTGAAATGTTTATATTGCAACTACCGAATGTTAATCCCCTATAAATTTCCCAAGGGGATTACGTGATAATCGGTAAGGAGTTCGTACTGCGAACAAGTTGCTTCCCCTTCTTTCCGGAGAAGGGGAGGAAAGCCGTGATGCGTGTATGAGGTCGCACGGTCACGTCGCGTTATTTCAGCCCTAATCCTAGAACAGTTAACTTAAGGAAATTGTTTTGATTTCATTTTTAACTAATCGAAAGAATGATATCGTTTCAACACTTTTGAAAAAGTATCGTAATTGTATGATAGACATACTTTTCATTGTCATTACAAATTCTGTCAAAAATAAAATACTGATCAATTAGATTACATTTGGCATCTTCGGAGAATCTTTCCAGTATTTCCTTTTTCACAAATCTGCAACAACTGTTCGGGAATAGGGCTCCATTTCTCTGAGATAGAATGATCTCTGACAATCCTACTAAAGGTCATTTGTCCTTCACCTCTCGTTTAAGTGAGCAGCCAGTCTGACTGTAAAAAAAGAAATACTGGAAAGATTCTCCGAAGATGCCAAATGTAATCTAATTGATCAGCATTTTATTTTTGACAGAATTTGTAATGACAATGAAAAGTATGTCTATCATACAATTACGATTACGATAGAAAATTATGCATTCTTCCAGTTAAACTCTACTTTTGATCAATTTTAAATGATGAATTCTCAAAGCAAAATTCTTTTTGAGGAAATTTGTTCATATTTACCATTATTTTTTATTCTCTTTTTGTGTTAATGCTTAAGTAAAATCAATGGTCTATTCAAAAGAATATTTTCTGCTTCTGTTCTCTTCTTACCTTGGAGGAGGCTCAATTGTAGCTTGTTAACGGGCTGCTGTTATAAACCAAGATTCTCAGTTTATGGCTGATATAAAACTTCATTTCATTTGTGTGGCTTGTTTATTGAGTTCCGGCATATGCATCCTCTACGCTCTACGGCACCCTTCATATTTGAGGAAGTAACTGATCACTTTGAAATCTCTTTCTAAAATCTCTTAAATCACACTGGTTTAAGGGAAAGGAAGCAATTCGCATATTGTTTTTTTATTTTTTAAATTACCTTGTGTAACTTACACTTACCTAGGGGCATGTGAAGAAAAAAAAACGTTTATTTTCTCGCATGGTGACATGCGTAAGAATAGAAGTTCGCTCGTGAGGGAGTACTGCAGCCAAGAGGGCAAAAATAAAATATACAGCCAAAGAAATCCTTCGCTACACAAGTCAGGACAAAAAATAAGTCAGTTTGAACTGAAGCAAACATCTGACACTAATTCATTCGATTTATTGATGAATGATGACTTATTGAATTGAGAAATTGAATGATTTTAAAGATGAAATTTTATTTGGCACTATAGAAAAGATAGAAAAAAGGAAGAAAAAAGAAAGAAACCAACCAACAAACAAACAAAAGAGAGATATAGTGAAAGAAAGGAAAATGTAAAAAAAGAAAAGAATAAAAGAAAACAATGAAAATAACGAAAAAATGAAAAGAAAGTTTGTGTGATTTTTTTTTTGTATTAAATTTTACTGTTCCTTTTTGTTCGCCCAACAAATTTATAAGATAAAACTATAATGATTAAGCGTTTCATGACCTTGCTTTACCTCCACATTTCATTTCTTAGGATAAAGGTATATGTGATTTGCAATACACATGACTATTTCTTTGTTAGATTCTTTTCTCGCCATCAAATATTTTTTAAATTGATGATTTTTGTGCTTTGTTAAACAAAACATTCCGCATCATTCGCGTGTGTACCTGCATAACTTTCAAGTCACGTTCAAGCCACACTAAACGGAGCCCGTTCACAGATGAACGACCGAGTTGAAAAAAAAAAATATTTACTCTGTCTCGTTACTGCTGGTGAAGTTTTTGTTTTCTGAAAAAAATCTTGGCTTGCGTAGGTCACATTTCACGGGAAAACGTATTTTTCGTAAACGCCTACTTGGGGAATTCCAGTTGAATAAAGAATGCGGTATCCCGAAGCAGGTGCTGTACCACGTGAAACGTTCCGCAACAACGGGTCTTCACAAATCTCACCACAGGCTTTCGTTTCATTGGTAAATGTTCCGAACCACTATATAACCAACACACACAAAAAGTACGAATGTTTACAAGAATTAATCTGAGGGTCACTTTACTTTACTTCAAACATGATTTAAATTGTCCCTCCAAGAATGCATGGACCTGTAACATGTAACCATAGATAAAGTTGCAATATGTCTAGAATTTCTATATTGAAAAGCATTATCAAGATAACAAGAAAAATAAACGCATCTCACTCTAAAAAGATAGCCATGTTTTGATTGTAACTATTTAATTATTTTGCAAAATTTTATGATTGCATTTGTCTCGACCAATTCAGATGATAATATCTTTTCAACAATTCTTATGATACCGTTCAAGCGAAAACACCCAAATGACGTCGAAATTTTACGTAGTAACACTAATAAGTCATAAAACATTTTTGACAGAATTTTAAGCGTTTCTGGAAATCGAAAATGTATGTATTAAATTGATTGTATAACGTTGATTTTGATAACGTCGAATGGGCCTATGGTACGTTACTATTGTTATGAAAACGTCTCTGCATCTTGAAGTTGTTTAGTTTTTAACATTATACTCTCCATTTACGCTCTATTAATGGTGCAACCTAAAACTTTCTCAAGTCTATAAGACGAGAATAAGAGAGGAAGTCTACGTATTTTTTGAAAAACCATCGTAGAATAGTCTGAAATCCAAAGTCTCTTACAAAACACATGATTCATACAGAAAAGCAACAGTTATACAAGATATTTAAACAAAATGGCACCGACACTCAGTTTATGGCACGTTCTTTACGGGTCATGACGGTGCGCGATCCATATACTCGCCTATGGTCTGCTTATATTGACAAGTTCTTATTACTAGATTTCTGGGCTGCAAAAGGAAAACACATTATAAAACTAACACGTAAAGATCCAAAACCTATGTCTGCGAAGTGTGGACATGACGTCACATTTCCGGAATTCATTCAGTGCGTAGTAACTATTGGGCATCAGTTTACATATTGGGACCAGGATAACCATTAGTTACCGGCTAGCGACATTTGCGACCCATGCGTTTTCAAACCGCATATAATTGGCAAGTTTGAGACTTCTACGAACAATTTAAAGTACTCTCTTGAAAAGACAAAACTTGATTTTCTTCTTCGAAAAATAATATCCGATCATCCAACTGAGTTTGAAATAAAGGATGAAATAGATTATAATTTCAAAATTTTCCCACGTTTTGAAAATTGTACAGATATTTACGAATTGTGTAAAAGAATGTGGACGGCATTTTGTTCTTAACGGCTATCTGCCTTCAGGGGAACCATTTCCAACTAACATTTACAAAGACAGTCTAAACAGAGATTCCTTTTATGAACTAGTGAGAAATATAACATCACAGCTACAGAAACAAAAAGGAAACGAAGACAAGCCCTCATAACAGCAAATAAACAAATACCTGCAAATCACATAAAAGAACTACAAAAATTGTACAAACTAGACTTCGAACTTTTCGATTACAAAGCAGATCCAGAATTTCTTCACACATAGAATTAGGTTCTCAATCATTCCTGTTATCGATGATATAGAAAAAGATGCGTAGACGTATATAGAGAACAGAAAAAACGTTTCATTTTTTGATATACAATCAAATTTTAAGCTTTAAGTATTTTGTACCACAAGTATAAAATTGCTGCAAAATGCAACACAACGGAACAAACAAATCGAAGCCAAGGTGATCAAATGTTGATGAATGCAGGAAATACAAGCCTGTTAAAATATTTCACTTCGTACATCAGAAAGAAATAATTCTAAAAATTTAATATTGAAAATAAACAAATATAAAATTGAATGGCAATTAATTTTATAAGATTTTGTTAATCAAAATGCATTGGGTAATACGGAAGTAGAAAAAAAGCAGACTTCTTGACTTTGAGACTAAATCTTGATTTTCTTTGAATTCTAACTTGAAAATTAAGAGCCGTGTGTTTCGGGGAGAATTAGAATTGTGCTTTTGGGAGCAAATGAGCAACTAATCTGATTAGGGGATTATTTGATTAGGGGTAATTAATTTGCTTGATCGGTATACAATGTGTATTGTTTAGACAATGTTATTATAATCAGATTAAGACTAATTAGTGCCCATTTTTTTGGTGCGTAAGGGACAGCAGTAGCCGATTAGTTAATATTAATTACAGGTAATTACAACGATCGATCGGATTGATTATTTAAAATTATTTACATTGAAACAACTACTAACTCCTCCTAGCTGGCTCCAGTACCAATAGCGATATACCGTGCATAAACGCACACTCGTGAACACACACATACACACACACATGGTAATGGGCGAGGCAGATTTCGTCTCCCGACAATGCCTAAGTGTGTGTATACTCGAGTTCTCTTTACAATTAAAGTATTCTAAGCACGTTGTGGATATGCCAGAATCTGCAGCACTTCATAATTGTCTCGGGTGTAGTAGTAGTTGGCTGTCACAAACGGGCCATACTTGTTTGAATAAACCGAGCGTGAAAGAGACTGAAGCTAATAATGATAAAAATGATAATAAACAGTTGGCCGAGCACAGACAGTGCTGCAAACACATGCTGTTACTGTACACTCGTCAAGACATCGTGTACTTTTATGGGTATCTGAAAAATGGAGGGAAATGACATTTGCTCCGATCCTACCCGACACAAGCTGATGTGTATGTTAGAGTTGTTGATGCATTGTGCGCTATCAACTGTGTAAAAACATGACAAAATGCACGGAGATTTATTTGCCTTGTGGTAGTGATTACTTTCTTTCGGTCATTATAATTCGCGTCTTGAATGGATCGTGTACAAACAATCAAATTCAATAGGCAATTTAGACAGCCATATTTTTCTGACTGCAAGCATGTGATGGACAAACAGTTTTTTAGCAGATGAACCTTCGAAACGCAGTATTTTGAACTGATGTATGGTGCGAATTTCATTTTTAACAAACAAAAAGGTTTTGTTGATGAATGTCATAACACTGATATTATTTCAATCAGGGTTTGTTAGACACTCATGAAAAAAATAAACGGAAATAAAAAAACTTGATTGCTAAATATGGACATCAAAATTAATTTGGCTTTGATCTCCAGTGATTTTTTGAATAATTAATAATTTTGATCACCAATTGTCATGTAAAAATTAAAGTTATTGTCTGTAACATGTGCTTCTTTTGACTACTGATACCTGAACGTTCCAAGCTGAAAGAAATGATAATTCTTATCCTTTTCTTATCAGTTTCATCAAAGAAACAAAGGAAAACATGCCAATGACACAACTCAGTGAAAAAAGGTTTTAAACATGATTAGAAAAGTTAATGAAAACTAAACACGTAATATGTTAATTTGTTGGTATGAAAACCAATAGCTAAAGAACCCTACAGATAAATAAACGTGAGTTTAGAGTACAAACACATCTGTCTCCAGAATTCGTCCGTAACATCTTATAAGTATTGGGTGTAGTTTTCCTAGTTCTTTGTAAAATTTTATGATTGCCCCAGTCTCGAGCAATTCAGATGATAATATCATTTCATCAACTGTTATGATACCGTTCTAGCGAAAACGTCCAAATGACATCGAAATTATAAGAAATAAGTCATGAAACATTTTTTTTTACGGAATTTTAAGCATTTCTGGAAATCGAAAATGAATGTATTAAATTGATGGTATAAACATTGATTTTGATAACGTCAACTGGGCCTAAGTTATGAAAACGTCTCTCATCTTAAAGTTGTTTAGTTATTAACATTATACTCATTATACACATATATATTATGTGAGTAACTACTTAATCTTTATTAGAAATAGATAAAAAGAAAATGCCTTTTTTTCTGTCTGATCCTTTAACGAGATTTGCATTTCTAAAATATTATATGTATTTCTTCTCATATATTTTCATTTTTTAAAAAAAGAGATATCTGCTTTTCAAAGTTTTAGGATGTGTGGTTATGTAGGAAAAGGTGTAAAAAAACGCAACCAAAACGTTCTAGAACAGGAGAAATTGACAAAATTGCAACCCCACTCATTTAGACAGTGAAAACAAAAATTTAAAAAAGTATAAGTATATAATGCAATACAATTGTCACATTCTGAAAACATTTTGATGATTTGCATGAGTAAATTTATTAACAAAAAGTAATTTATGACTTGATATATAAAATGCTGAAATGTTTATATTGCAACTACCGAATGTTAATCCCCTATAAATTTCCCAAGGGGATTACGTGATAATCGGTAAGGAGTTCGTACTGCGAACAAGTTGCTTCCCCTTCTTTCCGGAGAAGGGGAGGAAAGCCGTGATGCGTGTATGAGGTCGCACGGTCACGTCGCGTTATTTCAGCCCTAATCCTAGAACAGTTAACTTTAGGAAATTGTTTTGATTTCATTTTTAACTAATCGAAAGAATGATATCGTTTCGACACTTTTGAAAAAGTATCGTAATTGTATGATAGACATACTTTTCATTGTCATTACAAATTCTGTCAAAAATAAAATGCTGATCAATTAGATTACATTTGGCATCTTCGGAGAATCTTTCCAGTATTTCCTTTTTTTACAAATCTGCAACAACTGTTCGGGAATAGGGCTCCATTTCTCTGAGATAAAATGATCTCTGACAATTCTACTAAAGGTCATTTGTCCTTCACCTCTCGTTTAAGTGAGCAGCCAGTCTGAAAATTATCCTTTCTTCCAGTTAAACTCTACTTTTGATCAGTTTTAAATGATGAATTCTCAAAGCAAAATTCTTTTTGAGGAAATTTGTTCATATTTATCATTATTATTTATTCTCTTTTTGTGTTAATGTTTAAGTAAAGTCAATGGTCTATTCAAAAGAATATTTTCTGCTTCTGTTCTCTTCTTACCTTGGAGGAGGCTCAATTGTAGCTTGTTAACGGGCTGCTGTTATAAACCAAGATTCCCAGTTTATGGCTGATATAAAACTTCATTTCATTTGTGTGGCTTGTTTATTGAGTTCCGGCATATGCATCCTCTACGCTCTACGGCACCCTTCATATTTAAGGAAGTAACTGATCACATTGAAATCTATTTCTAAAATCTCTTAAATCACACTGGTTTAAGGGAAAGGAAGCAATTCGCATATTGTTTTTTAAATTACTTTGTGTAACTTACACTTACCTAGGGGCATGTGAAGAAAAAAAGCAGAAACTATAAAAAAAAACGTTTATTTTCTCGCAAGGTGACATGCGTAGGAATAGAAGTTCGCTCGTGAGGGAGTACTGCAGCCAAGAGGGCAAAAATAAAATATACAGCCAAAGAAATCCTTCGCTACATAAGTCAGGACAAAAAATAAGTCAGTTTGAACTGAAGCAAACATCTGACACTAATTCATTCGATTTATTGATGAATGATGACTTATTGAATTGAGAAATTGAATTATTTTAAAGATGAAATTTTATGTGGCACTATGGAAAAGATAGAAAAAAGGAAGAAAAAAGAAAGAAACCAACCAACAAACAAACAAAAGAGAGATATAGTGAAAGAAAGGAAAATGTAAAAAAAGAAAAGAATAAAAGAAAACAAGAATGAAAATAACGAAAAAATGAAAAGAAAGTTTGTGTGATTTTTTTTTGTATTAAATTTTACTGTTCCTTTTTGTTCGCCCAACAAATTTATAAGATAAAACTATAATGATTAAGCGTTTCATGACCTTGCTTTACCTCTACATTTCATTTCTTAGGATAAAGGTATATGTGATTTGCAATACACATGACTATTTCTTTGTTAGCTTCTTTTCTCGCCATCAAATATTTTTTTAAATTGATGATTTTTGTGCTTTGTTAAACAAAACATTCCGCATCATTCGCGTGTGTACCTGCATAACTTTCAAGTCACGTTCAAGCCACACTGAATGGAGCCCGTTCACAGATGAACGACCGAGTTGAAAAAAAATTACTCTGTCTCGTTACTGCTGGTGAAGTTTTTGTTTTCTGAAAAAAAATCTCGGCTTGCGTAGGTCACATTTCACGGGAAAACGTATTTTTCGTAAACGCCTACTTTGGGGAATTCCAGTTGAATAAAGAATGCGGTATCCCAAAGCAGGTGCTGTACCACGTGAAACGTTCCGCAACAACGGGTCTTCACAAATCTCACCACAGGCATTCGTTTCATTGGTAAATGTTCCGAACCACTATATAACCAACACACACAAAAAGTACGAATGTTTACAAGAATTAATCTGAGGGTCACTTTACTTTACTTCAAACATGATTTAAATTGTCCCTCCAAGAATGCATGGACCTGTAACATGTAACCATAGATAAAGTTGCAATATGTCTAGAATTTCTATATTGAAAAGCATTATCAAGATAACAAGAAAAATAAACGCATGTCACTCTAAAAAGATAGCCATGTTTTGATTGTTACTATTTAATTATTTTGCAAAATTTTATGATTGCATTTGTCTCGACCAATTCAGATGATAATATCTTTTCAACAATTCTTATGATACCGTTCAAGCGAAAACACCCAAATGACGTCGAAATTTTACGTAGTAACACTAATAAGTCATAAAACATTTTTGACAGAATTTTAAGCGTTTCTGGAAATCGAAAATGCATGTATTAAATTGATTGTATAACGTTGATTTTGATAACGTCGAATGGGCCTATGGTACGTTACTATTGTTATGAAAACGTCTCTGCATCTTGAAGTTGTTTAGTTTTTAACATTATACTCTCCATTTACGCTCTATTAATGATGCAACCTAAAACTTTCTCAAGTCTATAAGACGAGAATGAGAGAGGAAGTCTACGTATTTTTTGAAAAACCATCGTAGAATAGTCTGAAATCCAAAGTCTCTTACAAAACACATGATTCATACAGAAAAGCAACAGTTTTACAAGATATTTAAACAAAATGGCACCGACACTCAGTTTATGGCACGTTCTTTACGGGTCATGACGGTGCGCGATCCATATACTCGCCTATGGTCTGCTTATATTGACAAATTCTTATTACTAGATTTCTGGGCTGCAAAAGGAAAACACATTATAAAACTAACACGTAAAGATCCAAAACCTATGTCTGCGAAGTGTGGACACGACGTCACATTTCCGGAATTCATTCAGTGCGTAGTAACTATTGGGCATCAGTTTACATATTGGGACCAGGATAAACATTGGTTACCGGCTAGCGACATTTGCGACCCATGCGTTTTCAAACCGCATATAATTGGCAAGTTTGAGACTTCTACGAACGATTTAAAGTACTCTCTTGAAAAGACAAAACTTGATTTTCTTCTTCGAAAAATAATATTCGATCATCCAACTGAGTTTGAAATAAAGGATGAAATAGATTATAATTTCAAAATTTTCCCACGTTTTGAAAATTGTACAGATATTTACGAATTGTGTAAAAGAATGTGGACGGCATTTTGTTCTTAACGGCTATCTGCCTTCAGGGGAACCATTTCCAACTAACATTTACAAAGACAGTCTAAACAGAGATTCCTTTTATGAACTAGTGAGAAATATAACATCACAGCTACAGAAACAAAAAGGAAACGAAGACAAGCCCTCATAACAGCATATAAACAAATACCTGCAAATCACATAAAAGAACTACAAAAATTGTACAAACTAGACTTCGAACTTTTGGATTACAAAGCAGATCCAGAATTTCTTCACACATAGAATTAGGTTCTCAATCATTCCTGTTATCGATGATATAGAAAAAGATGCGAAGACGTATATAGAGAACAGACAAAACGTTTCATTTTTTGATATACAATCAAATTTTAAGCTCTAAGTATTTTGTACCACAAGTACAAAATTGCTGCAAAATGCAACACAACGGAACAAACAAATCGAAGCCAAGGTGATCAAATGTTGATGAATGCAGGAAATACAAGCCTGTTAAAATATTTCATTTCGTACATCAGAAAGAAATAATTCTAAAACAATCATATTGAAAATAAACAAATATAAAATTGAATGGCAATTAATTTTATAAGATTTTGTTAATCAAAATGCATTGGGTAATACGGAAGTAGAAAAAAAGCAGACTTCTTGACTTTGAGACTAAATCTTGATTTTCTTTGAATTCTAACTTGAAAATTAAGAGTAGTGTGTTTCGGGGAGAATTAGAATTGTGCTTTTGGGAGCAAATGAGCAACTAATCTGATTAGGGGATTATTTGATTAGGGGTAATTAATTTGCTTGATCGGTATACAATGTGTATTGTTTAGACAATGTTATTATAATCAGATTAAGACTAATTAGTGCCCATTTTTTTGGTGCGTAAGGGACAGCAGTAGCCGATTAGTTAATATTAATTACAGGTAATTACAACGATCGATCGGATTGATTATTTAAAATTATTTACATTGAAACAACTACTAACTCCTCCTAGCTGGCTCCAGTACCAATAGCGATATACCGTGCATAAACGCACACTCGTGAACACTCACATACACACACACATGGTAATGGGCGAGGCAGATTTCGTCTCCCGACAATGCCTAAGTGTGTGTATACTCGAGTTCTCTTTACAATTAAAGTATGCTAAGCACGTTGTGGATATGCCAGAATCTGCAGCACTTCATAATTGTCTCGGGTGTAGTAGTAGTTGGCTGTCACAAACGGGCCATACTTGTTTGAATAAACCGAGCGTGAAAGAGACTGAAGCTAATAATAATAAAAATGATAATAAACAGTTGGCCGAGCACAGACAGTGCTGCAAACACATGCTGTTACTGTACACTCGTCAAGACATCGTGTACTTTTATGGGTATCTGAAAAATGGAGGGAAATGACATTTGCTCCGATCCTACCCGACACAAGCTGATGTGTATGTTAGAGTTGTTGATGCATTGTGCGCTATCAACTGTGTAAAAACATGACAGAATGCACGGAGATTTATTTGCCTTGTGGTAGTGATTACTTTCTTTCGGTCATTATAATTCGCGTCTTGAATGGATCGTGTACAAACAATCAAATTCAATAGGCAATTTAGACAGCCATATCTTTCTGACTGCAAGCATGTGATGGACAAACAGTTCTTTAGAAGATGAACCTACGAAACGCAGTATTTTGAACTGATGTATGGTGCGAATTTCATTTTTAACAAACAAAAAGGTTTTGTTGATGAATGTCATTACACTGATATTATTTCAATCAGGGTTTGTTAGACACTTATGAAAAAAATAAACGGAAATAAAAAAACTTGATTGCTAAATATGGACATCAAAATTAATTTGGCTTTGATTGCCAGTGATTTTCTGAATAATTAATAATTTTGATCACCAATTGTCATGTAAAAATTAAAGTTATTGTCTGTAACATGTGCTTCTTTTGACTACTGATACCTGAACGTTCCAAGCTGAAAGAAATGATAATTCTTATCCTTATCTTATCAGTTTCATCAAAGAAACAAAGGAAAACATGCCAATGACACAACTCAGTGAAAAAGGTTTTAAACATGATTAGAAAAGTTAATGAAAACTAAACACGTAATATGTTAATTTGTTGGTATGAAAACCAATAGCTAAAGAACCCTACAGATAAATAAACGTGAGTTTAGAGTACACTCTCGTATAAGAAAATTACTTCCCTTTACTAAACTGTTGATAAAATTCATTGTACTAGAACAGATTTATCTTCATAAATGGCGAAACACAAAATCCATGTATTATATAAGACCTTCTTGAATAAAACTTAGACAAAATTGTTTTAGGCAGATTTCTTTAAAAAAAAAAAGTGATATGTTACAGCAGTATGATCAACCATTTGCCATAGAATCTGTATGTATTATTAGTCGGCACTCAGGAGACTATATATTTGATATTGTCAAAAGTTGTGAACCAGTTGTTATTGACGATTAATCTTATACAATTATTGACTAGTGTGCCATTAAATATGATTTCGCCTCGGTCAATATAAAATTTGGCCGGTGAATATCACATCATATTCTATGGCACACTAGTCAAAAACTGTTTTATTATATGACTACATACAATTGTTTCTACTAAGTTTTCTTCCAGACTGATTTTACATTCATTACAATGTGTTAATTTTTTGTAGGACTTTTTATACTCATTTTCACATTACAATAATACTCAGAAGTCTGACAGGTGATTTTGAAATCCAATAAAACATGAAGAAAAAAACCCCCAAAAAAACACACACAAACACACAATCACCAGACGCCATTTCCTAGAAAAAGTCTAAGTGCCCGGATGTATTTTGTTTATTTCCAGGCATTAGAGTAATTTTGTTAACTGAGTGCCGGGCACCAGACAGCACTACTACGAGTATCAACAGCAATCTATTTTTAGACCTAAAATATAACATGGGAAAACACAGAAATATAACGATATATTGTTGGTCGCCGACTGCGCTTTGAACCAATGGGGTTGCGTCTATTTATAGGTCATATAATAATACTTTTTATTATTATGTCGTTTCACTGAATAATGTTTTTTTTTTTAAATTTAACCAAGTTATTGACCTGAAACAATGATGAATATTTCAACGGAATGAACATGAAAATGTAATGTTTGATAATGATCAGCATTTTGTTAACATTCAATCCCTTCTTATTAATAGAGTTCGACCTTGCCCTATGGAATAATCTCACCTTCACTCAGGGGGGTAGGGAAGAAATTAAACTGCGTGGCTCGGCGCTACATATTCAGTGAATATCGGCTAATATGATTCTGGCCCATATGATTCTGCTTATATCCGGTTTCTTTTGATGTTACATGTTGAACAATGACCTGAAGAGCAAGTGTGTTACAATTAGGTACACACACGTGTTGGTACAGATAGGATACTGGACGAGTTCGCTATCTGTACATATTCGCTTTTCTATGTTCCTTCGCAATTACTTTGTAGATTCGCTATATGGTTTATCGCACATTGGCATACATGGTGATCATATGATTTTATTTTATTAATGTTTAACAATATGACTAACATGCCAAAGAAATACAACATTTTAGTATGATTATGGCGGTGGTAGCATTAAAATAATAGTTATGAATATTACTGAAAGCTGCTATCTCCAGTGTTCTTGTACTTGATGCTAATTTGTTCAGTAACTTAATTTAAGGATACAAATTCTTGATTATTACAAGATGATTTTCTAGAATCTGTCTCCTATTCCGTAACAAAGATAAAGTTGTTTAACGTATTGTACACATATGATTAATTAAAAAAACGTATTTAATTCTAAACAAATGTTTTATTTGCACTAAATACGAATTTACACTGATTAAAAAAAATGTAAATTTGCATTAATTAAAAAAAACGAATTTGTATTATGTAACATTTAACGTATTTATGTTATTTCAAAGTATCATTTATCCAAATAAATTCGGGTAGCGAATAACAGTACACACCTATTGGGTTGAAGCTTATCAGTTGCCAGTATTTGCAGTGCTTTAATTTAGTTTGCACTTATTCGTTTGCACAATATATATACTCTGTTTTTGTTTGTTTGTTTTTTTAAATCAAAATCTCGTGCCATTTGATGGTCATTTGATATTACATATAAAACGTAGCACAGTTAAGCACAGTTCATGCGTCAGAATGTGGTTTTTTGTTTACTTTTGCTTATTGCACTGTGTTAATTCAGAGCATATAAATAAGAAATCATAATGCGGAGAATCAGTCTCGTTTTTATTTGTATTATTATGCTAGATTCCATAACTAATGTTGATTCAATGATGACTGAATAATTCAAATTATGTTGGAAATACTCGCATGTTATTACATTCACTACAATACATGAGGTACTACATGATAAATGTGCACGATACAAGACGTACTGTAAATAAATGAGAAATGAATTATGTATTTCTAATTATTATTTCATTATGTCAGACTGTCCATAAAATAGTTTTTAGCTCACCTGTGCACATAGTGCACAAGGTGAGGTATTGTGATCAGTCAATGTCCGTCGTCCGTCGTCGGTGCGTTCGTGCGTGCGTCCGTGCGTAAACTTTTGTTTTAAAGAACATCTCCTCCTAAACAACAGGGCCAATTTCAACAAAACTTCACAGAAATGTTCCTTGCATGAAGCTCTACCAAAATTGTTCAAAGAATTTGATTCCATCAAGAACTCTGGTTGCTATGGCAACCAAAAGGAAAAACTTTGAAAATCTTCTTGTCTGAAACCACAAGGCCTAGAGCTTAGATATTTGGCATTTAGCACCCTCTAATGGAACTCTACAAAAATTGTTCAAATTATGTCCCCTGGGTCAAAATTGGCCACGTCCCAGGGGTCACTTCATTTTACATAGACTTATAAAGGAAATCTTTAAAAATCTTCTTCTCAGAAACCACAGTGCCTACAGCTTTGATATTTGGTATGTAGCATTGTCTAGTGGATGTCTACCAAGTTTGTTCAAATTATGTCCCCTGGGTTAAAATTGGCCACGCCCCAGGGTTCTCTTGGTTTACACATAGTTATATAGGAAAAACATGAAAAATCATTTTTCTCCAAAACTAATAGGACTAGACCTTAGATATCTGGTGTGGAGTATTGTGTAGATAACCTTTACCAGTATTGTTTATATGTTGGCCCTGGGGTCAAAATTGGCCCTGCCCCGGGGGCCCTTAATATGTAAAAAAGGAAATCTTTAAATATCTTCTTCTCAGAAACCACAATGCCTACAGCTTTGATATTTGGTATGTAGCATTGTCTAGTGGATGTCTACCAAGTTTGTTCAAATTATGTCCCCTGGGTCAAAATTGGCCACGCCCCAGGGTTCTCTTGGTTTACATAAAGTTATATAGGAAAAACATGAAAAATCATTTTTTTCCAAAACTAATTGAACAAGACCTTAGATATCTGGTGTGGAGTATTGTGAAAAGAACCTTTACCAGTATTGTTGATATGTTGGCCCTGGGGTCAAAATTGGCCCCGCCCCGGGGGGCCCTTAATATGTGAAAAAGGAAATCTTTAAAAATCTTCTTCTCAGAAACCACAATGTCTACAGCTTTGATATTTGGTATGTAGCAATGTCTAGTGATTGTCTACCAAGTTTGTTCCATTTATGTTCCCTGGGTCAAAATTGGCCACGCCCCAGGGTTCTCTTGGTTTACATATAGTTATATAGGAAAAAACATTAAAAGTCATTTTTCTCCGAAACTGATAGGACTAGACCTTAGATATTTTGTGTTGAGTATTATGTAGATAACCTTTACCAGTATTGTTTAAATGTTGGCCCTGGGGTCAAAATTGGCCCCGCCCCGGGGGCCCTTAATATGTAAAAAAGGCAATCTTTAAAAATCTTCTTACTGGAAATCTCAATGCCTACAGCTTAGATATTTGGTATGTAGCATTGTCTAGTGGATGTTTACCAAATTATGTCCCCTGAATCAAAATTGGCCACGCCCAAGGGTTCTCTTGGTTTACATTGATTTATATAGGAAAAACATGAAAAATAATTTTTCTCCAAAACAAATAGGTGTAGACCTTAGATATTTGGTGTTGAGTATTGTGTAAAGAACCTTTACCAATATTGTTTAAATGTTGGCCCTGGGGTCAAAATCGGCCCCGCCCGGGTGGCCCTTAATATGTTAAAAAGGAAATCTTTAAAAATCTTCTTGTCTCAAACCACAAGGCCTTGAATTTTAAAATTTGGCATGAAGCAAGCTTTATCAAATTATTAGATTAGGTTAAAGGTCACGGAGGCTAAAAATAGATTTATCTACTGTACCTCATAAAGCCTTCGGTTATAGACCAATATCTTTAATATTCAGTATATAGGTTCCTTGCATGGACCTCTACCATTGGGTAGGGTTTGAGGTCACTGGGTCAAGGTCAAGGTCACCATAGCTTATAATAGATATTTCTACTTTCTGTCATAGAGCCTTTATTTATTGACTGATATTTTACAAATTTGGTTTGTAGGCACTTATATATTTTCAATTAAAAAATGAAATACTGCTTAACAGCAAACCTACAGACAAAGTACTCAGGTGAGCGATCCGGGGTCATCATGGCCCTCTTGTTTATATTTGAGTTGTTCATTATCACTGAATGAAAAAATGTGCTAAAAAGAAGTCTATGGTGGGCCTATATCCGACATCTATGTGTTTTATCATCAAGAAAATTCTTCTGACTATGGTTCATATATGGTAGATAAATATGTTACAAGGTCGTACTTTTTTGTTTTAAGTTTTATTGTGCAAGAGTAAACTAAACATACACAGACATAACTTCAAATTTTTCAAAGAAGATTATTTTCTTTCACATATGTAGCCAAGGCCTTTTGGACAATAATCGTCATGCCATTGATAGTGTTCCCCAGAACTCCACATGCATGCACAATTTTGGTCACGCCCTCCATCATGGTGGTTTGGCTGACCTGCATGCCAGTCTCCGTACGTTACTGGTTGTTTGTTTACCCAAGAGAAATGATTATTGTCAGAGAAATCCTTAGCTCCTATCCAGAACCCGCTTTGAGTGTTATCTAAAATATAAGTGTTTTAAAAGTATTACATCATTGCTAGTAAACAAAGTGGGACTTTGTAACAAAACAAAATTTCGGCCTCTATATGGAAGATACTGTTTATTGAAGTTAAAGTTATGGCACTTAAATCCTGCATTAAAACAGGAATATATAGTTGAAAACAATTCCGATTCGGGGTTTAAAATTATTCCTCCGCCACAAAAGGGTGGTGTAATTCAAACACAACTTAAGTTAAAGTTATATTTTTCTGCAACATGTAAACATCCTGTAAACATTTCTAAGTTTCTGATAAATCTTTATCACTTGCAGTATTTACACTGACCCATATTCACACCTAAAATGGACTGCTATAATCTGACGGAAGTTCGAATTCTGGGGCTTGCACATCAACTCCCTGTAAATTTCGAGAATTATTTGCACTTCAAAGTTATTCCTGTGTTATTCCTATATTTAGTTTTCTAAGTTAACTCTGGACAAAGTTAAACTTGTCTCATAAACGGAATTTTAGAGTATAATAATTTAGAAGCACCCTGTATCACAAAAAATGAAATAGAATAATGACAAACAAATTATACCAGACATTTTCAGAAAAACTGATTTGAGCTCAAAAGACAATTTGACTTAAGTACACGATCTAACTACGGTTAGATCTGAAGGGGAACCATTCAATTCTATCTTCTTGATAATCTGGATTTCAGTATTGTTATTTATATCCCAGCCAATGAAACAGCATCTTATGACGCGTCTTTATGATTTACCTGTACACAGGGCATGTATATATAAACTTTTATAGAATGTTTAAAATCATCTTGAATTTTTTGAAAATATTTTTTTTTCGTCGGAAAAATGAATTCTCCTTAGATTGATATAAGTCTATTAAAGTTTCAGTTTGTATTTACTGAATGAATATTAATCAGAGTATAAGCATGGTGACGAAAATATTCACGAAAACGGGCCTGTTTGTTTTGGTATACACGCAGTATCTATCAAATGTCTAAAGCTACTGGAAATTTTCCCATAGAAACAATTATCTCAACATTTTACAAGATTTTTGAAATTAATAGAGTGCCACTGGCAGAAAACGACCGAGTTATTTTGGATCCCAGTTAAATATAGATTTTTCAAATGCGTTCAATTGGTTAAAATTAGGGTCTGTGTGAAGTTAGCAGAATAGCAGAACAGCAGAATAGCAAAACAACTCCAGCAGAATAGCAGAATGGCAGAATAGCAGAACAACTCCAACAGAATAGCAGAATGGCAGAATAGCAGAACAACATTCAAACAGGCAAAAAGTCTTTTGAGTTTAATCGTTCTCTACCGAAGTATGCCCTTCGTCTGTCTGTCCGTCTTAGCCGTCTGGCTGTCCGGAAATCTGGATGCTGCCATTCTGCTATTCTGCTGGAGTTGTTCTGCTATTCTGCCATTCTATTATTCTGCTGGAGTTGTTCTGCTATTCTGCCGTTCTGCTATTCTGCTGGAGCTGTGTTGCTATCCGGCTGTTCTGATACATTTCTTCTTTCAGTAGACTAAAATGGTTTTGCTATTGTGTTGGAGCTGTTTTACTATTCTGCTGTTCTACTAAAGCTTTTCTTCTAGATATTTTGTCTTTCTTATTTTGTTCTAAGTTCGTGTGTAGGTAGATAGACTAATTTCACGAATAATTTTGGCCTGAAAAAAGTGAAGTGCATAGTCTTTATATTGCTATCTATTCACTTACTTATTCATTTCAATAACCTTTCCATTAACTTCTTCAATTATCAACTGATCCATCTGTTAAGGCCAGATCTTGATTATTTTCGTTACCATAGCAACCAGAACTTTGATACGAGACAAAAATAACGTGCATAGTTTAAATGTTGTCATGTATTCCTATTGAATTTCTTCAACTTAACTTATACGGTCTTTATGTTATCGCGGAATTCAGATTTCCGGACAGACGAACAAACAAACAGCCGGAGGGAAAACATCGGAAGTGTACTTGAAACCTCATTTAGACTTTTTGTCATTTCGAAAGTTGTTCTGCTATTCTGCCATTCTGCTATTGTGCTGGAGTTGTTCTGCTGTTCTGCTATTCTGTAAAAGTTGTTAACTTATACAATTTTTATGTCATCGAGGGATTCAGATTGCCGACCAGTCGGACGGACAGACACACACGGGCAAACTTCGAATGTCATTTTTGTCATTTTGAAGCTGTTCTTTGGAGTTGTTCTGCTATTCTGCCGTTCTACTATTCTGCTGGAGTTGTTGTACTATCCTACTGTTCTGCTGAAATTTTCTTTCAACAGATAAAAAATGATTCTGCTGTTCTGTTTAAGTTCCTCTCTTAGATTTTTTGTCTATTTAATTTTTTATTGTGTTATGAGTACCTATGTTGGCTGATAGACTAATTTCAAGTACCAGAATTTTGACCAAAGGTGAAAAAAAGTAAAATGTATCATCTAGATATTGCCATCCGTTAATTTACTGATTTTCATGAACCCAGCTCGTTTACGTTTTGATTGATAAAAAGATCCATCTGCTTAAGCCATATTTTTACTATTTCTGTTACCATAGCAACTAGAATTTTGAACCCAGGATTAAAACAAAGTGCCTTTCATAATCACCATATTGCAATATTTTAACATATCAAGTTTCATCAACTAAACTTATACCGTTTTTATGAAATGGTGGGATCCAGATTTCAGAAAAGTCGAACAGATAGACGGCAAGACGGACAGACAGACAGAGGGCAAACTTCCATAGAGAACTCTAAAACTCAATTAGGCTTTCTGTCTTTTTGAAAGTTGTTCTGCTATTCTGCCATTCTGCTGGAGTTGTTCTGCTATTCTGCTGCTGTTCTGCTATTCTGTTTGAATTGTTCTGTTATTCTGCTGTTCTGCTATTCTGCTACTCTGCTACCTCACACAGACAAAATTAGGAACTGATTCACATGCAAAAACTTGAAAGCTAGGCACTGATTGGCTGACTGAAAGGTCACGAGAAGGTGACCTTCTTTTGGTGTTGTTCAGATGCTAATATCGGGGCGTTATTCAGGAGCTTAATCAGATTGCAAAAGAAGTCTCAACTCTTGTGTGGATAAGTGTAAGAGTGGTCAAGATATTTTCTGCATTATTACTAAATTTGACACCGGTGATTCTATGACCATAATCATTTAGTTCATTTTTTCTTACTTTCTTGTTTTTAATTAGTAGAAAACTAGAACTATCACTAAAGGTGATTAATACCCCCACATGGGTGCTTGATACTGGAACTGGAAAACTTAGAATCAGTGGCACAAAGACACATAAGAAACATAGAAATATGTATATATTTTATATTTAATAATATTGTATATAGAGAAAACAATTACCAGTAGACCATTGAACTGTATATTTTCTAGTAGAACTAGCTGATGCTCTAGCTGATCTCTTCTGGAATAAGACATCTAGAGCATTCACGAGCTTTTCTTTCAAACACGATCATCATCAAATTTTACAAGTACATATTTCGGCTTGAATGCATCCTTATTCATCCGGGAATAAATCCCAGACTGTTCCTGTAACTCATGAGGTATCATCCAGAAACTGTTTTTCTATTCTTAGTTAAAATGAACAGTGGCCTTGATCCAACTGGCACAATTTTCAATCCCAAGCGTCGTCTTTATAGAAACTATCTTTAAAGAAAGTTTCATTATAATATTTCATTCGTAACTCAAAGTATTGAGCAGAAACGTTTTATTTTATTTTTAGTACCAGTGACCTTGGCACTGACTTCAGCAGCCCCAAAGTCAAACTTGACTAGTATTTTATGATGTTACACCTGTGAACCAAAAAGGATTTAAATCTGTCAAGCCTTTTATGAGTTATTATCCGGAAACCAGTTTTCCTATTTTTAGTTTAAGCGAATAGTGACCTTGGCCCAACTGGCACAATTTTCAATCCCAAGCGTCGTCTTCATAAAGGCTACCTTTACAGCAAATTGCATCACAATATCTCATTCTTAACTCAAGTTATTGAGCGGAAATAATTTATTTTTTATTTTAGTAACAGTGTCCTTGACCTTGCCCCCCTAACCCCAATATCAAACTTGACCTGTATCCTGTGATGTTACACCTGTGTACCGATAATTGTTTAAATCTGTCAAGATTTCATGAGTTATTATACGGAACCACTTTTCAACCATTTTATTATTTATAGTAACAGTGACCTTGACCTTGACCCCACCAGCCCTAATATCGAAGAATGTTATGATGTTACACCTGTGTACTAAAAATTGTTTAAATCTGTCAAGCTATTCATGAGTTATTGTCCGGAAACCGTTTTTCTATTTTAAGTAACAGTGACCTTGACCTTGGCCCCACCAGCCCAAATATCGAACTTGACCTGTATCTTGTGATGTTTCAACTGTGTACCAAATTTCTTTTTAATCTGTCAAGTCTTTCATAAGTTATCGTCCGGAAACCGTTTTTCTATTTTTTAGTAACAGTGACCTTGACCTTAGCCCCACCAGTCCCAATATCGATGTTACACCTGTGTACCAAAAATTGTTAAATTCTGTCAAGGTATTCACGAGTTATTGTCCGGAAACCGTTTTTCTATTTTTAGTAACAGTGACTTAAACCTTGGCCCCAACAGTACCGATATCGAACGTGACCTGTATCTTATGATGTTACACCTGTGTACCAAACATTTTTTAAAACTGTCTAACCTTTCATGCGTAATCATCCAAAACCGTTTTTCTATTTTTAGTAACAGTGACCTTGGCACCACCAGCCCCAATTTCAAACTTGACCTGTATCTTATGATGTTTCAGCTCTGTACCAAAAATTGTTTAAATCTGTCTAGCCTTTTGTGAGTTATCGTCCGGAAACCATGACGGACCGACCGACCGACCGCCAAGCTCACTCCTATATACCCCCTCAAACTTTGTTTGTGGGGGTATAATTACAAAAGTCTGGTATTAATACAGCGCATATTATACTTACATGGACTGTGATTTACTCTATTTCTCATCAAATGTGCTTTCTCGGAATCATCTAAAACAACAAGATCCCCTCCTTCATTCTTGCACGCTGCCCTAGCATCGTTCCAGCTTGCATGACTTGTTACTATATGTACACATAGGTTTACGTTCGCACCTTTTAACAGCATATATCCACCATGTGCATCGCAATGAAATGTGGTGCTATGATGGGTCGGTGGTGGATCTGTTTAAAATACAAGTATTTGGTATTGTTCAGTATCATAAAGCCTATCACATACCGTACGCGTCACAAGACTTTAGCCGGTCACGTGCTACACTGAAACATGTTTTATTTTTTAAGATATAAAGCCTTTTCTTACATAGTCGTGGTAATGAACGTTGAACACTGATTACGTAATTCTAGTCGTTTAACTCGTATGTAAACAAAAGTAATGTAATGTCCTTCTGAAACTGTTTTGTTAAGAGTAAAACAAGATTTTTTTCTTCTTTTTCATCGGTTTAATATTGCCCTTTGTCTCAAGACTAAAATTTGATATTTATGGACGAGAACGGTTAATACGCCTATAGATCCTTATCATAAAAATCATTCTTTTAAAAGTTACTTACTGTATACTATCTCGGTAAGTATAAAAATTACCTGTTTGAACAGCACCGTGCGTGCTTCCCTTCAGGCTTGAGCGATCTTCACATATGAAATGTGATGTGTGAGAACATTGATCGTCGTGCCATTTGTAGTAGTCAGGTCCGTACAATATAACACAATACTGAGGATGGTTAGCTCTGATACCGTCAGGTTGTTTGTTACTTGCTATCTCGTCACCACCACCCCAGTTAGTGTAAAACATCTTCTGTCCGTTTGGCCAATAAAATACTCCATCCTTATGCTCGTCCAGGGCGCCTATGTAATATTTTCTATCCTGAATGGTGGTTTCTGAAAGCAGTTTTAGAAAGCAGTTTCAAGTATAACGCCATGTTAATTGATAAAAAGTTTTCAATGGCAACAGAAACTAATATTTTTAGCAGTTTCACCAGGCCACAAATAACAACATTTTCTTCAAGACAAGACACCTAACTAATGAGGAGAAAACGTCATGCTTTAAACATGCTTCACAAACAAAGAAACTTCTAATCATATGACACAAGCAAATAATAGTTTTTTCCCTGAAGGTGTGTTAATCCTAATTACAAAATAAACTTGTTTGATTTGAGTATAATCATTATGAAATCTTTATCTGTATTGACATACAGTACATATACTACTCAAAATTTGATAGGGATCACTTTTTATTTCTTAAATATGTTTTTAATGATAACCTCAAGATAACTGATTTTTTTCTCATACATGTAGTTTATTCATATGGCAAAGCAGACCTGTCAAGGTGATTTTGATTATTTACCTGTACATGGCTCGAGATGCATCGGAAAGCGATTACCCTGGAAAAGTGGTGCACCGCAGGCATGTACCTTCATGTACACATCCTTTTTATTCAGACTTCGCTTGTGCATGGTAACGTTTATATCGAACCTAGCACTGGTCATGGCAAATCTACGGCAAAGACGGCGTATTGATGATGAGGAGATGAATAGGTGGGTAGGGATGCTTGAGGCTGGGCGTTCCCAACGGCACGTGGGGTCCTTGGGGTGTCCCAGAGCACCGTTGTCAGGATGTGGCGACGGTTTCAAACTTACGGGCATATCACGCATAGGCATGGCGGAGGGCGTCAGAGGTCCACAGCTCAGCGTGAGGACCGGTTTATTGTCGTTCAAGCGCGACGTCAGCGCTTTGTTACCGCTATTGCCCTCTAAAATGACTTCCAGAATGCCACTGGTGTAAGACTTTCCACTAAAACCATCAGGAACCGTCTTCATACAGCTGGCATGAGGGCAAGAAGGCCAGCAATCCGAATCCCATTGACGCGAAACCACATCCAGGCACGTCTTCAATGGGCCCGCAATCACGCCAGGTAGACGCAGCATGACTGGACCCCAGTGCTGTTCACTGACGAGTCTAGATTTTTTTTGGACTTCACTGATAGGCGAGTGCGGGTATGGAGATCCGCCAATGAGCGTTTGGCACCCGTATGTGTTGCTACCCATGACCGTAATGGCGGGGGCTCGGTCATGGTGTGGGCGGGTGTAACATGCAGGGAAGAACAGACCTGCACATTATTCAAAACGGCACATTGACGGCTGTACGATACGTCAATGAGATATTAGATGTGTATGTTTGTCCGTACGCTGGTGCTATAGGCCCTGAGTTCATTTTAATGGACGACAACGCCCGGCCTCACAGGGCAAGGGTCACCGACGAGTACCTGGAGGCAGCAGCCATAGATAGAATGGACTGGCCAGCAAGGTCTCCAGACCTCAATCCAATAGAGCACGCCTGGGATATGCTGCAGACTGCAATATCTGCTCGCCCAATCACGGTCCCTGGGCTACAGCAGGCCCTTCTGGACGAGTGGGCTCGACTCCCACAACAAACCATCCGGAGACTCATTAGCAGCATGAGAAGGCAGTGCAGAGCAGTAATCCAAGCAAACGGACACCACACGCGATATTAAAACAATATTCAGGCCATAGACTTGATTTTTCCAAAAAGTTCCATTTCATCTCCTGTCTGCGTTATCCCAAATTCGTGCCCCTCCCATGGCTCAGCCTCTGTCACGCTTCAACGGTTTACAGACTTACTTATTTTTTGGTACCAAACTGTTGTCATATGAACATATTTTCAGAATCACAACAAAAAATGTAACCTTTCAACCTTATGTAGTAAATATACACATTCTTATAAGTGATCCCTATCAAATTTTGAGTAGTATACTTTGCTGAAATGGACTCCACCGCTGTGCTATTGATCAGTGACCTTACTGAATAAACAGTATGGAGGGTCAGAGAAAACAGAAACACCATTTTGATACAAATAAAAAACAATGCTTAAGTTATAAACAAACATATCCCTTGCTTATAATGCTACCGTTTCATAACTTTAGGAAACTTGCCCATAACTTTAATTCTATTACTATTAAACTTTTATAGAGTACCAAGAAATGCCAAGGCCATTCACTCTTAAAATATTAGCATATGAAACTAATCAAGGTGCTTTGCCCGAATGACAAAGGCAAAATGACTCACTTGAGTGGTGCAGGATCATGTTTTCAATAAACACGGTTTTCTCGTGTGTATCTATCGTTACCAATGTATCACCAATGTCCTGACAAGCCTTCTTGGCGTCAGCATAGTTTAAGATGCGCGATTCATCAATCTTGATACACAAGCCAGTGATATCATCATAGAAATGATCCTGCTTACATGAACCTATAAAAAAAAAACACGTAAACTTTTACACATATTTTAAAGATGCAGTGTAAATAGGTACTAAATCTAAAGCTCAGTGGTTTAGTTTGAAAGACACCTCAAAAGGGTATAAGCCGAAAGACAAGAACAGAGACCAATATAATAATGAATGTTATACATCATGGTATAGCATATATAAACTCGCCAAGAAAGATTCAATGTTTTACCACACCATGATCAACATGTTTCCATGGTTGTGCAGCTTTTCAAATTCTTTAAACGTTATTAACTTTTCTTTTTAAATTTGAAAGAAACTATAGTTGCTGTAAAACAACTCTACCTATCTTAAGTAAAAAGTGATCAGAATATTTTTCTAACTGACTAACAAAGAAAGCATCACTCGTACTGACAAGTTCACTGATACTTCTCTGCTACTGTTGTGCTGAGTATTTATGTATATTGCTTGTACTCAGGTGGGTTAAAAATCAGAAAAAATATCTGTATACTCGAGACGAACGTGTTGAGTGTTATTTTTTTTTATAATTTTCACATGAAGGTTAAGTAGTCAATGATATATCAACTCCGTTGGACAAAAGAATTTCATACAGCTACACGTACAAATATAAGCTTGATGAACGCTACCTTGAGAAGGACCTGGGGTAGGACCCTGAGTTTGGGATACTGGTTGCTGTGTCTGGATGTAAGCAGGCGTTGAATGTGGGACTGGTGTTGTCATACTCTGATTAGATGCCACGCCGCATTGGTCGTTACAAAAATCCGTATCGCAACAAGTGGGAGGACATCTCTGGTTATGGAACGCCTGAGAAAGTACTGCGCATGCCTGAAAATACAAGAGGACTGGAACACATCTACGACTAATGTGTGCTACTATTAGTGTAGCTAGAGTAAGTTACATTACTTAGCTTAATGCCTATGTACATGCCATAAACAAACTGAAATACGATGGAATGCAGATTTTAGAGCTCTTCTTTTGGAAACCAAAGTATTCTTTGGACAGGTTTAAATGATTTCTGACATAATAACTAGGTAATTTGACATGATACAACACTGTTTTGACAAATCATCGTACCATTTTGAATGGAGAAAGGAACGTTACAACGCATGCGGTGTCATATTTTGTAGTTTGTATTTTGCTGTTGCTTTGAAATCGTTTTAGTTTTTTAAACCAACTGCTATAATTTGATGAATTTCGTGTGAAATTCAATGTTGTCTTTTAAATACTGAGACGGTCTTCAACCTAAAGTATTGGAAGATTTTATCTCTACTTGAAGGTTATTACCGGAGCATTCTTCTTCACGCAAGATAATTACCCGCTTACTTATAAACATTTGCGCGTGGTATTCTTTTAGCACGCAACGACAGTCATCATAAAAAATAAAACGATAATCGTCCCAATTTTCGAAATAAGAGAGCGTGGTGCTAGCATATCTGAGATTGAGTCAGAGCCTGAGGAAATTCCATGTACGTTCTTAATTGAACGATGCATGAACAAATCCGTAAATTGTACCTCAGTAGATTCAAAAACTCTTAAAGTAGCTTGGAAGATGTTCTTAATGCTCACAAAAATTTGGTTATTTTTCCTTTTATTTTTGCACTATCATTAAAATACAGGAAAAAAAATTATGCTCCTAATGTTTCAGAAATGTCACTTTTGAAACAGCGGTATTTGGTGTTACAAGTAGCAACTCTCAAACTCTGTCAGATGTCTTGTAATAACTTAGAACATCAGTCCTGTAAAATGAATGGAAAACTCAATAAATATCTGTACTACGGTGTCTGTCTTTATATATGGCGTCTTTAGCTACGATAATCGGAATGAACTCGATGCAGTTCATTATTTAACTTAGATAGGATAAATACTTACCGCCTTATTCTCGCACTGACTTCTATACACAGTTTCTGGGAGTCCACCATATTCAGCTGGAGAGAACAGCATACATTGCTGAAACGAGACTTCTTTCAATAATAATTACTATGATACTTCTTGCTATATTATTCCTACTCTCTCTCTCTTAATAACACGTAACCTTATTCAGATGCATAACGGCATTTGGAAGTTTTCTAGTGAATACATCCTACCTCAGTAGCGTCACAGATAGCCACTTCGCCACATGCCTTTGGGTTTAAGAGTGTGTCGCAGCTAAAACAATAAGGACCTCGCGTTCCGAGAGGAGCAACTGGAAATGCATAAGAAACAACTTTTCATCAACCTTAGAATAAAAATCTTGGTTTCAAAGATGAGATGACAGACTTGAAAAACATCTGTTTTACAAACATCTTGACAATAGAGATATATCTGTTCTTGGGAAATGATTAAGTTTACCGTAGCTGCTAAAAACAGGTGTTTCATTGAAATATTTTAGTAGAATATAATTATAACATGCATCTTATACCCTGTGTTCCGCATCCCTGGTTATTGCAGAAGTCGCCAGTGCAGCACTGAATGCAAGTTGAAATATCACTACTGCTTCTTTTTCTTAAGTCTGCCCTTTTACCTAATAGCATGCCAGAGGCTGTTGCACAACGCTACAATAAAAGACCAAAGCTCCTTTCGTCAGCAATTCTCTTTAAATTATCACATAAAGGTAGATTCACGGAAGATGTATGACATTTCCCTTTGAAACATTTTAATTTACAAAGCCAGTTGCTTTGCAAGAACTTAACAGTGATTAGGTGCAGCAACGGAAACGGTGTGAAAAGAGTTAAATAAAAACTTTTCGAGTCATCTCTAGGGCAATGCTTATCTGTTTTCAATCCTCAAATTAGAAATTAACAACAACAACAATCCCCCCCCCAAAAAAAAAAAATGAAAAAAGCATACCGTTTTTGATAAACAACCGGTGTTATACAGAATGTTGCCACTTGTTGTTACAACCTGCTGTGTGTAACAAAACTGCAAGAAAAGAATCAAAGATAAAACTTACAAGTGCATCGAATATAACACACGGGACATGTTCTTTAATAATATTTAGGAAGATTTGTTTTGTTTTGCTTGAGAGATTTCTGCCTCTGGGTGCCTTGAATTTGTTGATTTCTTATAGTTATTTTCAAATTGCATTGTTTCTCTGTAATTCCTTACCTTTTTGAGTTTTCTGCAAATCACCTTTTTTGTAGCGCAGTAATTCAAATTAATTATTATATTATTGCTATTTTAAAAATATGCGTTTTTCATCGCCTGCTAGCCTACTCATTTGTGTTCGAGTCATGAACTGGCCTAGTTACGAAATGATGCAGTTTGATTAAAAGAAAAGATCTGTTAAGAAATAAGAGTTATAATGCGATATTTTGGATGTTAGATGTGACTGTTTTGCTTTGATCATTTATTTCTTATTATTGATTTATTTGGTTATACTTACGTCGTATATTTTATCTGTCTGTTTAGACTTTTAATTTCTATAATGGACTTAAAAAACGTGGCAAAGTTTGCAAAATCGAGATGACACAGTAGGAAAATCCTGTGCGGCACGCGACCAGTTTACAAGAAACTTTAATGTGGATTTAAAGACAATCATTCCATCAGTTTTCAGTAAACTTTGATTATTTATACTGAAACATTCAGAACGTGACCCCCTTCATAAATAGGAATCCCATTTGACATTTATCACAGTAAACAAACTACTCTTTCTTAATTGACTACCTATGAAGACCCACCATTGCAGGTGGGTGCGTGTTTCTCGCGTGTGACTACCTCTAACATTTCTTGTAAACATAATTTGAGATATATACAATAAAACCAGTTATACAAAAGTATCAAAGCGGACCGACGAACAGAGCTGCATGCAAATATTTTGAATAAGCTGTTTTGGCTTGCGGCAGGTATATCAGTAGTTTGTTAACTTGATTTGTACAATGTGTACACACTTTTAGAAGTAATGGACTTCTCATCGTGGTTTGACAGTAGAATAGCAATACTGAGAACGACAGACGGAAAGTAACTACAGCAGAACAACAACATGTTAGGTCCAGTTTGATTGGAAATTCACTATTTAAGAAATCGGAGTCTATATTGGGCAGGGAATGTGAGCGCAGTACCAAGTGTTTGGACATTAGTAATTCGGAGATAGATCACCAATGTGTTTATGATATAGAAGAAGAAATACAAACTAAAAGCATTGTGTTTATTCAAAAATAAAAAAGACATTTGAACAAAGATCACATACAGAAATATTTTAAAAACAACAAATATTTAAACAACTACTCAACATTTGAAACACTTGAAGTTTCATGAAAAAGCAACGATCAAACAAACATCGCTTATGTGTGAAATATGAGATGTCAGAAGTACCTATAGTATCTATAGTCTAATTTCAGATAATCTGAATGTTGGATTTATTGTACATAGGATTTGCAATATAAAAATGATGTAAAAAAGGTTACTATCACGCAGTTTGAAGCAATCTAATGTGAAATCAGTTTGAGATCATCTTAATTTTAATATGAAATAACCAAGTATATATAGACAGCTACACTTTACCTTGGTGTTACAAAGCATAAAACTGACTATTTCATAGATTTATATTTAGATACAGAGTTTACCCTGGTTGAAAATTTCTTTAAGCAAAATTTGTTTGATTTTCTGATTTCATGTGAAATTTTATTGAAATAGCATAACAAAGGCAAGATATCTTGTAGCCAAATTATAATTTCTGTAGCCAAATTAATATAATTTTAGCAAATGGCTAAAATGTCTAATGGCAGGCAAGCCTTGAGGATAAATTACAGTTTTCATAGAAATTGATATCACCTCTCCAAATATTTTGCCTAATTAAGGGAACAATTTACTAGGTAACAGGATCATTGCTAACCTGTGGTAGGTTTGTACTATTATTAATAAAATGAGTTGCTCTCAAGGTCCTCAGAAGGACAGGACAAATGAACAACAGAACCATGTTGATTTAACCTATAAGTAATTAACCAAAAGATTTACAAAGCAATTATTTAAAAAATAACAAGCAATGACACAAAATATTTACAAAAGCTGTAAGACAGGATGTTCGACTGTTCAAAAAAGTTGTTCAAAGTTGTTAATTATTTAAAATGGGTAATAATTTCTATAATTCAAAATGCAGCTAAAGTTATCTAACTTCTTGGTTTGATGTCTTGTCAAAAAAAAAATAAATAAATAAAAAAATAAAACATTTGCAAAAAAAGTCAGTCAGGAGTTATCTAACTTGCTTCTTTGATGCCCCTGAACATTTCTTTCACTTTTCAATTAAGTACAATACAGTTAACTGAAATATAGCACAAAAGTAACCGTCATGCAAAAGCTAAACACAATTTTTTAAGTGCAAAAAGGGCTTTAATTTTTGCAAAAAAAAATCTACTCATGTGTGACATTTTTGATCTTGCTGTCTAAAGTAACATTAGCAGAAAATGTGATAGGTAACAAAGACACCAGTAACATTATGATTTCATCTTCATCAACTTTCTGAAGCCTTGTACATTTGCAGGCAACTGTTTCCAACTCCTGCTGAAAAAGAACAGCCTTTTCCAAATGTCAATTAGTACACTGGAAGATAACTTCTTTGCAGCAACTTGAGGTGCCTTCCTTGTTCTAAAACAGTTGACATTTGCCATCCACAAAACCCTTAGACCCGCACACTAAAAAGAAATAATGGACATAGAGCAATAATTTCTATAAATAGCACAAACTTAATTAGACAAATAAGAGTTCACTTAATTATCTGTTTGCAATCCATAGTTATTGAAGTATATAATATTAACATTAGGCTTTTATCTGTTATAATAAACTTTAACATTTGCAGGTAATTATGTAACCAACACATTTGAAATGTACATGTGCACTATCTGAAAATAATGTTTCCTATGATCTCTGCCACCACTATCCAATTTTTAACTGTTTCTAGCTGTGTACACATGTATGAATATTTCTAAGAATCCCTCCTTACTTTTGTTTTGTAAAATATACATACAATAATAAAACTGAAAAGGAAAAATATTTTAAGAAGGTTTACATTTTGTATATTTAATTTCTTATATCATTACAGTGACATGTTTAGCATTAGTGTCTACAGTAGTAACAGTTGCAAAAAGATTTCGTCCTTGTGCCTTTGTTATTATGTAGTCCAATTATTAAGTTACAGTGGAAAAAATCATCAAGTTTATGTTGTTAAATAACCATCTCATTTAGCTATGTTACAATCAATTCATCTATATTTCAACATGAAATGACATTGGTATGACTATGATTGGCCTGACACATGTCTGTATTAGATGTTTCAGCAAGATCAAGGTTGACACTATATATACCTTCTTTATTGTGCATTTTGCTTTGGAAAAAAAGTTAAGTATAAACAGTAACAAGTGATAGCACACAACACAATGTCTCCCATTTGATGCTTCCTTAAAATTCAAACAATTCTTCTTTTTAGGATTTTAGGATAAACTTTATTTGCTAGTAGAACAAAAAGTTATAATGGTTAAAAAGTTAGAATAATTCATGTACCTTCTTTCTTGCAGTATGGGTAAACAGAAACCCTGCAATATTCAGGAATGGTCACCTTCACTTTTTCAGCGTCACTAGCAAGTCTATAACTCTTGTTGAAATAAATTTGTGTCATCTGCATCAATACTGATTTCATCACTGCAAATGCAAATAATATTTCATATAGTTTAACACTAGAATGAAATACAAGAACAGCTCACCCTTTAATAACTTTAAATGTTGTAAGTTTTGAAGTAACATTACGCTGTCAAAAAAACAACAACAACAACGACAACAAAAAACCCATTTAAACTGGCAATTCTAACTTGTTTATATTGTGGATAACTTGACACCAAATTATAAGTAGAAAAGTGCACTTAAAATATTATTCAGATGTCAAAATGAAATAAGCATTCAATCATTTCTTTCATTTAATCATTTCAAATTCACTGCTAATCAATTCTTGGTAATTACTTTCAATAAAAATTGTGAAAGTATGAATTTTCTTCTTTGGTTTAGAATGAAATCTAGCAGCTAAGAAATATATGCCTTACTAGGATCCTTTTCCTCTCAACAGATTATAAAGATTTAAAATGGCTTGATGCTGAATCGCTTAAGCAGGTTTGAAACTTGTAGACGACAGTGTCTACAAATAAATGTTTCACTAAATTACTAATTATTATTTTAGTGAAAAAAGCTGAGCATTAGCAATGCTCATTTGACGAAAAAGAAGTAAATGACACACAAAAAAAAGAGTAAAATACCCATATGCACTTAATTTTACAGCTGATAATGTGTCATTTCTGTGTATGTTATTCAGTAAAAGCACATACCGTATATGATTACGAAATGTGACGAACAAATGTATAACCATAATAATCCAATATGGGCGACTTTTGTTTACACATATTGGTGTGCAACTTTTCAAAGGTTTTCATTACCAAATGCGTATTAAAAACTCAAGAAATTCATATATCTTACAGATTTTCCTCTTTTGTTTTGTAGTTTGGCATTATTTGTTAAACTATAGAAACAAATGTCTCCATATGATTATTATAACTGTTACTGAAATTTTTGTTTCTAAAAATAGTTGTCAGGCTATCCCGAAAACGAAAGTAGGTCATTGGATCAAAACAGATACAACCAAAAAACATTTGAAATTTTACCATTTCCTGCGACAAGTTTACTGGAAAATAATGCTGTTTTATATATTATCAGCAAGAAAGAGGAAATATTTTTTTTGTTTCTAATAATAGTTGTCAGGCTTTCCCGAAAACGAAAGTAGGTCATTGGATCAAAACAGCTAGATACACCCGAAAAACATTTGAAATTTTACCATTTCCTGCGACAACTTTACTGGAAAATAATGCTGTTTTATATTATCAGCAAGAAAGAGGAAATTTTTTTTTTAATTTATTGAAAAAAAAAATGACATAACATGTTAAACTATCGAGAACACATCTCTCCAGGATATATGTAAACAATTGTGACAGGTCATAAGCATTCAAGTATTAATGTAAGAATAATCGTTTCATCCACGAAACTAATTTATATGGCTGTTGCATTCTTCATAAATATCATGTAAACCATTTTTTTTTTCAAAATAAGCATGTATAGCTATAATATAACTCTTACCAATTTGCTTCACGACTTCGTCAAAGATGGCGGCTTATTAATTGAAGAGGGCTCGCGGCGAAGAACGATAATTAAGGAACGACAACTGCATGTTTTTTATAAAAAAATAGACTGTGTCTAGAACTCTTCGTAACAACTGAACAATATTTGCACTGATGTAAGGACACATTCTACTTATTACATAACCCCATGGGTCTTTTTAAAACACCGGATTAAATATAGCGGACTGGCTTTTGTCGGTCCGCATAAAATTACTCCTACCATAACTGCATGAAGAAGTTATAAACAATACTTGCCTCATCAGACTCACATACTCTTGTTTTAATACAGTCACGTGGATAAGGGATATTCTGGCACTCAAAGCACCTTGTGGCATCGCCTGGTTAAATATGATAAAATTATACAGAAAAGAACAAAGCAACATTCTAACATAATCTTTGTGACTTTTTATAAGCAGAGAAAGACGTCAACCATAGTATATTCTACTGTATACTTTACTAGAAGTTAGCAAAATTATAAAAAAGACTACTTACACTCGTTTATTAATTATATGCATTTTTTTCTCACTCGAGTTAGTAACAGACATATAACCTTAAAATGTCTAAATATCAAACAATAAATTGATTTTAATTGAAGTTCAGTTTAAGACCTTAAATCCTAAAAAAGGAAGATATTTTTGAAATCTGTTAAGTTCAAAATGCAGTTTTACGAAAGTACAGTCTGTGAACATTAACAATGATTCATTTTAAAAGCGTCACTGTCTTGTCTGATTTACTTACTTCGTAAAAACAAACCAGCGAGCGTAAGTAACACGAGGATCACCATCTCTTCCATCAGCAAAAAGAAAACTGTGATTATTGATATATCACTCAAGTAAGGCGCAAGTTTTGTTTTAAATAGTTTAAGTGCACTAGGAAAAGGTCAAGACTTAGTGAAATACCGACCTGCTTTTTATAGTACCGACAGAACATGAGCGAAATCATGCCTAAAATTTTGACCTTTCGGCAAAGATAAGATACAATCTATCGACACAGTGGACTATTCCATTCTTTTAATGAGGCTTCAAGCATCTGGTCTTAGTGATGATGTTTTAAATTTGTTTAAGTCATATTTGTCAGACAGAGAGCAGCTTGTAGACGTCTCAGTTACTCATTCTTGTACGGCAAATATGACATGTGGTGTTCCCCAGGGATCAATTCTTGGACCTCTTCTCTTTTTAATTTACGTTAACGATATGCCAGCTGTGGTCAAAAATAAATTATTATATGTTGACAATTCCGGTATCCTTGTACCTGGTAAAAGTTTATCAGTTGTTGAAAAACGCCTTGACTGATGATAAGGAATTGGTTAGTCAATGGTTAGTTGACAATAAGTTGTCATTGCACTTGGGAAAAACTGAGTCAATTGTATTTGGATCCAAGCAAAAACTGAGGTCAAATTCTAACCTGCAAATATTGCAATGGCACAGCCATTGAATCAGTTACATCTGTCAAGTACCTTGGGGTTACTATAGATCAAAATCTATTGAGGGAGTTGAGCAAATCATGTTTTGTCATGTATTCAAGGTTTAAAATGGTCTTGCCCCAGAATACATTAGTGAATATTTTGTTTCCTAGTACATAGTTATAGTACCAGACTGAGTACAAAGTGTGGTTATATTCTCCAAAATGTTAAAGGTCATGGTTCCAAATCCGTTTCATTTACTGGTTGCAAATTATGGAAGAGTTCACCTTAGGAAATATCTGAGATCTCTAGACTGCAAGGTTTTAAGGTAACCATTCAGTCATTTAATGAACAGTATTCGACTGTTTTAAGTGTTTTACCAGAATGTTTTTTTCGGCTTAGGTTTTTAATTTTTTTATTTTTCATATTTAAATATTATATCATGAGCTTTAAATTAATTTATACCAAGTTCTTATATGCTCAGTATCTAGTCACACTAATTCTTTCATAAATGATAAATTATTGTTTCTCTTAACGACAAGTTACTGTAATACAGGCATGATTCTAATGTGGTTACTTTGTGATAAATAATATGCTAAGACTGTGATATATCTTCTATTTTAAATAATTATTTTTACCATGATTGTCTTAATTAATGTTTGCCTCTCTATGTTATGCCACCAATACTAAGGACCACAATGGAAATAAGGGCGTTCACTTTTAGTATTGCTCTTTTTTGTGTTATCTTTGGTATTGGTGAGCGTGTCATGGTTTTCTTGCATGATATAGCATTTAATAATACTCATTATTTAATTCTATGCTATGTAATATGTTAACTATGTATATGCTAAGTTTACCGAAATCAATCATTCAGTCTGTCTGTCTGTCTGCCTATCTATCTATCTATGAATGCCAACTTCCTCACCCAAATGATTGATCGTCCGACTCGGAATAACAACATACTTGATCTGACCGTGACAACCAACCCTGGTGGCAAAAGAGGTCGCTCAAATTCTCTCTGTTACCTTTCAACAGTTATACAACATTGGCTACATACCATTAGATTGGCAGAACGCAAATGTTACAGCTGTATATAAGAAGGATGATAAGACCAATCCAGTAAACTACCACCCTGTATCATTGACTTGTATCCTTTGCAAATCCATGGAGCAGATTGTATTTAGCCAGATCATGAACCACGTCGACAAGACATCCTTGTAAATTTTCAACATGGATTTAGATCCAATCACTCATGTGAGACCCAGTTACTCAATACAGTTGAAGACCTTTCACGAAGACTTGACCAGAGGCATACAACACACCTACTGTTTATTTATTTTAGCAAGGCCTTTGACACAGACAGTACCACATGGACAGCTCTTGCATAATATTCATCCCTGTGGAATCACTGGGAATACCAACAGATTGATTGACGTGTTGCTGTGTCATTGCCAGCAAAGGGTTTTACTAGGCGACTCCACTTCATCTGACTTCGCGGTCATCTCAGGAGTTCCCCTGGGCACAGTGTTGGGTCCTTTTATGTTTCTGCTGTACGTGAATGATATTGCAGCTAATGTATTGCCATAAACGAAAATCAAATTATTCGCTGATGACTTCTTGCTATACCAAACAATTAAAAACATCTCCGAACAAGTCCAGCTACAACAAGGTCTTGACTCTCTTGTCCAATGGTCACATCTTTGGCTAATGCAAATCAATGCAGCTAAATGTAACCTACTGAAGATCACCATGAAAAGGAAATATATAAACACATTTTACAATAACGAAGATAAGATCCTCCTTCATGTGAAATCCCATCTTTACCTTGGAGTTGAGTTAACAATCCAACCTCACATGGAAGAAGCACAAAGAAAACATCATCGGAAAAGCCAATAGTTAAGACGACACCATAGGATATAACTCCAATGAACAAGTCATAAAGAAGGCATTTACATCCCTAGTCCGCCCACTACTCGAATATACCTCTTCAGTTTTGGATCCCTACTTCAAACAAGATATTCAAGCAGTAGAAAAGGTCCAACGTAGGGGAGCCCGCTTTGTAAATGGCAATTATCCATATAAAGACAGCGTTTCAACCATGCTGAACAACCTCAATTGGCTTCCACCTCAACAATGAAGACAGAACCAAAGACTCACAACATTCTTTAAAGCCATAAACAACCAGTCATTAGTCATCATCCCTAAATATGTCATACACCCAGCCCACCACAATACCAGAACTCACAGCCAAACCTTCATTGAAATTCGAGCTAATTACGAACAGTACAAGAACAGATTCCTGCCTCGCACCACCAGAGAATGGAATGCTCTCCCACCAGACCTAGTGCTCTCTGAATCTGTAGACGTCTTCAGTAATCGTCTACAGGAATGCAAAGCCAAGACAACACGTTTTTACCAGTTTTAAATGTAAATATGTTCTTTGAAGCTTTTAACCATGTGATGACGTCACTTGCCCGTGATGTTTGAACCTTGGGCAGAGCCAGTGTAGAAGTAGAAATGTCTTAATATAACTTCAGCAAAGTTCAGATGATGTCAGAGTTATCTCACTTCTGGACCAAGTGCAATTACTGCCAGATTACATGTTCACTTTCCAACGGAAGTTTATGTAGAATTTTGTTCGTTTTGACCAGTTTATTCAGGGACAGAAACTATGGCTAAATAATAATTATGGAAAACCCTTATTTTAACAAGTTACCTCCCAGATCTTACCCAGAAACCCATCGCACAACTTACTATCCAAATAAAAATCATTTCTGCAATTAAGTCTCTTCATGTCAATTATTCCCAAAGCTGCGCATGCTAAACATTTGTAGTATACAGAAACATAACTGTTTTATTACATTGGAGCTAATGTTATTCAAAGGCAACAATGCTGGAACACTTCAGTCGATGTGCTCAATTCCTTATCCAAATAAACATTTAGCATGCTAATTTCTCAATTAGAAAAGGTGCAGTGCCACAAACTATGTAGAAACCCTCGACTTTGATTTGGCCGACAACTGCTGCTATGATATAACATGAGGGTAATAATGGTCTTGTATCGCTCACCTGATCTCAACAGTTAATAACTACGTTTTTGTCCAATTTTAACACCCTAGTCAGTAGGGGAGGTAAAGTTAAAAGATAGAATAATTTAAAAACAGGGTTGCAGACATGAAAATGTCTAACGATAACGAACGAAGCATCAAAATGAAGAAAGAAGGGCAGCAGGTCATGAATGAATGAATACAACTACAATTTTTAGAGTTCCATTAGTTATTTCCATACAACATGTGACCCCTAGCATGGCTATGGACACCAAGATCATTATTTGAATAAACTTGGTGATACTCCTATAGACCACACAACTGGACAGAAAATACAATTAGCATATCCATGGTACTACCTCTCAAAAATGGAGCATTTAAACATTCTACTCTGAGACGTGAGTCATATGTACATTCTGATTTAGGTAAATTATTGTCGAAATATATCTCGATGGTTGAATCCTTGTTTTTACCCCCCTTCATTTTCGACCTTCAAGTTCTAGAATTTCTTAGAAATGATAATATTATGTTAAAATGTTAGCATTCTTTAAAAACTTTGCAGTTAGGGATTTTTTCTAAAGAAGAAGGCCATATATTTACATCTATACGGTTAGTGAGGAAATCTCCTGTATGTTAATACTTCTATTCCAATTAAACATATAATGCAACAATACTGAACAAAATATTTACAATTTAATGCATAATCATCAAAATGTCAACACATAAATGGACATAAAACAGAGCACAATTCATTTAGGTAAATGTTAAATTTTGACAAGAGGGCCATGATGGCTCTGGATCGCTCACCTGAGTACTTTGGCTGAGGGTCTGATGTTAAGCAAACATCAGATGCAACTTTTTTCAAAGATCTCATCTTTTACACAAATAAAACCCACGGGGCAGAGCCAATTTCGAGAAAGCAGCTTGTGAGGGGGTGTCATTTGATGCAAAATATTGATGTAAATCTATTTTAGCTTATTTTGTTCAATGGAGCGGAACTGTTTTAGCAATTTTAATAGAGGACTATGTAAGAAACATTTCTGTGGAATTTGATGGAAAATCACTTAGCTGTTTAGGAGATGTTGTTTGATTATGTTTTCTATTTTTAGCTGTTACAGTCCTTATGTGCAATGGGGCAACACGGTTTGAGCAATTTTAGTAAAGGGCAATATAAGAAACATTTCTGTCAATTTTGGTTTAAAATGGCCTTGTGGTTTTGGAGGAGATGTCATTTGATGCCAAATATTGGTGAAAATCTATTTTTAGCACTCGCAGTCATTTTGTTTAATGAAGCGGAACCGTTTTAGCAACTTTAATAGAGGGCTAAGTGAGGAACATTTTTATGAAATTTGTTGGAAAATCACCTAGCTGTTTAGGATGAGATGTTGTTTTAATTGTTTTCTACTTTAAGCTTCTGCAGCCTTTATGTGCAATGCAGCGGAACGGTTTGAGCAATTTTAGAAAAGAGCAATATAAGGAACATTTCTGTAAATTTTGGTTAAAAATAGCTTTGTGGTTTATGAGGCAATGTCATTTTAAAGTAAAATGTTGACACCGGACACAGGGTGATCACAATAGTTCACCCTGAGCATTTTTGCTCAGGTGAGTTAAAAATATATTTGAATATTTTCATTACTTGGATAAATATTTTGATTGAAGCATACTAACATATAACAACTGTATGCCTTTCAGTCAGGGTAGGTTGTGGGGCTAAAACACTGATGCAACCTCTGCAAGTTTGGAAATAAAGATACCAGAATCACAATTTCACATCATGTTTCATCTGCCTTATCTGCTAGCAAAGCTTCATCAATGCAGAAAAATTCTTTTAAAATGCCTCTAAAGATAACATTTCTAGATAAACAGACAGAAACCAAAAAAAAAAAAAAAAAAGAATTTGTAACAGAGTTACCAACGTCCCCCGCCTAAAGGAAGTTTTACATGAAGCACACAGTTGTACTATTTCAAAAGTTTGAGGTATGGATCTTGACTTTCAGTGCAAAATCTTGATAAATGCTATATCTGCACATGCAATAAGTGTGACGGACGGAGCCCATTTCTATATCCCCTGTTTTTCTTTGAAAAGGCGGGGGACAAAAACAAAAACCTAAGTATACAAAACAATTACACATTACTCAATAAATTACGAATGAAAACAAAATGTAGGAATATTTGAAATACAGCAAATAAAAATTGCAAAACAAAGTGCTGACAAAATCAACAATTCTTCTTAGCACTTAAATCTTGAAGTGATATTTGGATCATCCACAAGCTGTTTATGTATTTACTTTACATTAGTTTCATCACCAATTTCTGAGTAATGCTGAGCAAAATCCAACAGTTTCCATAAGCATTCAAATAGATAAATAGATCATTTGATCAATTATTTCTCACAAAACTTCACCTATAATAAATGTTCTTTATTATTGATATTAAAGTTCTCACTTTTTATTAAAATATCTACCATCAGATATAAACTATGATGAATTAAAACAACTAATTAAACAGAATGTCTTCATTCTTTGACACTTACATACTTTGGTAAAAGGAAAAAAAAAATATTTTAATTAAACAACCTTCCCTCACAATGTACATACATACATAGATGTATATTTATTTATTGTATTTAACTGTACTAAATTTGTAGCATTAGATCCATACAAATACATTTAACACATGTTTTTGATATATGTGACAAGCCATGAAAAATTGGGGCTTATTGAAATTTTTTGTCAATTTGAGATTTTGATGTTTTTTTGAGTTAGTCATGTCCCCTTAATAATCTGGCAAAATATTATTGACGTTTACATAATATTTAGGAAGATATGACAAGTTTTGAAATGAATCATAATTTTACAAAAATCAACAGTAAAACTGGTAAGATATATCAAACTGTTTAATTCCAAGTTTTAAAATGGTTTTGAATGCATTAAAAATGGCAGCTTATGACTGCAAGTAAGTATTCAAATAAACAAGACTTGAAATAACTAAAAGTAAAGAAAATAATAACCATGGGAACCAAGTTGAAGTAGATGACTCATACCAAATAATCATTTGAAGAAGGCCAGTAACAATAATTTTGCACCTAACATTTATATAACACCTATGTGTAACAGATTCATGTTCCCCTAGCAACCTGCTGAATTATCTTTATCTTCTATTTCTACATAAAGAGTTGTGCTGTAGAAGTTGTATTGACAATTGTTATTTGCAAGTGTGCCTGTAGCATAAATTATTTCCAATATCAGGTACATGCATATCATACTGAGTTTTGTGTTCATTTGATACTAATCTTTTAAAACTTTAAATCTGTAACATTGTAAATATATGTTACAAAGATAATCCCGTAGAAAAAACTACTTTCCAGCTCCATAAAGGGAATTGGTTACCATGGTAACCAAGCAATTCTAAAGACAATAGAATGAAAATGTTGTCTTAAAAAATACCAAGACTTTGAAAATTTCAAAACCAATGACCCTGGATATTATACAAGAGAAAGGAGAATGCTCAAGTTCGCAAATAAATTCTTCGTCTTGATCAACAAGCAAACTTTCGGGAATTGAGGACCTTGCTGAGCAAGTACTTAACTGGCTCATTTTAGTATTCAGACATAATAAATCTAAAATGAATTTGTAAAATATCTTTTGGCAGCTTCTGATTACCAGGAATTCATTCATATGTGAAAATTACAAACAAGGGAAATTAATCAATAATCATTCCAACTTGTCGAGTATTTACCGAATGGACTGAAAACACCTTTGACGGTTTAAACAGCATTTAATGTGCTGCTGGTGGAAAGATTAAATAGATTATTTGTAACATCAAACACTTCTGAAGAAAATGAAATATACCGATTTAGGTATGTTATGTAAATAACATCTATACGATCCGAACCACCTTGGCAATTAGTACCAATTAACCTTTTTCAGTATGTGACGTTTTTGCAACGAAGTGAAGTTCAACAAGCCCCAAAATGTTGTAGTAAAATAATTAAGATAAGATAAAGGGAAGTTACCCTTTGAATGTTTGCAGTAGTGATTGAATTGTCTCCCTTGTTTTATATAATTTACTGCTGCACAGTAAATAAATATTATTTTGTTGCTGTTATACATGTAGAACATTAGGCATATTGCTTTATTTCTTGAATGAATCTTTGAAATCTATATAATAAAATGTTGTTTGTTCAAGACTTATTAGGCTTATATGACTGAAACAGAAGAGGAATTGTGCTGGCATCACTTTGTATTTATCTTCTATCATCACATGAACTGCCCAGCCTCAGAAACAAAGGGAAGTAACTCCTGCTTAAGATTGCTGTATCACAGCACACAACCTCGAAGACTGACATATGAACTCTACAGCTCCAAACTAGATGTATAAGTGTACATGAAGAACTGTTGGTTTTTGCTTAGCAAGGTTTACTTTATTTTTTGAGGTTTTAAGTCAATCTGCAGTAGCAATCATGCTATGTTTTGTCTTTGGCAATATCAGCGAAGCCAAGGTTTTTCCATGTTTCTCTTTCCATCAAGTTCCTGCAAAAGAAAGTAAGAAAGTATCCTATGTTCTACATAAGAAGCTAGAAACTTATTGATTTGAAAACTGAGACACTAGTTGAAATAATTCTGACACTGATGGTACAGAAGATCTACAATGATTACAAACTAATAGTTATTTTATATTCCTGTTTGTTTCTTATTTTTTGTGCTTTTCAACAGTATTCAAGCGATGTATACTCGCAATCTATAATAAATTATCACATGGAAGTTCCAGAAAAAATTCCTTTCATCCATGTTAAAAACTGCCACACATGAAATCTGATCTGAAAAGACTTGAACCCATGACCCAAGTATTTTTATAACATTGCTTTGAAACTAACAAACTCACAAATATGTCACCTGTGCAAACTACAGTTTCTGCACTCTGTACAGACTGCTCTCCTTAAAATGATATTTTATTTTATCTTCAGCTTTTTTCATCTATAAAGATAACAACAAACAATAAAATCTTACTTGTCCATCCTGCAAGCAAGATAATTCATTGACTCCGTTCTACACTTTGAGCTATCTTCATGGTTGTTCTGTATGCATTTCATAAACTCTCTCTGGTATTTCTTGCATTCACCTGGTGTTAAACAAAATAAAAAAGATTACTACAGAGATATACTCTGAAAATATGTCATAACTGACAAATCACTATGAAACTCAATTACAGTGTACTGTATAAAAATCATCTGTACCTTCAAAGATGCAATGCACTGAGGGAGACCCTACAGGACCTGTCACCTAGAAACATTTCAACTGTAAAAATTTCTAATTGTTGGTCAATGTTTGTTAATATGTTTCAAAAATGTGTTACCCTTAGTAAGATCAGTATCGGTAAGTTTATACTAACTTTATGCTAGACTCAGAAAGCTGTAATAGATTTTGCATAATTCATGCAAAATCTATTACGGTTGAAAAATTTTCAGATTAAAAAGTGATGAAAACAATGCTATTTACCATTTTGCAAATAAAGGCTCTTTGTGGACTAAAACATTTGTGTTTAAACTTTTGCAGCCATGACAGTTATTTTTGTTCCATATTTCAATTAACTGTTTCTGGATTTACTTGAAAGTGATGGTAGTGTTCAGGGGCATCAACGAGGCAGGTTAGATAACTCATGACAGAATATTTTTGCAATTTGTGGCTGTTTTTTGGACAAGAACATCAAACCAACAAGTTAGATAACTGTAGTTTTGCAAGTTTTCATGATATGTGGAGTTTCTTTTGTTTTCATTAACACAGATGTGTTTCAACGATATTCATGTGCCCTCTAACCAGCTTTTACCATGTAATAACAAGGATAAGCTGTTTTCCCCACATATTGTGCTGGTTTCCACCCTGCAGGAGTCTTGATACAAACTGCATCACCTGGTTTCAAGTCGACCTTGAATTTTGTATGTCTGGCATAGTAATGCTTCTGCTGCCACTTGTAATCAGTTAGCTTTGATGCAACATTCTCTGTTTTGTCTGCTTCAGGTTTTCTGAGTGCATTCGATATTGATATGAGTGTTTTCACTCTTCCACCCATAAGTCTTTGCATCGGCAAACCAATTTTATCATCAAGAGCAGTGTTTTGCAGTTCAGGTAGGCACAAATGAAGGTCATAGCCAGTCTAAAACCACTTCTTTGTTATGTTCTTTACTGTCTGAATAGCTCGTTCAGCCAAACCATTGGACTGCTGGTACAATGGAGAAGATGTTACATGATTTATGCTATAAGCATCTACAAAATGCTTAAACTCTCTGCTTGCAAATTGCAGACCATTGTCGCTCACTAATGTGTCCATAATTCCATATCGAGCAATGTTCACCTACATGTGTTTCACTATTGTGCACGTTCTGGTATCCTGTTGCAATGGCACTACTCTAATAAAAGTTTGAATAATAGTCTACCATGATCAAGTAATGATATCCATTCACTTCAAATAAGTCTAAGCTAAATCTACTCCAAGGTAGTGATGGTACTGGTTGTATCACCATAGGTTCTGTCGCCGGTTTGTTTTTGTACATGTAGGTCAAGCATACACTGCATTAGTTCATGACGTCCTCTATTTGTATATTCATGCCTGGCCAATATACCAGTTCCTTTGCCCATTTCTTACAATTAACAATACCAATTGCCATCAATGTTTCTGCTCTCAAACTGACTGGTATGTAGACCCTTTGTCCTCTATATAGCAGACAATCGTAATCTGTCAATTCATCTCTGAACTCCCAAAATGGCTTGGCTTCAATTTGTACTTCATTTCGTGCTTCTGGCCAACCTGTTATAACTATCTGCAACACAATCTGTAATTGTGCATCATTACCCATTGCATCCACAATTTTATCATGATTTGTGCATGACAATGTTTCTGCAACAAGAACCATTAGTTCATCATCCATAGTTTGTTTGCTGCTTTCGCTTAATAGCATGCTACTAAGACAGTCTGCAATACCCATGACTTTTCTTGTGAATAAATTTTAACTTGTATAGCTGAAGTTTCAACATCATTCTTTGTATAATTAATTGTGCTGCATGGATTGTCTCACTCATTGTATTCTCGAGAGGTTTGTGATCCTATTCCATTGTGATTGCTGTATTGCCCTTATATTAACTTGCAGAACCTTTCATATCCAAACACTACTGCCAACATCTCTTTCTCTATTTGTGCATATTTTTGTTCAGCTGACATTAACGCACCAGATGCATATGCCACAACACCACTGCTTTGAAGTGTCGCTGCTCCTAGACCTCTCATTGATGTATCCTCAGTTCACATTACCATTATTATTTTCTTTTGTTAAATAGAGGGCCATTGGCCCCTTATTCTATTGTTATGGAACGAACTCTATCATTCTCTTTTGTAATGTTTACAGTTACTATGGCCCCCTATTTATTTTCCGTAGTGGGGACTGACAATTCAAAAACTATATGCCTCCCTTTGGGGGCATATCAATTATCCAACAATAGTTCCATTATTCTAGCTACATGTAAATAATTGTAACCATAGGAGATATTGTGTTTGCAAACATTGCATTATCTTTCCATCTGATAAGACACAAGTTGGGTGCAAATGCCGATAGGCCATATTTTTATGGTATCAGTAGTGTTTTTCTATGGGTCATAACTTTGCTTATATTACAGATATTTATAAAAGCTAAAAGCTTTGTATCAATGAAAAGGTAATTAATTTAACAATTTATTCATTAAATTTTATTTATATATTGAAATGGATGAACTATTAAGACATAACTTACACTATTTTTTCAGATAGTTTTCACAGTCTTCTGCCCTTCAAAATATTAACAGTCACTAAAAATGGTTTTTCATTTTTAAATCATATGAAAATTATTAGTTACTCAGAACCATTTAAATTTTGAAATTCCATAAAATAGCAAAAAAGTTATGAAAGTTTATAAATTCCTGTCCCATACACAACCATTATGTTACTGTTTTTGTCCTCCAGACATCATATCTGTTTTTGCCGAGTGACGTCACAGCGATCTCTCCTATTCTGACAAAATGTCATGAACTCAATGCTTATTGCGGGTACATGTAACTGACTTTATTCATAGATTCAGCATGCCCACTCGATTTTTAAAAAGTGGGTATCTGTATCCATTAGCTTTGGAAAAAATGGGTACAGGCTTAAATACCAGGTTTAAATCATCAGATAGTGAATGTTTTCAATACCTTACTGAGACTTTTGACATATTTTGCAAGAAAAAGGATAAATTTTTCGGTGGCACGAAATACCCAAATACACCCAAATATACCCAAATACATCCAAATATACCCAAATACACTTCAAATATACTTCAACACTGATGAAAGACAGCTTTTAACAAATACCTATTGTCAAGTTTGTTTCTGCAAAAGCACAGATGAACTAGAAAATGAAAATCAGTAGCAAAAATTTTAATATTCAGTCATACATATTAGTCACATTCCGGACACAAACGGCTATCGTAAGATTTACACTCTGTAAAAAACATATATTTATGCAGGTTGTTTCCCTATGTGAATGCTAGAGAATCGTTTTGCAGTTCGAACTTTATAATCTTTTAACTAATTTTCCATTAAGATTTTTATTCTTATTTTCAGATACTTCTTTTTATGAATTGCATATTTTTGATATTTGAGGCATTATGATTATATTAATAATACCTTATCAGTAATTATTACAAGGTTTTGTTTTCACAGTACCATACATGAAAACAATCTAAATACAAACAAATGAGCAGTAACTTTAAAATAACCATTAAAACTTATATTTTCTCGGCAAATATTTGAAGTTAAGTGTATAATTTTGCTTGATTTATAAAAATGTGTTGATAAAATGATACAATTTAAGTGTATTTGGGTGTATTTGGGTATATTTGGGTGTATTTGGGTATTTCGTGCTGCCCTTAATTTTTACCAATGCATGTTTTATCAAGTTTTAAATTAATTAATCTGGAAATAAACAGCCTGTAAAAGTTTAAACACAAGTCATTTTGCAAAAGTCCTCCATTATTTTGGTTTACGAATATTGAATGGAAGATATTGCCAACAAACAATATAGGCGCAATGTTTCCTAAAGTCACATCATGTATGTTTGGCTCAGCAGTCGATATTTTAATGACCATACTGTTAGTTAGGCCCACTTACAATTGACTACAAAAAACCTGAACGGGACCCCAAGAAAACTAGTAAAATACAGAAAATAAGAAAAACAGCTTCTGTATTTTTTAAAATAATATTTATTTGTCCTGCTGACCACAATGTTCCTAATGACAAATATTACGAAACAGACATCTGCTCGCGAAAATGTATGACTATTTAATTTAGTTAAACTAATGCATTAAGTTAATCCTTGGTAATAAAGAAGAACTTGAAGAACTTACCCAAATGGTCAATCGGAAAGCTTCCTTTGTCAGGTGGTTTGGTTATTGAGTAACCTTTCGATCCAAAGGACATATTTCGATTTTGTTCTTCAGTTTCTCTTTAGGTTGCAATGTACTAAATTAGAGCGCGAACCGAAAATTACCGCTTGTTCACTTCAACTTAGATATAATTATTGGTGCCAAAAGTCAATACTGACTATACTAGGCAGGCGCGTGTCAGGAACATTAAAATTGTCGAAGATAAAAACAGAGTAAACAAGAATTTATTAAATATCTCACTTAAACATTTAATTTGAACATTCAAAATCCATAAAACTTGTTCAATCCAATGATAAAAGCTGGTACAGTTACGGCTTCACTTCAACTTATTACTGCCAAAAGTCAATACTGACTATACTAGGCAGGTGCGTGTCAGGAACATTAAAATTATAAAAGATTATAACAAAGAAAACAAGATTTAATTGAAGATCTTACTTAAACATTTATTTTAAATACTTAAAATCTATAAAACTTGTTTAGTCCATAGACATTTTTTTCCAGACATTTCACCTCCTGGACTTTTTGGCGTTGGTCTTTTCACCTCCTGGATGTTTCTGCCTAGGTCTTTTCGGCTACCAATTTAGTATGGTACTATAATGGGATTATTTATAAGTATGTATGACATGACCAATGTTGTTGTTATAGGTTGATTCATGGATCCACAGCATTACTCTTAAATCTTATAACAATAGGTTTTACTTCTGCAACTTCAACTTATAACTGCCAAAAGTCAATACAGACTATACTAGGCAGGTGCATGTCAGGAACATTAAAATTATAAAAGATAACTAGATGTTTTTTTGAAAAACGCATGTCTCCCCCCTGCACCCGATGGAAGGAAGGCCAAGGAAGAGATATCACCTTTCTGAAACAGAAGCCCCTGTCATTTATTATGGTATAAAGAACATTTTATGTATATATATTAACATATGTATGGTTATGATAGTTTCACACCTTACTCTAGGCACGGTTGACATCACCTGACATCACAGTGGAACTGTTTGTATCAACGGCAGTGTGGATGACAGCATATGTTATATGGTGGTAGCTGTAATGTATTGGAGTAACACCAGCTTCAGTGCAGTCCATGTTTTTAACATATATATGGTCAGGAAGTGTCCTTCCAGCAGTGACCTTGACCTTTGACCTACTGACCCCAAAATCAATAGGGTTATTCTACTCAATAAGGGCAATCACCCTATGAAGTTTGAAGGCTCTGGGTGAAATAGAACTCCAGTTATTGAGCAGAAACGGTTTACACTCTTTGGGCCCCTGTGACCTTGACCTTTGACCTACGGACCCCAAAATCAATAGGGTTCTTCTACTCAATAAGGGCAATCAACCTATGAAGTTTGAAGGCTCTGGGTCAAACGGTAGTCCAGTTATTGAGCGGAAACCAAAGTGTGACAGACGGACAAGGCAAAAACAATATGTCTCCCCCAGAGTGGGGGCGGAGGGGGGGAAGACATAATAACAAAGAAAACAAGATTTAGCTGAAGATCTTACTTAAACATTTATTTTGAATGCTTAAAATCTTTCAAACTTGTTTAGTCCACTGATAAAAGCTGGCACAGTTGGGGTAGCCTTAATCAGAATTTAAGACATGTATTTATTCACTTCTTTACCCACAAACATTACCATGTGCTCTTTTGTTAAATACTTGTTTGTGGTGAAAATATAGCTGTACTTCTGTGTTAAATAATGAAAATGTGAGGGGTCAGGGGTCCATCAATTGGTCATTGATTGGATTATCTTGAACGATCTCTTCTTTCTCCCCTTTGAATTATACCATCATAATAGTGTGGACATACAGAATTAGACATGTATTTTATTCACTTCTCTGCCCCTTTGAATTATATAATTATCATAGTGTAGAAATATAAAATTAAAGACATGTACATATATTTATTAACTTCTTTGTCCCTTTGAATTATATCATTATCATAGTGTAGACATACAGAATTAAAAACATGTACATGTATTTATTCACTTCTTTGCCCCTTTGAATTATATCATTATCATAGTGTAGACATACAGTATTAAAGACATGTACATGTATTTATTCACTTCTTTGCCCCTTTGAATTATATCATTATCATAGTGTAGACATACAGTATTAAAGACATGTATTTATTCACTTCTTCCCCCACTTTCAGTTATACCATCATAATAGTATAGACATACAAAATTAAAGACATGTATTTATTCACTTCTTTGCCACTTTGAATTATATCATTATAATAATGAAAACAGGTAGTAAAATTTAATGAACTTTGCAAAGTGTATGACATGTCCTACTTTTTCTTCTAAAGACTAACATTGTCTTGTATATCTGAAACATGGAAGTACCTATTTTTTGTCAGCTAAATTGATGAAATCAAACTACAAACCAACTTTAACATATCATTCAAGAGGCTTGACATTATTTTTCTGAGATAGGAGTGGGTAACAGATAAAACAGCCCCAAAACAGAGGCTCAAAATAGATGTTTTTAGCTCACCTGTCACAAAGTGACAGGGTGAGCTTTTGTGATCGCCTTTCGTCCGTCGTCCGTTCACAATTGTTGTCCGCGCTCTAGCGGTCTTAATTTTGGTGCGATCTTCTTTAAACTTGGTCAGAATGTTTATCTCAATGATATCTAGGACAAGTTCATAACTGGGTCATCTCACCCTTAAAACAAGGTCACTAGGTCAAATTATAGAAAAAGCTTGTCCGCACTCTAGCGGTCTTAATTTTGGTCCGATCTTCTTCAAACTTGGTCAAAATGTTAATCTCAATGATATATAGATCAAGTTCGAAACTGGGTCATGTGACCTTCAAAACTAGGTCACAAGGTCAAATTATAGGAAAAGCTTGTCCGCACTCTAGCAGTTTTAATTTTGGTCCGATCTTCTTCAAACTTGGTCAGATTGTTTATCTCAATGATATCTAGGTCAAGTTCGTAACTGGATCATGTGACCTTGAAAACAAGGTAACTAGTTCGAATTTTAGAAAAAAGCTTGTCCGCACTCAAGCATTCTTAATTTTAGTCCCATCTTCTTCAAGCTTGGTCAGAATGTGTATCCCAATGATATCTAGGTCAGGTTCGAAACTGGGTAATGTGACCTTGAAAACTAGGTCACTAGGTCAAATTATAGAAAAAGCTTGTCCGCACTGTAGTAGTCTTAATTTTGTTCCGATCTTCTTCAAGCTTTGTCAGAATGTTTATCTCGATGATATCTAGGTCAAGTTTGAAACTGGGTCATGTGACTTTGAAATTCAGGTCACTAGGTCAAGTTATGATAAAAGCTTTTCTGCACTCTAGTGGTCTTAATTTTGGTCTGATCTTCACTTTCATTACCATAAGATCTTGGTTCCTTTCTTTTAATTGCCATATTGCATTATTGGTTCCAGAGTTATGGCCCATGAAAGTGCCAAAATTAACTATTTAGACCTTGTCTGCACAATAGCAGCTTCATTTTTGATTTGAATTTAATCAGACTTGTACAATACTTGAGTTAATATAAGATCTTGCAGGGTTGCCAGGGGACTTGAAAAGTCAGGGAAATTTGATTTTTTTTCAAGGTCAGGGAATTGTCAGGGAATTTTGAAAATTGGTCAGTGAAAAATAAAAATCCAGAAAAGTTAGTGAAAAGTCAGGGAAAAATAATTTTGAAGGGCTAATAGTGTTCTATTTTATTAAAGATTGCATTTACACATTTTTTCCGTTATGAATCTTTTTCTTTATAATTGTGTACATTGTATTTAAATAAAAGTTCTAGTATTATAAATAACATTACTTAAAGACTGAAAGTCTCTGCAACCCTTACAACCAAAAATTAAAACAAGTAAATTTGTGAGCTAATGCGCACTAGTGATACCCCCGCTATCAGAAATTTGACTTTCATAATGTAATTTGCATTTGTCATATGTATAAAGAGTGTCAAATTTTTCCGAGTATTTACCTGAAGTTAATACAACTTCATCCAAGGCACAGCTAGATGGATATGAAAATGGTCAGAATAATGAACAGGTATTACATCTGTGCTTTCTGATTCATCAAAGTCTTTATTCACAAAAACACGATCAAGTGAACCTCCTTTCCTGTGTGTTGGTAACTTCTAAGTATTCGGTAAACAGGAAGTAGATGAGCAAGGAGCATATAATCGCTTTATACCATATGAGAATATAGGATAAAGCAATATGCAAAATATCAGGCTGCTGCATCTTATCGTTGCTGAGAAAACTGTGAATGTATGTCAACTATGTGTAAAAATCTAAGTATTCGGTAAACAGGAAGTAGATGAGCAAGGAGCATAAAATTGCTTTACACCATATGGGACTATAGGATAAAGCAATATGCAAAATATCAGGCGGCTGCATGCTCTAGTTGCTTAAAAAACTGCGAAAGAAAATAAAGATGTCGTTTGGTTGATGTAATGCACCTATATAGTGACAAAATCTAAAATTATTCGGTAAACAGGAAGTAGATGAGCAAGGAGCATAAAACCACTTTACACCATATGGGACTATAGGGTATAGCAATATGTGAAATATCAGGCTTCTGCATGTTATAGTTGCTGAGAAAACTGCAACGGATATTTGTTACGGATGGACGGACACATGGACAAGGGTAAAACAGTATACCCCCCACTTCTTCGAAGCGGGGGTATAATAAGTATGTGTTACACTCGAAACCCATGTTCCTCCCTCCAATATCCATGTCACAGCAACCCTCTGAACTTAGTAAGTTCTGCTATATAGGCCTTACTGCTGATAGTTTGTGTCTTGCCTATATATTTTTTGAATCTATGGTTGGATTTTAAAATAATTAGCAGAATTGGCAATAGAGTGAACATGTGTCATGTACATAATCCCTGTTTGGAACGGTGTTCCAACATTCAGTTCACAGCAACCTAGTTTTTTGTATAACGGCAGGATTTTTTAAAAAATATTGCGGCACAAACTTTTACATTTTTCAAGATACTGCTTTGAAACTTTAAACATGTTAGGTATCATGTATATACATGCCTGATATATTTTTTATGAGGCTCAGTCCATTATAGTCCAGTTGTGCTTTAACAATCCTGATGACGCACGACATCTAGTGAAACTCTACCAAAGATGACCCCATGGTCATAATTGCCTGCACCCTTTGAGTCAATTGGCAATTGTATTTGCATCCACTGACTCTTGCAACCATTGAGCAGTTGTTGGCAGGTGAGACAATTTTACTATATCAGAGAACAAAAAAAACCATGACATTTCAAGACAGAGTTTAATTGTTAAAATTTACTGACATGAACATGTTTATTTATTTAATATGAAAGAGAGCAAAACCCAGGTTTCAACTCTTCATACTTTAGTTTTTAATAGATTTATGGTGGAAAGCTTGGCTTAAACTTTCGCTGAAGTCAGCTATATTCTGATCAAATCTTTGAAGATTAAAACTTTTAAGCTAATCTGAAGGCAAGCTGATCTATATCCTCCATTCAAACATTTATCCAACGGCTACACAGTCAGGTATACGCATGAGGAAACTGTTTCTGGTTCTTACGTAGACTTCTACAAAAAATGTCACTCATCAATGTGCACACTGCCACCTGATTTGCGCAATGGCTATAAAATAATTGTCTCCTTTCCTCAACATCCAAACCCCAATTGCTTATATTTGGATGATTTCCAGTATACCAATTCTTAAATACATCTGCAGCTGGAAGTAACTCTTTCTGGAAGGTGACGTCATAGAAATCATTTAAAGCAAGTGGCTGGAATAAATGTACTTTGTTCAAAAATCTTGAACTTGGCCTCTTTTCATTCTGCTCAATATAGTTTGGAGGTCCTGGCATGTGTCTTTCATTGAGTAATGTTATTGCCATAGACTCCACAATTGCTTGGTTAATGAAAAATCGGCTTGCTTTATTTGATTTTACAGGTCCCCGTGCTGCATTTGTGCGAATCAGGTAGACTTCAGATGTTGGTATAGTTTCAAGAAACATCCTTATCTGAAACATAAAAAACATTAAATATTATATAAATAAAGGTGCCACAATGTATGTTACTCACTTGAGTACTATTTTTATTAAATGTAAAGATACTGACAATGTTGTATCACACAGATATCTAAACAAGAGTGTAAGAGGTCTTTGATGGTCCTAGATTGCTTATCTGAAAATAACATCTCAAAAAGGACAATATATGCTATAATTACAATGGATTTTTGTAAGTGCTATACAATGGATTTTTGTAAGTGCTATACAATGGATTTTTGTAAGTGCTATACAATGGATTTTTGAAAGTACTATACAATGGATTTTTGAAAGTGCTATACAATGGATTTTAAATCAAAATAGAACCAGAAAGAACTAAACAATGTTGTGTGTCAATTATCGGTATCAAAGTTTTAAGCATGGATTATGAATAGAAGTTTTAAAAGGTATCCTATACATTCCTTTGTAAAATCTGTGATCCCTCTAACCCCCTTCCCCCTTCCCCATAAGACAGAGTTAAAAATTCCCTCAGGTCAATAATTTAAACAATATTGGTGAAGGTTTACCAGGCAATGGTACATACCACATTTTAGAAGTCTCAGTTACCTGGTTTCAGACAAGAAGATTTTTAAAGTTTGTTATGTTAGACTCTGTAAAACAACTAAATTTTGGTGTGGAGCAAATAACGACCCTAGTGACCAAGCTTAAACAATCATGATAAAGGTCTAATAGGCAAGGTTATATGCAAAATTTCAGAACAACGTCTTTGGTTTCAGGAAAGAAGAGTTTTAAAGATTTTCCTATTTCTACATAAAACATGACCTCTTAGGAGGAGTCTATTGTGACACAAAGTGCGTAACTGGAACATTTCTTGACAACAGTACATTTCAGCCTTATAGTTTCTGATAAGAAGAATTAATTTTTGCAACTGTCTACACGAACCTAAGTAAAACATTATTATCCCAGAGTGGAGATAATAATGACCCCAGGAACTAAGTTTTAACAATCTTGGTGCAAGACCACTATTTATCAATCAACTGTACACAAGTTCAGTACTCTGGGCTTTGTAGTTTCAGTGAGTTTTAAAACGCTCTGTTTTCTGAAGCTCATGAATGACAGATGATGAATGAAAGACAAAAGTCAATCAAAACAGCACATTGTGAGTGTCATGACACCAAATGGCCTAGTTTCAATCTATGACAAGACACATTGACCCATATTTATTTTTCTAAACAACCAAATTTCAAGACTGAACTTCGGATCATCAAGATGATCATTCTGACTAGACTAAATTTCATAAAGACAGTATTAAGGAACTGGCCTAAGATTGATTACAAGGTTTCTTTTAAATGAATTCTGCTGAACAAGATCATTGCAAGATGCTGTTCTGCTAAATGCTGCTAAATCTAGCTAATTACAATATTTACAACTGAAAACTTTACTGAGTTAAGTCAACAATCACTGTTCTTCTGTGTGGTATAACCATGGGTTTGGAAAAATGCTTTTGCAAATCTTTTCAAATAGACACTGGCTTAGTTTTTCAAAACTTTCATTACTTCTTTATCAAACAAAATTTACCATCAAGGAAAGCTATTTTTCAAAAGAAAAATCTGGGAAGAAATTTTCTTATATTAATGTCAATGTTTGTTTGTTAAAAGATTGGTTGTTCAGTCAAAAATAGAGTTAAAGTTGTTGTTATATCTTAAAAATAACATAAATTTAATGAAAAAATTAAAAAATCTAATATATTACATTAAATTACGAGAAAATATTAATTATTTAGGAATAAGCAATGAAATACATTTGTAACTAGAGCAACACAGCTTATGAGACTGTGTAATGAAGTCTAAGTGACAGTGAGAGTACAAACAAGTTTCTACCTGTTTATGGTGAGACACAGGATCATATGAGTCTTTCAGAGGGATCTTCCTGATACCAACATCTGTGATATAATCATCATCTGTGTTCCTCACACACCAAGCAAAGTCACAATAAAACATATCTAGAACTACAACCTTGTCAATATCCTGAAATACAAATTCCATAAGATGATTTAGATCAGATAAGTTTTACTGATTGCTTGGATGAAACTAAGATAATTGTAGATGATATAAGCTCTCTAGAGCTTTTCAAAGCATGAACTAATAAGTCAAATGAGATTAAGAGTTATACACTTCTTTAGGGGACCTTCCCACTCTTTGGTTAAATTTTATTCCATTATAAACACCTAACAGTTATTACAAAAGTTATGAAGAGGTACAGGTTGGCTGACATCTTGGTATATTCTTCTACTAATTGACCCATTTGTCCTTAAAGTCCAAAGATCACAATTACACGTACGGTAGTTCTTATTTTATCAGGAAAGATATATTACCAATGGAAATGATCTTTATTTGTACCGAAAGCATTTCTAACTTTGCTTTAAAATCAATGAGCATGTTAGAAATATAGTATATATAATACAGTGCAGTAATTTCTTCAATGATATTGCAGAAATAATAAGAAAGTCTTTTTCATCATGAAATGGCTTGAATATGACAAAGACATACGTCAACATTGTTTGAGAGTGAACAGAACATAACTTGATCATTATCCTATCGTTAAATTTATTTTTCGATATCAGTAAAATCAATGTGATACTGGGTCATCAAACAACTTACCAAATTTGTCACAGTCTGACATATAGATGGCCTTAAAAACAGCACTACCACAAGCTGAAGTCAAAATGTTTTATGACAGCAACTTTAACCACATGACCATAAAAGCCAACTTTATTCTATAAAAGCCTGTTACCACTTTATCAGTGAATAAGTAATCTAAAGAACTAGGATTAGGACAGTTACTGTGACTGAATCTATACTATAATTAGTTTTGGTTCTTTAAAATTCATGACTTAAATGACCACAATACACCAAGCATATTTTCTATCCATTTACACTCACTGAAGTATTTTTACATAATGATAAGTAAACTTGTTTTTCGACATAATGTAACTTACACCAATGTTTTTCCTGTCAAAAGTTGGAAAAAGAAACTTCATTCTTATACTTCTATTCTCCAACTCTTCAAACTGTGAAAGAGAATTCACCATCACTTCTACTTGGTCCAAAGAGATGCCTGTTTTCTGGAGCAAGTCTTCAAAGTCTGTGTACCTTTCTTCTGTAAATGGTATCCTATGGACTAGTTGAAAGTCACAGTCTGCAAATTGTTTTCTTTTGAAAGAAATAAGTTTCTTAAGAGTGACATGATCACAGTTGTTAAAGAAATTTAACATTGTCTCCTGAGCATCTTTACTGATTGTCACTTTTCTCTCTCTGGCTCTTCTCCCTGTACTAGTGCTGGTTTTCATTTCTTCTCTCATTCCATCCTCTTCAGCAGGTCTTACACAGTAGGCTCTCTGATATGAAACAATGTAATCATATAGAGTAGAAATAAGTGAATTTTAAATATCCTGAAAAGTGATTCAAGGAAATCTAAGCCAGTACTGTTCTCATTAAGTCTAAGGTATATACACTGTGTTTCGGATTCCCCTTTACAAGATCAAAGAGAAAGTAAAAACTTCATTCTTCTTATCAGGCTGACAATCTGGTGATAAACAATTTACTTACTAATTCTTAATCCTTACAAACAGACACCAGTGTGACAGTTGTTATTTGACCACTCTCTTACAAGCTGGTGGCTAACTAACTGGTCAAATTTGATAATAACTTATTACTTGTTAAAACAAGACCTGTTCACAGACAGCACACTCCACTTTTTTCAGTGCTGGATGATAAATTATAAGCTAAGTCAAACAAGAGGCCTAAGTAAAAAAACAAAACTGAGCAGGGTAGGGCAGCAAGTACCTTTGCCATAAGAAGTTGTTTTTTTTATATGTCGAAGCAAAATCAAGTGACTGCTAGGGTGGGGCTAATTTTGACCTCAAGGACATGGGTACCAACAATCTTGATAGGGGTCTTGATGGTGATCAAGTATTCCAAGTTCGAAGGGAGTATCTTTGACACTTTTTGAGAAATGGACATTAAACAAAAAGGTGAACCAAGGAATTCTTTGTTGAAAAAGGGGCATAACCTTGCAAAAAATAATTTTGAGGGTAATCTGCCCTTTAAAAATGGTGTCACATTTTATTAGTGAACAAGTATTCCAAATTTGAAGTCAATAGCTTTGATAGTGTCTGAGCAAATGGACCTAGTTTCCACTGTTTACCCTTGACAGATTATTTACGATTCAGTAAACTTACTTTTTCGTAGTCTGCATGCGTTTGCATTTGACTTAAACACAGAAATAAGAAGTTTCATTAATGTAAACAAGGTGGAGGAATTTGTCAATTACCATAGCGACATGTACAATGCAGCACCTTCTGAAAATACATGTATAATCTTTAAAGGAAAACAGTCCAGGTTTTAAGAGCAATGTCTATCAAAACTAGAAGTTAACCATTTTAATGATTTACAGTAATAAAGTATTTTTTAGATTTCATTAATTGAAAGATTTCAAATCAAATAAAATCTACTTGACAAAACCTATGTTTAGATATGAGGTGTATTGCAGAGCACCATTTCCAAAACTTTTGCATGGTGCTTTAATAGTGTCTAATTTCGCCCCCAAAAGTACACAGTTTGCAGGATATTGCTTCCTTGATTTCAAAATTTTCCGACGGGGGATGGGGGTTTGTTTGTTTTGGGGTTTAACGCCCATTTCAACATATAGGTTATATCTCGGCGGCCAGTCCACATAACCAGTTTTCCTGGATAACTAACCAGTAATTGCCAATTTCTCCGCAAGTGACTGACTACTGTTTCCACATGATCTACTCTGAATCAGCGGTGAGACACAAATGAACATTAGACTCAATGTCTAAGATCGTCACGGAGAAATTTTGCCCTGCCCCTGGTCGAACCAACGACCGATGGATTACTAATCCAGTGCTCTACCTTTCGAGCTAAGCGGGCGGGCTAATGGGGATGGGGGACGGACGATAATGTTGGTCTGCCTGCTCAGCAATGTATCCGAAATTATCCGAATTTCATCAAAATTCATTTGAAAAGAAAGCTAATCGCAAGCAAATTTATAACCTAAGACAGTAAATATTTCGTAATTTTTACCTTTATGTAGCACCTTAAAGCACACTGTCGACTATAAGATATTTTGAAAACGTGTTTACTAAAACCTTTACAGAAAAACATGTTTTTGTAGTTGTTGTTGTTGTTTTCTCCTAAGCCATTTATTTTTTAAATCATGAAGATAAGGTTAGGTTCAATTAAACTAAATCATTCCATCTAACGAAATAATATCGCCCTGTTCCATTAGTTTTATTTTTATGTGCCATTATCTTCAGTTTATGGGATAATGACATTAATTATGGATTTTTTAAATTACATGTACATACTTTAAATATCCTAACACTATTCACTTCAAATTTCCACAAACATGCACCTGCGAGATTTACGTAGGGAACTTTCGGAGCTAATCCCGGAGCTAATACAGCAATTTATCAGGGAAGGGCCTTAAAAAGGTCATGATCAGGGTGAAATATGAATGACCTCGAGTTTATAGTTCGGTCTTAAAATTCCCACTTGACCTTTGCTTCTACACGAGCAGCTTCAAAACAAGCCGAACTAATCAGACTAGTTGAAGAGGCATCAAGAAAATTTTTGATAGTCAACGCCAAATTAATTAGGCTACTTCAAAACTGGAAATAATCACAATGGTAAAAATAATGGATACAGTGTTGGTGCCAAATGCTACTTTTAACTTAGATTTAACTGCTTTCAACACTTGAATAATTTAACAGAAAAGGACGTCTTTCAAGAAATTTATCAAGAGAGATTTCCCATAGAGTCAGAAAGGCCCTTTGTAAAAAAAAGATGGGGTTTTATCGCCTGACCTCTGTCCGTATTTAGATTCGTCAACCTTCTAGAGAGTAAATAAGGTTTTAATTACAAACACAATGTAAATAAATATGTAAACGTAAATGTAAATATACCAATGTAAACAAAATGTAAATACATGTATATTATATTAAATACTGGGCCTTTTTGTATCGGGCCTTTCTGGTATTGGGCCATTTCAGAATGGGCCTTTTTGGTTTTGGGACGTTTTGACACTTAACCGTTTCCACAGTGGTACTGGAAATTTTATTTCACATGGAGACTGAATATTCATAATCAACGAAAGTATGCAAGCGAAAGAAAAAAAATGAACTAAATGAAAATGTGTCACAAATGAATATCCCATAATACTATAGTATTATTCCAAGTAAACAGACCCTAGAACCTACAAGCAGAGGTTAATATTGTCTTTGCTTACAACAACGACAACAAAAGCATTATTTTAGCAGGACCTCAATTAAGGCCCTGATTTTAGTCTAGGCTTAGTAGCCAACCCTATCCTTTATCAAGGTCAAAAATTTATAAAATATTACGTTATACGTATATACCTATTAGGCTGTTTTCTTACAAGTTATTGCTTAATCGGTTGGTATCGAAGTATATTGTGTTAAAAGTTTTACTACAAAAAAAGCTACTAAAAGAGCTACTACAAAAAAAGGGAGGAGTCGGGGCAAGAGGAGATATAACCAACGTAGAATAAATACAAAAACAAACTATAAGGCACAATACCTAGATTAAGACATTAAAGTTCATATGTATGTGCTTATTTTGACCCAGTGCATATGTGTGCGTGCGTGTGCGCGCGCGCGTGTGTGTCATTTAATAGATAGACAATTGTAAGACAACATTTATCCAATTAATTTTTTTGACTTAGATTAAAAACAACCTTTTTGCAGTATATATTGTACTAACAAAACAATGTTAAATCGAACTTTTTCTTTCATTCATTCAGTTCTAGATATGTCTAGAATGGTAAAAATTTCGTTCAATTCTTTTTATTTCCATTATACATGTATTTTTTTTCTTTTTTACCTCACTTTTTACTAAATGAAAGGTCTAGTGAATGGAATTATGCAGTATAACTGTTTATAATGTATTATGTTTTATATACATATATCTATTTTACAGTTTTGTAACGTTGGTAGAGGATGGATCCCCGACATCTATTTAACCAGTTACGGGGACAATAAACAGCGTTACATATTCGACACTTCAAAAAGAAAGAAAGAAAGAAAGAAAGAAAATCTTATATTATTTTAGTTGAGAGCTAGCTTTTATCTCTGATACCCTGTAAATCATATCATTACAGGATGTACTGGCCATTGTATTTAGCTCTCTCTCTCTCTCTCTCTCTCTTATATAATATATTGAAATAACTTTCTTACACTTTTTAACGCACTCTGACAAACAGAAGGCATACTTATATTGGAAATAACAATTCATATATAACATTTCTATTAATCATTTTCACACCATGTAAGACTTGGACGGCATACAAGTATTATGCAACATGTGATATAGTTGCAAGGTTGATGTGTGATCCATACCCATGTTTCAGTAACCTTCGAAGACACGCATTTTTCAAAACTACTCGTTTTAGTTGATTACGAAGGGAGAAAACAACTTGTGTTTGCATAAATCGTTAATTAGTTTAGATTCGGAACACCTCGGGCGACTTCAATAAGAATTTATAAAGTACATGTAATTGAATTATACAAACGCATATCTGTAAAATGGAAACTATTGTTCCCAATCACTAATAAGGCCTCATTTACATCGACATTATAATTGGCTTACATATATCCCACATAGTTTCGTGCAGGTCATGACTGCTCACCACAGAGGTCGGTGCATTTCGTGCAGTTAGCATTTGTTTACCACACACTCCCGTGTAGCAAGTGATTATTGAAAATATACAAAGAAACGATAAAATTCAACTTTGAGAGACACGAAATGTCAGTGCATTTCTATACATTTCAATGACTTTTCTGGGGATTTCTCTGGACCGAAGAAGATCAACTGTTTATTTACATTTAATAACATTTTGTGTTTAGGTGCTACTATTTGGTAGTTCTCATCTCGTGAAGTTTAATAGTATGATTTTTCGCATAACAAACGTTGTTTGTAATGCAATATAATCATTCCTGTTTTTTTTTTTTTTTTTTTTTTTTTTTACATTACATGTGTGTAATATAACGCCTAAGAAAACATTACGCATTTACTTCTTGCTTCAAATAGATTTTTTAAAAAAAAGGTGATTATAGACAGACGTACTGTTTCAAAGAGACGTCTTCTATGTTCGGTCTTTCCGACATACTTTGACATTTCATTTTGGAACTATTTTCTTGGTGGATGTTTTTTAACAGCTTTTTCAGTATAGATTAATATATAAGAACCATTTACGGTTGTTAGGTTAGCTCACCTGAGCACAAAGTGCTCAAGCGTGAGCTATTGGGATCATTGATTGTGCGGCGTCCTTCGGCGTCCGTCGGGCGTCGTCAACAATTTGACTTGAACGATTTCTCCTCCTAAACCGCTAAGCCAACTTTGATGAAACATGCCTGGGATATTCCTTGCATAGGCTCTACCAAATTTGTCCAAAGAATTGAATTCAATCAAGAACTCTACTTGCTATGGCAACTAAAAGAAAAAATTTGAAAATCTTCTTGTCTGAAACCACAAGGACCTGAGCTTTAAGATTTGGTATGTAGCATTGTCTAGTAGGCCTCTACCAAGTTAATTCAAATTATACCTCTGGGGTCAAATTTGGCCCCGCCCGAGGGTCAATCGATTTTTCATAGGCTTATATTAGGAACACTTTGATAATCTTCTTGTCTGAAACCACAGGCCCCTAAGCCTTAAGATTTGGTAAATAGCATTGTCTAGTGGACTTCTATCAAGTTTGTTCAAATTATATCCCTGGCCCCACCCCGGAGGTCAATTGATTTTACATATGCTTATATAGGACAAATCTTTTTTTTTTCTGAAACCACAAGGGTCTAAACCTTAAGATTTGGTATGTAGCATTGTCTAGTGGACCTCTACCAAGTTTGTTCAAATAAAACCTCTGGGGCATCTTTGGCCCCACCCCGGGTCAATTGATTTTACTTAGGCATATATAGGGAAAACTTTGAAAATCCGTTTGTCTGAAACCACAAGGTCCTGAGCCTTAAGATTTGGTATGTAGCATTACCTAGTGGACTTCTACCAAGTTTGTTCAAATTTGACATCTGTGTCAAATTTGGCCCCATCCCGGGGGTCAGTTGATTCTACATAGGCTTATATAGGGAAAAATTGAAAATCTTCTTTTCTGAAACCATAAGGCCCAGAGCCGTAAAATTAGGTATGCAGCATTGTCTAGCGCACCTCTACCAAATTTGTTCAAATTATACCTCTGGGCTCAAATTTGACCCCACCCCAGGGGTCAATTGATTTTACTTAGGCATATATAGGGAAAACCTTGAAAATCCTTTTGTCTGAAACCATAAGGTCCTGAGCCTTAAGATTTGGTATGTAGCATTTTCTAGTGGACCTCTATTAAGTTTTTTCAAATAAGACATCTGGGGTCAAATTTGGCCCCACCCCGTGTGTCAATTGATTTTACATAGGCCTATATAGGGAAAATTTTGAAAATCTTCTTGTCTGAAACCACAAGGTCCTGAGCCTTAAGATTTGGTATGTAGCATTTTCTAGTGGACCTCTTCCAAGTTTGTTCAAATTGTGCCCCTAGGGTCAAAGTTGGCCCTGCCCGGGGGGTCAGTTGATTTTACAGAGGCTTATATTAGCAAAACTTTAAAAAAATCTTCTTGTCTGAAACCACAAAGCTCAGAACTTATTTTTTTTAATGGAGCATCAGCTAGAGGTCATCTACCAAGTTTGTTCAAATTATGCCCCTTGATTGAAAGTTGTATCTACCCTGAGGGTCACTTGAATTCATATAGATTTATATAGGGAGAATCTGAAAAAAATCTTCTGATGTTTGTTCAACAGCATACCCAAAGGCAAAGTATTCAGGTGAACGATCTAGGGCCATCATGGCCCTCTTGTTTTGGTTACGTGATAAGAAGAATCTGACACTAGTTAACTTTTGATGTAAACTTTTATTCAACTCGTCCAGGAATAATGTAATGACGCTCGAAGTAAATACATGTAAATGAAAACGGCAAACACTGCTATTAGAAGGGGTGGTGTTGAGAGCGGTCGGAATTTCAACTGTTTCAAACTATTTCAAAGAAAAGAAACTTAGTGAGTCGATTGCCAAGTTGACAATAGAGAAAGCCAAACGTATAACAAAACTAACAAAACTGAAAAACAGGTCAGCTCAGAAAGCCACAAATGTGAGCAGAGAGAGAGCTGCAGAGGGATCTTCTAGTCAACAGAAGTGGAAAAGAATAGAACATTTTTTTTTATTGAATAACTTGACTGAAGTGAAAAGAACATTTGAATATCGCTGAAATAAATAGTGAAATAAATAAAAGCGTACAAAGTACAATATGTAAAAGTATGTAAGCAAGTGATTGTTGTGGCAGTAACAAATATTTAATGCCGTTATTTTAAGTAACTTCCAGTGTGATGTCAGAACTGTGCCAATACAGAACAAAAACGTATTTGATATATAAAAAACTCATACTTGTTAGTATTTTTTTCTTACTTAAAAGGTTTGCACTGAGTACATTCTCTTTCCAGGAGTGCATCAAAACTTCAGAAATCAAGGCGCTTTCGGGGGCGCTCTGATCCCCCAGTTTAAGTTTCAGGATTTTCAGGACCGATGCATATACTTATCTAAGAAAAACTTTTAAAATCTTCTTGTCTGAAGCCCGCAAAGCCTAGAGTTTAGATTTTTGGTGTGTCGTATTGTCCAGTGGACCTATACCAAGACTTTTTCAAATTATGCCTCGGGGGTCTATATTTGTCCCGCCCTCCCCAGGTATCACTTTCTTTTATATAGACATTATAAAGGAGACACTTAAAAAATCTTGTCAGAAATCACGAGGTTTACACCTTAGATATTTGGTATGTAGCATTGTCTAGTAAACCTGTACCAATATTGTGCAAATTAAACCCCTGGAGTCAAAATTGGCCCGGCTCCAGTGTCTCTTGTTTTCACATAGACATATAAAGGAAAAAACTTTAAAAATCTTCTTCTCTGAAACCACAAGGCCTACAGCTTAGATATTTGGTATGCAGCATTGTCTAGCAGACTTCTTCCTCGTATGCTCAAATTATGTCCCTCGGGTAAAATTGGTCCCACCCTAGCGTCACCTGGTTTTATATGGACAAATATAGGAAAAAAATTTTAAAATCTTCTTCTCTGAAACCACAAAGGCCTACAACTTAGATATTTGGTATGCAGCACTGTCTAGCAGACTTCTTCCTCGTGTGCTCAAATTATGTCCCTCGGGTCAGATTGGTCCCACCCCAGGGTCACCTGGTTTTATATAGACAAATATAGGAAAACAAGTTTTAAAATCATCTTCTCTTAAAGCGCTTGAAACAGACCTTTGTAATTTGATGTGAAGCACCAAGATTGTTAATATTATGTCCCTGGGGTAAAAACTGGCAAAATTGTTTCTTGCAATGACTTATATAGAAAACCATTCTTTAGGGAAAGCTCAAAGGCATAATTGACCCTACTATGAGTCGTGATACTCAGGTGAGCAACCTTGGACCCTCATGTTATTTTAGTTGATGATATTGCCCGCTCACACAGGTCCATCATCACCAACCGGTACCAAAAGGCAGTTGCCATTGTAAGAATGGACTGGCCAACCTGGTCACTAAACCTGTATCAAACAGAGCACATCTAGGATATGCTTCAAGCTGCGGTTTACGCTCGCCGTGCCCAACTCACTTCCGGTTCCGGAAGTCAAAAGGTAAAAAAATGTACATTTCGGAACCTTTTTTTGCCCAGTGCCCGCGCGACGCCTTTACAATCGTGTACTAATGAAGCAAAAATCTAAACATTTTCTTTCCTCTGCTTTGGTTAAAACTGTGAAATAGTTATTTTATTGATATTCAAATGCATCAATAAGATTTAACAAGAACAGTACTCATTTAAATGTTTGTTAAGACAATACAATCAAAATACGTCAATCATCACAAAATTGTTCCATTTACACCTTTTCTGATCGACAGGAGCACAAAATATTGGTTGAGTGTTTTCCATCGGCCATATCAAAGGAAATGGGCGCGGGACGAAACCTGAACTTTGCTGCATCATAGACGTTTACGAACAGTCTTTGACAAGAAAAGCAAAAAGAATGGTCATGAAACATGTTGTGATATCATTTTTGCAAGCAAGTCAAACTTTATGGTGTAAAAGGAAACAGTTCGTGATTCAAATTATAATAGTTGTTTGTATTACTCTTCAAACCCCACGTAGGGTTACTTTCCCTATCCCATCAGTACCGCAAGGAAAGAAATTTGATTTATTCTGTTTGCATAGAATGGAGTAACTAATCGGTTTTAATACTAAACTTGAAAAAATAGGTAAAGTACTCGCCTAATATGACTGTGACTGTTTAAATGACGTTAAACTCCAGTGAATTCAAACTCAAACTAAATCTGAATTAAAGTTCTCATTCGCTTATTATAATCATTTTATAGTGTACTTTAGCCTACTAATACTGTTTTTTATGCTCATTCACTGTCAAGTGCAACTCCATAAACGACTACGATTCACTTTATATATATATATCTTAGATTAAGGATTCGAGCTGTACAATACACATATAACATCATAACCTCCGTTGTATCATCAATGTCGAAAACCAGTTCTTTGCTTGGAGAATTGAAATATATCCTGAGAGTATATAAATATTAATCATTGTCAAGCATCAATCCTATTAAATTTTTTTATACAAGCAACATGTTTCCTGCTTGATTTGATTATAATATGGTATTTCATAACTTATCAGATTATGCAGTGACAATTTGTTTTGCTAGACGACATTACTTGGCGAACAAGATCGGTAAACTAGTTATCTCTAGCAACGTGGAAAATAGTAAATAATGTTTTACCTCCCTTTGACCCACGACCTGGAATATCTTCACACCCGAATTCCTTTGAAGATGCAATCTAGCACAAAACAGAGCGCCGGACTCTCGATCCAGAGGTTGTGGGTTCGAATCCTGCCAGAGGTGAAAGTCCTCAATGGCTTTCCACATTCCACACGCTTTTAGTGCGGGCACTGATTTGAACACAGGAGTTAAAATAGAAGTTCCTTTTCCAGTCGATATGTAAATTAGTAGTTTTAAACTAAACATATTTAAAAACATAAGAAAATGTAAAAGCCAAACTTGAGACACTTCATTATTGCATGTCATATGACATGCAAGAACAAAGTTTTACCTATGGGTTCTTGAAAGCTTTTACATTAAGTGACAAGACGGGCTACATGCGAAAATCTCATTAGATCGCGCTTAAAGGTCCCATTAAATCGGGTTTGCGGCTTAAATTTGCGGCTTCTCAAATATCTCAAAAACACTTTTAAAATTTGTATTAGAGCGTGTACCAGAGGATTTTTAAGGGAGTTACTTATCAAAGTCGAGACCAAAAATGATTAAGTTTTCTACAATGAAGGTTAAGAAATGTATGTGACGTGCCGGTATTAGGTCATGACAAATCGAAACTCAGAGTTTCTATAAAACTTTCAACATTTGCATTTTAAAAGTTTTTATTTTTTTCTGCAAAACGATATCTTTTATTATATGTTTATGAACTTTCTGGTTATGTAGCAATACAAAAACAAATGCATTAGAAAACAGTGCTTTTCTCTTTCTCAAAAAGGAGGTGCTATTCTGTAGCATCAACGGTGTTGCATGACATAACAACCGTGGGTATCCGATGATGAACTATGATGTGCTAATTACTTTAGATGTTACCTTTGAATTGAAAATGTAGTGGACAATAAAAAGATATTCATATTTTCTGTTGTGAAGGGAAAAAAAGTGACAGATACATATGTAAATGAAAATAAAGCTATCCAGAGATAAAGATATTGTTCGACAGCTAAAAGATCTTGAATCTTCGTTGGTGATAATACACCTTCTACCCGCCCATATATTATATTTTAGATAAATGGGGCAGGGACTGGGTTAAGCGCACGAAACCGTATCCATTAGCCCCGCCCATCCTTCCGCGCGAACTGACGTCAGAACGATGCAGTTCATAGCTCGTGTGCAGTGGAGAAAGTTGTGTATTGGGAGAGGTGATTAAATCTGTTGTGATATTTTTACGTTAAATAAGTAAGAAAAATGGAGGATCAACAACAGCCCGAAACGTTGATGGTACACCTCTCTAGGCCTGACTCTGGCATGTCATGGGGCTTCAGATTGCAGGGTGGAGTGGATTTTAATACACCGTTATCTATTCAAGTGGTAAGCGGTATTCTTTTGATGTTTTCAAGGTAAACAAATCATAAGTGTAATAGATTATTGGGGATATGCTACTGTATGTTAACGTAATAGATTTAAGCATATATATTTAGGTCGGTATGCGGTTAACCTGTCTAGAAGAAAAGTATTTGGCCTTGATTTTCATATAGGCTTCAAAATATATTTTAATTTTCGCTCGGTAACAAGATTTGATTGACAGTTGATGAAATTCGATATGCCAGGAAGCAGGTAATCCAGGCTGTTTCAGCCTCACTTTGGTACCTGGCTCTCTATATATGGCGTGCGACCTGTTTAGAAAACCTAGCAACATATGAAAGTTGACTCCAGATTTTCCTGGTTTTTCCAACAAAACTTGTGTGTTTACACAACATGCGGCATGCACAGTGCTGTGCAGTCAAGCACTAGCTAGTTATTTACCTAACATCATCAGATTAATGTCAATGAATTATATAAGAGATACATAAGTCTTTCATGTATGCAGAAGTTATGTACTGTACCTATAGATTTCTCATTAACTTAGCCATTTAGCAACTATTAAAGGGCCTACAATACTACTGAAAATTTGACAGCAGCGGTCATTTTATTAAGTACATTTAAGTTCAAATGGATGTCACTTGTTAAACTCTAGTTACTTTATCAGATAGTTTTCAAAATAAACCCAAATTTTATTACAGTACAATAATTACATAGGCTACAATTTGAAGAATAATTGTTGTTATTAGTTACTGTTTGGTTTAAAATCTGAATTCCTTTGATATAAAGCATGTAAAAATAATAATAATTAAAAAATAAAAAGTGTGATAGTGTAAACATGATTAATAGCTGCTGATTCTACATTCATGATAGAACTAACATGACTAAACTAATGTATTTTCTTAAAAGCCTGTATAATTCTTGCATAACATTTAATGTTTTAACTTTTAAGTGTAAGGACATTAATCAAGCATCATATAGGAGTGACAGTCTGAGTCAAAAAAGTTTTTTCTCTTATATTGCTGTTGTGTTAATTTTATACTGGTTTTATGTAGAAATACAAAAAGAAATGTTTGGTTTTTTTTACACTTTTAATCAATCAAATACATTCAGATATCAGATTTCCTGTATTATAAGCTTGCAACGGATGTAAGGCTATTTAAAAAATTATGTAGTATTAAGTGGTTATGTTGAAGGCCTTTGAAAGAGAAAATATAAACAACATTCCAGTATTCACAGCATGACTCAAGTGAATTTTAAAGTAGCAAAATGAAGTTTGATATGAGAGATTTGCTTGTACCATACTTGACCTATAAGATGCCCCCTAATTCATTTTGCTATATAGCTAATTGCTGTGTGATATTTTGTTCTCTTTTTCCAACTTGATAAATCAGAATACTGACATCCGAAGGAAAAAAGGAAAAAATTATCTGAAGATGTATTTGACTTGATTTACTGGGAAATTTGTTATCACTCTAACATTTGACACAAATCTTAGCACTTTGTGTGTGATTAATTGTGAATACATGTTTTGAGCTCTGCCTTCAAGTCAGTATGATATTATATCCTGAATTACATGATTGTGCTTCATCAAATGAAAAATGACTTATTTTGAGATTTAATAATATGATATTTTAAACCATGTATGTCAGACTGAGTTTGATTTTAATGGAATTGTAGAAGTGAAAGTATATCAGACTGATGTATGTTACACTAAATTGGTAGTAAAATTATATGTACTTTAAAAGATTTTCCTTGAAGCATATTATTATACCAGTACTAAGTTTTCAGAGATGACTTGTAAAACCATCTTAACACTCACACTCAAACTTATACAAGAACAAAAATAACCACTTATCATACCTCATAAGGTACATGAATGTTGCTTTTTAGGTGAAGTATGGTACATATTCACGATTCTTTGTGACCTTTGTTCAGCTGCTGGTTTAGTCACCAGATGAAATTTAATACAAATTTAAGATTTGTGAAATGATGTAAACATGTAAACTTTCTCATTGAATTAAAGAAATGTAAAAGTTACTCATTCATTAAAGTAAATCAGCATACTGTTTTTGGAAAATGTCCTCAAAATTTTCTCATAAGAATGATAGGTTATGATTTTTTATAAAGTGTAAGACGTATTAGTAATGTAATTAAAATTGTACCAGATTACTTGTATTTATTATGCTTTTAATGATCTTGACATAAAGTGCATCAAAGAAAACACCAAAAACTAACTATGCTTTGATCATCCATCCTTTATACATATAATACTAACTTTGACATTTTAAAGAACAGCAACAAAAACAAAAGCTTTGAATGTGCAGCTGAAAATCTGAATATTTGTGTATGATTTACATCATCAAAGAAATACACTAGATGTTACATATTATAACTTACGATAAATCTTCAAATCATGTATAATAATGATTCATGTGATTTACATTGTATTAATATGAACTGTTAATTCTAATTCACTATTTTCTTAATTCATACTATTTAGAAGAAAGCTATGGTTGATTTCACTGGCAGAAAATAAATGTACCATACAAGTGAATAGCAATTTTCTTTGTTCAGTACCTGTGTATATAACAGAATGATTAATTTTATACTACTGTGCTGTGGAATGAAATATTTACAGCCCTATATAAGTACAGGAAATCAAAATCAGGCATTTTAGGGACCCTTTGTTATAACATTTGTTAATTTGTAAACATCAACATTTCTACCTATGCACAGTTAATACAGGCGTAAGGAATTCAGACAAAAACAGGCAACCAATATTTTCATCTACATTTTACAATTCAAAAATGTAATTATTGTTTCAGTTTTGCTGTACTTTTTTTACCAGCATTATGCACTGAACAAAATACAAATGTTCTGCCGTTGATACTATGAAGCATAGTAGCCCCATTAACCTTAGTATAAATGAAATAGACCATTCTGTATAGTATAAATAATGGTAGAGAGTTCAACAAAGGTTAGAAGCAGATGTTCCAGTGGTAACTCACTGGACTGGTAACCCAGGGGATGTGAGATCGATCCCCTGCTCCTGCACTAACATTACTAGTTGTCTTTTGAATGAGACATTAAACTGACGTCCCATGTATCAGTGCTGTACTCTGAGCATGCAAAAGAACATGGGATTTCTCTTGAATAAGATGCTTTCTGTGTCTTGCTCTACCCTCCACAACATAAAATAACTTGTCTCTGCAGGGGATTTTGGTCAGATATGATTCACTTCCCATCATGACAGCCTTTCTGTTGTTAATTTTTTGTACACACAATTATACTCTGCACTCTGGCCTTCAAACCTTTTGTTCATAACAATTGCATATAATTATAATTATCCTGATGTACACATATAACTTATTTAAGACATGCTTGTACCACGTTAATCATTGTATATTCAGACCAATTACTCATACTGAGGGTTGAATTTATAAAACAGGTGCTGTCTACTTTATTTCAAATTACTTGGACTTCTTCACTTTCACCCCTTAAAATAGTCAGAAGACTCAGAATAGTTAAAAAGAACATCATTACGCAAATATAGAAAATTTTGTCCAGACAGTTGAGATCTGTTTCAGACAAGTGGTTTATTTTTCCTTTCAAGTTGTCCAAATGGACAAGCAGTTTGAAAAAAAAAATGTTTGATTAACCACTTGGTATTGCATCTTAACACTAGAATATTAAACCCCCTCCAAAGCTGGAATGCTTGATGAAGAGTTATTTCAAAAATTGTTCAAGCCTTTTGCATTTAATCACGTAACGAAAAGAAGTGCATTGCTGAGTTATACAATTGACAATGCTGAGTTTGTTTTTCCTGTAAGATATATAACGTAAAACAATTGTGTAGGAGTAAAATATGTGCTATAAAGATACCTGGAAGATTTATTACCCCTAAAAACTGAAGTAATTTAGTCAAAGTTGGAGAGCCTGAAAGTAAACTTGGCACACTGGCAAGATAAATGTGTTGGCAAAGCATTTGAACCTGGAAAACATTTCAAGAAATTGTTGTTTTATCAGAACTCATTAAATGCTGTTTGTTTAAAAATATCTCTTTAGAATAATCTCTTTCATTAAATTTGTTTGATTTTAAGTATTCATTGGTACCATCTGATTTTGAGTGTGGTATATATTATGAAAAGCAATTCACAGTTTACTTATACTATTAAACTTCCTTCTAAAAAATAAAGAAAAACATGCGAAGGACAGTTATATTAAATCAGTCTAAAAAAAGAAAGTCTTTGCATAAGTAACAGTAATTTTAGTTTGTTGTAGTTGTAGGGTAACAACCTTTAATGCACTGATCAATATTTTTTGCCTCCAAGGTGGAGGGGGAAGGGAAGGCCATATAGAGATAGCAGGAGATTACTGATACCTGGGATTTGATAGCTGGTTTGAGACTGTCACTAGAGACCTAGAGTTGGTCTGATTTTATTTCCATGGATACATTTGATTTTCAAGATTTAGATACTTCAGAGATTTACACTGAACACTTTGGTCCAGAGACTAGAATTAAATAGCAGTATATCTAAATCTGCCCCTTCCCTCTCTACTGATACTGGTGCATTTATTTTTCAAAACCATTTTTCACTTAGCACAGCACTATTTCAGTACTAGGTTTCCAGATTGTAACTTTTGTGGTCACCCTTTTCAACTGTACATGTAGTCTCGAGGATGCCAAAGCTCAGGGATTCAGGCAATATTTATTCAATAGGAAGGACATCAGCTGCAATATCTTATCAGACCTGCTGTTCTTTCTGGGTGGGTAGGGAGGTAACATTTGTATTTATTAGCTCACCTGAGCATGGAGTTCTCAAGGGTGGGCTTTTGGGATCATTGATTGTCCGGCATCCTTCGGCATGCGTCGTGTGGTGTACATCATCAGCAATTATTCTTGAACAAATTCTCCTCCTAACTTTGACGAAACATGCCTGGGATATTTTGTGCATGAAGCTCTACCAAAGTTGTTCAAAGAATTTAATTTAATCAAGAACTCCAGGTGCCATGGCAACAGAAAGGAAAAACTTTGAAAATCTTCTTGTCTGAAACCACAAGGCCCTGAACTTTTAAGATTTGGTATGTAGCATTTTCAAGTGGACCTCTACCAAGTTTGTTCAAATTATACCCCTGGAGTGAATTGATTTTACATGGGCTTATATAGGGAAAACCTTAAAAATCTTCTTGTCTGAAACCACAAAGCCTAGAACTTAGATATTTTAATGGAGCATCAGCTAGAGGTCCTCTACCAAGTTTGTTCAAATTATGCCCCTTTGGCCAAATTGGCCCTTCCCCAGGGGTCACTTGATTTTAATAGATTTATATAGGGAAAACCTTAAAAATCTTCTGAAACCATTAAGCCAAGGATTAAGATGTTTTTACATGGAGCATCAGCTCAAGGTCCTCTGCCTAGGTTGTTCGAATTATGCCCCTTGGGTCACTTGATTTTGCATAGGCTTAAATAGGGAAGACTTAAAAAATCTTCTTGCCTGAAACCTCAGTGCAATACTATTTTGAGTGTTGATTATTTGTTTTGTTTCATTTGTCTGAATACACTATTGTATTGTAATTACCATAAATCTGGAAAGCTGCAGGTAAAAAGCAGTTGATTGCATATACAATACTTGGCAGGGCTGAGTCATTTTTTCATGTTGTCCTATTTATGTTGGAGCATATGCCAACTATAGCTTAAAGTATTCATTTTGCATTTTGCATTGATAGGGAAACATGCTCTTGCAGTTGAAATTAATCCAGATCCGTGACTTCTTCCTTGGTTCAAGCCATTAGACATTATTTCTCAAAATGTAGAATGCAGGTCACTAAAGTGGTGGAATCTGAACTAGTACAGCTCTGGACCACAGTCTGGAAATCTGCCCCTTGACTGTGACCTTATAAAAGTGCCCAGAGTGAGCTTTTTATGCCCTACCACTTCAGGAAGTGGGGGGAGGGCATATATATTTGCACTTTTCCGTCCGTCTGCTATCACTCTATCAGATAACTGCCATGAAACTTTCTAAGCGTAGTTGTAAGCATGTGACCTTATGCACCTGGTTATTTTGATGCAAATTTATTGGAGATCTGTAGACTAATGCCCCCTCATTAAGTAAAAAATAGCATTTTTAGACTTGGGTAGAATGTAACTCCAAATGTGTAAGTGCTAGAGCCATGAAAGTTTCTAAAAATAGTTGTCAGCATGTGCACTTATGCACCTGGTTATAGTTGTCAGCATGTCAACTTACGCACCTAGGTATTTATACCCCCTAAACAAAGTTTGGGGGGTATATAGGAGTCACCCTGTAGTTGGTCGGTCAGGCAGTCTGTTGCAATTTCCTTGTCCAGAGTATAACTTGAAAACTAATGGTTTGAATTCAATGCAACTTCATACAATGGTCAATCACAATGAAAGGAAGTGCATTGTACAAGAGCCATAACTCTGTCTTAAGTATTTGCAAAGTTATTGCCCTTTGTTGGTTTTCCTTGTCTGGAGCTTAGCTTGAAAACTACTGGTTGGTATTCAGTGCAACTTCATACAATGATCAAGCACAATGACAGGAAGTGCAGTGTTCAAGAATCATAACTCAGTCTTCACTATTTGCACAGTTATTGCCCTTTGTTGGTTTTCCTTGTCCGGAGCATAACTTGAAAACTACTGGTTGGAATTCAATGCAACTTCATACAATGGTCAAGCACAACGAGAGGAAGTGTAGTGTACAAGAGCTATAACTCTGTTTTCACTATTTGCACAGTTATTGCCCTTTGTTGGTTTTCCTTTTCTGGAGCAGAACTTGAAAACTACTGGTTGGAATTCAGAGCAACTTCATACAACCATCCCATTTTTTACCTGATCTTCAAGATGCTTGGTTTCATGATCTTCATATTGAGTTTGAAACTGGGTATATAATAAGGAGTCAAAAACAAGGTGACAAGCTCAGAAAACAAGCTGGAAAACTTTTGGAACACTCCTGAGATCACAAGTTTTGATCCTGTCCTCATGACTTGTGGTCAGAATGTGTGCCTTGTTGATTCCTTTGATGAGTCAGAATCTTAGTCATGTAGGGTCAAAAACAATTTCACCAGCTAAGATCAGTAGAAAACCACATGGAAACCTTATAGGTCATCCCTCATGGTCCTCATGTTTTTTCAGACGTACAATGTATTGTTCACATTCACCAAAAGTAAAGAAATTCTAGCCATTATTGTTCTGCCCATGACACACTAAAAATAAATAGGAAAAACAGCCATGTCCTAAAAATGGAAAACAAGATTTATTCAAAATTGAAATTTACAGCTTGAAATGAAAACTTGCAAGTTTAGAAAAACGGAAATGATATAAGCAAAATTTTAAATCATTAATTAGATACATTGATTAAGTTTTACTAGACTTATAGATTTATCACTAAGTGAAAAAATCTTTCCTTAATATTACTAAAGATTTAATTTTGTTGAAAAGGATATCTTTTGTAATAATCTAATGCCATAATTTACATTTTCTTCTGGATAAATAATGCAGAGGACAAAAATTACTTAATTTAATGCACTTCTGTGCCTTGGGTCAGAACTTTAAATATTGAAAACTAAACAGGTTGTTGAATTTTCTTAGCATTGTTTGATAATAGAAAAATAAACTTGCAAAGTCTTCTGATGATGGCACAACATTTTTTGCAGTACTTGATTGGTACAAATGTTTTCAGTCATTATACTTGGCTTGTTAAAATGTAAACTGGATACAAATTTAAGGTTTTTAATATTTCCAGGTGCAGCCAAAAAGTGTGGCAGCGAGATGTGGACTTAGGCCAGGTGATGGAATCTTGCGTATAAACAACACAAATGTAGATGGACTGACACACGAACAGGCGAAAATGGAGATCATTAGATCATGCAATGATATTGATATGCTGGTTGTCAGGTAATTTGTGAAAGCATTTCAAAGCTCTGTTGTTCATGTCTTATAACAACTAAAATACCTTTAAGAACAGACAGATAATCACATACACTGTTTTAGCTTCAGGTGGTGTTCATCATGCCTTTGTTATAATTTGTAGTAACTGTCTGTATTAATTTATTATCTGCATAACTGAGCAGTTGCAGCTGTTGAATGATTTGTGATTAATATTGTTTTCCAGTACAAAGTTATTATGTGCAAATTGTTTGTTTATTGTTTGTATAATTTATGCAAATTAAATGTACAGCAGCTGTTTGTCATTCTCTAGTATGTGTTTCATCTTTTTTGCATAAAGGACTGTACAGGTTAATTAATAAGATCAAGGTTATTGGGTTTGTTTTTTTAACTTTTTATGGGTTCTTTTTACTAAATAAGGAAAAATATTACTTACATAAGAATGAATCACACACACACACAAAAAAAACAATATTTCAATACATACTTAGACCCACTGCCCTCAAATGACAAAATATGTGGCAAACATTTGCCAAAAAATTCATTGATGTTATCTCTTTAGCAAAGTTTTGAAAGCTCTTTCTTATCAAAGCATGAAATCTTGTCTTTCTGTATTAATAGTGACTTTGCCACATGGGTAAGAAAATACAGATTGATTTTAAAGATTGTACCCTAACGTTAGCAACAGCTAAATGATTCCATTTCTCCTTGGATATAGTGTGTAGACATGTACAATAATCCTACCTGAACCCTTTTTTAAGTTTTCTTTTGGTTAGCCCACAGTCAATAATAAACCCTTTTGTATACGAGTGTTACTTTCAAATTTCAATTGTTTTCATCTTTATTTTTGATCGGTATGTACATGAAAGCCTGTTTATACCTGTAATACTTAAATGATGGTTTTAGAAATCCTTTAGACCAATAAAATTTGTCTTAATTTGTCTGTAAAAAAGGCCTGGAATTCTCCCTCATTATTAAATGCAGATTCTAATATGCAATTTTGACCATCCCAAGAATGAGCCCACATTAACTGAATGATTGTCTACTAACTAGATAGATGTGTAGTTAAGTATGATTTCCTGTTTGCCAGCAGATTTCTGTTGCATTGGATTGTCAGTCTTGACGATCCGGTTCGATCCCCATCAGGGCTGGCAAAATTTCTCTGTGATAATTATATCTCAGACAATGCATCTATAGGTCATTTGTCCCTCACCTCTGAAGCAAGTGAGGAAGTAGTCAGTCACTTGCGGAAAAATTGGTTAGTAAAATGGTTGGATACCCAGGAACACTGGTTAGGTGGCCTGACAACCGGGACATGACCTTAGCTGTTAAAACTGGCATTAAACCCCAATAAAACCAAACCAAACCAAGATTTCTATTGTCTGACTCAGAGACACTAATGGATATGACCAAAATATCAGGGTTTGCCCTAAAATTTTCCTCCCACAGTACTGACATACAACTTCATATATTCCTATAGAAGTTAAGTTTAAACCATAGTCTATTTGAAATCTGGGAAACAAGGTCTTGCAAGTATCATTAATCTCACTTGATAACTGCTTCCCGGATTCAAACCAGTACTTGAGTGGAAAAGTGGAATGTCAGTCAGGTTGGATAGGAAGTCCATAGCTCTAAACTCTTGACCCTACTGCTTCTCCATATGATAAGTATGTCAGGCAGTTATTTTCAGGCAGACATTGGCTGTTTATGCCCACATCACTTACCATCTATGTCATACATACAACAAGTGACATTTGTGTTACATCTTGATTATTTTGACCTTTACATGACGTATTCTTTTTTAATGGAATTAAATATCAGCTAATAGCTCATATTGAAAGGTAGGTAAATCAGTTAAGAAATTGCATTCAAGTTTTCAGAGCAGAAACTCTACAAATGAAAATGAGGAGATATTTTCCTATTTGATCAAAATGAATGCAAACTATACATCAAGAACACATGTGTAAGTGGTTTTGCAAAATAGAAAAAAACTGTTATCTTGGGAAGGGAACTTTTATCTGGCAAAACTTGTAGGCGGATTGTTGTGGAACACATACCAGAGACAGTGGGGTGGGTATTTACCTGCAGTTAACACACACACACAGCTATGGCTTTACCTGTTTGGCAAATCACCTCTGGGTTTCTTGATCAGTTTGCCAGAAAGCCGTGGCTTGAAAGTGGTGCATATGTAGCACAGTCATTTTCACCATTGAACATTAGAAAAGCAGTGGAACACTGATTTTGTGAAATTATTTTTGAAAAATATAAGTTTCCCTCTATTAAGTAGTAATAATACCTAAAACTACAATACATGTCACATACTACCAGTGTATTAAACTTTATTCCACATTTTATCTGAATTTTATATTCATGTTTATGATTTGAAGGATATTCAAATAACCTCTCACATTATTTTTGAAAATTTCTAAACTGAATGCTCGTTTCATTTAGGAAAATTCATGCAGTGATTTAACAAGTATCGTTACCAGTGATCTTAATATGTTATAAACCAGTACTTGTAATTAAATGACATGACTGGATGGACTTGTACATGATGCTTGAAAAAATACATGTTGATGTTGTTTCGTAAAAAAACAGCAAATCATCTTTGATCCTATTGTCTCATCTGAAAAACAAAAACAAAAAAAACCCAAAAAAAACAAAAGAAAACACACAAAGACTATAAAAATCAAACTGGAATGCCCAGTCTCAAAGTTTTATTATGGATAACTAAATCTGAGATGTATAAGCATCTAATTACATAAATGAATATGTATTTATGATTGATATGTTTCTGACTTTTATTACCATACGGTGCGGAGTATTGTGTTGTCTGTGCGTCTGTCCATAACAGTTTGTCCATCTAGAGCCATAGCTCTAAAGTGTTTGCATGGATTTAGTTGTAACTTGCTGAGATTATTAAAAAAAAACAAAAACTGGGAGAACGATGCATGTTAATTGTTGTCCAAATTTACAAACATAGAGCTGAGTTATTGCCCTTTGTCTCAGGCAGTATGTCCATCTGAAGCAGTATAATCATAGTAGTTTGATTGATTTACTTGTAACTTGGTGGGATTGTAAATGATAATAAGGGAATGATAATGTCAATTGCCTGTTCAAGTTAATTCTAATAGCTGAGTTATAGTATTTTGATGTTTTACCCGTGTTAGTAGTAAGTCCATCTACCACCATTACTTAATAAATCTGTCCATCTATAAAGCTTTTGCTCTGTCGCCTCCTTATTACAAAACTTCCTGATGCAACTTTTCTTCTGTAGGGGGGTATATAAATTTTCTGAAAATTTGCTTGTTTGAATATGAAACAGCCATTTCAAGCCATCTTCTCACTGAATATTGAAATGTTGTTGCCAGTCAATGAAATGAAACCAAATGATTTTTTGTACAAATAATAATTTTTTTATTGTTTTAATTATATTTTTCAGTAGTTATTGAAATTAAATTTTCTTACATTATGAAATTTTTTACAGAGGTGCAGTACAGATCTGGAAACCAAAAGTGACGCCAATGTCAGAGTTACGACCAGAAACCAAGCAGCCAGTACAGACAGCAACCGGTGATGAAATGTACTTACAGCAGAGAACTTCTCTGGCAAAAGATCATTCAGATGTAAGCAACCCTCTCATTGGATCAGCGATTAAAGATTCTTTTGATAAGGGGCAGATCAGTGGTCCAGTGACAGTATTTAGGACTTTTGTAACTCAGTGGTCACAAGTTTGATCCCCTGCTCCTCCACTTAGATTTACTTATTGTCTTTGAGATGAGAACTTCAACTCATGTATTGATACTATACATTGCACATTTTAAAGAACCAGGAGTGTCTCTGCTGAATGTCTTGAATGCTAATTATATCTTTCGCTATACCCCACAATCTGAAGTAACTAAACTGTTAAGCTGGCATTAGACATAATTTTGGGCAGCTGGTACCAACAACGAATAAACCCAAATATGTAGACAGATTAAAAAACATGTAGGGTATTGAGCCAGAGTCCTTTAGAGGTACTAACCTTTGTCATTTTGTGAAAAAGTTAGCTGTTGCTTATAAAAGGCAGGAGACCAAGCAAACATATTATATTGTTAAATCATCAAAGTGTCTGTGGAGTCTGTTTCATTAACTCTCAAAGATATAAAGCTAGCTGTAAAATGAAACTGTAAATGTCCTTGGACATCAATATCTGTTAATATGGTGGGATAAGGTATTCTGTAAGTTTTTTTTTTCACCTGGAATTTGAATGTTTTCCCAGATCATAGTCTGACAGTACAGTCGTTAATGGCATACACATTCTGTTTTTAGCTCACCTGTCACGTAGTGACAAAGTGAGCTTTTGTGATCGCCTTTTGTCTGTTGTCCGTCAGTCCACAATTAGTTTGTTAACACTCTAGTGGTCACATTTTTGCCTCAATTGTCATGAAACTTGGTCAGGATGTTTGTCTCATTAACCTTGTTAACACTCTAGAGGCTATTTTTTCAGTCCAAATGTCCTGTAAATTTGTCAGAAAGGTTATATCAATGATATCTAGCTCAAGTTCGAAATGGGTCATCTAGGATCAAAAACTAGGTCACAGAGCCCAATTATTGAAAAACCTTGTTGACACTCTAGAGGTTACATTTTCAGTCCAAACAATCTGGAAATTTGTCAGAAAGGTAACTTCTATGATTTCTAGCTCAAATTTGGATATGGGTCATCTGGGATCAAAAACTAGGTCACAGAGCCCAAATATGTAAAACCCTTTTTAACACTCCAGAGGTTACATTTTCAGTCCAAATATCCTAGAAATTTGTCAGAAAGGTTGCTTTGATGATTTTTAGCTCAAGTTCGGATATGGGTCATCTGTGGTTAAAAACTAGGTCACAGAGCCCAAATATGGAAAAACCTTGTTAACACTCTAGAGGTAACATTTTCAGACCAGATAACCTGGAAATTTGTCAGATAGGTTGCTTCTATGATTTCTAGCTCAAATTTGGATATGGGTCATCTGGGTTCAAAAACTAGGTCACAGAGCCCAAATATAAAAACTTTGTAAACACTCTAGAGGCTACATTTTCAGTCCAAATGTCTGGAAATTTGTCAGACAGGTTGTTTTGATGATTTGTAGCTCAAGTTTAGATATGGGTCATCTGGGGTCAAAAACTAGGTCACAGAGCCCAAATATCGAAAACCCTTGTTAACACTCTAGAGGCTACTTTTTCAGTCCAAATATCTTGGAAATTTGTCAGAGAGGTTGTTTCGATCATTTCTAGCTCAAGTTCAAGTATGGGTCATCTAGGTTCAAAAACTAGGTCACAGAGCCCAAATATGGAAAACCCTTGTTAAAACTCTAGAGGTTACATTTTCAGTCCAAATAACCTGGAAATTTGTCAGAAAGATTGTTTAAATAATTTCTAGGTCAAGTTCGAATATGGGTCATCTGGGGTCAATTAACCAGGTCCATAGCAACTTTATTAAAAGCAGTCATACTCAGGTGAGCGATACAGGGCCATCATGGCCCTCTTGTTTGTTTGATCTGTTTGTCTGAAACATATTGTACAAAAGTATATTGAGGTATGTAGTATATTAATAAATTTGGAAGTTTGAAGTTTTTTAACTTTGGTAATTGTAAAGAATGTAATTGGAGAAGTTTTTTTTCTGTTCAAAAACTGAATCATACTACTTTGTCTGTTAGTCTCAACTGTGCAGTTACCAGTGTATAAAACCAAGAAGATTTTCTAATAAGTATATTTAAATTTCTAGGAATCTAGCAATATTGGTAGCTCTTACAACAGATCTGCAAAACCATTTGCTGGATTTGGAGGTGGGGTGCCCCAACAGCAGCAGCAACAGCCTCAGTATGGTGGACAGCCACAATATGGTGGACAGCCACAGTATGGTGGAAGCCCACCAGAGTCACCAAAACGTGCAGTGCCGAATGTTGTGCATGCACAGTTCAACTCACCAATTGGCTTGTATTCTGCTGGTAATATTGCTCATACATATGCACAGCAAACAGCTGGCATCCAGAAGGAGATGGAAAAGTAAGCAGTTATATTAGAATTTTGACATTTCTTTTATGCTTTCCAGAAGTTTTCTGTGATACAACTGTACATGATGTCCAGATATATTCATTACTTGCATTGAAATTATAAGAGTTTAGATACAAATAACATTGTTTTATTTTGTTTTAACTCAGTTAAACAATTTGTTCCACACATTTCATGTGAAATTTAAAACATCCTTGAAAAAGTCATTAAAATGATATAATCACTTAATTAAATAATTTAGGAAACATGCCAATAAAACAGTCAAAAAATTTTCTGAGTATGACAGAAATAGGTTAGTGTCTGGTTTTGTGAAACTGAGTATATTTCATTCATGAACTTCAAAAAATGCACTTATTTTCATATCATTTTTTTATTCTCATGCACTCATAGAAATAAATCATGTTTTTCACTGAAACAGTTCTCCTCTATATAAAGTAGGTTGTGACTAGCTGACAAAAACTTACCAGGTATATTGTGTTAGAATTTTGCTGTAAGGTGTTGGTAACATCTGTCAGACAAGAAACATTCCTGTCTGATCCGTTTAGTGTGAATTTCATGAAGTGCAGATTTTTATGCAAGCTTGTGCCTTTTTGTTTTTTTTCGTAGGAGAATGGTTGAGATGTTACAAACTGATTTTATGCAGTAAATTCTAAATTTCTTTAGAGCTTTTTATAGCAAATTAAAATGTATGTGCTATGAGGTTTTGTGATTTTTATAGCCTTGATGTCAATGAAGCACCTGTTGGCCTCAAACTGACTGGAACATATCAGCGCTTGGACTCAGATTCAGGAAGTCAGTCTTACGGTTCTCAGTATGGCACTCCTGCTTCCCCACCTGCTACCCAAGGTGATGATACTGTCACCGAGCCTCCTTGTGATCCTGCATCAGGGTCACCTACAAGCTTGCAGAATAACATCCCCTCTGAGTCAGCTGAACGCTTGCAGTCTGAGAATGGAGTGTTATCAGATGAGCATGAAACAAGTTCAGAAACTAATAATGCTATTAACCCTAGTATGTTTTCTTTTCATTGTTTGGTTCTTGAATTTTTTTTCTTTTTTATATCTCATCTAACTACAAACATAGACAGAGGAACCAGTAAACTAATTTCATCTGCACCAGTCTGATGCCTTCTTAAGGTGGCCGCATTATTATCAGAATATTTCAGCTGAAAAGATAATGATTTGTATGTTTTCATAGTCATGGAAGTGTTTCCCCATGACTTGTAAAAATTGAAGCATTAGAAACAATATGATAGAAATTTGATGTCAAAGTATTTAAATTCAAGAAATAGAAAAGTTTAGCAGGTGTATCATATGAAAAGTTGGCTAGAGTCAGAACCTTTGATCAACAGATTTATTATGTAATTTGCTGTCCACTTTGTAAAGTACTAATGAGCAGCGGTGGTAAATTCACCCATAATTAACTTGAATTGTTCATGAGAAGATAGTACCAAAAGATCCCTGCCCATCCTAGCCATGTTGATAGTGTATCTAGCTACAGATCAGGAGACTGTGGTTATAGATCCTTGGGCAGATCTGTCCTGATACGACTTTAGTTGTTGAATGGGACAATAAACCTTAGTTCACCAAAATGATTGGTAATTTTTATATTAATTTTATTTGTTGTAATGAAAGTGTGAATGTTCTTTAAAGTGACTTTAGTAAAATTACATGCTCATATTTCAACACCAAATAAAGTAAATTTTTTTGACAAAAACTATTATTTTTCAGAGACAAGTTAAATGTAAGAGTTGAGTTATATATATGTAGAAAGAAACAAAAGTTGATGTTGTAAAATGAATGACCGTTTTTTTTTTTTTTGTGTCCTGCATCTCTGCTGGGTGACTGCAAGATGAAAGTTGTGTTTGTATTTTCTTACACTTTTTTTAAAAAAAGAACAGTTTTTTTCTGTTTTCTGCTCATTTTATCACAGATTTCTAAGTTACACATTTTCAGTGTTATGTTTTTTTTATTGTTTATAACTGTTTATTCTGTCAAGAAGCACTTATCAGACAAATGGCAAGGGAATGATAGAATGATGAATGCAGTTTTTATTGTTCTTTTATTTTTTTTCATTTCATTTTTTTTTAACTGGAATACTTTGATACAAAACCTTAGCTATTATGAAATATTATTTTCTGACAGTTTTACATGGTTTGTGTTATATTAGACTGGTTTCTGTTTATTAAGTCAGTCATCATACAGTAACTGTTTCTTTCATCAGTTATATGCTCATGATTTTTTCTTCAGTACTAACAACTTGGTCATTTAACTTAGATTCTTCGTGTGTTTTAGATTGTTTTAATAATGTACTTTACTGTTTTTGCAGTGTGATAAATTAACTAACATTTTTTGTTTTAAAGTTTTCTCTGAAAAAATTTTACAGTGAAATACAAAAGTTGTTTCCCAGTTTTTAAAGGAACATGTTCAAGATAAATTTTCCAATGTATATTTGCAAAGAAGAAATTGTTTTCTAACATGAGGTAATCAATACATGTGCACAGAAATTGAAAATAATTACTCTAAAGTTATAAGCACTGTTTTTTTTTCCTTCTTAATTAATTTCATTTTGAATTTATTTAAGTTCCTATGTTTTCATTATTTTAGGTCAGCCTTCTGGATTTAGGTCAGTGTCAGCCCCTGTAGCCAAGCCACCAAGTGCGACTGCTCCCAAACAGGAGAGCATGCACTGTACAGGTTGTGGAAACCTTGTTACGTAAGTGTGTCTTTAAGAATGATCAATGAAATAGTTATGTTGTTTATTGTTTATTGGGGTTTAATGCCGATTTCAGCATCTAGGTTATATCTTGGCGGTCAGTCCACCTAACAGGTTTTCCTGGATAACTAACCAGTAATTACCAATTTCTACGCAAGTGACTGACTACTGTTCCCACTTGATCTACTCTGAATCAGCGATGAGAGACAAATGAACATCAGACACAATGCCTGAGATCAATTGTCATGGAGAAATTTTACCCGGCCCAGGGGTTGAACCAGGGACCCATGGATTACTAATCCAGTGCTCTACCTATTGAGCTAAGCGGGCGGGCTTGAAATAGTTAGTCATTTTGTTATAGGATTTATTTAATTAATTTTTTGCCAGCCTCCGTAAAAATGGCCATTCTTTGAGTAAAGTGTAGGTTGGAGGTGTATCTCTGATTGAACACTATTTATAAACAAAGACCACCTATTGACAGGTTAGATTTACTGCAGTTATGCAACGATACAATTTTGTTACAGTACTCTTGGAGAATCAAGATTTGATGTTTAAGTTGAAATTTGATGTAAAAAGACTTGCATTTGATGTATAGATAAAAAATCTTTATAATTTGAATGATATGTTTTGTATTATATTCTGTTTGATGAATGAATGGAGTTTTATGGCTCGTCGACAACTACGGTCATTTTGGGTACATTCTGTTTGATACAACTGCTGCATGTTTCAGTTCTTTCTCTGTGACTTGTATTTATTTACCAAGAATTAGATATATTTATATTTTGAGTCGGAAGGCTTATTGTCATGATAAAAAAAAATGATTTGCAGGGGTGTATTTGTAAGAATAAAGGGAATGCCATATCATGAGAAATGCTTCAAGTGTGTCAGATGTGGAGTTTTCTTAAAACAGAAAGGTAAATTTATGAACATTTCTATTTTGTTTAATGTTTTTATCACATCTTCAAGCGGTGAATGGATAAAACAAAATAGCAAGAGACTTTGATCATGATTGGAATTTTTATGAATGGATAAAACAAAATAGCAAGAGACTTTGAACATGATTGGAATTTATAGAAATGCAAACAAGCTTACATGATACACACAATTAGCTAGTAAAAGGCACATTATGGCATTTGCATAAAGTCCTTGAGACAAGCTTTAACCTTGGAAAAGGCTCAAAATAAGCATGGGCTCTAGACAGTAATGTAGATTTTGGTCTGATGTTACCACCATACCTGAAAGGTGCTCATGCAGGTTGTTCTGTTCATGCATATGACTGCAAATTCTCCATGGTGCTTTGCAAACTTTAGGATCAAACTCTATGCTTGTGAGGCAGCATACAAATTGCAAAATTCTCCAAGATGTTACCATAATTATGGGATATCTGTGGAGACACTTGACCTAAATGCAAAAATTATTCACCATAAAAAAAACAGCAGACTCAAAGACAAAGTATTCAGGTGAGCGATCTAGGGCCATCATGGCCCTCTTGTTTAAAGTGAAGGTATACTGTATTTATTCTCTCTTTAGGTTACTTTATGATTGATGGTCAGTTATACTGTGAAGTTCATGCCAGACAAACTGCAGAGGCACCTGGTGATAACATGAGATACGCTGGAGCTGTTTACAGGTAGGGATGAACTAGTGTATTTACAGTACCGTGAGAAGCGTTGAAATGGTGATGAACCTGGAAACTAGTCATAGAATCACATTGTCTTTCATTTCTAGTAACAAGTGCTGAATGGACTAGATAATATTTTCTTAGTACACCAAAATACTTTTATGTTGCAATTCATTAGATGGCATTTAAACTGTATCAAATAGATGTTAATTTCCTGACTTGAATAAAGTCTTCTGCAATTTTCTATTTTCATTGGCTTGCTGGCAGATTTATTACAGCATATTGCCTTCAGTTAAGATACCTGTCATTATTCTATAGGAAATAACTTTCCAAACTTATAAATGGATCTGAGTTCTCCCTTGAATGGATGTGATAGAAAGCAAAAAATATAGAATCAAAGAATTAATGTCCTATTTTGGAAAATCTTGCACTTTGAACTTAGAAGTAAAACAACAAAAAACAGGAAAAAATTTGTGTACTTGGAAAAATAGATTTGTTGAAATGAAAGGTAAGAGAACAGAATGATGAATGTATAAAATGATAAATCTGTTTAAATGTTGTTTTTTTTTCAGATAAACCCAGCAGTTTTAGGGAGTCAACAAATTTTCCTGTACATATAGGTGTGTGATAGTTATGAGTTTCCATGGCAACCCAAGTACGCCCATACCTCCTAGCCATACAGTATAAAAAATATTGAGTTTTATAAATTCAGTAAGATTTTTATGCCCAGCCTTATCCACTGGGTGGTAGAGGGTAATGAATATTAATTTTCTTTTGATTTCGTCACCAGCTCAGTGTGAAACAAATGTAGAAATATCAGTCAAACATTAACTTCAAGTATAGAAGTACTAGTATAATTCTGTTTTATCTTATAATCTTGAGGAGTTTGAAAAGCAGGGAAAATGTTATTGTTCCTTATTTTGATAATGTTCAAACTTGGTGCTGTTGATATTACAGAGGTTGAAATACTTCCTTGTGTATTCAATTGTTTTTTTGTGTGTTTTATCTTTTTATGGATAAGTTGATGAATATATTTTTTATGAATTGTATGGAAGTGCAATAATGGAATGATATTATGTTAAATTTACTGTATATTTTTGTTTGACTGACAAAGTAAGATAGAATGGTTAACAGTGAACACTGGTCTAGCACTTGTAAGGCAGGCTTGCCTACATTTCATTTTCCAAAAATGAAAAATCTGAAATGCTCATATTCATAATAAAAACTTTACAATTGGGGAGGTACATGGTATTTAGCTATCTGGTGAAATTTTAAGCTCAAGATGAATGCCCAAATACATCATTTTTCATAAAGAATGTAAAAAAATTCTTGTAGAGTATATCTCCATTTCCCCCATAGATGGTATGTCTACATTGCTATATAAGAGAAGCTATATCCCTAGTTCAGGGCTATACTCATGGTGATTTTCAAATGCAGGTAGCAAAAGGTTGTCAGGTGCTAGTTTTGGTTTATGGCAGTATTTATCAGGATGATATTATGAAATAGGGGGGTTGGGGGGGATTTTGAAGAATTGTTAGGGAGCTCAAATTTTATGTTTAAGTACCTGAAAATCAAGCGGTACCAAAATGTTATTAACCAAAATTCCGTCCAACTATTTGGAATGGGCAGTTCGTTTAGAATAGGTATTTATGACACTTTGTGTAAGTTCTGTGGTGATCTAACTACACATGACATTGTAATATGTTCTTGTTGAAAACTTGTAACATGACAGTTATTCACTTTCCAAATTTGCAAGTGTACATATCACAGTATTATTTATATCTTGTGAACTCGATGGGTTTAAGATGCACACGTCAAATTTCAGCCTCACTGTTGTTGAACTTTTTACATTTTACTGCTGAATCTGTTCTTTGCTTGTGTATTCATATATATTTTACCGCTGTTATATATAAATGTAAAAATTCTGCAGGGTATAAAGTTTTGCTTATATTTCCTATTGTACTTAATTGCATAATTTGAAAGAAGTTGAAGGGAACTTGAAAATGAATAAATACTTCATATGATGCTAATCATGACTGTTTCACTACATGTTTAGTTTTGTTTTTGAAATTATGAGGTTTTCCTTTTTTTTCTTCATTTACATGAAATGCATAATGATAACATTACAGTGTGATACAAGTCCCGGTTTTATTGTCAGACATGCTGGTATGTAATAAGACAGATAGAGAAATTTACTTTTATTTTTTGTGTTTTACAAAGTTTTAAATACAACAGGAGCATAATGAAATATAATTCTTGTCTCAGTATATTGTTTGAAGACAGTTTTCATAATGAACATAGGGTATAGGAAATGCAGTTCAAACTATCTATATGCTACATTTCTTTGCCCTATGCAAGCATTTCGTATTTTTGTATCCTTCAGAATTTAACGTAATTTACAAGGGTCAAGGTACATTTTTCCATTTGATAAAACTTATGTGTTAGTGAAAAGAAGTTGATGTTTTATCAAATGGATGCAGACACAAAACTATATCATGGATCATGCTCAGGGATTAATACCACTGAGCATATGTTAATGTGTTTCATTTCATGATATGGTTCTCTTGTAAGCTTGTCATGTGTATTTGTATCATTCAGTACTCATGATGACTAAATATAAATCCATTTTAGGGGTAAAAGAATGCCTGTTATGGAATATTTGAATATGTGGACCCTTTTATATATTTGCATATATACATGCATAGAGGCTCTGCTTGAGTATTCTTACATAGATTTATAAATTCAGGCTAAACTTATGAAGTAGGTACCGTATGTGTAAACTTCTTTCTGAGATGACATTGTTTGGTTAATTAAATGTGTAAAGATTTTGTTAATTGTTGATTCACCTGTCAAGTTTGACTGTTTTATATGACATATATAGATTTGCTGTGCATTATTTTTGTTTGTTGAAATCTTTTACAAAGAATGAAGTGTTAGCATAAATTAAAGGTAATATGCAAGTTTTCGGGTTTGTTTGGGCACCCAGTGTTTAAAGCATAGCTGTGCCTTAGAGAATTTTTTCTGAGTAAAGGAAATTTTAGGCTCTACACTCAAGAGTGACTTTGTAGCTGAAATAAATTATCTTTTTTTCGTAGAAATATTTTGCATCTATATAAAGCAGTGCCTTGTTGTTTTCAAGGAAGCTAGTGTATCATTACAGTGTAAACACAGAAATACTGGCTTCTTTGATACAATCCTATTTAAAAGTTCATATTAAAACAGTCTTGTTTCAGATTTCCATACTCTTCCAAAATTCACTGGTGAAATGGTATATGCTCAAATCTCTTTTATGCTCTGTTCACAAGCACCCCTTTTGATTTTTAAGTTATTCACGTGCAGAAATATTTCCCATCAGTGGTATATACCATAATAGTATAATACTATATTAAAGCAGAAATTCAAATCAGGCTGACGATGGAAAAAAAAGAAAATGTTCTTACATCTTGAAATTTTTGCAGCAGTTGTGAAGAACATATTTAAACTAAGTTACTGATTCATTTTTTGATACAGAAAAACATCAAAATATAAAGTTTTACACACTTTTATCTGTAAAAAATTTACCCCGTTAGTCATGGGCTAGATACTTAAGTTATAAGATTAATTTTGATGCAATCTTACAAGTTGGCGCTGTGGCTCAGAGGTTTCAATCGTCGCCCTATATTTTACTGACCGAAAGGTCATGGGTTCGAATCCTGGTTAAGTCAAAACTTTTTTTTCAGTTTTCACGGTTTATAGAAGTATATTATGTTTTTTTCCATAGTACATTACATTCTCTTGAATTTCAAAATTCTGTGAGTCAGTCGCTTTAAGACAATATGGGAATTTTTATATTTTCTGTCAAGAAATACTACAGTTTGAGAATACTGCTCATGCAATTGCTTCAACAGCTTATCATGTGTGGAGCTGCAATATTGATATTATTTCACAATAGCTCATGATTTCTGCTGAACATTTATGTTTCCATATGTTTTCGTTATATTACAATAGATCTGAATGAATTTATTACTTATCTAGTTTTGTTCTTCTTTGTACCCATTTGTTGACCCGTAGGGTTAGGGTGAATTTTATAGACTGCAATAAGAAAGTTTGCTAGAATGATGCCAACATCTCAGATTCCATTTCTGTTCCCCAGTTTGGTTAATCAGCCTAGTTCACCAAAATTTCTTTGAAAGGTCAAGAGACAAAGAATTGAACAAGAGGGCCATGATGGCCTTGGATCTCTCACCTGAGTACTTTGGCTGTGGGTTTGCTGTTAAGCAAACTTAAGAAGCAATATTTCATTTTCTAACTGAAGATTTGTAGGTGCCTACAAACTAAATATCTAAAATATCAGTCAATAAAGAAAGGCTCTTCGACAGAAAGTAGAAATATATATTATTAGCTATGGTGACCTTGACCTTGATCCAATGAACTCAAACCCCATCTAAGGGTGGATGTTCATGCAAGGAACAGACATACCAAATATCAAAGATATTGCTCTATAAATGAACGCTCTATGAGGTAAAGTAGATAAATCTAATTTTAGCCTCAGTGACCTTAATCCCAATCAAACTAGAACTATCACTAAAGGTGATTAATACCCCCACATGGGTGCTTGATACTGGAACTGGAAAGCTTAGAATCAATGATCAGTGGCATAAAGTGACATAAGAAACATGGAAATATGTATATATTTTATATTTAATGATATTATATATAGAGAAAACAATTACCGGTAGACCATTGAACTGTATATTTTCTAGAAGAACTAGCTGATGCTCTAGCTGATCTCTTCTGGAATAATACATCTAGAGCATTCACGAGCTTTACTTCAAACACGATCATCATCAAATTTTACAAGTACATATTTGGGCTTGAATGCATCCATCTGGGAATAAATTCCCGACTGTTCCTGTAACTCATGAGGTATCATCCAGGAACTGTTTTTCTATTCTTAGTTAAAGTGAACAGTGACATTGATCCAACTGGCCCAATTTTCAATCCCAAGCGTCATCTTTATAGAAACTATCCTTAAAGAAAGTTTCATCATAATATCTCATTTGTAGCTCAAGTTATTGAACAGAAACCTTTTTTTTTATTTTTTGTAACAGTGACCTTGACATTGACCTCAACAGCCCCAAAGTTGAACTTGACCTGTATTTTATGATGTTACACCTGTGTACCAAAAATGGTTTAAATCTGTCAAGCCTTTTATGAGTTATTATCTGGAAACCAGTTTTTCTATTTTTAGTTAAAGCGAACAGTGACCTTGACCCAACTGGCAAAATTTTCAATCCCAAGCGTCATCTTCATAGAAGCTACCTTTACAGCAAATTTCATCACAATATCTCATTCTTAACTCAAGTTATTGAGCAGAAATCATTTTTTTTAGTAACAGTGACCTTGACCTTGGCCCCACCAGCAGCAATATCAAACTTGATCTTTATCCTGTGATGTTACACCTGTGTACCAACAATTGTTTAAATCTGTCAAGATTCACGAGTTATCATCTGGAAACCATTTTTTAACCATTTTATTATTTTTAGTAACAGTGACCTTGACCTTGGCCCCATCAGCCCCAATATCAAGTTGACCTGTATGTTATGATGTTACACATGTGTACCAAAAATAGTTTAAATCTGTCTAGCCATTCATGAGTTATTGTCCAGAACCCTTTTTCTATTTTTAGTAGCAGTGACCTTGACCCCACCAACCCCAATATCGATGTTACACCTGTGACCAAAAATTGTTTAAATCTGTCAAGCCATTCATGAGTTATTGTTCGGAAACCATTATTCTATTTTTAGTAACAGTGACCTTGACCTTGGCCCCAACAGCCCCAATATCAAACGTGACCTGTATCTTATGATATTACACCTGTGTACCAAAAATTGTTTAAATCTGTCTAGCCTTTCATGCATAATCATCCAAAAAAGTTTTTCTATTTTTAGTAACAGTGACCTTGGCCCCACAAGCCCCAGTATCGAACTTGACCTGTATCTTGTGATGTTACAACTGTGTTCCAAAAATTTTTTAAATCTGTCCAGCCTTTCATGAGTTATCGTCTGGAAACCGTTTTTCTATTTTTAGTAATAGTGACTTTGACCTTGGCCCCACCAGCCCCAATATCGAACTTGACCTGCATCGTATGATGTTACACCTGTGTACCAAAAATTGTTTAAATCTGTCTAGCCTTTCATGAGTTATTGTCTGGAAACCATTACGGACCGACAGACTGAACGCCAAGCTCACTCCTATATATACCACCTCAAACTTTGTGGGGGCATAATAATTGGAACAAGCTTGGTAAAGGTCCACTAGACAATGCTTCATGCCAAATATTAACACTCTACACCTTGTGGTGTCCGACAAGTCTGTTAAAGATTTTCTTCTATATTGCTATGTAAAATTTCAGACCCCTTGGGTGGGGCTTATAGTGACCCCAGGGACATTATCTGAACAAACTTAGTAGAGGTCCACTACACACCAAATTTCGGACTTCTTGGCTTAGGAGTTTTTAGACAAGAAGATTTTTAACGTTTTTAATTCTTGACGCCATAAAAACCAGATATGTAACAACCACCTTAAAAGTTGACGGCACTTGAGGCATGTGCGATCACTAAAGCTCACCTTGAGCACATAGTGCTCAGGTGAGCTAAAAATGATGCTCACTGCCTGACTTTGTTATCAGCAAACAAAATATTTTGTAGAAACAAACCCAACCCAGAAACTTCAGATGAAATAAATTTTCTTCCATTGGACATTTCCTGCATGTAAGCCAGCTTCTAGTAGTATCCTATAAAAACAGTTCAAATTAAGAAGAAAGCCTTTAATTTTGGATTTTTTTGTTCTTTTTATTTTTTTAAGAAGGTACATCAATCCAAGGGTAAACTACCTTATGGAAGCATAGAAAGTTTAACACATTCAGCAATATATGTAAACAAATGTAAGTACCGGTATATAAACATGTAACAACTATATCCTTACTTTATACGTTACCAACAATTCTGAGAAAAATAATATAACAAATCCTAGCTACTAGCTATTTCATGAATATTAAATACAATTATCTTTTGCTGCACATGTACTCTAAAGTTTAAAGCAATTCAGCAAAACATAAATGACATCAAAAAGTTTTCAGATAAAACCTCATCATTAGTTTTTTAAAAGCTATTTTTTCCCCTGTCAGTAACAGCATTTAAACATGCAAACTGCTTTTAACCTATGCAGACACACCTTGCCCTGAAGTTGAGAACCATTCTACAAGAAAACTCAGTTTCATTGCATTCTCTTATTTAATTGTATCAGTTATCTCAAAATGCTTGCAGAGAAGACAAGATACATCTTTGTTGCCTCTATAAATCAAAGCATTGTAGGTATTACTGTAGTTAATTTAAAATCTATAGCTGAAATACACTTTTGTGTAGATAAAGTCAAATACATGTCATACAGTTTTCCAATGGACGCTTAAGTTTTAAAATGCACACTAGATACAGCCATGCTGGCAGACTAACTAGCTTCCATTTCCCAATGATTTATAAACAACCTTCAGAATACAAAATATTCTAACACTGATTTTCAGGTTTCAGGTTGATTTTTTTTTTTACAGCAGTCAATAAAGCGCCTGCAACAACCAATATTTCTAATCCTCGCAACCATGTTTTTCAACCAAGTTTTTGTGAGTGAAAAGAAGTACAAGAGTGTGCTTTGAGACAATCAGTTCTGAAAACTTCACCGCATAGATAGTTTTATAAAATCTGATAAGAACAATTTCATTCGTACTTTGTTCAACCTAAGAACTTTGTTCTCTTTGCATGTGTAAGAAACGATGCCAACAGACAAAGACAACAGAAAGCCAGATTCTGAGAACTTCACAACAAAATGCCATTGCAATCCAAAATATTTCTTCACATTTTTATTTGCACTTTCTGGACTAGCAGTATGTATAACATGGTGTATGAAAATGCATGCAATAGAACAAACTTAACAATGGTGCATATATTCAAGTAGTTTATTTATTCTACTGATCATGTGCTAGTAATTTCAAAAAAGTACCAAGAATGAAAAATAAAGCATATACAGAAAAGATATTCAAACTACTAAAAATCCTGAAGTAATTAAAGGCAACATTTTAAATAACCATTACATGCAACAGGCACTATGTGGTGGTACAAATGATTTAAAATTTACCTACACTGCATAAAAATATTGGTACAAACATTTTCCACTTGCCATGTCATCAGATGGCATGAGTCAACCTTTAGTCAAGTTAAGTATTTGTTAAACATGAGAATGCTGTATACCAAATCTGGAAATCTTGGAAGACTGGTTCCAGATAAGCAGATGGCCTATATGTCTAAACCAGGCAAGCAACATTTCTATCACTGTATAACTTTTTTTTTCAGTTTCTCTTCTACTACACTTCTCAAGATTTTGTTATTGCAGTATGTAAACTTTACATGGACGAAAAACTTACACCTTTAAGGCACTATGCTACATGATATGTAAATGTATGAAGAATTACATATGACGCTGTAGAGTTCTCAACACTTTTAATCTTCTGTGCTATATGCGAATAAATTTTGTTAAGTATAAAAACAATCCTAAAACAGCTATGGTGAACATTTACATACTTGTGAAAAAACCAAAATGTTGAATTAATATATCATAATATACAATGATGAGCAAAAGAAAGTGGATAAGAAACTGTAGGGTTGAATAATCTGCACAGTTTACTTGAGTGCTTACCCCATTCACTGTACTGTAGGCTAAAAGCTAGACTGTTCTATGTTTATGGTGAAACAGACAATCTTACAATCAACCTTCTTGTATATGGCCATGTCTTGAGCACATAAGGTTAAAAACAAATGCAGAAATACATTAATACCCTTACAATGAACAAAACAAACAAAAATCTTCTGATGTTTATAGGCACTGCAAATTTTTTTTTTCCAAAATAGAACAGACATGACAGTCACAGATGGACATTCATTCAGGACATTGCAAGGTATATATCCAACTTACAGAAAACCAAAGCACTGCATTTTTTACATATTTTCCTTGTTATAGGCAACTACTTTAAATTCAGGACTCAATAATTTGAAAAAAAAAAATCATATTTATATCCACTTCCATTTGAATGACTTGATTTATTTTCATACTTTTTATCGTGATCTTCTATAGCTTGATAAACAAAATGAAATAACATTACTAACAGCTATAACCACAATTATGCTCAATTCCTATTAGATATAGATACATCTTACATCTGACAAATTTTATACATGATTACAATATAAATACGTTATTAAAAATATAAACATCTTCACTGTACAGTTCAACTCTAACAAAACATATTTAAAAATTAAGCTAGAACATAGTCTGAACATCACCAGGTTTTAAACTTTCAATAACCCAAATGCCTATCATTCTTATTTCTTAACAGTTACAATAAATGCAAGCAAGCTATTGATTTATTCTTAATGAAATGTAACAGCGATTTTGAAAAATGACAACTTTAACAAAATTTGAAATAAAAATCCCACTCAAACAAAAACAAACTTTTAAACACACGGGTCATTCTGCAAACTTTATCTACATAAAATGTTCAGGCAATGTTAAAATGTATAACATAATGAACATTTATCAACTTTCATAGACATTAACTCATCCAGAAAAAGTAAGATTATTTAGTAATTAAGATAAAGCTGTAAATAAAAACAAATCATGTCATGACATAATATCATATTATCATAATGAAGATGCTAGCATGAAACTGAACAACTTTGCATCATTCAGTACATAAATTACCTCCCTTTTTAATTCTTACACCATTATAAACTTGCTTTAACAGCGTGTTCTAATACTAGAAATGCATTTCATAGCCTACAAGAATTACCCTGCAGTCAAGCTTAGCAAAAACCAACTCTAATCCTATTTAACTGCTTTTACTTCTATTACTTCATATGTTTTGTGCTGTAAAAGCCTATTTCAGCATTCTTTTCTAAATATTTAATCATCATTATTATCTTTTGTATCCTGTTGTATATTGCATGGTTACATACATCAGTTACCCAGAGGAACTTCTATCAATATTGACTATCGTGCTTAAAGGATGTTGTACATGACAAATTTCATTTTAAAATACATCCAAGGAGATCACACATCAAAGGCAGAGCACTAAGGTGACTATGGTTACACAACTTAAATATCCTAGATTTTCTTCTCACACTGCTTATCGAGCATGCTTCTTGCAGTATGGTTTTCCAGACTTGGCATAGAATGCCTGACCTTCTAAATTCACCTGGCAAGTCTGAAATAGAAAAGTAAGAGAACATTTAAAACATCATTAATTCTTCAGTACATTTTGTAAGGCTTCCAGCAAATATGCAGAGAAAAGCCCTTCTTAAACAAGCCAAAGTTAATTTCTTGCCTTTTATGTTTGGTTTATTTTATTTTTTTGAAGTAAGCATAAACAGAACAATAAACTCTGGAATGCAATACTTTTAAGTAAGATTAAGCACACTTTTACTTGCTAGTAATCAAATTTTAAAAAAAAATAACAAAAAACTTTTTATAATGTCTTATGGCCATATTAAATAGCTTTACATTCCAAACATTTTCCTAGATTCAATACAATATAATGAGACTAGGCCTGGCCGAACATAAAACTTCTTTGGCAAAAAAGTAAATTTATATTTACAGAATTCCTAATATTATTCAAATAAAAGAAACATAGTAAAGATCACATATCACATATCAAAACCTTTATACTGAACAAATTTCACAATGTTATTGGTTATCTTTATTAAAACATTAAATCCTATACTTTTCCATCAGCATAAATCATAGTTTCAAAAACAAAGAACCTTGAAGAAAACCTTTTTCATACTTCAATAAATTTTCAGAACTTGAGGAAAATGTATTTGGAACTTACAGAGCAGTTTAGTAAAGGCAATGTATTTGACAACTTACAGAGCAACTAATTAAAGTATAGACAATGTATTTGACAACTTACAGAGCAGTTGAAGCATTCAGAGTGGTAGTTGTTGCCCAAGGCTTCAACCCATTTGTCACCTGGTTCAATGGGGAAATTACAAGCTGAGCACATAGTCTGGTATAGCTGGCGCCAATCTGTTGACATCAATTCAATAACAATTAATCAATGTCAATGTACATCAGAGCTGCTTAGAAAGTAAGTAATATAAAAAATATGTTGCAAAAATTTAAGCTTCAAATTTCATTAAAATAGATGGAGAAGCATTTCATATATTTCCCAATGGTCTAAATCATACAGAGGAGTGTGAGCAAAAAGCTCTGACTAAGACAGATTTATGAAGCACATAGCTTTTTGCATTCACTACTCAATAAAGACTCAGCACAAACATTGTAACTAAATTTTAATTCATTCATTTTCAGAACTGTACATAATACTTGTCCTATTTAAACAAAGGCAATGCTTTGCAAGATAATTTCTGTACTTCTTTAACCCTTTACCACATGGTTAAGTGTTAAATCTCATATGCGACCAGTGCAGATCCAGATCAGCCTGCACATCCGTGCAGTCTGATCAGGATCTCCACTGTTTGCTTTTCAGTCAGAAATACTTTTATGGATATAAAAGCGAACAGTGGAGATCCTGATCAGACTGCACGGATGTGCAGGCTGATCTGGATCTGCACTGGTAGCATATATGTTAAAACACGTATCTATGGAGTAAAAGGGTTAAACAATCTCTAAACATTTTTACTCATCTTTTTTTGTGCCATTTTACCCCTTAAAATGTAAAGCATGACAAAAAAAAAAATCAGCATTTTTACTTATTTGCGCAATAGAATATATATTAACCTTTTTTTATTGGACACTTTTCATAAACCAAACATATACATACCATTCTCACAGTAGGGGTTTCCATCCTCCAGATGAAATTGCGTTCCTCCAATAGGCTGCTTACATTGATAGCACAAAAAGCATGCCGGGTGATACTGCTTGTTCAAAGCATTAACACACTCCTGTAAAATATAACATGCCTTGTATTTTTGTTCGGATATTATATTCTCAAAACCAACCCCTAATACACTTGTATTAGCAGAGATACTTTACCTGTTATCTTGTGAAGTATCATGAACTGTTCTTCAAGTCAATTAATCTAAATAAACAAGTGATCGGTGCTCAGGACTTTTCAAAGACCAGACTAAAAAGATATAGTAAAATTTCAAAGACATTCTGACTTATGACAGTTTTGATAAGTATACTTTGTCCATATGTTTTCATCTGCTTTGTGATTTGTTAGTTCAGTCCTTAGATTATGTTTTGACAGTGGACAGGTTACCTGATTGAAGTATCTAGGAAGTACCACTTTAATGCCTTGATACTCTTTAGGAAACTAGTGACTTTCTCACAGAGTAAAAATCAGCAGCAACACTTGTAGTAATTACAAGGTAGAGTCCTTATTCAATCTAGAACACAGTTTTTTATTGTAATTAAGTGACACTGCTCTTATTCACTATTAATTACTAAATATCAACAAAAATATTCACATACCCCAACAATAGCAGAGTCACACTTGGCACAGTGTGGTGCAAAATACAGTTCATAATCTTTCTCACAGTAGAGGAATCCATTCTCCTCAACGAACCCGATGTCAATCAATTTCTGCCCACAACGAGGATTGGCGCAGATAAAGTGATCAGGACACCAGGTCTTACCCATTGCAACAACAAATGGACCCCTGTAATCAAATACCAATTCATTATAAAAGCTGAACTGAATTTAAAAATTTTATCTGCCACTAAAACACTAACAAATAGAAGCAAAGATTTGAGAATGTTAAATTCTGAATAACTGAACATAAAAATTATTATGTATTTGACATGATAACCACTTAAACATCATTTTCGTGGTCAACACTCAATTCCATGAAAATGATACCCTACTACTTAGAAAACTTCTGTAATATGTACACCTAATTTACTGATTTCAAAACAGTTAATTAACAAGGATTTAACTTGTTTTGATGTGTTATAAATGATAGTTCTGCAATGACCTCACACATCGACACTTCCACCCGGTCAAACATTCCTCCTGCTTGTTATCCACATCACTCATACATTAATCTAAAAGTTAAGACTGTGGTTTACCTGATAGGGCTGCCACAGGAGGCACAAATGGGGACCCTTCCACTGTCTCCAGTCTTCACAACAGCATCACCTAGTTTACCCCTTACTGCACCCACACCTGTAGGTTTAGGTGCAGCACTTCCTCGAGGTGCCTGGGGTGGAGGAGGGGCAACACTAGGGGTAAAAGGTTTGGCAGCTGGGGCAGCCCCAGAACCTTGTCCAGGAGTCCATACACCAGGCTTTGGAGCTGAAACAGATAACCATATTATGTTAAGTAACTTTACAGATAAAATATCACCATTTCTGAAAATACATCAATCTACTGAGAGACAAAGAAAGATAACAACATTAGCTATATGACTTACTGCTTTCACACAAACCTTACAATGATTCATATCAACACTCAATCAGCAGTTAACACTAACCTGATATTGACCTGAATGTGATTTTCAAAAGAAAAAGAAGTATCTCAGATGGAACATGTACATGTCCATTTCATTCATTATTAAATCATAATAACCTGGAGGTGCTCTTGCTGGCTGAGGAGGAGGAGGAGGAGGTGGAACATCACTGAAAAATAACAACATTCTCTTATCATCTTTATATAACAATATTCACAACAATTCTAGACAATGAAAGAAAAAGGGTGACAAGATAATGGATACACTGAGAAGTCAGTGCTTATACTAGTAATAGAGCTATAATTAATATAGATGTAAAACTTTAAAAGAAGACCCTGCTGGTAATGTGTAGCTAATATCACTCTAAATTTCTCATGTCCTTCAGACAGGTAAATGTACAAAAACTGAACTTCAAGAACATGAAAGTAAGTCATAAACTGCTGTACTTCTCTTCTTAACAAATTCCTCAAGAATTTAAATGTAAGAAACTATTGACAAAATAGTTAAATTTGAAAACAAATATGAAAAGATTCCAATTCGCAACTGATGAAGAAAAAGTTGTAATAATTTTGTGTTACAATATAAAACTGCCTGCGTGTGTGAGGTGAATATAGATAACATATGGGTGAAATTTTTTTGCAGCTAGTAGAAAATTATATTCCCACTCCTTGTAGAACAATGAAGATTCTCTACATCTGGTACTAGTACTACACAAGATATGTTCAATAAAAATGAAGATAGTCGGAATCCGGTATAAAAAAAGATTTACAGACTGCAAGAATAAAATTTCTACAATAAATGGTACAAAACTTCAGAGAAAATTACTGAGTCCTGATAAAAAACAGCTACCTGGCATTAATACACCCACCAACTTTCTAAAAGCATACTTCTACTGCACTTTATATGTAATCTGCTGATAAAGCTATTGTGTTTCTATGTTTACTGCATTGAAAAGCACTGGGAAGACAATGATAAATATGCCTGTCTTTTAAAATATCTCTGAAAATTCTCTTGTAGTGTGTTGAATAATAAGTCATCTATTTAACAACCACTCAAAAAAATTACCTGAAAAAAAGCTATGAATTTGTAAGTCAAGTCCAAAAGCACACCAATAAAATTTACATCTCAATATTTTTCACTGCTGACCAAGACTCAAAATCAGCAAGCCATTATAAAAGCATTATAAAATGTTCCAGTTTTAAGCTCTCTACGGCAAAGGGACACTACTCAGTTAGCCTTTCTGGTATTAAGCTCTGCAAAAAGCTAAATTCACTCCAAATTTACCATAACTGCCGTTCTAACACTTTAAATGATCGTGAATGTTCCGGATTGTAAACTTCCGCCCTATATATGCCCTGCTCATGTTCCTTAACCAGCTGGAAAGTTTCGGAGGGGAAATACGCCTTAGTATCTCCCACATTTCTCAGACTTACAGAGGGCTCTGTATCATCTGTAATATCTGACTCTCTGTAAATATTTTCATCATGCAATCACAACTCAACACACATTTTGCTTCACAAACACATGCTACTATATACCAAACAACATATATCTGGCATTTTTCTCTCCATGTAATTACATTACATACAAATCAAACAGTTACAAATCTATAGTTTCATACAGCCTAAGTTTGCTGATCAAAAATGCACATCTAACTTTCCTTTTCTATTTTTGACTAATACCATATATGCATTCTTGGTATGTGCAGAAAGTTTGATCTCCTCTGTAATGGGCCTATTAAAAATAAAAATTGTATGTAAATTGCTTGAGAAAGTATACTACGGTATGGAATGAATTAAGTTTATATTAGTTTCCTTAATCTTGATACTTTGGTATAACAAATGGTTGGTATAATATCTGATCACCACTGCTTAGTGAAACAACCACAAAAAATATGATAAAGAGCAAACCCTTAAGATAGCATACCATTTAGTGGCCTTGTACAAAAGTGCTATGTTGTTTTTTTTCTTCCTTTTGGTTTGAATGATCAAAAAGTTACAAACTTAGTGCACATCCACATGTCTGATGAGAAACAAACTTTCTTCACATACAAACCAACAGCATTAATGATATATTCTAAACATTCAATCCATTTGTGTTTAATCTTTGCCTGATCTCCTGTTAAATGAGTGATAGAAATTACCCAAGCTGCTTCTCTAATGCTTTAATTGTCCTCGTTTGTTTAACATCGGCAGGCTTTTCCTGCTTTTCTGGTGCTTTTTCCTGCTCATGCACAAGCTTAAATGTTTCTGAGGGCCGGTATAAAACTTTACCCTGGGAATCAAACATAGCACCCTCATCCTTCTCACCATTTGTCCTGTAAAATGTACATGCAAAAAAAAAAAACATGCAGGAATTATGATAAATGTAATATGGGTGCTTATGTTAGAATAACTTTTTATTTTCAACTGTAAGTCAAGCCCAGCTTCAGATTATGAATGTATAACTGAATTTCATTCTAAAATTTATAGTCAAATGTGTTAAGAATTAAATTTCAGTTTGAATTTCTGATACGTCAGTTATTTACGATATTCTAGTCAATAACTCAGAAAATCGAATATAAATCCCCCTCACCATACTTATAATTCTTCCAAAATGTATAAACTTACAAACTTTACAATTCAAATTTAAAGTAATTTTGCATCCATCTTGAATGTCAGTCAATTTTTTTTTTTTTCAGTCAATTCAGTTTTTTTTTTTGCTGATATCTGCAGACAAACTCTTGACTTACAGTTGAAATTTACAGGTGATAAAATATGGTCTATGAAAGAGAGTTTCCAGTTTTAAACATTGAAAGAAAGTTGTTACAACCTCATCAATTCCTATTTTCAATTGTTATCATTTCCTAGTATTTTTTTTTATGTAATTTGTAGTTCAGAACTGAAAACATCTAGCTCTAAGGCCTATTACAAAATGTCGCCCTTGTCTAGACACACAAGATATACAGAACATTTCAACACAAGTATTTCTTGAAATGCAGCTGCCTCTTATGCATCAGGAAAAACTATCAGCTGAGAAAAAGTTTACATAAATGACATTCTTACAGCTATCTTCTTTACATACCCAATTTGTTCTCATATTAGTTAGGTTTTTTGGACATACTGTGGTGACTACATTTATAATTCTCCAAAGAAGTAGATGGCAGTTTGCAGTACAAGCGACCCCTAGTTCCGTTGGGCCTTTAAAAATTTTCCTAACCATAGGCCTAACTGACCTGTAAGAATTTAGCTTCAAGACGTAAAGATTTTATTGTTACCTAACACCTATGGAATCGGATATTTTCTTGAACCATAACGCCTGATTAGCCTATACCTTTAAAATTATTTGGCAGACTTAGGCATCATATTGTCAGGATTGCCACTTCTTCAAGAGGACAAAAAAATGATATTGATAAACATCTTATAGATGCAATGTTTACTATATGAAAGTCATCATAAAAGGCAGACACATGCTTTCGTTCCAGTGAATTTATTTACTCCTAGTACATGCTTTAGTTGTTAGAAATTATTTTCAAAACTATCTACTGTTTAAGAAACATGTTGCAGTGGGAAAATCCAAAAATCCACACAACAGACACACAATGCATTGTACTATTCTCTTCCTGTCCAGATATTCACATTTAAGGTAGAAAATGGATGGACAGACCACAAGCTATAAACATTTTATCCAGACTATTTTGGTTCCATGCAACTAAATATGGGAACTGACAGAGTAGAAGATATGTATTTTTCTAGCATATACTCTATGTAGAGGAGGAAAAATATGTGCAAGAGTTAGAAGAATTCATTTGAAACAGAGACTCCAATCTCATTATATTAAGAAAAGTTGTCTATAGCAACAAAAAATCATGACCAGTGTTAATATAAAGAGAAGATAAAAAATTTCTCACACAATGTCCTCTCTGAAAACCATATGCACATTTATTCTCAATTTGTTTGAAATTAATCGAGATCAAAATCAAAACCATGCAAGAACTGTAAAGGAAGTAGCAACTCCACACATCAACTTTAACATTAGAACATCAAAGAAACTAAGATCTCATAGGAGCAGAATCCTTTTTGAAATCTAAATTTATAGATCAGTCTCAAGATCTTGCATGTTAAGTAGGGAAAACAAAAAATGAAAATGCAATTCCAACAAAGTCTTGACAAAATGCTGAAAACCACTCGAAACTGAGACAGAACTGAGAAAGACTTAGAACTAGTCTAGCAAGGGAGGTCACTCCATGCTTCAATACCTCTTCCAAGGGGCATTTACAGTCCCTGGAGCTTGTGGCTCTGTAAGAATTAGTAAACTGTGATAATAACTTGTATCAAAATATGAGCAAAAACTTTAGAGCTGTCTTTGATGGGAGAATCAGTAATCTTTCAACATTTAACCACAAAAAGAAAACATCACACATATGAACAAAAACATTTTTGAACACTCATGTATATTGACAGTGCTTTTATCTATGATTTGGTCTAAGAATTCAGGTCTACAGCAAAATCTTGACAAATGCTGATAAATTTCTTAATTCTCCCATAACTGCAAGACAAAAGACCATTACCAGCTGTGTGTTTCTATTGGTCTATCTTAATCTTCCAAAACTGAATAGTACTGCTGACTATTGTGAGAAGACACACAGTTAGTATGGTAATAACAATCAAGTTATACAAGTGTATTTCTTAATGTGACAGAACACATTATTATAGTGTTCTCGATAATTACCCCTCACTACTGTCCTGTGCAGTTCTTGTTAGAGTCTGTTGTTTTTGAACACTTGAACTGGAGTACAGTCCTACAGGAGAATTGAACTGTTTGTTTACCCCCGTATTCTGTTTGTTAAGAGCAGTATTCGGAGACGGGCTCCTGCGTAGGTCGACTGTGGGTCGTAATGCAGCAGGCGGATCTGTAACAGAGCTTTTCATGACAACACGTAAGCATGCAAACTATTTATACAACACTTAATCTGGAACTTACAACAAGGATGAGAAATAATAACCCTAGTGAAATCTTGATAAAAGCCTACTGCTTCTGACACTATTTCTTTACTTAGCCCCCAAAAAACTACATTGTCACTCCTTTCCCCATCCACTTCCAAGACAAATGACATATTATACACTAATTAAAAATCAAGAGAACACTTTCCATAGCAACAGTGCTCAAAATGAACACTTAGTTAGGCTAGGCCATACAGCTGCAGGTTAGCTTTTATATCTTTCATGAATTACCAGTGTGCTATACCTTTCACTCCTGGAAAAAGCACTTTCCTATTAATGCTTTCATAAACACAGTTTTTTCTCATGGTTCTGGCAAAAGAATATTGTGAAGCATTCTACTATTCATGTATGTCTTGTACTGCCAAATATATTACATGTAACTACAATGCTTTGCTCCTGTTGTGGCATTCCTCAGCAGTAGGTACACATATCAATTCACTGGTACATAACCAGTGCTGTATTTATTAAAGAATTATTTTATCTTCACTAAGGACAGCCTGTTTATATATAGTACAGTTCAGGAAGATTGTCCAAATTATGTGAAATTTGGAGGAATTCACTCCACACTTCGCAACAGTATTTTAAGAGTGACTTACCACGAAAAAGAGTGACTGAAGTCACTGCGAGTAAAAAGTAAAATCACGGCACCTCGTGGGAGAAATATTGCAGCACTCCCTGCATTTAACTGATAGATAAAAACTGGTTAGAGAAACAAAACAAAATTTTTACAAAGTGCTCTCATTTGTACTGAAAACCAGCCATTTTCCTACTTAAATTTAGAAAAGACGAAGCCAATAATTCACCATTTCCATGACTGAAAAATATGAATTTTGTAGAAAAAAGTTACCGACAGACAAAACTGATTAAAGAAATAAAATCAATTATATCTGTTTAAGATCTGCTCTCATTTCTATCAAACATTGGCTGTTTTCGGATGCAAATTTTCAAAAGATGAAGCTTATAATTTTCAATTAACATGCATATTGTTCCAAGACTGAATTTGTTTTGTCACCTTACAAATAAGCTGAAGTTTTTCTTCATAGCAATTATTTTCTGACTGATTTTAACCTGTCATAAGTAATCTATTCTTATCAGTAAACTATTCTCTGAAATTAAATAAATTACCAATCTGTTATGCATGGCTTTTTTTTCGGAAAGAAAAACAGATACAAGCCTATGTTCTAACTCCAATTATTCTGATATCCTTTCAAAACCCATGGAAATTACTCATACAGGTGTCAACTTCTGTGTTCACCTGAAGAAATGCCACCCTATGTAAGCTGTGTAATGCTGAGTGAGATCATTTTGGACAGTTGATGCAGTTTTCTCAACAGCAAAAAAATGGCACGTGTGTAACTACATGTAATTATTTTTAGGAAAATGCTAATTCGCAAGGGAAAAAGGATTTAAACATGTGTACATTTCTTAAATGTTATTATTTGTTCACAAAATACTGTAGCATGTATATGTAACTTAGTGCCTATGCAGAGTCACTCCAAATTTTACTTGCAGAAATGTGAAGTCACGTGGAAGATATTTTCATTCCATTACCCTGCAAAGTCACTTCATTTGCACTGGAGGAGATCATCTTACATGCAAAGTCACACTTTTTTCAATTACTGGTACTCCAAATTTCTCATAATTTGGACAATCCTCCTGAACTGTACTGTAATTTCTACAGACTTGTCACAATTCTCTTCTCCCATTAATAAGAGTAAAATTAACGAAAAGATCATTTCCATTCAAAAAGTCTGAACCAGAGAAAGTAAAAGATATTTTTCATCAAATAAATATTAATAACTGGCCTCCAACATTACCAACTGCCAGGCTAAATAAAAAGCTGGAACATCTCATTTACATGTTTTATTCCATTCTATGAAGTCAAAATTAAACCATCAGCCATTTTGTTTTCCGAGTGATGTGCACTGTCATAGAAATATTTGAACATGAACAGCTTAACTACCACCTACTGTGGTAGGTGACCATTAGTCTCACTGCTATAAAGTGCAGGCGTACATGTTAACCTCTCATACTGACCTCAGTACATATATCTTTAACCTGACCTTGAGACATAAGTAAAAATGTTGTCTGTAATTACTCTCATCAGACAGTCATTACAACATTTTGACTTCACCTTTAATTATCCAGACAATGACCTATGGTTTCATAGTGCGCCTATGGTGATTGACTTCAACTGTATATGGTGATGGTTTGAACCAGTTGATTAAATGCGATCAATCCTGTTTTTACAACACAATGGCTGAAATTTTTTTATGTGAATGCCACATTTGGGAAGCCTCAAACTGGACTACTGTTACTGGCTCCTGTGTTTTCAGCTATGAATTAGCCAACTTCTATTAAACATTTCTACTGTTTATTTCTTATTGAACACCAAAATCACATCATTTATTTAAAGGTTTGGAAAAAACGAATAATTCTTCATCATGTGTTGCTATTCTGCTTGACAGTCAGACCAAAAACACCTCACAGAAGAAAAACTAAATACAAGCTCATTTCTAATTTCCATGGTAACTGGTGTCATAGTTACACGTGAGCATTCTACTGACCTTGTCCACTATCCAGTGTATCTTTAAGGAATTTGAATGACCTTGACTGATGACTGCCTGGACCTGGTTTGTCTTCAACGTCAGCATACTTGGAATAACTTGACTGACTGAAAATATTTATAACAAAAATATCACGGTCATGGCTAACCTTTCAATAGCATATAAAGTTTTCAAAAAGGAAAATAAATCATGGGTAGGATCGAAAGCTCATCTCTTAATTCAAATTGTCATTTTATTTCCTGCTCCTTTTATGTCCTTATATTAATTATGTAAGAAAAAGAAATAACTTAATTTTTTATTTTCCTTTTTTAAATACAATTTGTTAAGTGAACTCAATTCCATATAAAAGTATGATTTCATATAATAATCATATAATAAGTTATCACATGGGTGATAATGTTTGTTTCAGTGAAACATTGAGATATATATATGATTGCCAAGAACCTTTAATTCAAACATTTCTAAATATTGCTAGACTGTTGTCTGTGTTTAACCTTGGTGGTAGTGACCAGTCATGCTTTAAACAAATGAGTGCTTTCTTTAGATAAAACGGAAAGACCAGAACAAAACAGAAATCACAAATTCAGACATCCTGAGTTTTGATAAGGACAAACACATCTTTTCAACAACCTGAATCCAATCAGAAATTATGATGACAGAACGTTATCAAGCTCTCACCATAGAGAAACAATTTAGCTTAAAGAATATCAGACTAGGAAAAAAACCTCACTGAATACCCTGAAAATGAATTGCAAATAAATGGATGGAAGTGCTAAATTCGGGGTGTTATCTGACAGCCTGCAGCTCTAACTGATCTACCTGTTCCATCTACACTATCTCACAAATGTTTAAACTGAAGTAAAGAATGGTGCACACTAAAGAATGCCTTGAATGTTGTAAATTTTAAATTCTGGCAAAGAAAAATGGGGCACACAAAAAGTCAGGAAGTAGACTGGAATAATTCTTATGTTTTTGGCAGCTTCTAATTTCTAGAAACTGCGGTTAATCTTGAGACAGGCAGCCATATTTTAGACTTAACGAAAAATAAGAACTAATAAACAAGTAGCTGTTACATAATGTTCTTTTCTATTTCAATTAGCTGTTTATAGTATCAAATATGATAGTTCTATCCTTGAAAAAACATTAGAGTTTACATTACTGCTCAAACACATAAAACATACATGTTTTCATCAGCTTAGACTTTGGACTTATTTCAAATAAGTTTCAAGACCAGTCCGGATTATCAATCACTTTGTCTTTAAATGTTTCCCTGGTTAATATCACATATTCACTTAGAGGTCTGCCATATTGTTTTTAATACTATATGACTTATTCTACATACTATTTGGTATATGTGCAGTATCTTAGGAAACTATCTATGTGATCACTAGATCTAGAAGCATTTTCCAGAAAACAATGTGAAATCCTGAACAAAAAAAATCTATGTTCACCTGCAAAGCATGGTAAGAATTCCTACTTGCTGAATTACAGGATGCCAAGAAAAAGGTCAGAGGTCAAATCTCCTTGGTATTACAATAAATATTATATGTGACAAATTAATAGATAAAAAAAGATCTTTCAGGTGGCTTGAATAAAAAAAACTGGATTTTCCATTCTTTGCTTTTATTTCTGAATTTTAATTACATTCTTTAAATTTCTTGAACAATGAGACATCAAAGACATATTTTCTCTCAATGGAAAATACAGAGTGCCTTTTATTCAAGCTAAAACAAGAACTATACTAATTACTGGTCATGTTTTCAAACATTCAACTGACTGGAGCAGATGTTCACAGTTGTGTATAATAAGTTTATTATGCACTAATATACCTACAACTTTGCAGGTGATATTGACTGATGTGATAAAACACAGGTATGGATAATGTACATTAAGATTTTCCATTATTATCCAGTACTGTATGCACTTAAGCAGTGATTTTTTTTTCATTTTGCAATATAGTAGCCTGTATTTGTTTTAAGCTTTTAAAGACTTCTGCATTTTATGAGAAATAGTAATACTAAAATTGAAATCTGGTATTTTATTTTTTCCATCATTAAGGAAAAAAAATGAACCAATAAACTGACATTGATCAGTCTTTGCCATTTCAAAAATAGTAAAGTGCAAGATGTAAACTGCTTCTTTGCTTGATTGTCATTCCTAGTAAAAACAGCCAGCATCCCAGGCTTATAAAATGCTTCTTCTCATAATCTCAGCTACTTCCAGATTGCATATTGTTCAGAACTATATTAATACAAAATTCTTGGTGCTAGGATGACAACAAACAACAAGTTACCATTCCTTGACAAGTTGGTGGCACACCAAGAGGCATCATCAGAACAAGTTTAGAAGTGAACTGCCGAATTCCCTGCTCCATAGACAGATGGTTTAACTAGAAGGCCATGGAGGTGGTAAATTATTCAGTATATCATCATGTAGACATATCTCAGAGTATTACTTACTTGATATTCAGATTCTGTGTCTGTTTGGTTACTGTGTCTACTTGAGGGGCTGAGTAAGGAACAGGAGATTTGCTAGGGGTTGAGCCAAATGGTTTTGGAGCTGTGTTGTAAGTCTGAAATTCAAGACAATATAAATGATTAACAACAGTAAATATATTGTTACCTTTGTATCTTTTTTTATAATTAGCCACCAATCAGAGATTATTGTGAAAAAGGCATCCATCTTTTTCTGCTAAAAAACACACCACCAAAACCCAGCAGAAAGCTAGACTTTTATCTGGTAAGTACAGATCAAAAGACTGCAAATACAATTTCCTCAATCATATGTACCTATTTTCTTATCTAACATGTTGTTTTTTCTCTACTGAATAGTCTCTAAATACTGTCACCCACTTCAAACAACTTCAACTGATCAATCCATTTATACTTGTTCATCTGTGTCAAATAAACTTATTAAATGACACCTCTATTTAAAATCACCGTTTCTTTCCCCACAAGAAAGGGAACCAGTTAATGTCAACCCACAATGCTAAGTTAACCCCAGATTTGGTGTTTACTTTGGATATTTAAGACCAACTGTTAAACTGCTTGTAAAATTTGTATTTTTTAAATCACTCTGCGAAACAGAGAACTATTACTATGTTCCTGGGTACTTAACACTGCGTTGTCAAATGACATTTTATAGTTTATAATAAAACCCTAATAACATTCCAAGAATATTACACAAACAGCATACAGCAACACCCCGAGAGACATCCAGATTTGTCTGAACAATTCATTCAAGTTTCTCCAAAAATTTATCAAGTCTATATAATTTAGCTGCCAACAATGTGTTTACAACCCCAACCAGTCACTAAATATGATTTCAAATTTAGTCTGACATCTGGAAATTCAAAGCAATTGTAAATTAAGTGATATTCTTTTTCAGAAACTTACAAAAAAGAAGTATGTATAACATTCAAGACTGAATAAACATGATAATGAATACTGTTTGAGCATAATCAAGAATGAACTCAAATTAAAATTTCATTTTCATTGTCATGGCTTTCTCATTACAGTTTTCTTCTGACTCAAAGTGAATTAAATGGTTACCAATAATTCTGTCATACACTTTGTGTCTTTCACATAAAAAATTACAAACAGAAGTTAATAATAAAGTATACCAAATGTGTTTGTTGTTTTATGTGCATGTACATTCTTTCCTAGGAACTTCAGGTAAACAGAGATAAAACACACACACACATAAATTATTATGTATTCTTTTTTTTATTGTCTTCATGATGTAGGATAGATTTAGTCTCAGCATAAGGTGGAAAACACTACTTGCTCACCTTGCTGTAAAGTTGTATTCTAAAGCTGAAAGCTTTGGAGTGATTGTTGTACAAATGTTACCTGTGAACCGGGTGCTGAGCTTGGTGCAGCAGGACTCTGGTATGATCCTATGGTTGGTGTTGAGAACTTATCATATGTCTGTGCATTCTGAGTGCCACCTCTGAAAAAAGAAACAAAGTATCAACGCTAATAAGTTTATAAACTGAGACAGTCCTAAGAATAAGGTTCTAGACAATCTGAGTACCAAATATACATGATACATGTTGAAATATATATGGAAATGCATGCTACTGGAACTATCTCCTGACCAGTATCACCTTATTTCATTCTGCAAGAAGGTATACAAGAAGACCCAAGTCAGCTACTAACAAACCATAAAACTTACTTTTAGGGGACACACCATCATTAATTTTATATTATCTTTTATCTTTATCCACCTCTGCACTACTGATTATAACATCTACAAGGCATAAAACAGTAACTTATAAGGCATAATACATTACTCAAATGATAAATTTCTACTATAATTCATTGCAAGAATACACAAGTAGACATGAGCGAAATAACCTATATACAAATATGTAATTATTCAGTGACTAAAATTTTCAACTTTAAACTACTATATATTGTGGTTTCAAATTACTAATACATACAGCGAGGCATGCTTCACACATGACTCAAACCCCAAACACAATCATACTTCCTATTTCCAAATTTATCTTTCTCAAAAACATGATCATGCAAAACAAAACAATGATGCGAATATCTCATTCAGTATACGAGAGTACATAATTATGTTACTGAATTAATATATATTACAAATTTCTAATGCAGTGGATAGAATGAAAGTTCATAAAGGTAGTCACCAAGTAAGCATCCTAATCAAAACAAGGCAAAATGTTTACAAACCAAAACTGGTGCCCAACCATCAACATTCATTTGCCTCATTAAAATGTTTTCTATCCAGTAAGGCAATGACATATGAGTGACAGGGCATGCTTACAACAACAACAATGCAACATGAGCAGGAATCATAAATGAACGGTATTAACCTTCTTGTATCAGTAAGAACATTAAATTCACAGAAACAAAAAAGTAATATGAATATCTTTAGAAATATCATTTAACCATGTAATATCGACTCTAACTTCTTTTAATCTCCTGTATCCAGGTGGAAAAGTTTGAAATCATAAACTTGGTAAACAAAAGCTAATGCTGGTCATGTAAATTCACTTCAACTTTATTTGTGCAGGTTCTTTCAACCTTTTTTTTTAACTTATTCTAAACCCTGATGGTAGGGGGCTGATAATTTCAAATTAAGCATAACTTTAAAACTGATATACAATAACATAAATAGAAAACCTTCAAAATAATATATGGCATCACAAAACTCCTTTTTTTTTACATCAGCTGCAACTTTCAGACTAACATGCAAACCAAATCACTGTGGGACTCTTGGTCTGGAAGTGGCTGGTTCAGTCATACCCAAGGGTTGACAGCAACTTCCCTCATTCAACAGTTTCAGGACAAGTTCTTGTTTAAACCCAGAAGGTAATCATTGCGGGGAATACAAACAAGCTATGATAACACTTTCAGCGCAAGAACTGTAACCCATGAGCAATCATTGTGTGGGACTCATATAAGCTGCATAATACTATACTTGTCTGAACCCAGGAAGCAATTATTGTGTGGGATTCATATAAGCTGCATTTACTTGTCTGAACCCAAAAAGCAATCATTGTGTGGGATTCATATATGCTGCATATACTTGTCTGAACCCCAAAAGCAATCATTGTGTGGGATTCATATAAGCTGGGTAATTATACTTGTCTGAACCCAGGAAAGAATCATTCTGTGGGATTCATATAAGCTGGATATACTTGTCTGAACCCAGGAAGGAATCATTCTGTGGGATTCATATAAGCTGCATATACTTGTCTGAACACAAAAAGGAATCATTCTGTGGGATTCATATAAGCTGCATACATGTTATATACTTGTCTGATCCCAAAAAGCAATAAAGTTGTGGGATCCATGTATGGTGCAAGAACCTGTCTGAACTAAGGAAGCAATCATTGTCTTGGATTCATATAAGCTGCTAGAGCTGGTTTCCTAATCAATGTAAAATAAATAAGTCTAAGTCATTGTATGGGATCCATACAAGCTGCAAGAACTTGTCTGAATCCAGGAAGCAATAAAGTTGTGGGATTCATGTAAGCTGCAAGAACCTGTCTGAACTAAGGAAGCAATCATTGTGTGGGATTCATATAAGCTGCCAGAGCTGGTTTCCTAACTGATGTAAAATAAATGTCTAAACTAAACCAGTTAATTTAGAGATGTCATTCAACCAAAGCTTCTATTTCTCTATGCCAATCAAAAAGCTTCTTTTAAAGATACCACTGATACTTTCATTGATGGGCTAATCTATATAATAAATTTAGTAGAATCATTTATCAAATGGACACTGATACCAAAACTTTGGCCCTTTTTTCAGTCTGAGCATTTGAGCAAATACACAAAGATCTTGATCAATATGGTGGTAAAAAAAGAATGTCATTTGTTAATTTACTGAAATAGAAGTTTGAAAATCTAGCTGTTGGAGCTGGTTGTTTTTTCAAAAGTCTGAATCTGAGACTAGACAGTGCAGCATTTCAAATTTGGCTATTGTGTTGATATTGTTCAGTAATATATGTAACTCTTTGCATTTTTTTATTGAGTTAAACACTTTCTACACCTGAAGTCAATAGATACAGAACTGTCACTATCACCTTGGCTAAATATCAAGTCTATTGCAAACTGCCAGTTTATTACAGAAAAGCCAGTATTTGAAAAATGTACACACAAATCCTTCATTCTTGTCTGGTTAAACCTTGTAAATTTCTCATTTCTAGTTGTGGTTCAACCATGAAAGCTTATATGAACTTGCCAATACTCAATTAGTCAATGGTAGCATACCAGGAGGCTTCTGGTTATTTACAATTGTATATTAGATCATGCCTGTAGAGAAATCACTAGAATACATGATGTACACAATGCTTCTGTGCCAACATCTTCAGGCATACCTAAAATTCTGGCAGAGCCAATTACCTGAGTACTACTGTAGAAGTGGTAAAGTTTGCGACTCTGAAATGTTCACGATTTTCACTAATTCATATAAATCGCAAAAAATATCAGCCAGCGTAAATTTCATCATTCAAAAAGCTATATTTCTACCAATGCACCGTGTAGCTGGTATGTGTAATTTCATATAACATATATTTTCTCATTCACTGAATTGTATATATAAGCAGTGCAATGATTCAATTTGCCTAGAAATGATAAAACTGAAAAGAAAGCAATTTGAAAAACGTTTATTTCAATCATCATCATGTGACATTCTTGGTTATTGAAGGGTAAGTAACTATTGCCTGGTTAGTAACATTCAGATTAAAAAAACTAGTTATTATAAACTTGATGTTGTTCTCACACCTTATGAATTAAGTCTTGCACAGCCAGGTCATACAACAAAGCGATGTAAATGAAAAGACCCAACTGAATGTGAGTTTTTCATGTCACAAAAGAAGTGACAAAAACAAGTTTTTACTGTCTTACCGTATAACTGTTTTTAACTCATATACTTAATGAATAAAATGTTACTGAATTAAATGTACTTTTCTAAATAGTGATAATCACAAAGTTGCTGCGAAATCGTCAGCAAATCATGTTTAACCCTATAGTGCTAAGAAAACTGTTGTAATCAGAAACTAATGTATCATAACTGCAGTCAGCTGTTCAGGATTCATGAACATTTCCACATGCAAAACTTCTGATAGTGTGATTTCGCAAGCTTTTTGACACACGAAAATATCCACTTATACAGTATCTGTGTTAAGAGTAATCTCCCTGTACTTAGGCATATATTCTAAGTAAATTGCTGTAACATTTTTCAGTTCAGATCTCTGAAGTTCACCTTTTTCTTGCTCAATGAATACTATCAAAATGAAATGACTAGAAAAATTTGAAACGTAAACACATTATATAATCTGCTTAGTAAAAAAGAATGCTGACAAAATATTCTAATACAGAGAATTTCTACATAAGTGATTCACTAGTTCCCCTTCAAAGCCATTGTTGGAAACCCACGTTCGATCCATTCCGTTTCACTCTATTTATCTACCGTGGGACAATTGGCTGGTAAAATTTCATACCCATGAATAATTCATTACCTACTTTCATTGGTTTCTGTAAGATTTCCCTTGCAGAATCTCAGCCAGTGAAATTACTTGTTACAATATGCCTTCCGCGCCTATGTTTAAATCCTGTGAAATACGTCTATTTTAAGTAACTTGTCATTATGCCTACTCTCCACACTGAAGAGTGTCTATTTGTAATGCGGCATCTCATTCGATGAAGAGTTACATCCCTTTGCTAATAAATATTCATGAAACGAATAATCAGCAGTCAATTATCCCGCGGTATATAATGTAGTTGTGCGGAATATGTACCGGGGGTCACCGACGATGCTTCAAACCTTAATAAAAGGAATTGATAAATTCTCTCTAACACAGTTTACATGGGTGGGAATCAAGTTATTTTAATTATCTTTATGCTTAAGCTTGTAAATTGAAAGCCTGCCTCTAATTAATTCATTAACTTAATTATTGCAATTTGTATAATCTGTTAAACTAATCAGATGTTATTCATGGAATACTATAGAAACACCCCAAATGGCAACAAATTTAGTATGTGGTAAAATTTATATTGAAATGCAACACTCTTCAATGACAGATCCATATCACTTCTTTCATTCTCAGTGAAAATTATTGAAGAAAAGGAGATTGGTTTGATCATGTTTTGACTGTATTATGAAAATTAAGGAAATATATTCAAAAGTTTTTCAGTTTATCAGCTTTCCAAGAAGACTGTTGGTATTGTTAGGTAAAACTGTTCTAGCTGTGAATAAGTAAATGATGAAAATAATTTTACTAGATTGGTAAATGTAGCCAATGTGATATGAAACTTGTTGCAAACTCTGTTTTGCTATTATAATAATTTTGTACCACTCTCAGGCATGTTGCAAAAACTGATACAAAGTGACATTAATATAATACAACCAGTAGTCTATCAGATTTCATACATAAATTTCACAGTTGAAATAGATGGTAGATGGCATACATTTCAAAAGCCACAGTGTACTGTTATGATCTCAGGTATTCAATTAATTTAATCTTAGTTTCAATGTATTCATTTATTAAAAACGCAGATCAAAATTAAGTTTACATTTGCAAAACCCCAACAATATCACATTGTTCAAACTTCTATAGATAAAATTTCAACTTTTGTGGGACAAGGTTGTTAGAATGTTTTCCATAAGATTAACTTGGGCTTTAAGTTTATCAAATGCGATACAGCAGGCCTGTAATAACCACTGGTATAACACAAGAAGCACTGACTTACTTACTATTACCTCTTCTATATGCACCACTTTGCATGTTTAAATTTCTAAGGGTCAAACATATTTTTGCCTTAACTGATATATATTATGGTGCATAGAACCTTGGAGGTCTGCTGGACTTAATTTGGTATTACCCGATTTTGCCACACTGAGATTTGTCATTTGTGGAACAAGTTCATACACCCGTCTGAGCTTGAGTATTAGCAGACACTAACAGAAAAGTTACATTAAATTGCTAAGGTAAAAGTCCTCTGAAGCCTTAAATCATCATTGATGTTTATCAAAAGCAAATACACATGCAATGTATGCTACATTCAAATGAATCCATTAGTAGTAAAGTATCCAATTTATTATGCAACTGCGGAAACAATTAAAATAGTTTTCAACTTAGTAATAAACTCTCTTCACTCTGAAGAGAATCTCCTGAAGTAGAGTTAGAAGGTCAACAACTGTATTACTTCAATAAGTACTTAAAAGTTCCACTTCTTAAAAGAAACTGGGTGGTTTTAGAACGTTTTTGTTTTAGGCTTAAGAAGTTAAATTCTTGACTGGAAGTTGTTGTTAACCCATGCTTAACAAGCTTTCAGAATGTTCTAAGGTTTAAAGACATTTTAAGCAATTACTGTCAATGTGACCTAAATATAGAGAAGTCTCATAAATTTGAACAGTCTATAATTTTTGCTTCAAAAAGCTTAAACCTTACTGTGGAACTGAAGAAAAGAAGTCACAACACAATGCAATGTTCCAATCTGACTTTTTGTCTGAAAAACAAGAGTAACTTACAAAAGTGTGTATGTGTGAGATTATAATCTACTGTAACAGTGGCCATCATGCACTAATATGGACAGAATAGAGAAAGCTGAAGAGCGTATTACATAAAACAATTATTATATCACTGACTGACTGCTTACAACTCAGCTGCCATTAATAGCCAACTGGTATCCTACTGTAATATTACATCACTGAATCTACCCCCTGGAATCAGTTACCATAGTAATCAATAAATTGATAACTGCAAGGCTGTAAATTATTGATACAGATCAGCATCACATAGATACAATCAATTGGCAGCCAATCCACAATGGCCCGACAAGAATCCCTGTCTGACAGTGTATCAAACTTAACAAGATGTGCATCAAAATTGATGTTACATGTAAACAGCTTATACAGGCAGAATTCAAATACAATCATGGAAAGTCCACTGAAAAATCAAAATTTGATCTGTGACAGAAAAAAGTGGAACTGAACTGTATAAAGCATTGTTTTGTTTCATTGTCTTTCACACCATTCAATAATATATTCATTGCTGCAACCATTCCCTGGAGTCAGATCTAAAAGATGAAAAATTATTATCAACTACTCAAAATACAATGGGCTTACACAAGAATGTAAACATTTTCTATAACATTACAAAATCTCCGCAGCAGTGTAAGCCTTTTGCAGGTTACCATTACTCCACAGTGACTTATCTAGATACCTGGAGTATAGCAATCAATGTAACATGTAGGTGTGAATGCTAGAAACTATGGAATGTGGCTGCTGATTATATAAAGTAAAAACATATGTGAGAACTCAGGCAGATCTGCATCAAGGTATAGGAAATACACCAAACCATGGTAACTGTCTCAGTTTCTGTTATATCCATTATATTACACAAGTCATACAGCTTCTCTTTTGACAACGTATCAAGTCTTGCAGACCTTGACCAGTTATGGTCATTATAATTATAATTTTGGTAGACATGTACCAATGACACAATAAAGCCAGGTTTCAAGCTCAACTATGCAGTGTAAGGCTTTTTGATTTTGGACAAGAGGATTTCCTTGTATGCACATTTTAAGTTATATAGTATCTAACAACCAGAATTCCAAAATGGCAACTTCAGATTCAAGCTTTATACAATGAGCATCCCTAATTAGTAACATCTTATTTAGTATCTGAGATGTTGTCTGCTTAAGCATTAGTTTCTTTTGCAATCACACACAGGTTGATCAAAAATACATTTTGATAAACTAAAAGGAAATTAATCTATTCAAGTCATCATGTTTGTTGTAAATGACATGCACTACTCTGTTGTCCTCCGAAGTTGGCAAATATTCAAAATTTACACTCTATATGCAAAACATGCACAGAATTTCTGTCAAAAAATCTGCCTGTCACTAAACTCATGCAGAAAAACAATCTGTGAGAATAAATCCATCATTATAAAACTTTCATCTGAACAAACATAGAGGGTAGAATTAGGATGAGTTGTCAAAATAACAAACAACCTGCAGGTCAACAACACATCACATCATTCCATGTATCAATGCAAGTAAAGTTCTCATGAAAACCTTAAAAAAACGTCTACAAAACAAATGCATTTTACATGTAGACCATGAACCCTATCCTGTGTTTTTAAAATAAGCATATGATGTTGACATTTTAACTTCTCAAGTTTGGGTCTGCCTTTTCGTATTTATGTTATCAAGGTAAGATGAAATATTGATAAACATTAAAACAAATACAGAGGAGGAACTTCATTTTGGAACAAACTTGAGTGAGCACTCAAGGTGATCTTTCCTTAAGTGGATCACACAAACTCTCCCCGAAACAAAGATTCGATTTGTTTCATGATATTAAATTTAATGGACATTTGTTGAGATTTACACAGGACCATGTCCCTGTCTGATTAAATTATGTCACAAATGTGATGATGTCATGAATGTTTTGATTCAATCCAGCAGTGCTGAAATTTAAGCATTAAATTTCTGATCTTTATGTCAAGTGTAGTTTGTGAACAAAACAATCTGTCACATATTTACAGAAAAGTTCAAAATGGCTGTGTTTTTCTTTCATAGTGAGAAGAAACACTTATTCAGCCTTCAAAACAATTAGAATAAAAACTCACATACTCGGGTAAACAGGGCAAACAAGACTTTGTGTAAAAGACTTGCACACTGGGCCACAAATAGGGAAAAAACTATTCCAACACGTCTAGAAGGTTCTTGTGGCATTCCATACTTACAAATGACTATGGTGATAGTCAAACCTATATGAAAATGCAAAAACATGAGAACACAATGATCATGTATATAATAAATAAAAACTACACAGCAATACAAATAAATATCTGTAAGTGTGTATGATACAGATACCGGTACATACAAGGTACAAACAACACATCCATATTCTACCCTCAATACAAAGCCTAAGGCTCATCAGTAAAACTGGAAAAGGTCTTTTAATTTACTCAAAATTATCATGTAAAAAACTTATGAGATCCTTTTTTCCCTTTCAATGTAAGTTCTTAACAAAATTTGAAAGTTTTGAATCCTTTTCCATTTTTGCTCAGTCAAAACTGTCAGCTATTAACCTATGAAAATAATATTTCATTCCAAATTAACTACAACAGAATGAACAACTTCTGAATCTTCCAAAAAACTTAACAACTCACTAACACATTCCAAGTTCAACTTCTAGTACCTCTAACTTACCCAAACCCATTTAAATTCCTCTTCTTTTCTCGTATTCTAATTGAACAGGAAAATAATTGTTATAAAATATTTTAGACACAATTTCTCGCATCAAATTTATATATATATAAAACTTACAGAAGACATTTAAATCACAGAAATTGCAAATAGTAAACATGGTGACTGTGGTTTTTGTATACTAATTCTTCAAGAAGTATAAGAAATAAATTTTAAGTCATCTCTAATGATTCTATGACTTCAGCAATTTCTGCATGTATAATATTTAGTTTATACTTAATGAGAACACACCTTCGCAAAAACTTTTGCTCCATATAATACAATTCCAGTAACATAATATTTTTTTACCTCTGTAGAAGAATTACCAGTAAATTATTTCACACCCAATATAGTTCAAGTGTGGTAGATGGCCTTGTTTTGTTTATGTTAAAACTTTCTCTGTTTCATGGAAAGTATCAAAACCATAGCATAATAATACTCAAACAGCTATGCCAACATTCTCACTGATCAAGTTCATTTAGTGGCATGGCTTCAACCTAATAGCTTTATCCACTGCGAGGTTAAAATTTAAAGAACCTTTACAACTCAATTATCTCATCATTACTCACTTTTCAGAGAAAAATTTTGTTTGATTTCAGTATCTTTTTCAAAATTTTCATAGCTGAAATGTACCTGTTCACTGGAAAAGTATTTTTATATTCTCTTTTCATTCTGACTAGAGGGAAATTGTAACCTCTGAGGCATGTAATTTATATATTACTATTCGCATACCTGTAAAATTTCAATAGACAGCTGAGAAGTCATGCTGTGCTGAGTATTACCTAAAGGTGAACATTGAAATCATTATTAAATTTATTCTCAACTGTCAAAAACAATATTGCTGATATATAACATAAATGAAATTCACCACTAATGTCCATGGACAGCTTCGACTGGTCAAACACTTGAGTAGATATAGTACTAAGCAAAGGATGTCAAGTCCAAATGTATCTTTGGAGTCCTAGCTCAGGTATTATCTTTGTGACATAATTAAAAGCATAACAATTATTTACGTTAACTAACGTAGGTGAAGCAAAAACTGGGTAAGTACCATCTGAAGACTAAAGTATGAAAAAATGTTACCATGGAATAAAGACACCTGATCAAGATAAAGTGTAAGTACAAGTACCAATATACATTTTGTTCAATCTTAACCTTAACTGTAATGCAAAACCATCCATTTTATCACTTTTTTTACAGGTATGTGTGTAATGTAAACAAATCCATACGTAGTAGCAAAAATCTAATCTCCGTAAGTATGGATAAACTACTCTTACTATGTATTTAACAATGTTTGCATTGTAACAATGTTGCTATTTTATCAATAAATCTCCCCGTTTTTCTCCCACTTAAAGAAATGATATCCAAACACTGAACAAATGAGTAATTGTCTCGTAATTTGTTGAGACCATATCTACTAAGAAAATCAAATATTTAGTCAGGTTATTTAAAAGTTTGGTTGTAGTGTTTGAGCCAGTGTTGTACCTAAACTCTTCTTCATTAAAGACTGCCCTTCTTAAAGTAAGAAAAAAGCAGCAACAATAACCCAAACAGAGAAAATCACGAAAAAAAACTTGACTTAATTCAAGGCTTTGTAATTTATGTGAGAATATTCTTTCATTCACTTTTAGAAATACAATGTAGTTTTAGCAGTGGTTTGGAAACTGTAATTCTTTTTGGATACTTGCAGAAATATAGCACACAGCAATGACAATCTTACCCAGTCTATTTGGAGTAATCTGTTCTTAAAATACGTCACTTTCACTGTACTGAGTGATGTTCAAAATATTCTGAATTCTTCAGTATTTTACCATATGCAAGATTTTTAGGATATACTATATACAGACATTTTTTAAAGAAAATACAGACAACCTTTAACAATGCACAATACATTGCACCATAACTTCAGATGATAGAAGCTTATCACTTTAGCCTATCATAGTAAAAAAACCCACAAATGTTGACAAATCAATCAGTAAATAAATTTCATATTGATCATATAAGGGTGGGAATGCTTACATGAATGGCCTCTTTCAATGTTTAATCAATGCAGTCATTTAATACATTTCAAATACTTAAGGCATGTGTCCACCGTAAATACATGTAGTAGATAGACTGATTATTTTACGAGTGTATGCATGTATTAAGTATGAACTTATTTTTTTCTCAGGTTTGCACAAGTGAAAGCTTAACCCTATGTTAAGTTGTGGTTGGTAATAAATGACACATAAAAATTCAGGTGGGGCAAAATATGCAGATTTCTTGAATTTCTTTAGTATCAACTGCACCTCAATAATGCACTTAAACTGTGCAAATATATGGTTGAACATAATTGCCATTCCAATGCTGTTATCAGCCAATGGAACTTTATTTCAACTTTAACAGCTGAAGTCAAATGATACTCTTTTTGGGAAAAGTTGTCATATTTTTTTATCAAATTCTGACACTGAAATTTAATGCCAATTTCTTGCTATAGAAGCTCACCTCTGCAGTAAAAGATCTAATTTATTTCCATATGATAAGATAGCATCTTGTGCATCCTTGTGTTTCAATGTTTCACTGGCCTTGCTGCCTATCTTCAGGATAATGTCTCCTTGCTGCAGTCCACATTTTGCTGCTAAGCTACCTGGTGTCACCTGAAAATAGTGATTTTTGAACAATTTTATGTATACAGAGATACATCAGAATCAACCTAAATTTCACAGAAATTTCACTGGTATTTTAGTAAGATACATGTATATGGTATAAATCATTACTGAACATCATATTTATTTACAAAAATAATTTGCAGTATCTTCCAGTAGTAAGTTTAAACACGAGAAAGAAAACCAGATATTTCCGAATTTGTTTTCATATGGAGATGTTTACCATATATCTTACTAAAATACAAGTTTTCTATGAAATACAGGTCGAGTCCGGTGTATCTCCCTGTATGAAAATTTTCTGCAAATTGCCGGTTTTCAGTCTTGTATAAAAGCACACTGAACACTAGAAGATACTTCATATTCCTTTTGTGATTACCTGTTAGTTATATTATGTACTAATAAATAATGTTGTATATCTTTCAAAACTATTGCTTATGTATGAAATATGGGTCAATCCTAGTAATCTTAAGTCGATTTCGGACGATTCCGGTAAAGAATGCAAATTCTGGTAAAACATAGGACTACATTTTCAGCACTGCATACCACAATGAATTGAGATAAGGTAGTATTGAGTGTAATGTTCTTTCTTGTTTATAAACTTTCATACTTGGCTAATCATGTCCTGCACAAAAAGAATCAAGGCATATATAGATATACTTGTTTTAGTGATGGAATACAACTGTAAATCATAATTTAAATGCTACTTCCAACAGAATTTGTACTTTCTCAACATCTGACCCCAAAGACACCCATGTCAAATACAATGTATGTTCACATTATAAAATGCATTTGAGATCAAACCATTTTAACACAAGCACTATTCAGAAGGCCTACAGTTCAATCTTATACATACTTAGTTTAAGTCAGACAACATAATTTTTGACTTTGTTGAAATTAGTTCAACACTTGAAACTATATTTATCACTAAAATGTCAGATTTATAGCTTGCATAAATCTTCTAGATCAAATTTTCAGTATCTATGCCATCAGACAAGATCATCTTTATCAGATAGTATATCTACATATAAACAGGATGCATGATAATATATAACCAAAATAACTGAATTACTGTTAGCACTTTCAGAGACAATTTGCTTCATCTGACATAAGTTTTGAATATTTTCAAAACTCATACATAATTTATGTATCTAAGATCACTATCTCCATCAATATGGAAATAAAAACATATGCATAAAAGAAGACAGGAAAAAATGCTTTCAAGCAAATTTTTCTCGGTATATGAATTCAAATGAAGGTACAGTAATGAAGAACTTGCAGTTTCATTAAAACCTTCACTTGAGTAAAAGACCCTGGAAGATTTTATATATATATATATTAGGCAACAATCTCAATTATTTGACAAGAACAATGAACAGTATGACATAAAATATTTTAACACACAAGCATTGAAGAAATTACATTACTGGGTAATTCAACATGTACAGGATGTGGTATTCAGCTTACATAAGAAAATCAACCACTTTTTTCTAACCTGAGAAGCCCATGGCATATACAGTTTTTCTCAAACAAGATTTCTCAGTGAATTTCAAGAGCTACTTGTAAGCTTTCAGTCAATCATAACCTGAACAATGTAGGAATATAAGAAACACAAACAAAACAGCCAATACAGATCATTAGGGTATTTTTGTTAACAGCAAAAACCCTGACTGAGTCTTCTACTGGCACATTACCAACATGTCTACCTTTAGTTTGTGATTACCCTGAAATGCTTACCTGGCATTTCTGCTACCATTCACCTGAAGAAATATCTACATTTTCAATACACCTGCTGGGGAACAGGATTTAATGTCAAAAATTCTTCTAATAATAAGTACTGTTTTATTTATTGGAAACGAGCATGCAAGTTCCTACCCATCAAAAAACAAAAAGAAAATAAGGATTTGAAAAAAAATTGCAAGTATGAACTATACTGGCAATAATAAATACCGGTGACCTAATAAGATCATAAATGGTGGTCTTCTTATTAACCAGAGAATAAAACTATGAAACAAGTTCTGAAAAAAGAAGTTTACTGAATAATTTAACAAAGTAAAGCCTTCTTGTACTTTCTGGAATTGTGGCATTGGTATTGCACAAGTATATGTACTTGCACAGACAACTGTGTGTCCATCACCAATAATAGCGTTACAGAGGATAATCCAAGAAAAAGAGAAAAGGAAACAAAAAGATAAAAGAAAAAATTAAGAACTTTTTTTTGGGTGTGTGTGTGAGGGGTGGGGGGCACAGGGAAGGCAAGTTCCTACAAATAAACAAACAATACATCAATAAAAGTGGGGGGTACCAATCCCATGTAAGTAAAATAGTTAAGTTCTACACTTTGTAATTTCCCAATTTTTTTTTCTTTCTATGTAAGTCTGTGCAAAAAACCAAGTGACCCCTGGTGTGGGGCTAATTTTTAGAGATGTCTCACATCAAATTACAAAGCTCTGTGTCAAGCGGTTTTAGAGAAGATTTTCAACAGGGTCTATATTGATCCTGGGGTCATGATTTGAACCTACATGGTAGACCTTAATACCTCAAATTTTTCCTTTGAAAACAGACAAGCTAAAAATCAATTTAATTCAAGAGCTATAGATATACCGAAAAGAATCTTCTCCATGACAGATGAAATATCATACATTAATATTTATTATTTATTCACTGATATTGATAAGAAAATGGCAGAAAATAATTTTTATATGACTATAAAGATTATAGAGTAACGGAATCAAAATTTGTGCTGACAGACAATATACTGAAAGGTTGGTAATCAATTGGTATTTGAAGTCTGAAGTAAATCCCTCTGAAAGTAAAGAAGTTATTGTAAAATACTACAATTTTTAAGGAAAAATCTATGTTTAAAGGGTAGATTATTCTGGTAATATGGGTGCTAAAGTTATGAACTTTACCACATATGGGTGATGATAAGGAACATATATTAGAAGAAAATCCCTCAAAAATAAAGTTATAGTAAAACAGTGATGAGAGTGACCAGAAAGTGCCAACCCAGAAGATTTTTCAAGAAGGAGCTCATGCTCTGTTTCTCCCTTATCGCTACTGTGTACGACTAGGTAATGAAATGGATCACCTCAGAAATTTGGGTGCCGGACGTTTCGGTAAATGACCAGTTCGGTAAATTGGATTTATATAGTAAACCCTTTGGACGTTTCGGTAAAAAGGCAATTATATAGTAATAATATGGTAAATAATGGAGAAAGTTGTCACACATACGAAAAACACATAATAATTACCTAGTTTGTTTTCTTTTTGACTCCTCATCCCGTTGGATAGTGTCTAAACTATTTACAGTTTGGATCCAGATTAATCAGTTATACTTTGGTTTCACGACATTACTACGATATGCAGGAAGAGATATATACGTGCGTTTTATTTATTTATTATTTATTTATTTAACACAGTCAGTGCTCTGATATTTTCAGGCACGCGTCTATTATTACTCAATTAGCGGGATTTAAAGACCGCTAATGTGTTGAGTACAACTAAGAGATGAAAGAAAACCGTTTTACCGTGAACGTGATAACAGCAACAAAATGAGAGCAGCGGTGAAATATGTGATATATCCCATTGTTACCATATTATTACTGTATAATTGCCTTTTTATCGAAACGTCCAAAGGGTTTACTATATAAATTCAATTTATCGAACTGGTCATTTACCGAAACGTCTGTAAATCAGAAATTTTACAGGTATGCACCAATGAAAATGGACAAGACTGCATTTTATCAAAATGCTATGGTATAGTATTAACAACTATTTCAATAAAATTTCAGTAATCATAACAATAATCATGTGAAGACAAGATTCCTGACAATTATTTATCAGTCATATTTTAAGTCATGCATACTTTTTGAATGATATACTGCTTTATTATGACAAGAATAAATATTTGCGCCAATAACCAGCATGCTATTACTTTGTTTCTGTGTAAATAGACACCAAACATGGGGTTTTTAAGTGCTGTCAATATCAGAACATAATGTAAAAAGATTTGAATTATCACATTACTCGAGCTATCGTGATAGGGCTGCTGAAGTCTTTTCCTCCTTGCATTCGAAATCCCCAAGGTGTCGTCGACTCCTGTCTCTCTAGCTTCGCTTCTAATGTGAGAACCGACATTTTTCTCTCCAATCCGAATTAAAAAGAGTTTTAATTCCTCATGTAAATTATTAAAACATACACAAAATCCCAGACAACTTTATTTCCTGTTTCTCAGCTGTCAAACGTTTTGCACACGGCACGAAATTCTATTATGCGTCACTTGCACGCTTGGTTTGCATTTAAGCGATACGGATTTATGATTTCTTTCTACCGAATAAGATTGATTGTTGTTATCATCGCAATACCTTCATTGAATAACCTCCCTTCGGTTTTCGGAACTTCGATTAGCATTTTGGTCGACAGATTAATAGATTTCTAGTAAATAGTGTAGATAGTGTGTAACAAAGCACATCACATTAGAATCATTGCAAGAGGAAAAAAAGACTTTACTCTTCAGCTAATTTTTAAACACAAACTGATTTGTCCTACCTCCAGTTCTATGTTAACTAGCATCTGATTTTTTATTTATTTTCTAAGGTCCTTCAAAATTGTAATGGTATATTCACAAGGAAAAAAATCAACTGTATGAAAGTACAATGAAAGATCGATTGCCTAAAAGTTTAACGAATAAACCATTTAGCGACTGTGTGTGTGTGTGTGTTTTTTAAAGCTTGTTCGCTTTTCCTCAACTTCAACTTCAACTTATTTCTGCCAAAAGTCAGTACTGACAATACAAGGCTGGCATATGATAGGAATATTAAAATTGTCAAAGATAAAAACAAAGTAAACGACATTTTTTACTACAGACCTTACTTAAACATTTATTGTGAACATTTAAAATCCATAAAACTTGTTCAATCCACTGATAAAAGTTGGTACAGTTGGGATAGCCCTAATCTAGCCTAATTCGTTCCAGACTCGTATTGTCCTTGGGAAGAATGAGTTTATGTGATGTGGTGTTTTTTTACTGCGAAATGGGAAATTTGTTGTTTCCTGTGTCTGTACGGTGATCGTGATCAACACTGGCCTGTTTATTTTTTATTTTGTATAGCATGACCAGGCTGGCTTGGTTTCGCCTTTGCTGGAGTGTTGACCATTTTTATCCCTTAATCATGTTTGTTACACTGCTTGCATAGTGAATGAGGTATTTCTGCCACAGGTTCCATATTGTTGAGCAGTATTCGACCTGGGGTCGTAGATATGTTTTGTATGCTGCTTCTTTGAGTCGTTTGTTTTGTGTTTTGACATTTCGTCTGATGAATCTTGAGCTGTTTTTGGCTTTGTTTGTTATGTTGTTTATGATGGATGACAAGTTCAGGCTACTACTTGTAGTAACTCCAAAGTATTTTGCATTTTCTGTGGTTTTTCAGAATAGTGCTGTGTGTGGTATAGGGAAAGATAACAGGTTTCTTTTTCCTATGTATTCTGAGTACTTCACACTTGTCGGGGTTGAACTCCATTGACCATTCATTTCCCCATATTTCAAGGTTGTGCAAATCATTTTGTAAGCTTTGTACTGTTGCTTGTTTATAGATTGTAACAATATTAACGATTTTAGTGAACGCAATCTTTGTATAACAGAAAAAAAACTTTTGAAACAGGGGTATCGGTACCACAAATTAAGAAAACATTTTTGCAAGTTATATCGCCGATACCCAGGTTTAAGTCATAAATACAATTTAAAATCACTACTGCAATAATCTATTTCTCAACCAATGTTTTTTGGAGATTTGATCTATAAATTAAAGAAAATAAAAAGCCGTATTAATTTATTTGTAAAAAAAAAAATAAAAATCTGTAAATTCAAAAAGAAAGGCTACCAACATGATATTCTATAGCGCTCTGCCTGCATGGTGATTAACCTTTCTACAGTTGATCGCTTTGCTTACCTCTTTGCTTGCACGACAGTAGCCGGAGTTTAATAGTTTATCAAGGTTTGTAAGGAAATCTGGAAAAGAACATAGAAACTCGATCAGTATGTTTTATTTCTACCATCGTGTTCTTGCTGATTTGACTTCAAGTGCTCTGGTCTCATTAAGTTCATTGAGTACCTACTTTTACTTTACAATACCATTAGCGTTTTGTTTAATATGTTCGTGTGCTCTTGCATGCAACATTGTCGAGTTGATGGGTTGGTTGGAGTTAATTCACCAAGACAACTTGTATTTGTTTGTTCTTATTAAAACTTGTAGGGGCAAGTGTGAGGTTGGTGCACCCTAGAACCTGGTGGTGTTTTGCCACTGACCGTTCCAAGGCGGTAATCCCACGAGTTCTCATTTTCATTAATTGTTTGTGGTGTCTCTTTTTTTTAACTGATCACTTAAAAAAAATCTAAGCTCTTTGTTCCTCTATATTTTGGCTGCGTAGGGAGTCTGTGTTTTCTGACTGATTTTTCCTGATATGCGTTTTTTTTTCACTTTTTATAGCGATTTGGTTATTTATGAATATGAATAAATATGTAAGACACAATTTAAAATAAATTGTTCAAGACCCTATTATAATACGGGTGTACGGGTACTTTATTTTACATGTCCTGGGTTCAAATTAGTACTCACGCATATAGTGCGGGATGTGAAACCTCACTGAAGACACTTACCCTTGACTGGATTCGAACCATTCTATTCCAGATCCAGCCCAGCGCTTTACCTCTCGAACAGTGCTTATCCTTCCTTTCACTTGCGTCGCCTTTTACTCCAGAAGTAAAGAATTGAGGATATTCATCAGTATGTAAACTGCCACAATAAGGCACTTTGGTACAGACTAAAGGCACTTTGGAACAGACTAAAGACACTTTGGTACAGACTAAAGGCACTTTGGAACAGACTAAAGGCACTTTGGTACAGACAAAAGGGACTTCGGTACAGACTAAAGGCACTTTGTTACAGACGAAAGGCACTTTGGTACAGACTTAAGACACTTTGGTACAGATTAACGGCACTTTGGTACAGACTAAAGGGACTTTGGTACAGACGAAAGGCACTTTGGTACAGACTAAAGGCACTTTGTAACAGACTAAAGACACTTTGGTACAGACGAAAAGCACTTTGGTACAGACTAAAGGCACATTGGTACAGACGAAATGCACTTTGGTACAGACGAAAGGCACTTTGGTACAGACGAAAGGGGCTTTGGTACAGATTAAAGGCACTTTGGTACAGACTTAAGGGGCTTTGATTTGATGAAAATTGACAATAATTATATCTTTGTCAGCAGACTGTAAAAGAGATATAGGGTCGCGAAGTCCAAAACCTCTTGTTTGCAACGCACTTCTAAGATTTTCCATGGACTTCAGGCATTGAATTTATATGGAAATATTGTGTACTATCATTTACATGTATATGTATTTTTGACAGAAGATTTATCTATAATGAAAACATTTTGATGATACATTTCTATATAATATTTCACAAACCTATGACTTTCGAAGTTCTTGCGTATTCTTCGCAATTGTAACCGAAAACAAGGTTTTAATCCAGAATTTATATTTCACTATTATTTCATTGGTAATAAATGTACACTACATAAGTTTTTGAAACTCGAACATATGGTCGCTCTTAGAAATGCAATAAAAGAATGCAATTTTATATTGCCATGGAATATTAAATTAAAAAATAACTGTTTTTCGATTGCTTAATACATTACTACATTACTTAGTTGGTATAATTTTTAATATTTTCAACAAATGACGAACTTTATGTTGACGGACAAAGAGCGATTTTTTTCGTTTTCTTCTTCTTTGAGAAAAATGACACACAATGTATAAGTTTGTATTTTTTCCTTGCCATACTTGAACTGAAGAAATTAAAAGGAGTGAAATATTTTAGCTTTCTTATCAAACAAATGCTCCCGTAATTTTATTCCTTTTATATGTTCGACCTTGTAATTCCTTTGCTACTTATGAATCTGTTTACTAAATCCAACTTTTCGCTGTGAATTTGTTGGCGTCCGCGCCGAAGCCCTTTGTGGAATGAGTTCAGATTTTGTAAAAGGGTAGTTGTTGTTGTTATTGACCGTCATTCATGTCGCGATATGGTTATGAATAGCGAACTGGAGAATTTTGTAGGAAATGAAATGAAATGCAAACAAATTCAACAATAAATTGCACTTTTTGTTACAAATTTATTTATAAGAAAAATACTTTAGATAATAAATAAACCTTAGCCATTTCTTTTTACGAACTGTTATTATGATATTATTATCATATTTGTTTCCGTAGGTTCTATCCGGTCAATTAATCGCGCACTTCGTTTTTTGGTGTTCGGTTCCCGAGGTCAGCGCAATGAAAGACAACAGTCTATATATATTTTACGATTGGTCGAGACAGTCACGTGATTTCAATATCCCGCCACTTTTTGGAGCTGCAGCAGCTTAGAGTCAAGATGGTAAGAGGTTTTTTTAGGAATTATGCATCAAGGTTGCCATGTTTTTAGTCCATTTAGCCGCATGCAATGCACAGCTATGGCCCTGATTGCACTTCTGGCATTTTTTAAATTGTGAATATCTAAATCGACCCGAATTTTCGCCGCAAGAAGTTCCATTTTGATTCAAGGCAATCGATTTTATGGTGATTTGAGTGGAAACCTGGGTATGATTAGGTATCTTAGTCATGTTGATTTGCCAAATACTGTGACATTTAACAACAGAAACTTTCGTCTGCAGTTTTTACATGATCTATATTATGGGGTAATTGATAGGAATGTAAACACACTTGTGGGTCAGACGTTTTTTTATTTTGTTTTTTTTTAAGCAATTCAACAAAGTAGTAGATTGACCTCATATCATTTGTTGACAATAAATCAATTAAAAATAGCTCTATATTTATCACCAATGACAAGTAGCTTTTATATCTTTGACTCGCATGAACGTGATGTTAAAAAGTGGAAGGTATTCAGAAAATGGTGCTGCTGTTGTATTACGCTTCGAGACCTTAGATGAACTTTAGTTGTTTTTGTTTACAGAATATTCAGGAGCAAGTTTTGACTTGACACAAGTTTTTATAGACATCGCAAATATTAATGAAATTTTCTTGCTGCATAATTTCCAAGAAAGTGAAACATCTGCTGTTTCACAAGATTATTTGTTTGACATTGCCCACGAACATTTAGGTCAGAACAAGAATGGTCAGAATATGTCATCAGAGGTGTCAGAAAACAAGTTTTTTTTTACATCAGGACATGGTTTATATGATACATTTAATAATATGATTGTGAATCATTCATACTAAACTGGTGAAGCTTCTAAAAAGCGGAAACATAAACAATCCTTTGGGAAAAACAGTTGATCAAGGTACCAGAAAGAATACAGATCCTAGTATCACAAACAGGTGTGCACAATTTGTTGTTTCGAATCATTCTCCCCTTTCCGCTTATAATTTTTTCTTTCTTGGAGTTATTGCCCTTTTTTATTTTTTTTCACCTTGAACTTTGTCCCGGTTATAACTCTGAAACTAGATTATTGGAGAGGTCATCATCAGACCTCTCCACAGTGTTGGCTTTAATTGCTGGCGGCATCCATTTTTGCGTATCAAATTTTAGTTAATGATCTCATATTAAGCCTAAAATCACGAAAACCAGTCTACAATGATAGTTATGCGCATGCTCCGAATCATAATACGAATTTATTTAAACGAAACCAAAATTTGACATCGGGTCAAAACGGCCCATGGTTAAAACGGCCCATTATGAACAAAACGTACAGAATAATTTTGTATTCCCTTAACTAAACACAAAAAATACAATTATAGGGATGCATTTCTTATAATGCATGCTACTTTTTAAAAACTACAAATTCTAAAATGCAATTTTTTTCTGAGAAACTCATCAGCAGCCTGTTGAACAAATTAATATTTAGCCATAATCATGAAAAAATGGTAAATATTTTTCACGAATTTCAGAGCATTTTTGACAATTACATTTCCTCGATTTGGATCAAATTTACGCCTTTTTAATATTTAGTCCAGATTAACAGATACTATCGCTGATTATTTGTAAAATATTTGGACTAAGAAAGGTGTAATAAAAGCTTGAAAGGGAAAACAAAACTTAATGAGCCTAAAAAAGCAGCAGCTTAACATGGGAGTTCTGGCTTTAACAACTACATGCATTGTTGTAAAAAAGGGGCGAGTAAAGCCTTAGGGGCTTATAAGAAGATTCTACAAGGTATGAAATACATGAGGTTATTTTAATTTGTTTCATTTATTTAAATGATAGATACGCCACTATAAAAACATTTGAAGTAACTTAATTATAGTAAGTTTCGGTCATTTTGCCAAATAAGGTATTAACTATTAATAATAGTTAGGTTACTAGTTTTTATAATCATCTAAGTCACAGAACGTTTAAAAAATTAAAATGATCTTGGAAACAAGTAGATTCATTCTTTCAGTGACGACAGCTGCTGACCTCTCTTTGGCTTACTTTTTAAAGGAAGCCAACTTGTTTATTTCTTTCTTCATTGGATGTTTAAGCAATTCTAACCTTTACCAGCGACTTTCTATAACATAATATCTTTATGCTGAAACACTTTATGGACAAAATACTTTTGTGTCCATTTTGGGGAGCATCACCCGGTTGAATCAGCTCTTGTTGTAACAGTTGCAATATATTCCATAATTTCTGTCCCACAAATACCATGTATCATTGTGAGATTTTGTAATTTTTATTCTGAACTGTGCCAAATACTAGTTCTTGACATTTTCCTCATACCTGTCTAAAATTCAGTCTTCACTTGAATTGATAAATAATGATTCACCATATCAACATGCCATGCAAATTTATTCTTGATATTTTTAATGTACCATTATTTTTGTTGGCATGTATTACAAAAAAGTCCTGAATTTCGTCACTGACATTCGTCCTATATGTTCATTCCAGTGTGTGTTCTACTTCCAGTATTAAAAGAAACCATTTTTTAAACTGGCATTAAAAAATGCATGTGATATTACAATATTAGTCCTTTTGTTAATATTTCTATACTGTTTGTATAATTGTTACATTTAAAATAAAAAATAGACTTAGTACATTTTGACTACAGTTTTTTTTTTTGTTCCAAAGAAAATACAATTGATATTCTAATCTCTAGCAAACCAACCAAAGTTTAGGATGAACAAGTAGTGTGTTATTATGTATTTCGTTTGCCTATTCATCTATCTACAAACCTGGTGAATTCCAATTGACCATTGAAAAGTTTATAAGAATATATCTGATCATCAGATGTCTACTAATTCATTGTCTCTTGCTGCATTTCTTGCTTTTAAACATTCCTTTGGACGCCCTTTGATGCTTTGCATCAATGCTTTTCTTGTAAACATCTTTAACAAGTTATTCCTCTTTGACTGTAGTGCTAAAAATAGTTCTTTCATTTTAACTGTAAAAAATTACACATACCCTCATTTAATTATCTTATCATACTCCAGGGTTTTTTTTGGCCGATTTTATAGCCTTTATTCGGTCATATTCCCAATTGAAAATAGTATGTTTTTTTCCCTATTTTGATACAAAAATTCCCAATCGAAATCTTAAAAAAATAAATTAAATCGATCTTTGGGGAACGTAAAATTGAGCGAATAGCCGTCGTCTAAACGAAACACGTGTTAAGTAGACGCTTAATTTCTCAGTATTAGTTTATCGAGCGTCTAAAGGTAGCGACGACCTTCGAAAACGAAAGTAGATCAAAATGTCGCACAATGCAAAATAATACGTTAAAAAAACTTAAAAAATGCACTGATAAAGACAGAAAAACTGATTTAATGTTTAAGCAAGCGACTCTCTCGGAAAAAAAAGTTGTACTATGGAAACGGTAACGGCGAATGAAACTGCAAGTACTAGTGAGAAATTGCCTTTAAAGGAGCTGTGCTCCAGATGACAAAAAAAGAAAGTTTTCTTGTGTTATAAATTTCTTGTAATATTTATGACAAAAATAACTTACTGACAAAAAATAAGTCAAATAATTACATTATAAATTGATTTTTTCCCTTTCAAAGTGCTATACCGTAACGCGACGGTATAACTATATCGTATAACATTTAAAGTAAATATCTGTAATATCACATGCGGCGATGGTGGTGACAGTAAAAGCGTCGGAAATATTTTGTTAACATGAGGGTCCAGAGTTCAAATCAGGCTGGAGCAAAAATATTTTTTTTTATTCTATTTTGACTTTTATAATCAGTTTTGAAGTAAAATATTATGTTGTTATATTATCACGGCATCTAAATATATAATTTATGAAAATTTTTGTTTATGTCAAATCTGGAGTACAGCCTCTTTAACGGTGAGTTACCACGATGGTGTTCCTTCTCGGGCTTCTTAAAGTTCTAGCGACGAGTCTTACTCAGATACAGTTGTCCCTGTCCCTGATCAAAGGTTACATGTATTTAGTTCCAACAAATACGAGTTGAAGTATGACTGGTTGTTATAGTGGTGCAAAAGTTGGGTATTGTTGCAAATTGTGCGAGCTTTTTTCAGCCACAGACCTACTTTTGTGAACTAAATCCTTTTAGAAAAGGAATATATTGCCTCAGGAAACTTGAAAATGTTGTGTTTTATTTGTCCCTATTTTGGGCAAAATGCCGCTAAAATTCCCAATCTCAAGGGTATGGGTCATGTTCCCAAAATACTGAAAAAAAACCTGTACTCTCCTTAGGATTTTGAAGAACTGATAATTAAAAGGTATATCATTTTTGGGATTGCAAACATTTTATTACCGTCACATGTTTTGTAATAGTGCAATTTTAGGGGCGGCGATATTCTGTTTTAAACTTAGAGTATTTTTAATTCGCCAGGTTGTGGATTTAGAGTAAGTTTGATAACGGATGCCTGAGTGCAAATTTACTGGCAAAAGCAGGGGGCGGGTATGAGGGACTGTTTGCACAGTCTCAACAGGTTATTCGATTGTCTATCAGCAAATCTTTTCAGAATGATAAGAACTTGACGAAGTTATGATAACAGCACTTGGACAGAATGGAACGGATAAAAATCACCCGACAGAATACAGTCATGTTGTGACCCAGTGTTTTTGTATAAGCTGGTATGAAAAAAGTTAACGATAATATGATTAACAATTATTAAATCTACACTTATTTACACTGAAACACGGTATAATACTTACAGTGTTGTTTTAAAAACGCTGTATTCATTATTGTATCACATTATTCATTTAGAATAATTTAAATAAGAACAATTACAACCTACTGAACCTTTAAGTATTTTTAATGGACCTCTTATCCCATTCACTTATTATGAATCAATGCAACAGCATCTGCAAAAACATTGGTTTCTCTTACTTCTTTGCAATTTAGTTTCGTGTAGTGTTAATTATATTGAAATATCCAATTATTATGGCATAATGATTTTCATGGTTAGAGATAATGGAGGGATTCTCATTTATTCCAAACATGTTATAAATATTGTTAGTTTTCGGTCAGCAACTGTTCTTTTAACTTAGGCTAGTCCTCCTACTATTCTATTTTTGAAGTTTGAAACAATTTACTCTACTCAGAAATTATTTTCTAAAGTTAAAGGGATTCCACCCGTTAGTTTCATTTTCACTCCATATAAATTACTCTTGTATAATTCTAAAGTTCGTTGTAAACGTGTTTGTTATTGTCTCTATATTAATGTGTATTAATATGAATATAAGTTTAATTCTTAAACTAGTAAGTTAAAAATATTTCATTGAATGTACTAATTTTCTCTTGTGTACGGTTCACAAATGCATAGATTCACTAAAGCAGATCATATAATTTGAGGGTTCTGAACTGTTCTACAGACGAAAAAAAATTGTTAGGCTTGTTATGTCAGAAGCTACAGCGCTGTATTTCGAATGTACTGTTACGATTCCAGTTTAAAAGGCCGGTAAAGGTGTATTTACAAAGTTTTAATATAATTTTGTAGCTGTACTTTAAATAAACAGTTGAACGGTTTTGTTGAACAAAACATCACTGACACGCTCACATAGTTTAACCTTTTCAATCTCTCAAGTTTAATCTTTTCAGGAGGCAATGTGGCTTCATACGTATGAAAATATGGAAAAGGATCTAAACAACACTGGAAAACACCTTGGTCTAAAATAGACTTTATGAATTTAACTTAACGCTTGATTCTCGAAGTAATATTCTCTAAGTAAAAAGTTGATTTGGTTTAATCAAACGATCACAAACCTTGTCAACACTGAGGCTCCGTCGCAACCCCTTTACCTGCCCCCACTCCCAAACAACAACTGGGGTACCCTAAAATGTGCTAAAATACGTATTAAAGTAATGAAAACTAAATAAATGGCTCATATTTACTGTGGGAACCTATCAAAAACTACGCATATAACTTCCTGTGAAGTCTGATAGACTCCTTCTGAAACCGTCCCTGTCCAAGAAATAAACCTCGTATGTAGTAATGCAATATACCGGACTCGAACAAAAAAACTAAGGATCTAATCGCAAGGACTTGTATCGCATCAGTGGTCCAGGGATAACGCGCTTGACCAGGGTCGCCAGTTCGATCCCCCGCTCCTCCACCAAATTTATTCATTATCTTTCTAAAGTTCGTTGTAAACGTGTTTGTTATTGTCTCTATATTAATGTGTATTAATATGAATATAAGTTTAATTCTTAAACTAGTAAGTTAAAAATATTTCATTGAATGTACTAATTTTCTCTTGTGTACGGTTCACAAATGCATAGATTCACTAAAGCAGATCATATAATTTGAGGGTTCTGAACTGTTCTACAGACGAAAAAAAATTGTTAGGCTTGTTATGTCAGAAGCTACAGCGCTGTATTTCGAATGTACTGTTACGATTCCAGTTTAAAAGGCCGGTAAAGGTGTATTTACAAAGTTTTAATATAATTTTGTAGCTGTACTTTAAATAAACAGTTGAACGGTTTTGTTGAACAAAACATCACTGACACGCTCACATAGTTTAACCTTTTCAATCTCTCAAGTTTAATCTTTTCAGGAGGCAATGTGGCTTCATACGTATGAAAATATGGAAAAGGATCTAAACAACACTGGAAAACACCTTGGTCTAAAATAGACTTTATGAATTTAACTTAACGCTTGATTCTCGAAGTAATATTCTCTAAGTAAAAAGTTGATTTGGTTTAATCAAACGATCACAAACCTTGTCAACACTGAGGCTCCGTCGCAACCCCTTTACCTGCCCCCACTCCCAAACAACAACTGGGGTACCCTAAAATGTGCTAAAATACGTATTAAAGTAATGAAAACTAAATAAATGGCTCATATTTACTGTGGGAACCTATCAAAAACTACGCATATAACTTCCTGTGAAGTCTGATAGACTCCTTCTGAAACCGTCCCTGTCCAAGAAATAAACCTCGTATGTAGTAATGCAATATACCGGACTCGAACAAAAAAACTAAGGATCTAATCGCAAGGACTTGTATCGCATCAGTGGTCCAGGGATAACGCGCTTGACCAGGGTCGCCAGTTCGATCCCCCGCTCCTCCACCAAATTTATTCATTATCTTTTGGACGAGACGCTAAACCGAGGTCCAATGTATCAGAGTTATTCACTGAGCATGGAGAAGAATTAGGGATGTCTCATCTCTAGAATGAGATGCTTCCTGTATCTTGCACTACCCCCCACAACCGAAATGAACTAAACTCCGCAAAGGGCGTCGGTCATGTGAGCTGCCGGTACCGACGATAGATAAACTCTAATAGATAGATATATTGTACCGTATTGTAATATATCCTATCGTATTGTAAAAAAGCACCCTTCTTAGAAAGACAGCATATTTTTTATCCTTCGACGCAAGCGCTGATTTACACTCTCTGACATATTTAACAGCAATAAGAAAGAACAGCTTCCTATGGCTTTGTAAGATTAGGAGAAAAACTTTATTTCAAACAGAAAAGGAGCGATCTAAGAGGTATCTATAATACAAATGTAGTGATGAATTTCAAAGGCAGTTAAACATTCATGTATCTATATAAGTCTGTAGGTAAAGTAATTTGTAAATAGTTCTATAAACCTTTGACTGAAAATTAATTACAGTGCATCAGTTATTATGTAGGTGTTTTGTTCGACAATTGTAATTTTAGTTCGTTAGAAAGACAATAGAAAATGCTTTTACGAATATATGTCGAACGTTTATCCTTCACGTTAGAGAGTAGAAGCTGAAGAAATGGAGAATAGATCCATGTCAGGGGGGATGGTGTCCGAAAGTGGCGTTTTGAGAATCCTAGTGGGTTTCAGGTGTCTTCACAATCGGACAGTCGCTGGAATAGTCCTTCTTAAGCACCCACTTGGTTTCACAGCCTATCTGTAAACGGACACAGTTGGTTTGTGTTTTTATCTCACTTCCACTCGAATGTTTGCTAAAGTGTAAATTTGCCTCCATGCTACAAGAAAAAACAACATGTATTTTTTCTACTCAACTAAGAACATTATACGAAGGAGAAAAAACAACCAAAATGGTTTTGATTTTTTCATCTTGTCATGGAAAATGACTGTCGACTGAATAAACTGAAATAAAGGACACCGATTTGTAATCATGAACCAAGACTTCAAGAAAGTTTCTCACCGGGCTCCGCTAGTTAACATTAATTTTATGCACAGTGTTTCTATAACTAAAATGATCAAGTCAAAAATATAACCGCCCATATGAAAATAGGGAAAAAGGTTTAAAATATGAAAGGGTCATTTAGACTATCACAATGACCCATGGCTATGCACGATTCTGATGCAATGTACGTCTCTATACATGGCCGACCTGGCTAGCTCAAGCGTCAGATTGTCAACCCTGAAGTTCCCGGTTCGATCCCCATCAGGGCTGGCAAAATTTCTCCGCGATAATTGATCTCAGACAATGCGTCTATAATTTGTCGCTTACCTCTGAAGCAAGTGAGGAAGTAGTCAGTCCCTTGCGGAGAAACTGGTTAGTAAACTGGTTGGTTACCCAGGAACACTTGTTAAGTGGATTGACAGCCGGGAAATGACCACAGTCGTAAAAACTAGCGTTAAACCCCAAGATACCAAACCAAACGTCTTTATACAAAATTGTAATTATAATACATATACCATTATTTTTTTAAAGTACCGCTTTCAATACGCATGCAATTTGACTTTTTTGCTAAAGGGAGATACCTCGTAAATACTTCATCTTTTCGTTTTGGTAATCCGGTTATTTTTCAAAAGGTTGGACCAAATGATGTATAGGGTCTGCAATCGTAGTTCACAAATACATACATTTATATTGATAATTTTAATACCACCTCATTTTATCGTGAACAGTATGGAAAAAACAACAAACAAATGTAGTTAAAGATAATGGAAGACTGTCTTAGAATATCATTGCAAACTATATTTATGACCAGCTGTCACCTATTATTATAGGTTGTTCAAAGTAAAATGTTCAAAATAATGGAAAATCGTCAAAATCATCATCGTCAGCGAACGAGAAGGATGGAGAAAATGCAGAACCAGATTCTTGGCTTGTTTGTTTCGGACAATCAATGAGGTGGTCTGTCTTGAGCACCCATTTGCTTTCACAGCCTATCTGCATTCGCACACACTGAGTCAGACTTTTTATATGACTTCCACTCGAATGTTCGCGAAAGCTTGAACTTGCTTCCTGTCTAAAAGAGAGAATTTAACAATGAATAGGTTTTCGTATTCATTGCCTTCGGTTTCTTTTATCTAGGTGAACAGATGATCATTCAGAAACGTTTGTACCAGCACTGGACAGAATGGTGCAAAAACTTTTTGGGGCGGGGCAATTTTGCTTATAAGTAACTGCATGTCAGAATTGTCTGAAATCAACGACTTATTACTATGGGTGCAAGAAAGTGGCATTAACTTGGGAGGGGAGGCATCAGCTTAATCAGATTACCCCCGCCCCCTCCACCAGTTATACAAATGGTGGAATAATCATGAACATTCTTTTCTTAAATACGGAAGGGATTTGCACAAATTTAAACACAAGAGGACTTCTTGCAAATGAAACCCGGTATAAGTCTGGTATGTATGGCACCACACATAGTACAGCGCCACGTCGAGTAACTATAGAATCATTGTATAAAAGAAAAAACATTTGTATAGTTTTATTGCTAGCTGATTAACACTCTGTAACTCCTTTTCATTTGACTTCAATAAGGGTTACAAGTGGAGAGGTTTTGTCACGTTTAATTCCTCCAAACTTATATGGTTAATGATATATTCATAATGTACTAGAGTAGCAGAACAGAAAAGGTCACAGATACGTTATCACATATTAAATATTTTTAAAACAAAATCATCAATAAGCAAATAAACATCGTTCTCGGGAAGTATGGTAGAGACATAGTATTCAAATACTGCTTCATCACCGATTCTTTTTTTTTCAAGTCTGTGACAGGGTTCGAATAACTGACCTGAATTCAGTGAGAATTTTAAATTCCTTGCTCAAGAAAATATAGGTTAATAATGTGATTGTATTGTGAAACAAAATATTTACAAGCAGTTTTTCAAAATGTTAACTTACTTGGTGCAGGTCAGCCATTCTTCTGTGCACTCGCATTTTGCACACTCGTCGTAGTCAACGAAAGTAGATCCGGGCAAGTACTTCATGTTTTTATAAGCACAATATCGCACTTCTCTGCCATTTTCTATGAAATATAATTGTTCATTTTTTCAGTTACATAGACCCTTTATACAAATGCATTACTTTCACTCTGAAGAGTATCCATATCCATGAATTTGCACAGGCAATAAAGATGGTGGGGTTAGAAAAAAATAATTGCGTGGTGTGTTTCATGTTAAAACCAATGCAATGATATTTTTTCAAACATTTTCTAAGAATTTAATTCAAGAGAGTTTTGAAAGGAGCTAGATTGAAGAAAATCGGCAAAGTCAAGGTGTGTCATCGTACAAATCCTCATGACTTTAGGTTATTTCGAAATGAAGACGTAAGGTCTACCAGCTATTCAAAAATAACTTTCTCGTGAGCATCACGGTAATCAACTCATTAAATCTCCAATGATCCATACCGCTTTGAGTTTATTTATCGTTCGTACAAATTGTTCATAATATATTGCTAACAACCCAACCCCCTACCACACACAATGTAAGGTTACGAGGGACAGTGCAAGATTCAGAAAGCATTCTGTTCCAGAGATATTCCTCATTCTTTAACATGCTCAGTGCGTAGCAGCAATGGAAACGTCTCATCTAAAATTATAATAAGTATTGTAAGTGGAGCAATGGAGGATCAAACTAGTGACACTGGATTACAAGTCTTGTGCGTTACCACTAGACCACAGATCCGCACACATCGATTAAGACCGTATTATTGTCGAAAATGTTTTTGTAAAGAACTTTTACCTCTGGCTATTTTCGTGCTGTCTTTTGTATGTCCACTTGAGGAGCTTGAACTGAATGAGGACGAATGGTACACGGAATAATCACAGTGCACAGCCGCCAATATCAACCACACAAAATAACAAACATACACGTTAGGATTCATTTTGCTGAAGTGAGGCTACAATGTTAATATTCTCATCGACCCTGACTTGTATGAGGCCAAACGAAATAATTGCCAGACCTCGTTGACTGCGTTGTTGTGTAGGAATACAGTCTTTTCTTGACAAGTTGACAGGTATTGGTTGACAAGGCCAATGATTAAAGCAGACCAATCCACGTAATGCTGCCTCCTTCCGTATCGGTTTGAAGGTATGATTTGAATCAACCTAAACAGCACCTGGAAATAATTACATTCTTTCTCTCAAGAGAAAGGTCGTAGACAGGAATGAACCATTAACCCTTTATTAAGGCGATTGTCCGAATTAAAAATGATACCATCACTATAAACAAATCTTAATTGCTTTGGTCTATGGAATGCATCAATTTATGCTTGTCATATTAACCCTTTATTTTCTTTTTGCAAAGCAATCCTTGTGGTCCTAACTTTATCCTTACCAATTTGACTTTCCGACATACGCTTAACAATCACAGAAACAAAGTACTGGTAGAAAAGTCTTCACTGTTAATTATGGAACTCGGACGACAGGAGTCTGTGAATTAAGTGAAAATAAGTGTTTTGCATTGCCTGAAAATAGAAAACGAGCGATCGCTTATATGAAAAAATAAGGCAATTACCAATGTGTCACACAAGTATTTCCTGCAATTAAAATTTGGCTTCGAGCAAATATAAGCAGTACGAATCATGTTACATTGCCACATTTGTTTACGGTAAAGAGAAATATCTGTATGGAGCTTGTACTTTCAGCATAATGAATGAGGAACCACGTCACAACAACAAAGCGTTAAGTCACCCTTGAGCAAAAAGGAAATATTTTTTCAGGAGATATTGTAGAGAGGGTGTTGTGTCGATAATGAATGCAGCGAAGTTAAATTCTAACACGATTTTGAAGGAAAACAACAACAACAACAAAATGACCATCTATATTTTGTTTTGTTATAAAGCAGAGTGAAACAAAGCTACAGTATAACCAGGCGCGTAGCTGCCTATACGCGAGTACGCAGCTGAATCCACATTATTTTGACAAAAAAAAAAAATTTTTAGTAAAAAAAATGTGGTTTGAAATTCAGCCGGATTTTCGTTGGTCAAGAAAGCTCTCCGGAGGCCCCAAAACGCACCAAATTGCACCATTTATTTCAAAATTTTCAGGGGGGGGGGGGGGGGGGGGGGGGGCATGCCCCCTGACCCCCCTAGATTATTTTGAATCCACATTCTTTATAGGCTAGCTACGCGCCTGATAACAAAGACCTAAAATTGTATTTTAGGTATTTGAGTATTAGTTTAAAAATTAATAAATGTAAAAGATGTAACCTCATCAATATAAGCATCATAAGTTCATTTTCAAATAAAGAAATTACCATATAGTTCACCACTGTTGTCACTTGCACATTTGTTGTTGTTGTACAATAATTGATTGTTCGGCGCTGCTATGTTTTTCAATGTATATTTTGTAAAATGTTTTTGATATTGACATTTTTAAATATCATGCAAGGGAAGACAATATACTCATTCGCATATTTGCTACATTTTCAATGCAATGCATGCTGATTTTGAGCAAGTGAATAATAATAATAAACAAGAGGGTCCATGGGACCCTGGGTCGCTCACCTGCCAACAACTGCTCAATGGTTGCAAGAGTCAGTGGATGCAAATACAATTGCCAATTGACTCAAAGGGTGCAGGCAATTATGACCATGGGGTCATCTTTGGTAGAGTTTTACTAGATGTCGTGCGTCATCAGGATTGTTAAAGCACAATGTGGACTATAATGGACTGAGCCGCATAAAAAATATATCAGGCACGTATACACATGATACCTAACATGTTTAAAGTTTGAAAGCAGTATCTTGAAAAATGTAGAAGTTTGTGCCACAATATTTTTTAAAAAAATCCTGCCGTTATACAAAAAACTAGGTTGCTGTGAACTGAATGTTGGAACACCGTTCCAAACAGGGATTATGTACATGACACATGTTCACTCTATTACCAATTCTGCTAATTATTTTAAAATCCAACCATAGATGCAAAAAATATATGGGCAAGACACAAACTATCAGCAGTAATGCCTATATAGCAGAACTTACTAAGTTCAGAGGGTTGCTGTGACATGGATCTTGGTGGGTTTCGAGTGTAACACATACTTATCTTAATTTTGGTTGTAAGGGTTGCAGAGACTTTCAGTCTTTAAGTAATGTTATTTATAATTCTAGAACTTTTATTAAAATACAATGTACACAATTATAAAGAAAAAGATTCATAACGGAAAAAATGTGTAAATGCAATCTTTAATAAAATAGAACAATATTAGCCCTTCAAAATTATTTTTCCCTGACTTTTCACTAACTTTTCTGGATTTTTATTTTTCACTGACCAATTTTCAAAATTCCCTGACAATTCCCTGACCTTTAAAAAAAATAAATTTCCCTGACTTTTCAAGTCCCCTGGCAACCCTGCAAGATCTTATATTAACTCAAGTTTTGTACAAGTCTGATTAAATTCAAATCAAAAATGAAGCTGCTATTGTGCAGACAAGGTCTAAATAGTTAATTTTGGCACTTTCAGGGACCATAACTCTGGAACCAATAATTCAATATGGCAATTTGAAGAAAGGAACCAAGATCTTATGGTAATGAAAGTGAAGATCAGACCAAAATTAAGACCACTAGAGTGCAGAAACGCTTTTATCATAACTTAACCTAGTGACCTAAATTTCAAAGTCACATGACCCAGTTTCAAACTTGACCTAGATATCATCGAGATAAACATTCTGACAAAGCTTGAGAAGATCGGAGCAAAGTTTGGACTACTACAGTGCGGACAAGCTTTTTCTATAATTTGACCTAGTGACCTAATTTTCAAGGTCACATAACCCAGTTTCAAACCTGACCTAGATATCATTGAGATTCACATTCTGACCAAGCTTGAAGAAGATGGGACGAAAATTAAGACCGCTAGAGTACGGACAAGCTTTTTCTTAAATTCGATCTAGTTACCTTGTTTTCAAGGTCACATGACCCAGTTACGAACTTGACCTAGATATCATTGAGATAAACAATCTGACCAAGTTTGAAGAAGATCGGAACAAAATTAAGACTGCTAGAGTGCGGACAAGCTTTTTCTATAATTTGACCTTGTAACCTAGTTTTGAAGGTCACATGACCCAGTTATAAACTTGACCTAGATATCATTGAGATAAACATTCTGACCAAGTTTAAAGAAGATCGCAGCAAAATTAAAGTCGCTAGAGCGCGACAACAATTGTAAACGGACGACGGACGGACGACGGACGAAAGGCGATCACAAAAGCTCACCCTGTCACTATGTGACAGGTGAGCTAAAAAAACGTTTCTCAGAATCAGTCGTGCACGAAAAAGATTTCACAATTACTCGACCACATTTATCTGCAGCATAGCCAATCGTAACAACTAGGCCTTTTACGAGAACTTCGTATAAAGACTTATTGAAGTCGACCGAGGTGTTCCGAATGCAGCATAGCCACTGCAGTGCCAGAATACGTTCTTCCCAATGCATTTTTGAGTCGAGTGCCAAAATTAGGGCGAGTCGGTTGCAATCTGGTTAAGAGACTTGATGTAATTTTGAGTGAGTTAAAACAGTCCTTCACGAATCATCGAACATTTCATATAAAATTTACTCGGCCATGATTATGTATAACAGGTGTTGTACGTATTTAACAAACTTTGGCACTGCAGATTCAGAATATATTCTTTCCAATGTATTTTGAACCGAGTACAAAATTTAGGGCGATTTGGTTGCAGTCTGTAAAGTTCATGATGTACATCAAAGTGTAACGGTTTTGAGGAAATCATTAGAACTAAGTTTCCAAAAAATTAGTTCACCATATGTGCCCGAGTAGAGTTAATATGAAATCGAAATAGATAATTGTCTGCAATACTGAAAACATAAGGCGCCAAAGTGATGGAGAATGGACCATCCCCAGAGGAAATTTCACATTTTCTTAAAGTACCTGACTTCTCACTAATTCTCAAAATAAGTGGACACAAGCAAAATATTTTCAGAAAAAACTGAATGTGAATATTTTTGACAAAACTGTTTATTTTCATAAACTAAGAACATTACTTAACAAAACTGAAAAATATCAGTACTCAACTACTACTGGAAACTTTGGAAATCGGTATATTATAATTAGACCTTAAAGCTACGGTGTAATCTACGTTACATTGCATGTCCCTAAAGAAACTAACAACTTGGCTTATTTAATCCCAACACTTTATAGAATTTACCAAAAAACAGCAAACAATTATATCACATCAGTTTGACAGGTAAGTACCAGGAAAATGTGTCCTTTGTTTAAATCAAAATTTAATGTGTAAAATGCACATTTTTTCAGTTTAAAAAGTTACGAAAACATAGTTTAACACTTAATGTAATTTTTTTAAGGAAGACTTGACATATCTTTTAGTTCAATATCTTAAGGCCAAATTTATTTTTAAAATGTTTTAAACTTTTTAAGAAGATCGATACGAAAAAACTATTTCTTCACTTTGAGAAAGTTATTGCGTAACGTAAATTACATTTCAGTATATAACGTAGATTTCGCTCAACACATGTTATGATAGCAGGTTTTTAAAATGCTACCAATTGCTCTTATAGTATTAAATATTAAGTATAAATGAGATACAACTGTTTCAAAGTGTACTCTTGTTTAGATCTTTAATCCATAGGGACATAGTAACGCTTAACCTTTTGCCGTTTCATTAAATAATAAAGTTCTCCTTCTTTGGCCTTTTCCAGGCTCTATATTCGCTTTGTATTTGTGCTCTTGACTTATTCATGCCTGAAATTAATTGAATTTACTTCAATGTAAATGTATGCTGTTTGATATGTTTTAAAACTTCTTAAGGTCATAAACATGTAATCTACGTTACATTGTTGGTAATCTACGTTACCATAAAGATTGTGAACAAATCTTTTCATTAATAAAAGCATCTGTCATAAAACTGGCAAAATTTTATATTTCCATATATAAGAAATAACAAGGCTTGATTATATGAGCACTGCTTTAGCACTTATTAAATTATTTTCCTTTAGAACTAAGGAGTGTAGATGAATATGTAATTTACGTTATCATAGAGAATAACAGGCGTGCGTATAAAAGGGCAGATAGAAAAGCAATTCAGTGACTGTAATAGACTTTGTCCTTCCTTATTGTATGGTAACTGATAGGTTATTGCTATATTTGTCTGTTTATAAACATATATTGTTTAAATGATATAACGTAGATTACATCTCGTAGATTACAAAAGTTAACATTTGTTTCTTGTTTTATCGATGACATGGAAGAATGTGGGAGAAAGTTATAGTATTAATTTAGAATTAGCATTGCTAACTAGCAATACACACCCTTAGTGGTAAAACACTGTAATAACACAATGGTAACGTAGCTTACAATCTTAACAAAACTGTATGCATTTAGGCCCTACCTGGACTTATTGTAAGAAAATAAAACAAACATCATTTCTAGGAATTAATTACTTCCTTTTAAGATAACTGATACGGTAAATACATCATGTAGAATCTTAAATAAATGTATTTATTGGTTTCCTCTGACGTGAAATAAGGCATGGTAACGTAGATTACACTGAATTATGAGACACGGAAAAAGATGATATAAAACTTTTAAAACAATTATTACCAACGGATTCTTTTAGTCAGTGTTCTATTAAGTGTGTATACTTTGAAAAAATTATCATACATAATGGAAAGACATAATAAAGACAGACTAGGAATACATATAAAATAGTAATGTACAATAGCGACACATCAATTATGCTCATTCTGGCACAATTCGAAGCACAAAAAGGTTTAAAATTTATGTAAAAATCTACGTTTTTATCATCACCACATATTCTAAACAACTATCACATTTAGTGTTCATGTTTTGCAAGCAGAAAACAAGTAATATTTAATACCTGTGTCTTGGGGACACACTTCGGATACAAGTGACCACTTATTTTGAGAAATAGTGTTCTGCAATACTCATGCAATGTCCATCTTGATCAGACTCTTAGAAGTTTTGTTCTTACAAAAATATGCTTACCAGTTTCGGCAACTTCCAACTTGGACAGTTAGTCCATATTGTCATTCAAAGTACCCAGTCAGGGAACTGAAATCTTTGCAGCTTTTGAATATTCTAAATGTAAACACATTCCAAACGCATTCAAGTTCCACTTGAATTTGACTTTTTCTAACCTCTTGTGTCCGAATTACCCGCATTATTCGTACCGTAAGGCTTTGCGTTTATTCTTCAAACTAAGACTCCATGGGTTCTTAGCTTACTTTCTGTATGGTGTCTAAGGACATTATAATTTAAAAAAAAGTAATTCACATAAGGTGGATAAGTAAAATATCATGTGTTCAATTTTGGTAATTTCCAATTATTAGGGAGTAGAAAATAAAGAACTATTATATCACCTAGATCAGGTACGTATATTTTCGTTAATCTACCTGCTCAGATATCAAAACTGCACTGGATAAAGCAACAAACATGGCCTGAATAAATCAGTTACGCTGTTGCATACCTGGACGAAAACACCACGAAGTTCGTTGTAGCTTCCGATAAACTACAACGTAATTTCAGCATTTTTGTTCATTGAAGGAGTGAGGGTTATGATGGATCACTCTCCAGTAGCATGGCTTTTCCTTCCTACTATCAAATGCTTATTAGTTGTTCGTTTTATCTTTAATGTATGAATTTGAAGGGAAGTAACTGCTGCGGGGAGTTTGTTCGCTGATGTAGTTGTAATTTACACACATACACCGCCTGGAGAACTACTTTCGCCGATAGAAAGTAGTTCTAAAAATCTGTCAAGTTTTCTATTTTTATTTCATAAAAAACACAAAATGATTATACTTTTCGTTTTTATTAATCAAATATAAGTTGATCATTTAACAATTCATAATTCAACTTATAAAAAGTGATATTTTGTTTACAAAATTCTACGACCAAATTACACATTGAAGTCATTTCTAAGATAACTGCGCAAAACCAACATGGAAGCAGTAGCAAAACACGACTTTACTGCGACGGCAGACGACGAATTAAGCTTTTCGAAAGGAGAAATATTAAAGGTTATATGCGTATTAAACACTTTTCTCAGAACCTGAATGGTTATATTGCTTTGAAAAGGCACAGATGAGGTTGAGTTTGGGTGTTGGTCAAGACCATTTTTTGGTTTTGAACTTCCTGTTTTACTTTAGAATCAAGGATTTCTAATACATGTCTTTTGTTATACATTACTTTAAGATCTATTTTGCAAGACCCCAGATAAGTGCCTGATTGATTAAACTAAACATGTCTTGTTTTAATTATGAAATGGATTATGTACCTTATTCAAAGCTATAGCTCCATGAATTTTCATTGGGACCGAAGATTTCCTGTCATTGTGTTAGTCAAACTTTTTGATTATGCAGTTGTATCCTAAAACTTCAGAACTTTTTAATACGTTTGATCTACATCTTGGAAAAAATTGAGTCAGATTTAACTTCACAAGTATTAGAGCTGGGTACCGCGAGCAAAAAACATACCGCGGTATACCACGGTATTTACAAGATACCGCGGTAAATACCACGGTATACCCCAATCTTATCTATGTGATGTCCTGCTATATATTGGTTGATGAAAATGACGATAAATGGTCAACAAGACTGAATTCATTAAAAATAAGAACATTTTGACTAGAACAAAGTAAATGACTAGTAAATTAAAAAAGATTTTGCCTTTTCATTTCTCATCAGCGTGAAATCCTAGGGCGACGCCATATTGTTTTCATGTAAACACCAGGCATGCTTGATTAAAATTAACCCGACGAAATTAATTGTTAAACCGGCCATACTGCAGTACGTTCATCGGTCTTATGTGACCATTTCTGCTAGATTGATTAAAAAACATATGTCAGACAAGTTTTATGACTCAAGATCGTCGTTTAATTGACCTTAAAATATTTCATTATATATTTCACCAGCTACTTTAGAGAAGAGTGAGGCTTAGGCGGTATGGACTAGAGCTGACTGTCAACTCGGTTAGATAATTATCATAAACAGAATCAAAGAGAACTGTTTATTTTTGGAAGCTAAATGGGAAACTCTGAAAATGTTTCGAAGTGTAGAACAAAAAAGGATTATTCTGACAAAATACCGGTTTTCCGTGATAATAGGTACCGTGGTATCATACCGCGAGACTTTTTACCGCGGTAATTGGTATACCGGTAATACCGCGCACCTCTTACATGTATGCACCTTGGAAATGCTGCTATTGCATTATCAAAATCACCACAAAGTGGTTTTAAGCCTTTTTCTTGATGTATCTTTAATCGAAAGCTGAAAGATTCATTATTCATTAAGTCGCAGAAAGTCTTTTGTTAGTATACGTGATAATAAAGTAACATAGTACAAGAAGCCTTCAGTAACAATACAATACTTTTAATTAGGGCTGTGTATCAGGCAGAATGATCGATACGGTATATGTATCGATACAAAATACCGATATTCGATATATCATATGATATTTTTTTCGAATGTCGCGTATCCGAATTGTGTACTACTCGGTAATTAATCAGTGCTGATTACAAAGACTTTTTTCGTTTAGAAACAGTGCAGAGTTACTAAAACTGTTTGTCAAAGAGGTCAAATGATGCCCTTTGTGGTCAAAACAAATCTTTCAACATAAGAAATAAGTCTTTTACGACAAATGTGTGAAAGTAAAATGTCGTCTGTTACGTGAATTTTCATCGTCAGGAAACATTTAAATGGTTTCAAACATCTAATGATTGTAAGTTGTCTCGATTCAAACAATGATAATTTGTACATTTAACAATCAGTGAAGTCACACTATAACACTCCAATCAGTCTTCATATAAACAGCTTAACGTTGTATCTTGAATATCAAAACATCACAGTTTGTCACTTGTTTTTATTAATAAACATGAACAGCGCGTGTACTAGCCTTAGTTCATGATACCCGATCCGTCAGTCATACGACCAGTGTCGCATGTAAAGTAAACAAATAAGTTTGTAAAAATTCCCCAACGGCACAAAGGATGGACTTAACCTCATTACCGATAGACACCCAGCGTTATGTTCCGGATAGAGATATCGATCTTTTATAACCGCTAAGTAATTATCACGCTTTGAAATGAACTTGGCATTGTAAACAAACTGTCAAAATGGTTGCTTTTTATCAATTAGTTCTTTGTTCGATATTTTGACCGATACGGATACGTTCCATACGATGTATCAATCGAACCTATAATACCGGTATTAGATTTAAATCGAATACCGGTACGCACCCCTACTTTTAATATATTTTTAATGTTTTACATTATTTTCAGGCGCTGGCAGGTGATGGTCCTTTCGTCGACTAACCGTTCCGTCAAACTGATTATGAATAGTAAATGAAAAGTGGTTTTGTCACCCTGAATATTCAATAGGCAGAAAGTGTGAAATACTTCATTCACACCTTATTACTCCAGCATTATTAATGATAGTTGTTTAATGCAGCAGTCTTCACGAATAACTTTTTGAAGCACTGGACATTCGGACCAGCCAAGGCAATAATCTGGCTGGACTGAATGACATTTCACTGGACCGAATCAGGGTTTCCTCTGGGTCAATTTTATTTTGCGCCAGCAAATTCGCCAGTCAGAAAAAGTTTGTGCCAATGGCTCAAAAGTTGGAGCCAATGATTTTGTTAGGAGACATGCCTTTCTATGTTAAGATATTATAGAAGTAGTATCACTGTGACAACAAACACAATTTATATATTTATTACAAATGTTTATTAACAAAATAAGCACATTTGCATATCATTTTTAGCTCACCTGAGCACAAAGTGCTCAGGGTGAGCTTTTCTGATCGGTCTTTGTCCGTCGTCCGTCCGTCGTCAACTTTTCATTCAAACGACATCTCCTCTGAAACCAATGGGGCAAATTTAATGAAACTTGCCTGGGATGATCCTTGCATGAAGCTCTACCAAGATTGTTCAAATGGTTCTGGTCCATTGCATTTCTGGTTCACTGGAGCTAAAAATAGATTTTATAAGTTGGATCTTTAAAAATCTTCTTCTCCGAAACCACAAGGCCTGGAGCTTTGATATTTGGTATGAAGCATCATCTAGTGGACCTCTACCAAGTTTGTTCAAATTATGTCCCTGGGGACAAAACTGACCCCACCCCAGGGGTCAGTTGATTTTACATAGAGTTATATAGGGAAAACTTGAAAATCTTCTTGTCAGAAACCACAAGGCCTAGAGATAAGATATTTGGTATGTAGCATTGTCTAGTAGACCTCTACCAAGTTTGTTCAAATCATATCCTCTGGGTCAAAAATGGCCCCGCCCCGGGGGTCTCTTGTTTTACATAGAGTTATATAGGAAAATCTTAAAAAAATCTTCTAGTCAGAAACCGTAAGTTATAGAGCTTAGATATTTGGTGTGTAGCATTGTCTAGTGGACCTCTACCAAGTTTGTTCAAATCCTGTCCTCTGGGTCAAAAATGGCCCCGCCCCAGGGGCCACTAGTTTTACATAGAGTTATATAGGAAAATCTTAAAAAATCTTCTTGTCAAAAACCGTAAGTTATAGAGCTTAGATATTTGGTGCGAAGCATTGTCTAGTGGACCTCTACCAAATTTGTTCAAATCCTGGCCTCTGGGTCAAAAATGGCCCCGCCCCGGGGGTCACTTGTTTTACATAGAGTTATATAGGAAAAACTAAAAAATCTTCTTGTCAGAAACAAGAAGGCCTACAGTTAAGATATTTGGTATGTAGCATTGTCTAGTGGACCTCTACCAAGTTTGTTCAAATCCTGGCCTCTGGGTCAAAAATGGCCCCGCCCTGGGGGTCACTTGTTTTACATAGAGTTATATAGGAAAATCTTTAAAAAAATCTTCTTATCAGAAACCGTAAGTTATAGAGCTTAGATATTTGGTGTGTAGCATTGTCTAGTGGACCTCTACCAAGTTTGTTCAAATCCTGGCCTCTGAGTCAAAAATGGCCCCGCCCCAGGGGCCACTAGTTTTACATAGAGTTATATAAGAAAATCTAAAAAAATCTTCTTGTCAGAAACAGTAAGTTATAGAGCTTAGATATTTGGTGTGTAGCATTGTCTAGTGGACCTCTACCAAGTTTGTTAGAAAAATGTCCCTAGGGTCACTATTGGCCCCGCCCGAGGGGTCACAAGTTTTAAATAACAATATAGAAGAAAATCTTTAAAAATCTTCTTGTCTGAAACCACAAGACCTAGAATTTTAAAATTTGGCATGAAGCAAGCTTTATCAAGCTTTTTCAAATTATTGAATTAGGTTAAAGGTCACGGAGGCTAAAAGTAGATTTATCTACTGTACCTCATAGAGCCTTCATTTATAGACCAGTATCTTTGATATTCAGTATAGAGGTTCCTTGCATGGACCTCTACCCATGGGTAGGGTTTGAGGTCACTGGGTCAAGGTCAAACAAGCATGTACCATTTATTATGCCCCCACTTCAAAGAAGAGGGGGTATATTGCTTTGCAATTGTCTGTCTGTCGGTCGGTCCGTCGGTCCGTAGACCATATGGTTTCCGACCAATAACTAAAGAATGCTTAGGCCTAGGAACTTCAAACTTGATAGGATGATTGTCCATCACCAGTAGATGACCCCTATTGATTTTGGGGTCAAGGGGTCAAAGGTCAAGGTCACATTGACCTTGTAGGTAGAAACCGTTTCCGACCAATAACTAAAGAATGCTTAGGCCTAGAAACTTCAAACTTGGTAGGATGATTGTCCATCACTAGTAGATGACCCCTATTGATTATGGGGTCAAGGGGTCAAAGGTCAAGCTCACAGGGACCTTCATCCTAAAAACGGTTTCCGATCAATAACAAGAGAACGCTTTGACCTAGGTTCACCAAACTTGGTATGCTGGTTGGTCATCACCAGTAGATGACCCCTATTGATTTTGAGGTCATTAGGTCAAAGGTCAAGCTCACAGGGACCTTCATCCTAAAAACGGTTTCTGATCAATAAATAGAGAACGCTTTGACCTAGGTTCACCAAACTTGGTATGCTGGTTGATCATCACTAGTAGATGATCCCTTTTGACTTTGAGGTCATTAGGTCAAAGGTCAAGATCACAGAGACTTTCATCCTTAAAACGGTTTCCGATCAATAACTAGAGAACGCTTTGACCTAGGTTCACCAAACTTGGTATGCTGGTTGATCATCACCAGTAGATGACCCCTATTGATTTTGAGGTCATTAGGTCAAAGGTCAAACTCACAGAGACCTTCATCCTAAAAACGGTTTCTGATCAAAAACTAGAGAACACTTTGACCTAGGTTCACCAAACTTGGTATACTGGTTGGTCATCACCAGTAGATGACCCCTATCGACTTTGAGGTCATTAGGTCAAAGGTCAAGATCACAGAGACTTTCATCTTAAAAACGGTTTCCGATCAATAACTAGAGAACGCTTAGGCCTAGAAACTTCCAACTTGGTAGGATGATTGTCCATAACCAGCAGATGACCCCTATTGATTTTGGGGTCAAGGGGTCAAAGGTCAAGGTCACATTGACCTTGTAGGTAAAAAACGGTTTCCAATCAATAACTTGACAACCCATGCGCCGTTGACCCTCAAACTTCATATCTGCATTTGTCTTGGCCAGTAGACGACCCCTATTGATTTTGGGGTCAAAGGTCAAGGTCACATGTATGTCAAAACAATTCAGACCAATAACTTGGCTACCAAATGGCATCGGGTTTTGTGGACTGTGAGACTTACATTTTAGATAACATGTATATTTGGTCACTAGGTCAAAAGTCAGTCACAATAATCTGGCCACATGACTAATTGGCTGCCGATAGGGGGCATACATGTTTTACAAACATATCTTGTTTTTACACTTATTTAATCTTCCATACATGAAAACAACACCTGCAAACATCACCGACGATTTTTCTTTTCATCACTGTAATTTGCTACAACCACTACCTGAACACACGTGGTTAATTATCTTATTTTCGGACGGTTAAAGATGGCAAATTAATCCAATTAACCGATTGTCAGTTGCATCTCAACACGTTCTCAAAGTGTCATAAAGTTTGATAAACAAACTAGTCACGCGTGACCTTATACTAATCATCCGGGCCGCTTATGTAATTTCGTTTTTCGCTTATTGATCTTTAATCGTACTAGTTGTCGGTTGCTTTACGTTGGCGCCAGTAAAATTCGCCAATGGAAGATTTTATGGGCCATAATTAGTATTTTGTCGCATTTGGCGCAATTGGCGAGCGACAGCGGGAACCCTGCCGAATAATAGCTGTGAACAATGCTATAAGGATGAACAAAACAATAAGACTATGTTTTGAAGTAGAACTTGTCACCACCATGTTAAAAATAATATTAATTATACTTTGAACTTGCTTCATAGCCTAACAATAGTATTGTTTAGTGAAAATAATAGTATTCAAGGCTTTTCCCCCCTTCTACACCGTTTACAGGCGTCTTCCCCTTAGGAAAATTTCTTAAAATCATAGTTTTCCCCTAAAATTCAATTTACATCAAGTTTTTTCTTCCCCTTTTGCCAAAAAACTGCATTAAATTTCCCCAAATTTAAGGGAAGGGCACATTCCCCAACCTGTGAAAAAAGCCCTTGTATAATTGATTCATTTGTACAGGACACTGTAAGTTCAGTTGAACTTTTTACCAGATTTTTATCTGAACTTTTCCTCCCAACTTCTGAAATTGCCATATATACATTTCACCATTGATTACCCCTGCTATATATTCCGTTCGACTACATTATGTACTATGGTCAATAAATGAGTGTAATGGAATGGATTGGATGTCACTTTCCGAAAATGTATACAGTCCAACCTTACTTAAGCAGCCAACCAAGGGAAACGGTAAATTTGGCTGCTTAAGCAAGGTAACCGCCTATTTAGGGTGTAATATTAGCTCGCTTTCTTTAGTACTAGTAGGCATGTGGTTACTTTTAACACAGCATTATAACACTTTGTCAATTGTTGTATACAAAATGTATCTTTATTAACTTTTTAATATGATAATTCAAGTTCAAAATACAATACACACAACATCTTGCAATTATTTAAATTCTTTTAGATATAATCACTGAATTTCTAATCGCGAATGAGCGGTCCCAGCTTTACTCCAAGAAAGTAAAAAGATTTGTTTCATTAGTGCTGTCTTAAGTAACGTTTGACTCAGTAATGGCATATTCGAAAACTTCTTTGTTCTAAGTTTACGTCTGATCTTTGAAAGTAAGAAAACATTCTTAAAAGACATAAATTAATATTGATTTGAATTTAAGGCGAATCGCAAAAATTGATTCATTACATGATTTAGAGTTCTTTCCCTTCCGCGTAATCAGGATGATTCGTACAAGAAGGTGTTCTTCTAATGATCAGAGATATAGAATAAAGCTTAGTATTACTTAGCTTCGTTTTCTTTTACACTGTGACAGATTTATTAAATAAGAGTTCAATTAAAAGGCATGTTTCTTAGGTGCTTATATTTATTTCAATTTCTGTTGACCGCTGAAATCAATACCTTTTGTAATTATAAAATAAACTTCCCAACACCTTACGGGATCAAAGGTTAAATCAGGGACCGTATATTAACAATAGTAAGTCCCAGGTTAATTTGAACGTTTACTCTGAGAGTCAATTGTTATTTTTGTAATTAAAAATAGTTAAAATTGAAACACATTATAATGCGTAACAAATAGTCGCCGAATTAACACACTCATACATTAAAGCACTGTGTATTGTCACATGTTTGCCTTCGAGGGTTTATTCTAGGGCTTGTCAAAATATATTCACACCTTAACCAGACGAAACATGACCGCTGAACTGAGTCGATTTTGGCAAATTGGATGCAATTAGTGTGGCAGCTGGCTGCAGACGTGAAATGACCGTTTAATTAAAGTGCTATTTAGAAGGATTTTCGACGGGAGCGTCATGAAATGACCTTTGACACCAGGTGACAGCCGAAATAAGGTGGCCGTTAGGGCAGGTTATAATATACATGCATGTAAAAAAAAGAAAAAAACACGAAACCGAAACAGAGTTATTTCATGAAACAGAATAATGAAAATAAGGTGTTACTTTCGGCTGGCTTTTTTCTTTTTACACCAGAAATAGCCTGGTCAATAATTAAAATAAAATATCATATTTATCGCAAAATTGGAAAGGGAGATTATAGCCTGAGCACTGGTTATGTGTAAACTAAGTAGGAATGGGTTATGTTGTAGTTGGAGTTAACGAATCGCTGTTCTATGGAGAAGAATGCATTTTTAAGAAACAATTTCATTTTATTTTCAAAAAACACTACTTTTTACTTATTTCTCAACTTTGTTTACTGTATTTAGTAAAAAGAAAAAAACAGCACAAATATTCACTTGACAGTCGGACTAGTGATTTGTAATTTTATTCTGGACCGTCAGCCATTTTGGTTGACTGGGCCTTCAGTCCGGCGGCTAAATTCGAAGACTGATGCAGGTGTTTTTGGCATTTAATTATTCAGCAGATACATTATCTGATATTAAGCACATATAATTAGATGAGTAATCTCTAATTATAGTTGTTAAATGCCGGTTGATATGCCTTTGAAATATCCGAATATGAAAATGAACACTATCAAACGATTAAAAAATCATGTATGTTTGCGAGATTTTGTTATAAATATGCTTTGTTTAGGTTAAACAGTTACACATGTGTGAGTAATTAGGCGTGAATGACCCTACAAATATATTTCACACCTTCTGCCAATTGAATATTCAGGGTGATGAAAGAAACAACTTTTCATTTACTATAATCAGTTCAACTTAACGGATGGTCGAAGAAACAACTTTTTTATCACCAGTAGCATTCACAACTCAAAGATTTTATGAGCCACATTTGTTGGTTTTTTTTGTTGCATTTGGCGCCATTGGCAATGACAGCAAGAACCATGGATCATCTTGTGTAAAGCTTACTTTTTCTAACCAAAAATGTTTAATTTATAGGCAGTGTTTCTATGCACTGAGAAACGTAATAAAATAATTTTTTATCATCTTTAGCTCACCTGAGCACAAAGTCCTCAAGGGTGAGCTTTTGTGATCATTGATTGCCCGGCGTGTGTCGTGCAGTGTGCGTTGTGTTTGATATGACATGAATGACTTCTCCTGATAAACTGTTAAACCAACATTGACGAAACATGCCTGGGATATTCCTTGCATGAAGCTCTACCAAAGATGTTCAAAGAATTGAATTCCATCAAGAACTCTGGAAAAACTTCTTGTCTGAAACCAAAAGGCCCTGAGCCTTAATATTTGGTATGTAGCATTGTCTGGTGAACCTCTAACAAGTTTGTTCAAATTATACCCCTGGGATCAAAATTGGCCCTGCCCCTGGTGTCAGTTAATTTTACATAGGCTTATTTAGCGAAAAATTTAAAAATCGTCATGTCTGAAACCACAAGGCCTAAAACTTTGATCCTTTTAAGCTAAAGGTCCTCTACTTAGTTTGTTCAATTTATGCCCCTTGGTTCAAAACTGGCCTTTCCCCAGATTTTACATAGATTTATGTAGGGAAGACCTTAAAAATTTTCTTGTCTGAACCAAAAAGCAAAGGTTTAAGATTTTTTACATTGAGCATCAGCTCAAGTTCCTCTGCCAAAATTATGCCCCTGGGGTCATTTATGGCCCTGCCCCAGAGTCACTTGATTTTATATATTAAGCTTATATAGGGAAGACTTGAAAAATCTTCTTGCCTGAAACCATGAGGCCTAGAACTTAGACATTTTGTATAGAGCATCTGCTAGAGGTCCTCTACCAGGTTTGTTCAAAATTATGTCCCTGGGGTCAAAATTGGCCCCACCCTGGGTGTCCTATTTGTGCAAAATATTTAATCTTTAGATTTTTATCTTCTTGTGACAAACTGTAAATTTTAGACCTAAGATTTCTTGCATGTAGTATCATCTGGAGGTCCTCTTCTTAGATTGTTCAAATAATGCCCCTTGGGTCATTAATAGCATTGCTCCGGGGGTCACTTGATTTGACATAGGCTTGTATTGGGAATTTTTTTAAAATCACAAGTCGTAGAGCTTAGATATTTTACATTGAGCACAAGCTAGAGGTCCTCTACCAGGTTTGTTCAAATTTTGCCCCTGTCCTGGGGATCAATTGATTTTAAATAGGCTTATATAGGGAAAACCTTAAAAAATCTTGTCTGAAATCACAAGGCCTAGACAGGGGTTCTACTAGTTCCAAAAACTGAAGGGTCATTTTTCATCCGATGCAACTCAGTTTACCAAATTGCAGTAAAAAAAAACCTGAATTTAAGCTAAGATATACCTTATTTTAAGAGAAAATGACCCTTCAGTCAAAATACCTGAGGGTCAAAATGGGGTCTTTATGAAATTTCAGGGGTCAAAACCTCTCTATAAGGGTTAAATGGAAACCCTGCCTAGAACTTACATTGTAGATATTTTTAATGGAGCATCAGCTTGATAAGCACAATAAATTAGGCTATGATTGTATTATCTTTTTCACATTACATACATGTGTTGATGTAACATTGTTATGAAAAGTCGTATCCTGTCGTTTATTGGTATAGTATAGTAAGATAACTTGGTAAATACTGTAGTTCATACTGAGTTAGTACATTGCCAATAGAACTGGAAAGGTTAAATAATTTTCTTATCTGAAACTCTATGCCTTAGAGGTTAGATATTTTTGTGTTGCATTGAGTGGACCTCTACCAAATTTATTCAAATTTTGTCCCAAGTGTCAAAATTGGCCCAATGCTGAGGGACTTATTTGTGTAAAATATTTGATACAGTTCAGCTCTGGCAGATTGTCCAAATTTCCAAAGTTTGGAGTAATTGCAAAAAGCGTGACTTCGAGTAAAAGATGATTTTCTCCAGTAGAAATGAAGTGGCTTCGTGGTGTAGTGGAGTAAATTATCTTTCGAGTGACTTCGCATTTCTGCAAGTAAATTTTGAGTGACTTCGCGTAGACACGTAGCTACCGTATGTACTCAGCCAAAAGTCGACTCAACCATTAGTCGAGAAGGGGTTTTTGAGGTTAAAATTGATGATTTTTACTTAGACTCTTTCATATGTCAAGTTGGATTTTTTAGATTTTATGCAATCATACAAATTGCGTATCTACAGTAAAGGGAAGCAACTACGTCGATAGAGTGGTGTGCGGTAGTTTCATTATACCAAAGACGTACGGGCAGTATGTTTTAAGACATTTTGGAAGGGATAATTTGAAAGTGACACAGTTGTTTGCTGTCAGTATTATTCGTTTAATTAATAATTTATTTAACTTGCAGGTCGTTCAAAATGCACAAAAAAAAAACAAACACAGAAATGTAATACCGAACATGAATAATTTCAAACAGGATTTATCACACTGAAATTATACGAGTTATTATGAAAAAAATTAATGCCAGTAATTGTTCACACCTTTGATTTCTGAATAAAGCATAATGCTGTTATGTTTACATAGCAATAAGGACCTGTATGATATACGATTATACAACAGGAAAAGCCCTGACACTGGACAGACTTTATCAATAAACAAGGGAAGTCACTCTACAACAACCGCAACATGGTCGTTTGTTTATTACATGTCAATCAGATATGTGAAAATATTTTTGTCATACTGCCAAGCAGACTAATAAAACAAAACAAAGGTAGTCCCTTTTATAAGTTCTTTATTGATTAGAGAAGCCTGCTGAATAATAATGATGTACAGGGTTACCTTTTTGTAGTGTAAAAAATATGACTGTCATACGGGCAAGTACGTTTGATAATTTTTTTCATTTTCTTTACCTGACTTGCCCATACGTCGAGCAATGACTTTAAGGCCATTTTCTGTGGATTAAAAACTCTACTTTTGGACGAGTATATACGGTACATACTACACTATTTTATGAACAAATGAAAACATTTCAAAAACATACATTTGTTAGCATCCTTGCTCCCTTGAATCATCCAAAACCATTGCAAATTAGCACATTCTTGAGAATTATTACATGTTGTACATGTAATTATCAGGATTATTTTAAGTGAACTGCTTCAACAGTCAAAGAAATTACGTCACTCAACAGTGGGGCGCCATGTCTTCAGATAAACTCAAAAACACAGAAGCTGACACCTGTGTGAATAACATACCTAAATAAAGACTAAACACCTTTTTAGCTCACCTGAGCACTGATCAGGGTGAGCTTTAAGGATCATTGAATGTCCGTCGTGCGTCGTCAACAATTTGACTTGAATGACTTCTCCTCCTAAACCACTAAGCCAACATTGACAAAATATGCCTGGGATATTCCTTGCATGAAGCTCTACCAAAGTTGTTCAAAGAATTCAATTCCATCAAGAACTGTGATTGCTATGGCACCTTGAAGGAAAAACTTTGAAAATCTTTTTGTCTGAAACCACAAGGACCTGAGCCTTAAGATTTGGTATGTAGCATTGTCTAGTGGACCTCTATCAAGTTTGTTCAAATTATGCCCCTGGGGTCAAATTTGGCCCCACCCCGGGGGTCAATTGATTTTACATAGGCTTATATAGTGAAACTTTAAAAATCTTCTTGTCTGAAAACACAAGGCCCTCATCCGTAAGATTTAGTATGGGACATGGTCTTGTGAACCTCTTACCTTTAGGCTCATGGTGGGCTATTGTGACCAGTCTTTGTCCGTCGTCCGTCAACAATTTCATTCAAACGACATCTCCTCCAAAACCTCTGGGCCATATTTGATGAAACTTGCCTGGGATGTTCCTTGCAAGAAGCTCTACCACAGTTGTTCAAAGAATTCAATTCCATCTAGAACTCTGGTTGCTATGGCAACTTAAAGGAAAAACTTTGAAAATCTTCTTGTCTGAAACCACACGGCCTAGAGCTTAGATATTTGGCATTTAGCACCCTCTAATGGAACTCTACAAAAATTGTTCAAATTATTTCCTTCATTTTTAAGACTTATATAGGAAATCTTTAAAAAATCAGAAACAACAATGCCTACAGCTTAGATATTTGGTATAGTTATATAGGAAAAACATTAAAAGTCATTTTTCTCCAAAACTAACAGGACTAGACCTTAGATATTTTGTGTGGAGTATTGTGTAGAGAACCTTTACCAGTATTGTATATATGTTGGCTCTGGGGTCAAAATTGGCCCCGCCTCATGGGCCCTTAATATGTAAAAAATGCAATCTTTAAAAATCTTCTTCTCAGAAACCACAATGCCTACAGCTTTGATATTTGGTATGTAGCATTGTCTAGTGGATGTCTACCAAGTTTGTTCAAATTATGTCCCCTGGGTCAAAATTGGTCACGCCTCAGGGTTCTCTTGGTTTACAAATAGTTATATAGGAAAAACATTAAAAGTCATTTTTCTCCGAAACTAACAGGACTAGACCTTAGATATTTTGTGTGGAGTATTGTGTAGAGAACCTTTACCAGTATTGTATATATGTTGGCCCTAGGGTCAAAATTGGCCCCGCCCCTTGGGCCCTTAATATGTAAAAAAGGCAATCTTTAAAAATCTTCTTACTGGAAACCTCAATGCCTACAGCTTGGATATTTGGTATGTAGCATTGTCTAATGGATGTCTACCATGTTTGTTCAAATTATTTTCCCTGGGTCAAAATTGGCCACGCCCCAGCTTTCTCTTTGTTTACATTGATTTATATAGGAAAAACATGAAAAAAAATTTTTCTCCAAAACAAATAGGTGTAGACCTTAGGTATTTGGTGTTGAGTATTGTGTAAAGAACCTTTACCAATATTGTTTAAATGTTGGCCCTGGGGTCAAAATTGGCACCATCCCGGGGGCCCTTAATATGTAAAAAAGGAAATCTTTAAAAATCTTCTTTTCTGAAACCACAAGGCCTAGAATTTTAAAATTGCTTCTTGAAGCAAGCATTATCAAGTTTTTCAAATGATTAGATTAGGTTAAAGGTCATGGAGGCTAAAAATAGATTTATCTACTGTACCTCATAAAGCCTTCATTTATAGACCAATATCTTAGATGTTCAATATATAGGTTCCTTACATGGACCTCTACCCATGGGTAGGGTTTGAGGTCACTGGGTCAAGGTCACGATAGCTTATAATAGATATTTTTTCTTTCTGTCAGGGAGCCTTTATTTATTGACTGATATTTTACATATTTGGTTTGTAGGCACTTATATATTTTCAATTAAAACATGAACTACTGCTTAACAGCAAACTTACAGCCAAAGTACTCAGGTAGCCGATCAAGGGCCATCATGGCCCTCTTGTTCAAATTATGCCCCTGGGGTCAAATTTGGCCCCGTCCCAGGGGTCAACTGATTGAATATAGTGAAACTTTAAAAATCTCCTTGTCTCAAACCACAAGGACCTGAGCCTTAATATTTGGTTTGTAGCATGTGGACCTCTACCAAGTTTGTTCAAATTAAGCCCCTGGGGTCAAATTTGGCCCCTACCAGGGGTCAGTGGATTTTACATAGGCTTATATAGTAAAACTTTAAAAATCTTCTTGTCTGAAACCACAAGGCCCCGGGATCTAAGATTTGGTATGTAGCCTTGTCTTGTGGACCTCTACCAGGTTTGTTCAAAACATGCCCCTGGGGTCAAATTTGGCCCTGCCCTGGGGGTCAACTTATTTTACACAGGGAAAACTTTGAAAATCTTCATGTTTGTATAAAATATGAGATCTTTGAATATCTTCAGTTAGAAAATGTAATGTTGCATCTGATGTTTGCTTAACGGTAGACGGTCAGGCAAAGTACTCAGGTGAGCGATCCAGGGCCATCATGGCCTTCTTGTTGTTTTTTGAATAGGATTTTTCAGGAGTATAGTGGATCACATCTTCACAAAACCAGGAAAATTTTAAAATCGTGTTATAGATTTGTCGTGAGTAATGTTAAGTACTGAAATTGCACTTTCAGTTTCTAACTTACTACACAGGAAAAAGGCACTCTCACATAACTTTTGGAAATTGACCATTTTAATTCTTTAAGAAAATGATAAGCTAGGAGAAGTATAATTATAAAAAATTCAGGTTCCTGCATAGAACAGGTACAGTATATTGTGTTGAAGAGGATTACGACATGCAAAATTGAAATTCTTAAAAATGTTGTCACATTAATTTGTAGTCGGATTCTGTCTATATTCTTTTTAGCTCACCTTAGCACAAAGTGCTCAGGGGTGAGCTGTTGGGATCATTGATTGTCCGGTGTGTGACATTCATCATGCGTCATCAACAATTTGACTTGAACCACTTCTTCTGCTAAACCACTTGGCCAACTTTGAAGAAACATGCCTGGGGTATTCCTTGCATGAAGCTCTACCGAAGTTGTTCAAAGAATTGAATTCCATCAAGAACTCTGGTTGCTATGGCAACAGAAAGGTAAAACTTTGAAAATATTCTTGTCTGAAAAGACAAGGCACTGAGCCTTAAGATTTGGTATTTAGCATTGTTTAGTGGACCTCTACCAAGTTTGTTCAAATTATACCCCTGGGGTCAAATTTGGCCCCGCCTGGGGTCAATTTATTTTTAAATAGGCTTATATAGGGAAAACTTTGAAAATCTTCTTGTCTGAATCCACAAGGCCCTGAGCCTTAAGATTTGGTATGTAGCATTGTCTGGTGAACCTCTAACAAGTTTTTTAAAATTATGCCCCTGTGGTCAGATTTGGCCCTGCCCTGGGGGTCAATTGATTTTACATAGGCTTATTTAGGTAAAAGTTTGAAAATCTTTTTGTCTTAAACCACAAAGCCTAGAACTTAGATATTTTTAATTTAGCATCAGCTAGAGGTCATCTACCAAGTTTGTTCAAATTATGACCCTTGGTGAAAATTGATCCTTCTCTGGGGGTCACTGGATTTCATATAGATTTATATAGGGAGAATCTTAAAAAAGATTCTGATGTTTGCTCAACAGCTTACCTAAAGGCAAAGTATTCAGGTGAGCGATCTAGGGCCACCATGGCCCTCTTATTTTGTAGTTGTACATGTATCTATTCATTGCATGCAGGCGCGTAGCTGCCTATACGCGAGTACGCAGCTGAATCCACATTATTTTGACAAAAAAAAAAAATAAACGAAAGTAAAGCTATTCATCTCCATTTTTATGCTAAAATAAATGGATTTTCGTTGGTCAAGAAAGCTCTCCGGAGGCCCCAAAACGCACCAAATTGCACCATTTATTTCAAAATTTTCAGGGGGGGCATGCCCCCTGACCCCCCTAGATTATTTTGAATCCACATTCTTTATAGGCTAGCTACGCGCCTGGCATGCCACCTTTTGTTTACTTTCAAGCTGCAAATATTCAGGTGAAGAACTGTCTCCAAAAACTACATGTATTGTCATGGTAATTGTTGAAAAAATAAGCGTAATTATTTAGGCTGTCAATATTTTAATTTGCATTTGAAGAGGACCCGTTTTTTGTTGTTGTTTATTTCTGATTTTCAGTTCAGCTTATTTCAGTAGTATAACAAATTTCCAAGTGTTCTTTTTATTGTGTTGTCAATCATAATATGATGATGCTGATAAAAGCCAACCAAGAAAAGTGATATTATGAATGTTGATATTATTCTTGCTAGATATGAAATTGGTTGAGAATAAAATTTGATTAATGGATGACAGTGTCCACTGAACCTAATGTTATATACACTGTATATCATGTATATACGCATTCTGGCAGTTTGAGTACCGGTAAATCTCGATAACTGACCCTAAAAGAGACTAGCGTAAAAATGGCCTATTTTAATTTTGAGAAGCTTAATCTTGTGCAGAAAATAAAGATTCTCCCTTTTATACATAACAAGGAAAAAATGATGAATTCATTAAGAAGAAATGGAATGTAATGCTCAAGTTTTTAGTTACAAAGTAAGTTACAAGGTGTTGCATAAGAATTTTTTTAAAGTGCATCATTTTAGCTCGACTTTTTCAAAGAAAAAAAGAGCTATTGCTATAGTCATGGTGTTGTTGCTGTTGCTGTCTGAAAACTTTAACATTGATCATAACTTTTTTTATTTCTTAATGGATTGTCTTCATACTTGGACACAATACCTTTTGGACAAGACCTTCAAGTAGACCAGACTGAACTTTATTTTGGCTCATAAATGACCTTCACCTTCAAGGTCAATTGAATTTTGCTAAAATTGGCCAAAACTTCATTATCATGATTGCACACATTGTGTGGATGACCCCTATACATTTTGGGGTCAGTATGTCAAAGATCAAGGTTACAGTGACCTAAATGTTTATAATAATTAACATTCTGTAACTCAACAACCATTTGTCATAGACCTTTCAAAATTCATATAATAGTTCCACACATTGAGTGCATGACCCTATTCATTTTAGGGTCAATGACAATCATTTGTCATAGAGAACTTCAAAATTTATATAATGGTGCACATATTGAATGACTGACCCCTATTAAGTTTGGGGTCAGTAGATCAAAGGTCAAGGTCACAGTGACCTTAACCTAAAAAACTATTGTTTTAGAGAATTCAAACTTTATTTCATGATTGCACACATTGAGTGGATTACCCCTATACATTTTGGGGTCCTTATGTCAGAGGTCAAGGTCAGAGTGACCTTAATGTTTAGAATCATTGACACTCTGTAACTGAAAAACCATTTGTCATATAAATTTCAAAATAAATATAATGGTTGCAAACATTGAGTAAATGACCCTTGTTGATTTTGAGGTCAAAGTTCAAGGCCACAGTGACTTAAATGTTCAGAATCATTTACACTCTGTTACTTGTCAACCATTTGTCTTAGAGACTTCAAAAATTCATGTACTGGTTGCACACATTGAGTGAATGACCCCTATTTATATTTGGGTCAGTTGGTCAAATGTCAAGGTTACAGTGACTTTAACATTGAAAACCATTTCTGCCATGTCACTTGACAATAATTTGATTTAGAGACTTCAGACTTGATATCATGATTGCACACATTGTGTGGATGTCCCCTATACAAATGTATATTTTGGGATCAGTATGTCAAAGGTCAAGGTCACAGTGACCTGAATGTTTAGAAGCATTTACACTCTGTAACTTTACAACCATTTTTCATAGACACTTCAAAATTAATATAATGGTAGCACACATTTAGTGAATTTTTGGGTCAGTTGGTCAAAGGTAAAAAAATTCAAAATTCAAAGCAAAGCATTTAATTTGAAAGCCTAAGGTTTCCTCCCTTATATCACAAATGCAGCACACTTAGGAAAAACGCCCTACGGGCATATAATGCTCTGCCCGGCAGTGCTCTTGCTTATATATGGATTTGATTATTATATTTTCAGATGATGTTGCCTTTGAAAAACCCTTCACCACAATTTGCTTCCCCCTATGTGTTTGCCTTTGGAAATATGAAAAGGTCAAGCTTGACCCCTGCCTACTGTAGCTCTTGTTCAGTTCTACATCAATGGTATTTATTTATTTATTTCAGGTTTTATCAAAAGAAGATGACCAGAACTGGTACAAAGCAGAGATACAGGGGAAGGAGGGTTTTGTGCCAAACAATTATATAGAAATGAAACCACATGAGTAAGTGTCCTGCAGGAATTGTTCCCCCCACCCATATACATGTTTTAAGCACAGATGGGTCAAGTTCAAGTGGAAGCTTAAGAGAAGGGTAGGCTGTTGTCTGATAAATGCTTACTCCTGCCAATTACATAGTTGACAAATGAAGAACATGGCCATGGAAATAAATAAAACTACTTTTACGATGCTCATTTTCTCCACACAAAGAAGAACATGGCCTTGGAAATAAATAAAACTACTTTTACGATGCTCATTTTCTCCACACAGAAAAAACAGAAACCAGGGAACACCACCTCAGACTGATGTTTGAAGAGTTCAACTCTTTGGTGTTGAAGTTGTGATTACTTCAGCCCTCAGTGAAGTTCAAATAAATTTTGCATTTGCAGGGATGAGTTTACCCTACTGTAGTGCTCCACTTAAACTTGGCCTTGGAGTCATCTTACCATTTGGTTGTCTGTTGCTTTCACTTTTTCCACACTAAGGAGGATTGATGAATGCATTGGAATTTTCTGTAATTACACAGTACTTGCCTTATAGCATGCTTTTGTTGGGTCGTTCAAAGGTTGAACAATTTTACTCATGGGATGGTTAAAGGGTTGTTTCCTTCAGTCATGAGATACATCATATAGGGGTAATAGAATACAATGTTTTTGCTTTTCACTATTGAACTGAAAGCTTTTTTTTAAAAATTGGTATTAATGCTTATTTAGACTCTGCTGCTGATTTGTTCATGTAAAATAATTGTTTCCTGATTGTAAACTTGGCACAAATAATTACTATCATGAGACTATGTGCTTATAATATGCATGGCACAACATCAAGGTCATGGTTGGTTAAAAGTCAAGAAGTACACATTCATGTCCGCTGCGAAAGGGGATTTAGCTGTCCTTTAGACTGCCTTGTCATGGTTTTCTAGTTATCAAATTTTCATTTGGAAGATTTTAGTCAGCTAATATTCAGATGAGGGCGGGGGTGCTACTGTTTGAATAACCAGTGTTATAGCTCAAAAAAACTTTTGTTCCATAGGTTAAAAGTTTTGGACATACAGAACTATTTAAAGCAACTGACTAACAGATGTGTCGGCGATGAAAAAAAAAAGTTTATACAGCTAGAAATTCTAGCTGTAATTGTAAAGAACATATAAATTAAGGTATTGACCCATTTTTTGTTACAGAAACACAGCACAATATAAAAATTTACACACTTCTATTGGTAAAAACTTTACCCAGTTAGTCACAGGGTAGATACTTTGGTTATAACTTTAATTTTCACGAATTATGATAAGTCTCTGTGGCTCAGTGGTGTAGATGGTCGCTCTGTATTTTACTGACCGAAAGGGTATGGGTTCGAATCCCAGTAAAAGCAAAACTTTTTTTTCAGTCTTCATGGTGTACAGAAACATAATACTATGTTTTTCCATAGTATATTATTAACTACTCTTCAGTTTTATTGAAAAGAAATTCAGCTAAATTCTGTGAGTCAGTCGCTTTAAAGGAGCCTACCTGTGTTCTGTAGCATTGCAGCAATATTGGAAACTGTTACTGGATATTTCACACACAGGACAATGGTTGAGAAAACTGCTCAACTGCCAAACTGGATTTTACTGGTTTGAATCCTATTAATTTCTAGTGACATCTGCATTCTGCTGATTTGTACTTAGGAGGGAATAATACATGCTGCAAGAACCTGTTGTGCTTAGTCAATGTTTAAAACGTTTTTCATTTTAGTAAAAATATTAACATGTCTACAGTAAGTCAATATTTCTGATAAATTAGATTGATTTATATTATTAAGCCAAAGTAAACTTTAAGATAACATTACAAGTAACTTGTCAGAAATGATAAGAAAGAACATGTTAATTCATAGGGTTTCTGTAACTGTTTGTTTGTCCTAAAAAAAGAGAGGTTACTTTAGTAAGGTCCCTATTTAGTTCTCTTGACAGCATTTAATTTATTTTTGCCTTAATTCAGTTTTCATTACTAGTGCAGGGTTAATAAGATGTAGGCACTACTTTTGACATGTCTCAGTATTGCTTTACTGATCTAGTATTTGTTACTTCTCTTATGGTTTCAGTCACATGTTCTTTAGAAAAATTCAATGATGTTGATTGCTTCAGACAAGGGGCAGTGATCATACAATTTCAGATAGAAAAATTGTCTGATACAAAATGCAAAACACTGAAATAGGACATAAATTTCGTTGGGCCAGTGCAGTACTGTGAAATCATTTAAATTCGAGGGCATAAAATTTGTGGTTTGCCGGCAGAAGGCAATTTTGTGGGGTCGTAAATTGGAATTGAATTGCCAGGTAAAAAAAAAATACGGGGCCCAAAATTCGTTGATTTCAACATTCGGTAAAAGGAAACCTTACAAACAATATCCGGCATTTGTGCTATAAAATTGTTGACACGTGCAGGTTAACGTGTTTCCACCTGACCAAACAACCGAAGATTCGTTACTATGGTAATTAACCTACCGATCGGTCTTCTCAATTAACAAGTGTCAAGTGTCAATTACACTTTGTAATATGTTGCGCATCTTTTTCATTTTTGAAATTTAAAATGTGTAAAAACTGTCTTTATGAATTTTAAAGCTGTGAAAAGCGTCAGCCTTACGTCTTTGATAATGCAACCTTAATTATAATTGGCATTTCATTCAGGGACCGTATAAATAGCATCCGCAGTAAAGTGCGGTTTGACAGACACCTGACGCTACGTCGCTACAATTTCTACTTTCAGTTTGGATGCACTAGTAAACAAACAAAATATGGGTACACACCTGAAAAAAAACCCTCATGAGTCGGTTTAGTATCCGATTCATACCTATGTTTATCGTTGATTATCGGACTATGTACCAACTACGAACCACGTCTAACGCCTTTTTTGATGCTATTGACTGATTGGGCATACTTAACATTATCTTGGGCACAATTTGTTCATCGGGACTTGATTTCATTGGTTACCTGAACCACGAAATCCACGAAAATTAATCCCCAATGAATATTAATGATTTCACAGTATTATATTATAGCGTTACAGGTAAAGAGGGTTTCATCATAGTTTTACAGTCATAGTATTGTAACAGATTAATGAAAATAGAGGAAATTGTCTCTGGTATTTCTGTACTTGTTACGATATTATTTTAGTGGTGTTTACTTATAGAAGCCTGGACCTAGATTGATAAGATCGCTAAACCTAGAAAAACAGTATATTTTAAATGATGATTCAGATTTTACAGAAGCCCAGCTTGTCATTGAAGTTGTAAATTAAAAGGAAAAGAATCAGTGATGATTGACAAGCTTTGCCATATCAGATCTCTGTATACAGGAGTATCAGTTTCATAGCAGAACCATTCAAGCAATTTACAGTTAATTTCCACTGTTAAAACCAATTTAATCTTTTTTCAAAATTGTTGGAAAAGCAGTTCTCTTAAAGAACCAAAGTCTAAAACTTAGAACAAATAAGGTGCACTGTTATTAGGACCACTTTGACTGGTGTTATGAGTGAAACAGTTACTATACACTGATAGAATAAAAAGCACAGGGAAACAGCTAATTGTATATTTATTATAGTTAAGTATGATCATCCCTGAGTTGGTAAATGTCGAAAAGTAGGTGTGAGTCAGGAAGTCATGAAAGTCTCAATTGTACTCTTTTCTCACAGATGCATTTGCACGATTAACATTGTTTTAAAACAATGCTCAAGATTTTAGTTAGTACACGCCTATAAAAACTGAAATACTTGTTGAATGGCCTTGAATAGAACAGAATAAAATGACACATTAAAAAAATAATTCAGAGGAAATATACAACATAAATGCTGTTTAAACAGAAAGAGGTCATACTTAATATTTCTTTCTTAGATGGTTTTATGGCAGCATGAAGCGGCAAGAAGCAGAAAAAAAGTTGTTAGAAGAAGTAAATGACCAGTATATCCACCCAGATGGCGCATTTTTAGTACGCCGCAGTGAAAGTGCGCCTGCAGATTTTTCTATGTCAGTCAAGTAAGTCTTGGATGGTGTTGTGGTAGAACAATGCACACCTTGGTGCTTAGATAATGGTAAAGGAATAGTTACCTCTTCGGAATGATGTGTGTTATGACTGTCCTCAGAAGGCTCAAGGAAATGAGCATACCATAAAAAAGTCTAAATGGAGGTTCGTTCACTTAGAATCCACACATCAAAACAGTCAGTGCAAGAGGTAACTTTTTCTTCCATGGGTATTAGTCTTAAATGTGTAACTGTTTAGGATATATCGTCCTTTAGGTGGTATAGAGGCAAAATCAGTCGCCAGAAAGCAGAAGAGGAACTACTGGCTATGTCAAGCAGCACACATAAACACCCGGACGGGGCTTTCCTGGTTAGGTGTTGCGAAAGCCAGCCCGGAGAATTTTCACTATCGGTCAAGTAAGTTTTTGGCTAAATTCTGCCAGATAGAGTCATGTTTGTATCTCCTTCTTACATCTCTGCTTGAAGTTAAGGTCATAACCCCAACAAAATCTGAGGTAATTCTAGCCTTTTTCATTGTGCCCTACTGCATGAACTTCTTTAAAAAAAAAACTTAATTTTTCTGTAATGCCCTTGTTCTGTTTAAAGGGGAAGATTTCAAAAAATTATTTTCAGAAATGTTTAAGGAAGATAAGAATCAAAAGTCAAATATCGAAGCAGTATGTTTATAACCCTAATATTTTATTAGGTATAAATTGTTTTTGAAATCTATGTTTTGCTACCATTGAAAAATAATCAGATATCAGTAATAAACAGGATTTTAGTTTCTATAGCAACTCAGTGGCCAGATCTGTGAAAAGAGTTATTCAACTGCCAGTAAGAAAAGGAAAAATAATAAACTTACCCCCTCCACTATTAGAGTCAAGTGTTAACTATTGAAGGAATCTAGGTGTAAGAAGAGGAGAGTGTTAATAATTGTGAATGTTGAGGAAGGTCCTAGATTATTTTGAGAAGGAGATGCACATATGACCAAAGCTAAAACAAAGCGCTGCATGCATTAGTACCCCTTCTGCTTTGTACAGACACCAAATTTTCTCTGCAGTGTTGAGTAGAACGCTTATAAAATTAGACTAGATAATGCTATTACATTATGTACTGTGTATCTCTTGTCTGTGTCGATGTGAATGAAAATTATTATGCATTTCTGTGTTGCCTCTCACTGTCTTTATTTCTTTCTATTTATTTTCACTGAGATCTCTACCTTTAAAGCTAGTATTGAGGCAGATCCAGAAGGTGGGATCTTGGGTTGAGTTTCAGAACTACAATTGAATAATTATATATGCTAAAAGATCAAATATAGATATTGAAATACAGCTTCAGTCTCTTCATAGAACAATTCCAGGACTGCCTGTGATGATATATACTTGTTTTACTATCTGCAGATACAGTTTTTCTCTTGCTGTTGCTTAGAGTATGAAAAGTAAAAATTATATATATATTATATACAGTCTTAGTACTCAGTTCTATATACAGTCTAAACGTGATTCATCAGATTGTGATGAACATAATAATTTTTTATTAGTATCGCATTTTCATTGAATTGCTTCTGTTCTTAGCAAAAAATAATGGAGGAATTAAACATTGTTTTCTTAGTGTCTGTTATATAGATTATATAGTGAACCTCTAAAATCCTCTTCTAAAAAACCACTAGTCTAATTTCAACCAAACTTGGCAGGATTGCCGGGGTCAAATTGACCTCACCCCAGGGGCACATAGTTTTAAATAGAGATGCATAGGGAAAACTTTTAAAATCTTCTTCAGAAATGCAAGATCTAGACCTATGATATTTGGTATGAAGCATTACATAGGGGACCTACTCGTAGTTTGTTCAAATCATTTGTCCAGGGTGAAATAGGCCCTGCCCCAGGGGCACAGTTTTATATAGAGGTATAATAGTGAGAACATAGAAATTTCCTTCTGCAGAGCCATACGGCCTAGAACTTTGATATTTTGTATGAAACATTCCCTAGTGGAGCTTTACCAGGTTTGTTCAAATCATGACCCCCGGGTTAAAATTGGCCCAGCCCGGGGGTCAGTAGGTCAATCTTTAAACCTTTTTAACTTTATTGATTAAGGTCAAGGGTTAAATTTTCAAGTCTTCATAACTTATCATTTGTTTATGCAATGACCTTTATATTTTAACATTAGATACATATGATACTTGTGTTTTGTTTCACATGCAGAAATAGTTACCTTAGTTCTATTTGACATTGATCATTGTTAGGTGATGTATACAAGCAAATATAAAGTACTTTAGTTCCTGCTGTTATTTTACGCTATACAATCCGGTGGCATTGCATTTTTCGCAAATGCAGCCATGTTCTTGTTCTGTTGCAATTTGTTCAATCATGTTTTGACTGTAACATTTACTTACATTAGGTTTACATTGTGCTGTATATGCAGTTCTATATGATCTCCTTTTACTGAGTCATGAACTTTGTGTTAAGTACTCAATTTTTATACAGTACTCTTTTACACATGAACTCCATCTTGTTTATATAGTAAGTGTTATATAGTTCTCATTTTCATACTATGTTCATGTTAAACTTCTCATGCTTTTCAGAAAATTGTTTAAAAACCTGAACTAACAATCCACTGAGAATGGCCCTTATTTTCTTCAATTTTCCATGTGTAAAAGCTTAACATGTTTGCTACACCTAGTTGTTAGAGTTCAAGAAATAAATATGTATTTTGATTTCAAAATGCATTAGATATTGCGACGAATAAACATACGGCAATTTTGATGAAATATGAAAGGAAATTGATTCAAAGAAAAAAATGCTGAAGTATACATAATGTAGGTAAGTAGAATTTTTGTTTGTTATACTTCAATATTTTGCATGCTGTGGCCAGACAAACAAATTTTACCAACAGTTCACATTGAGATGGTCTGATTTTTGTACAGTAACTTAATAAATATTTGAGAACTTTATTCAGCCTTCTCAAATGGCAATCAGCCAATCAGTTGTCTTAATCAGATCATTATTAGGATCACTTGTCATCTTCCTATTTTACATGGAAAACAATGACTCCTTTTGATTTTGGATTAGATATCCAATTTTCATGGCAAACTCTGTATGAAGGTGTGTCTTTACATCATTGTCAAGGTCACTTACTGTGGTAAATGTCAAACTAAAACACTGATCCTTCTCTGAAGTGACCTTAAAGCATGAAGTTTATCTACTTGAAGGTCAGTGTCATCAACTTTTTTTAAATTAATCACAACTCAGCAAGTAGAAAAATGTTGTATCTAGATTAAAAGTGGTGCAGGATGCTTAAAAATTAGAGAAACCACTATGATAGTCATCATATAATATTACATTTATTAACTTATTTCATTATATTTAAAATCTTTCATATTTATCAGTAATACAGCCTAAACGAAGTTAATCTGAGGTAGCAGGGGTGGAATAAAAGAGGTAAGCATCATGCCACATTGCTCTAGATACAACACCGAATGATTTTCTTGGTCATTTCCACATTCCTTAAAAAATCTGTCAAAAGCTTTAGTACAGGGAAATTCATATTTTCTTTATACAAATGTATTTAGACCTTTATTTTCTGTTTTGGGCATTTGTTGAATTATTATGAGACAACCTGTCTTTCCTGATGGAGTGAGCATTTTGTCTTTTGCAATATGGCAGAAATGTGCAAGATTTATCATTTCTCACAAGTAAGTAGTCTTTGCAGTTATTACAAACTTGTCACCACTTGCCATGTGGACTTGAAAGACTAATATTTACATATTATATTTTGATTGCATGAAAATAAGTGTAAAAATATGTTGTGACAGTGAAAGATATGGAGCATAACATGGACTCATTCATAAATGAGGACCTTCTTTTATATTGGTCTAGCCATTTCCCTGCTTATTGTGTATTTATGCATGTAACTTGCAGGTAGGAATAGCTCTTAGCAGTTACTGTTTGTGAAATTAAATTTGAAATGCACTATGAAAACAAAGATGAGACTTTTAACTATAAATTATTCAATGATCTGAAGTACTGAATTTTAAGCTCACCTGAGCAAATGCTCAGGGTGAGCTATTGTGAACACCCTGTGTCCGGCATCTGTTGTCAACATTTTACTTTAAATGACCTCTCCTAAACCACAAGCCTATTTTCAACCAAACTTGATAGAAATGTTCCTTATATTGCCCTTTTCTAAAACTGCTCAAACCGTTTCACTCCATTGCACATAAGGGCTGCAAAAGCTAAAAATAGAAAAAAATTCAGACAACATCTCTTGAAAAGCAGGGTGATTTTCCACCAGATTTCACAGAAATTTCCTTTACATAGCCCTCTATTAAAATTGCTGAAAAGGTTCTGCTGCATTGAACAAAAATTGCTGCTAGAGCTAAAAATAAATTTTCATCAATATTTAGTTTCAAATGACATCTCCTCCAAAATCACTCGGCCATTTTAGACCAAATTTGACAGAAATCTTCCTTATATTGTCCTTTCTTAAAATTGCTCAAACTGTTCCACTCCATTGCACTTATGGCCTGCAAAAGCAAAAAAAAAAAAAATGAAACAGCATCTTCACCTCAGCGGCAAGGTAATTTTCAACCAAATTTCATAGATATGTTTCTTGCATAGTCCTTTATTAAAATTTCTCATATTATTCTGCTGCATTGAACAGAATGGCCACCAGAGCTGAAAATAGATTTTCATCAATATTTGGCTTCAAATGACATCCCTTCCCAAACCACTAAGCCATTTTCCTTCAAACTTAATAGACATTTTCCTGATTTTGCTCTTTTTAAAATTGCACAAACTGTTTCACTCTGTTGCACATAAGGGCTTAAAATAGAAAAAAATTCAAACAACATCTCAATCTAAACGGCAAAGTGATTTTCCACCAAATTTCACAGAGTGTTAACAAGGTTTTTCAATATTTAGGCTCTGTGACCTAGTTTTTGATCCTAGATGACCCATATTCGAACTTGAGCTAGAAATCTCCTAGTGACAGAGTGAGCTTTTGTGATCGCCTTTTGTCCACAATTAGTTTGTTAACACTCTAATGGTCACATTTTTGCCTCAGTTGTCATGAAACTTGGTCAGGATGTTAATCCCATTAATTTCTTGGACAGGTTTGAATAAGGGTCATCTGGGATGAAAAACTTAAGTCACATGGACCAAAAATAGAAAAATCTTCTTAACATTCTAGAGGCTACTTTTTTAGTCCAAATATCATTGAAATTTGTCAGAATGGGTGTTTTCATGATTTTTAGCTCAGGTTTGAATATGAGTCATCTGGGGTTAAAAACAAGGTCACAGAGCCAAAATATGGAAAAACCTTGTTAACACTCTTAAGGTAACATTTTCTGCCCAAATATCCTGGAAATGTGTCAGATAGGTTGTTTCAATGATTTCTAGGTCAAGTTGGAATATGGGTCACCTGGTGTCAAAATCTAGGTCACAGAGCTCAAATATGGAAAAACCTTGTAAACACTCTAGAGGTAATATTTTCAGTCAAATATACTGGAAATTTGTCAGAAAGGTTGTTTTGATAATTTCTAGCTTAAATTTGAATATGGGTCATCTGGGATCAGAAACTTGGTCACAGAGCCCAAGTATGGAAAAACCTTGATAACACTCTAGAGGTTACATTTTCAGACCAAATATCCTGGAAATTTGTCAGAAAGAATGCTTTGATGATTTCTAGCTCAAGTTCGAATATGGGTCATCTAGGTCAAAAACTATTAGTTACAGAGCCCAAATATGGAAAAATCTTCTTAACACTCCAGAGGTTACATTATGAGTCCAAATGACCTTGAAATTTGGCAGAAAGGTTGTTTCAATGATTTCTTGCTCATGTTTGAATATTGGTCATCTGGGGTCAGAAACTTGGTCACAGAGCCCAAGTATGGAAAAACCTTGTAAACACTCTAGAGGCTACATTATCAGCCCAAACGACCTGGAAATTTGTCAGAAAGGTTGTTTTGATGATTTGTAGCTCAAGTTTGGATATGGGTCATCTGGGGTCAAAAAGTAGGTCACAGAGCCCAAATATCAAAAAACCTTGTAAACAATCTAGAGGCTACATTTTCAGTCCAAATAACCAGGAAATTAGTCAGAAAGGTTGCTTTGATTATTTTTAGCTCAGATTCAAATATTGGTCATCTAGGTTCAAAAACTAGGTCACAGAACCCAAATATGGAAAAACCTTGTAAACACTCTAGAGGTTTCATTTTCTGTCCAAATACATGTATCCTGGAAATTTGTCAGAAAGGTTGCTTTGATGATTTCTAGCTCAGATTCAAATATGGGTCATCTGGGATCAAAAACTAGGTCAAAGAGCCCAAATATGGAAAAACCTTTTAACACTCTTGAGGTAACAATTTCAGTCCAAATATCCTGGACATTTTTCAGAAAGGTTGTTTCGATAATTTCTAGCTTAAGTTCGAATATGGGTCATGTAGGTTCAAAAGCAAGGTCACAAAGCCCAATTATGGAAAAATCTTGTTTACACTATAGAGGTAACATTTTCAGTCCAAATAACCTTTTAATTTGTCAGATAGGTTGTTTCTACAATTTCTAGGTCAAGTTTGAATTTGGGTCATCTGAGGTCAATGGGGGACATCAGTGGATTATCTACCCTGAATACTCTCTAATATTAACTTGGTCCTTCCATTTGGATTCCTCTGCTTTCATCGCTGTTTTCCTTTATGGTATGGTGATAATTACACCTTATTATTTGCCACAATAGTAGTCAGATTAAACATTTAGTTTAAAAATATGTTTTGTTAGCACATAAAGTTTTTTTTTTTATATTCCTAACTTTTTATTTAATATGTAAGTGACAATTTTCACAACTGAAAGTCAAGACTATCACAAAGAGAAACAAGGATAAAGTCAGAGGATTCCAACTGAAAGGACCAAAGTGCAATTTGGATTACCTCTGATGTTATCTGAGTAAGGGAGATAATTTGTTATCAGCAATGTCTCTCATTAACCAGGTCCATAACAACTTTGTTAAAAGCAGTCATACTCAGGTGAGCAATATAGGGCCATTATGGCCCACTTGTTGTTGTCCTGGTTTCAAATATGATGTAGCTTGGTCTGTCAAAGTTGACTGCAAACGGAAGTCAACCAGGCAAAATTATGGGATGATTACTGAAGTTTTTTTGAAAGCTTTTTTAACTTCTGTTGAGATGTATAGCTTTTGCTGAATATGCAAGAACTGCAATTTAAGATTATAGCAAAATCTACTGATAAGTTTTTTTATGAATGTTGCATGAACATGACTGGCACTTTGATTTTATTGTATATGATTTTATTCAGCAATTTCAACTGATTTCATCTTGTGGATCAGAGTTTAATATTTAGAGGCATTAAACAGTATAAAAGCATGGAAAATCATAACACTTGACGTTCTTGAAAACTTAACACATAACATTTGAACTTACAGAGATGGAAGGCTGACTGAATGAAGTGTTACATACAACTGCTATTTGTTTAGCAGCAGGATTATGCTAATGCAATTTTAAATAAAATCACAGAGAATGCTTAACAGTATATTTGATGAATGCTTAGACTCAATAAGCTGTTGGATGTATTGTTAAATATGTATTTTTTGACAAATGGCTAATATTTTATGGCCGAGAATGTAGTTTATCTGGTCACAGCATGTAAAGTAAGTATAACAAACAGGAAGTCTACTTACTTGTGAGAAATGTGTCTACACTCGTGCTTTATTGCTGCTTTAATATGCTATTTGTCTGGGAAACTGTTCAGGCATTTTGAATAGGTAACTGGACTTGTATAACTGGAAATACCTGTATGTCTTTTTTCTGAGATTGAGGTCTTGAAGGGGTGCAAGGTGCAAAGATGATATAGGTAGTCTTGTCTGAGGCATAAGTGTGTAGGAAGGAAAGGAAGAGAACTTTAAATTTTGCTTTGACAGTAGAAAAAAGCTTAAAGATAAAAGTTAAATTGCTTGTCTGTAAAGAAAAAAATCTGTCAAAAGATACCTCTTTTCAAAAACAACCATCTGCATGCAGCTAAAGGATGCTATAGCCAAAAGTTTTTTATTACATTAAGAAAAAAAACGAACAATGAAATTGCTATAAAGGACAAGAACCAAGGTATTATCTAACCCAGGTATTATGATCATCTGAAAAACAGAACATTATGTCAAAAAATTTTAAAGAGGCATACCCTAAAATTTCCTTCAAAATCATTTTGAACTGAAAGATTGAACAAATTCTGTCGTGATGTCAAGGTATAGCTGTTTATTATAAGTGAACACATCTTACTGTCTATATGCTGACAGGAGATATTTTTGAACATAATTATATTCTTCTTAACATCACCAATTGTTCTTCATTTTATAGAGAATGAGTCAGTAAAATACACTTTTTTTTATGCAGTATATCATTATGGGCTTCTTTTAGGGTGTGTCTCTTTTAGTTTGAAAAGACATATTGATTTCCAAGAGAAAAGGTTTATTTTTATTTCAGATCTCCTCCTCAAGATAACTCTAACAAGTCAACAGTTCAACACTTTAAAATTCTGCGTGATGGTATTGGCAGATACTTCCTGTGGGTAGTCAAGTTTAACTCTATAAATGCACTGATTGACTATCATCGAACGTCTTCAGTCAGTCGGACACAATCAATATGTCTGAAAGATATGAAAGAAGGAAAAGATGCAAGTATTTTTCTGATTTTTGTTTTCAGTCTCCATAAAATGTCATTCCTGCATATTAAGCTTGAAAGCAGGATGTTAGAGTTGAGGTGCTGATATTTGAAACTTTGGGTTTTCAAGAACTTTAGAGAAAAAAAATTTTATTAGTACACAGGCTTTCATAGACGTGAACATGACATTGAAATCTTCCTGGGTGTATTCTTTAGTTTCACATGGGATAATTTTGAAGAACTATTGGTGACAGTTAAAGTTTTATATAGTATGCTTTTTGAAACTTTTTTATGCAGTTAACTTTACTAAATCTTTTGAAAAATTAGCTTTTACAAAGATGCTACATGTTCTAGAGAGTTTATAATGAAATAAATTTACTGATAGTTTAGGTTTTAAGGTCTGAAATGCCATGTAAAAATAAGTTAGCAACAATTGTGGAGATATAAAGGAACTGCAGAGTAAGTTGATTGATACAATGTGTAAGATTGGTGAGTAGATGTAAAACTGCATGCTACTGTGTTCTGACTTGTATTATAGCTTCTAACCCTGTTTTTTTTGTGAGTTGAAAGACTTAAACCCAGAAATCTGCATTCTAAGGAGTGCCAGTGTACATTGATTTGTATCAGTTTATCGTAAACATAAATAATATATATATAGCATTGCTGGCAGAAGGAATTGGATTTAACATGCACTGCTTCTGCATTCCGAAATGCTATATATGTTTTGTATCATAGCCAAAACAATTCAGGATACGCCCTTGTCTGGTGACGAAACTGTTAGTTGACATATGTGAACCCCACCTGTTTCAGCCAATCAGCATACTACTACACTGTGCTTTGTAGTGTTTATTTTTGGACACTGTTGAGATTAGCTGTTAATCTGGATTATTTTTGTGGATATGACAGTCAGTTGTATTACATATTTGGGAATTGGCCGAGCTGAGCATCATTGTCGCAGTAAAAATCCTTGGCATGTATTTATTTTCATGATTCTGATACTAGAAAAATTTGTTTTTAATCAAAACAGAAATGCATCAACCAGATTTGTAATGTTTTCTTCCGACCAGTCTAGGGGCATGAAACCAAAAACAAATTAATTTTTAGGCCTAACCATGCATTAACTACTCTGCTGGCCTAGCTAGCTCAATTGGTAGAGCATAGGATTGTCAATCGTGACGATCCCAGTTCAATCCCCATCAGGGCTGGCAAAATTTCTCCAAGATAATTGATCTCAGACTATGTGTCTATAGGTCATTTGTGTCTCACCTCTGAAGCAAGTGAGGAAGTAGTTAATCACTTGCAGAGAAATTGGTTAGTAAACTGGTTGGATACCCAAAAACACTGGTTAGGTGGACTGGCCACTGGGATATGACCTTAGCTGTTAAAACTGGCATTAAACCCCCAATAAAACCATAAAACCAAGCATTAACTACTGTTCAGTATTGCAATATTGCATGATAGTTATTGCACAGCAAGCTTCGACAAAAAGGTTTACCTTTTCAGAATATTAGCTCCACCCCTTCAGTTATTTCATGATCTTTAAGAGTACATGTATGTTATTTTTGTCTGGCTGAATACAGAAAATAAATGCAGAATTGTTTTGACTATGATACAAGGAAGTTTATTGTATGTTAAACTTTTATATTTTCATATGGACAGTAGCCAAGATGGTGGTATCCAAATGGCATGTTTAATTTCAATCCTTAATGTAAAAAAATCTTATAGACTTGTCCTCCATTCTTTACAGATAAAAGGAAATTCTGCACAGAAAAAGGCGTTTGCAATGTATGAGTTTAAGCCACAGGAAGATGGTGAAATATATTTGAAGAAAGGAGATGAGGTTTTGATCGAAGATCAAGAAGATAGATATTGGTGGAGAGGAACAAATTGTCGCACAAAAGAAATGGGACTTTTCCCGGCAAATTATATCCAATGCATATAACACCAAAAAATAACAAAAATAAACTCAGTTTTTAATTGAAAAGGGAAAGACATGAAATGTTGTCAGTTCACATATTGAACTTATCATTAAAAAATTTGATCCATCAGTTTGGTGTCATTTTCTCATATAAAACAGCAACCTCAAAATCATCCAGATTGGTAGATGTTTGTCTGACTCGCAAGAAGCATGAGTGTTGGAGAAGAAAAAGGACCCAGCATCAGAACTGATCTAGCAGATCTTAAATGCATACATTGATTGGTGAAAAAAGAAATTACTGATTGTGAAGAAAGCTTTCCTTCTAATTGATTGATCAAAATATGGTCTCATTCCTAGTCTTAACATGTACGTTCGAACAATTTTACCGGCAATACCAGATGAATATAGTATTTCTGTTTAAACATGAGTGTGCAGTTGTAACAAGTAACCTCATTTGAAACAGTATCAAATAGACACTTATTTACATTTGTAAAAGTTGTCAGAATACTTTCCTTGTTCTGTCAAGTAAGGTATAGGAATGTAATGAGCAAGGATTCAGGTTCTTGCATATTTTAGGATCTTTTAACATACCCAAGAGGTCTTTATTCATTCTTGTATGATGTATTCTGTGTCCTAAATATTTTCATATATGAAGTGAGTTTGAAATGTTGACTTAAAAACCACACCATACTGTTAACCATTAAGTGATGATTTCTCATTAAGTTTTGTAGACTTGTCTGAGCTGCTTACTCATTGGTTTGGCATAATGTTGTTCGTACTAATAGGTCAGTTGTAAAATACATGCTTTCTTTATTTGAATTAGTTGCAAAATTCAGCATGCTATTTTTATCTTTTGATTTCTTTTAATGTTATCAGATGGTTTTTTTTCAATATGTAGCATTAAAGGGCTTTCAAGACTGTGTGCCCTGTTTCAAGGGCCAGAGTCAGTATCAGCAAAAGGCTTCCATTGCTTGATGGCTTGTTCAAATGGATTTTGTTTGGAAAAAGGATTTTTACTTGAAATGTCTATTATGATGCTGTAACCAGTTTTCCAATATTTATTTTTTCCCCACTTTTCATATTAAGTTACATGTTCATATTTTGTTATTAACTGTAGAGGTCAGTTTTGAATGTAAAGTAAAATAATAATTTAGAAATGCATTACCTAAAGTATAACTGGACTACATAATGAAGGGAACAATATGGAAAAAACCTGGAAATTGGGCCATAACAAAAATTTAGAATTAAGGATGGCAACAAGAACCAAATTTTACTCACTGTACTTGGTCATTCTTCCTATTGAGTAAATGGTTATTCCAAAGATTTTTAGGAATTTTCGAAGCATCCATATTTCTAATATTTTGCACACAAAATAACTGATTCAGATACTGCTTTGATAGTTCACTCTCTTATAGAAGCTGAGCAAGTTACATACATGAAATTTGTAGACAAAGCTTGTTTCAGAATTCTCTTGTCAGTAGCAGTCAGAGTTTTGGTAAAGCAGTGGTAGGTGGAATCTACCAAGATTTAACAAGTGTTGTTAGTAGACATTGGTCACCATTGGTTACTTATAGCTTGTATAGCTACCAACAAAATGACTGCAAACACTTCCAGCATTTAAAGCAGCTCGTTCACAGTTAACGGTAGAATTAAAAAAAAGTTACTTTCTACTCTCCTTGTTACTGTTGGTGAAGTCTTTGTTTTCTGACATAGAAATTTGGCTTGCTTAGGTCACATTGCACAAGAAAATGCATTTTTCGTAAACACCTACTTGGGGATTTCCAGTTAAGTATAGAATAAGTTATCTCTGAAGCAGGTGCTTGCTGTACCATGTGAAATGTTCCACAACATGGCATCTGAGTAAGTCACCAATCTCGGCATAGGCATTCGTTTCATGGATATATGTTCCGAACCACAATATAACCAACATAAAGTATGAAAGTTCAAAAGAATGAATCTGAGGGTCACTTTCCTTCAAACAAACTTTCTGTAATTTAAGCTGACAGATGTAATGTAACTCTCATGGATGAAAGTTTTCTGGAATAAGCCTAAATTCAGCATTATAGCTAATTTTGGCCTGTATGATACAATAGAGAAAGTGTAGATTTTTGTACAAGAAGTTTCAGGATTTTCTGTTTCATGTACTTTCACCCATGAACTCTTGTTAATAAGTCTCTGATAGTTGAATCTTTTTTTCTAAATATAGCTATCAAAAACTCCATTCAAAGTAAAAGCATTACTTCAACCGCACCTCTGATTTCTCTCAAATGAATTTCATCACTTGTTTACGAAACTTTTCGTGACACCACTTCCAATCTCTTACGGAATAAGTAGAAATTAGTATCAGTCTAAACATCTCAGTCAAGTGTCAGATTCATTGTAAAAGTAAACTGAACTCTTTAGGGGGACTTTATATATTTTTGTAACAGATCCTGTAGATAAACTCAAATCAGCTCATATTCTTTCGTTTTCAATATTATGGCAACACTTCGATAGTGATGTTGGGAAGGACAGTTTAAAGTAAAGTTAAGTGAACATAGATTCATTCTTGTGAATTTTCATACCTTGTTTTGGTTATATAGTGGTTCCGGGCATTTATCCATGAAACAAATGCCTGTGGTTTTTGGTCAGTAATCAAATACAGAGCGCATGCACAAAGAGTAAATGAGATCAGTCATGTGATGGCAAACAAAAATAGAAATTCTAAATACAGGTTTTATACTGTTCGTAACGCAATGCCTATGATAGAGAAACTACCCATTTTTTTACAGTCACAAAATGCTGCATTGTGTGTCTGTAGATGGGTATTGATAGACGTAATACACACAGATAGTTAGAATTTGACCAACTGTGAACAAGCTGCTTTAACATTGCCACCATCCATGATCTTCTTTCCTTTTCTAATCTGCCTATAAGAATTGGCTACTGAAAACAGAACTGCAAGTGTGGTAACTTGGAAATAAGTCTGTGATTGTCATATGTGGTTATGAACAATTTGAGTTACTCTCTTCACTGAGCAATGAAAATAATCTATAAATGTGTACAGTGAGGGACATTTCTCAGAATGTACAGTTACTTTCATAAGTATTTGAATACAGAAACTAAAAAAGTAGTTAGAATGATATGGTTTTTTGTGTGTTTTTTTTTCCTTTGTTTTTTTTCTCCTTTGTTTTTTTTTCCCTATGATAATACTCTTTTTCAAGTGGGCGGTGGTATATCTTCAGCTGTTTATTGTTGAAATTTGTAATTTTCTGTTATGAGGAGTGATTCTATTTCATATCCTCTTGTACTTAAGAATCCAATTTTCATAAATGTTGTAGTCAAGAAGCACATTAAAAATAACAACCCTCTTAACATTGTGTAAGGGGATTAAGGAGTCTTGATACGGTTGGTAACTTTTTTGCCAAGTTTGAAATGCTGAACTTGAGCAAATATCTTTTTTTGGAAAGGTGGCAGGTCCCTTTCAGTGGGGAACTTTATAACATAAAAATACAAATTGTTGATCTATATTTTTACTTGGGGGCAGGTATTGAAAAAATTATCTGATGTGGATATATTTTCTGGCATTTTCAAGTATTTTGTGTCATTAAAATGTTAGAAAAGGTTACATTTTGTGGTTGAGAGAGACAGATGATTCTCAGTAAGCAGTGCTTGCTTTTTTCTTTGAAAATGATTACAGGGCTTTAAAAATCATTTTTTTTTTTGATTGGGGAATTTTGTTTAAAAATTAAAGAAAATATATAGGTTCAACTTGTGGATTGTGCCCCAAGATCGTCCCCAGAATAGCATTAATTTGCTTGCAGTTCCTTTATGTTTGTGAGACTTTATTTACTTCCTGGTGGGTGCTGGGCAACATTTTTATGCATTTTGATGTATGAGGGTATGAATCACTCTCAGTGACTGTCAAGTTTCTACTGAAAATAAAGATTTGTGATACATTTGTTGATAATGACATTTTGAATGTAGATGAGCACTTTTTGTACAAATATATACACACCCAGAATGAGTGTTTGTTGAAATGTCTGTTGTTACCTTTAAGTGCTTTTTGTGTCTGTGTGTTTGTTGAGAAAGGGGAAAACTTAGCTTGTTTTGTTTATAGGTAACAAGAAAGAGTTGTTTGTTATGTACAGATTTTTTTTAATGAGAGGTCATGGCAATGTACATTGGGTAGTATACTTCAGCTCAAAATTATGGTTTCTATGAAATGAAATTTCTTTTTGTGAAATATTCCATAGTGAAATTTCATTTGAAGAGAATATAACTAATAGTATTTTTATTCAAAGTTTAAGTTCCTGTTTTCCTCTATAAATCATTTTAGAATATCTGTTTCTTTGTTATTAAAAGTAGAATGATGAATATTTTATAAGTACTTCATTTAAGCAGATTATACCATTACTTTCTGTTAGTTTTAATGATCTGAGTTTGTATCATTTGTTTGTTAGATTTAGAAAACTGCGTAGTATTAGAAAACTTTCATAGTATATATCTTTTTGAGTTATGTGTCTTGTCTGTTTTGGTATTATCTTAATTCTGATGATGGTAATTGTTTTTTCGTTTGTGAATAGTGGATACCATGATCACCCTCTAATTCTGATCTGTTTGCTGTTGAGTTTGTTAGTTTTCTTTAAATAAATAAATGATAAATAGATCTGTCTAAATAGAATGATACACTTGTCCATTTTGTAGAATAAGGAACCTGATTTTCTTTTTATCATCCGCTTGCCTATAGAAAACAATAATTTTACTTATTTAGCTACCAACATCTACAAAATTAGTTCACAGTCTTAGTAACAGTACCAGTGTAACCTACAGAAATTTACTTAGTATCTGAATAAGGGTAAACTTAAGAGAGTTTAACAGAATAGAATCCAAGCTAAGATAAAGTAAAAAGTATGGTGTTGAAATTATGTAATTGTATGAGTTGCAACTGGATGAAAAAGCTAGTATTTACATTTGTATATTATGATCCAGTTTAAACAACAGTACTGACATTTTTACTGCATATTATTGTTACAGTAGTTGACAGTTACATTTTTGTAAAAAGCAACTAAAAAACCCCCAACCTTTTTGCTTCTTTTCTTATGAAAGATGTCAAATGATATGCCAATATGTTTTTTTATTGCAAACCTCTTTCTTTTCAAGTACAAAATAAATGTATTCACTAGCTTTTAATGATGTGAAAAATTTCAGAAGGCTCTGCACTATAAATTGCTGTATTTTGCATTTATATGAAATCCTTTGAAGTTAACTACAAGGAAATATTTGAAGCTTTTGCTGATTTTTAGCTCACCTGAGCATAAAGTGCTCAAGGGTGAACACTTGTGATCATTGATAGTCTGGCATCCATTGGCATCTGTCGTGCAGTGTGTGTTGTCAACGATTTGACTTGAACGACTTTTCCTATACTGCTAAGCCAACTTGGAGGAAACAGGCCTGGGATAGTACTTGTGTGAAGCTCTACCAAAGTTCTTCAAAGAATTGAATTCCATTAAAAACTCTTGTTGCTATAGCAACAGAAAGGAAAAGCTTTGAAATCTTCTTGTTTCAACCTGAGCTTTAAGATTTGGTATGTAGCATTGTCTAGTGGACCTCTACCAAGTTTGTTCAGCTTATAGCCTGGGGTCAAAATTGGCCCAGCCTTGGCTTGGGATCAGTTTATTTTATATAGGCTTATAAAGGAAAAACCTTGAAAATCTTGTTGTCTGAAACAACAACGCCTAGAACTTAGATATTTTTAATGGAGCATCAGCTAGAGGTCCTCTACCAAGTTTGTTCAAATTATGTCCTTGGGTCAAAGTTGGCTCTTCCTTGGGGACCACCTGATTTTAATAGGCTTATATAGGGAAAACCTTAAAGAATTTCATTGTCTGAAACCAAGCCAAGGCCTTTTACAAGGATTCTTTACATGGAGCATCAGCTCAAGGTCCTCTGCCAAGATTGTTCAGAAATTATGCCCCAGGGGTCATTAATGGCCTGGCCCTGGGATTAGTTGTTTTTATTTAGGCTGATAAAGGAAAGACTTAAAAAAATCTTCTTGTCTGAAACCACAAGGCATAGAACTGAGATATTTTGCATAGAGCATCAGCTAGATGTCCTCTGTCAAATTTGTTCAAATTTATATACCCGTTTGTTGAAAATTGGCTGTACCCTAGGGATAACTTGAATTCATTTAGATTTATGTAGGGAAAACCTTAAAAAACTCAATGTTTGCTTAACAGCTGACCCAAAGCCAAAGTATTCAGGTGAGCAATCTTGGGTCATCATAGCCCTCTTGTCTGACTATGCCCCCCGACTCCCTTTCAAAGAAGAGGGGGTATATTGTTATGTTTAAGTCCTAGTTTAGTTAAGGTAGAAAAACATCTTTTGTGATTGGAACAGTGTAATGTCAAATCAAGAAAAATGATCATAATAATATGCTGAGTGCTAGAGTGTGTGTAATGTGATTCTCATACTGATTCAACAGAGTTAAATTATATGCATGTAAAAGTATGTAATAAAATCATAAGTGAATGCTTAAATTGTCCACCTTGTATTTAGTTGTATTTTTATACCCCTTTTATTTAGGCCCCTATCTACAACATGTACTTTACAGGTAGGTTGTAGGTCTGCAAAACTAACAACTTAACTGGCAGGTAGGTGTTAGGTCCCTTAATCCATACAACATAATTGTCAGGCAGGTAGGTTGGTATAAGGTCCATTAATCCTTACTACTTCACATAGACCTATACAAATACACATCCAGATAGATATTACATCATTGAGCCTGTAACTTTACAGCCAGGTAGGTATTGGGTACCTGAAGCCCTGCAACTTTACTTACAGGTACTAAGTATTAGGGGCCTGAAGTCATACAAGTTAACATGCAAGTTACAAAGTATAACATCCCATGTGAATCTCAACAGAAAGGTAGGTGTCTGGTCTGTTAAGCTCTACAACTTCACAGGATAGTCCAGTACAACTTCAAAGGCATGTAGGTACTAAGTCCAATACAGGTTGGTGTCGGGTTCATTAAGCTTCACAGGCAGGTTGTTGTTTGGTCCATTAAGCTTCACAGGCAGGTTGATGTCTGGTCCCATACAACTTCACAGGCAGGTTGTTGATGGTCCATTAAGCTTCACAGGCAGGTTGTTGTCTGGTCCCATACAACTTCACAGGCAGGTTGGTATCTTGTCCCTTACAACTTCAGAGGCAGGTTGGTATCTTGTCCCATACAACGTCAGAGGCAGGTTGGTGTCAGGTCTCATACAACTAAACAGGAAGGAACGTATGTTGTCCCATTCAACTTCACAGGCTGGTTAGTATCTCATCCCATACAACTTCTCAGGCAGGAAGGTATCTTGTCAAATTAAACTTATCAGGCTGGAAGGTATCCTGTCCCATACAACATATCAGGCATGTTGGTGTGTGGTCCCATACAACTTCAAAGGCAGGTTGGTATCTTGTCCCATACAACTTTACAGGCATGTTGGTATCTGGCCCCATACAATTTCACAGGCATGTCAGTATCTGGTTCCAAAGAACTTCACAGGCAGGTTGGTATCTGGTCCCATACAACTTCACTGGCAGGAAGGTTTCTGGTGTCATACAACTTCACAGGCAGCTTGGTATCTGGTCCCATACAACTTCACTGGCAGGAAGGTTTTTTGTGTCATACAACTTCACAGGCAGGTAGGTATCTGGTACCATACAACTTCACTGGCAGGAAGGTTTCTGGTGTCATACAACTTCACAGGCAGGTTGGTATCTGGTCCCATACAACTTCACTGGCAGGAAGGTTTCTGGTGTCATACAACTTCACAGGCAGGTTGGTATCTGGCCCCATACAATTTCACAGGCATGTCGGTATCTGGTTCCAAACAACTTCACAGGCAGGTTGGTATCTGGTCCCATACAACTTCACTGGCAGGAAGGTTTCTGGTGTCATACAACTTTGCAGGCAGGTTGGTATCTGGTTCCATACAACTTCACACGCAGGTTGGTATCTGGTCCCATACAACTTCACTGGCAGGAAGGTTTCTGGTGTCATACAACTTCACAGGCAGGTTGGTATCTGGTCCCATACAACTTCACTGGCAGGAAGGTTTCTGGTCCCATACAGCTTTACAGGCAGGTAGGTACCTGGTCCCATTATTTTTTCTCAGAAAAGTGTTTTCTAGAGTTCTTTGCGTTACAACTTCATAGCCTTACATATGTAAGGCCCCAGCCCAGTGTCCTACATTTAATCTTTAAAAATCTTCTTGTGAGAAACCGTAAATTTTAGATGTATGATTTTTTGCATGGAACATCATCTAGGGGTCCTCTACCAAGATTGTTCAAATTAAGCCCCCTACGATCATTTATGGCCTGGCCCAAGGGGTCACTTCATTTTACATAGGCTTATAAAGGGATGACTTATAAAATCGTCTTGTCTGAAACTACAAGGTCTAGAACTTAGATATTTTGCATAGAGCATCAGCTAGAGGTCCTCTACCTGGTTTGTTCAGACTATGCCCCTTGGGTCATAATTAACTCTAACTTGAATTCATATAGACATGTGTAGGGAAAACCTTTAGACATTTGTTTAACAGCAGAACCAAAGGCAAAATATTCAGGTTAGCGATCCAGCCTTCTTGTTCCTTGTTAGATGCTGCTTTAGCCCTTGGCTTTCGACTTCTTATAAAGGAAACAATAACATAGAGACAACAAAATCATTCTAAAAATAGTTTAATTTTATAGCAATGACAATTGTAGGTTATACCTTTAGTCTGTTCAACTAAGGAATTGTTTTAACCGTTGCTAAAAGTTTTCAGTACTGTAATGGTGGATAGGTCATTTGACTACATAATAGCAATAATCAAATTATTATTCCTGAAATCATCTATGCTGAGCTTCTAGAGAAGTAGTTATTCTTAATTCTGGATTTGGGATATTTAAATGATACAAAATGTAATCAGATTAAGTCTTCAGTACCTAAACCTGATAGTTCTCTGTTAAACCAGTTTCTACTCACATTTTGTGTTTCCCTGAGTGATCATAATTATTGCTTTGTGCTGGGAAGTTCAGTCATTTCAGTGGAATCTGGTATAAAATCACTTAAAACTCGTACATTTAGCATGATCAATAACTATTGATCAATAGTGGTAGATGTGAACATTTCCTCTGACTGCTTTAAATATCTACCTAGGTAGATGCCAGTTAGTATAAATGTTTGCATTTCACCTGTCATAAGCATATTTTTGTACATCTTGCAGAAATTGATAATTAAAAGTGCATATGTAATAAACAGTTTTAGTTAAATGGTTTTGCCCAAAACCATATTATAATTCATTAACCTTTTATGATTTATTATTGAAATTTCAGTTTCCTTATGAAAGTTTGTGGCTTTTACATGTGATACTTCGAAATAGAAACTCTTGAAGTTTATTATTATCTGAAACAAATGTATTTTTGGGTCTTAAAATAATTTTGTTATTTTTCAGGTTCCAGAATGCCGTTCAACATTTTAAAATTCTCCGTGACACAGTTGGTAAATATTTCCTGTGGGTAGTCAAGTTTGATTCAATAAATGAACTGATACAGTATCACCGGAAGGCTTCAGTAAGTCGATCACAAAATATATGTCTGAAAGACATGGCCGGGAATCTGGTAAGATTTTACATTTTTGTAATCCCAGATAGAATATCTGGGGGCTTTATTGGATTCACATCTGTTGGTCTCTACTCGTAGACAAAATTTGTCCGAACTGTTTCTCAGCAACTATTCCTCAGATTTCATTAAATTCTTTGCACGATTCATAAAATTCTGAATTCAGCTAAACATTACTATGTAAATAAAAATCAAGAATTGTTCTGCTTCAATGACTTTGTCCTTAGTTCTGACTCTTGTGTCCACTCTTCACATTAAGGTCATTCAAAGTTACTTTGTGCTATGTCTCAGCAAATATTTTTGGGATTTCAATTAAACTTTGCCCCACTAATAATTACTATAGACATTTGATATTGTTTGTTTATTTTTTCATTATAAAGTCCAGTCAATGTCTGCTTTTTCAGCAATAATTAATTGGAGTGTTAATCAAACTTCTTTATATTACTGGGTCAAAGCAGTATCTGGGGGTATTAATCACCTTTAGTGATAGCTCTTGTTCTGTTTGCTTTAAGTACTTTCAGTGCTCTGAAAAGAAACTTGATTTCTTTAATGTTGGCTTAAATTGTCAGAATGGCTTAAACTTACCAGGATTATATTACATCATTTGTAAGGAAAGTTCCTTGAACTTAATTATACCCTGGAAAAACAAAGTTTGAGGGGGTATATTGGAGTCACTCTGTGACCCGTATGGTTGGTCGGTCTGTTGTTTTTTAGTGATCACCCTTTTGTGATTACCCTGTGTCCATCATGTGTTGTGCTCCGTCAACTTTTTACTTTAAACAACATTTTCTTCTTAACCGCTAGATGAAAGATGATAAAACTTTGCAGGAATGTTCCTTGCATAAAGCTTTACGAGCCATCCAGGGCCATCATGGCCCGCCTGTTCTTGTATGGAGCATATCTCCAAAACTATTAATTAATTATTTTCTGTCTTATTTTCTGTCAGTTCTTTACATAGAGTTAAATAGAAAAGCTTTTGAATGGTCTTCTGCTACGAAATACAATGACTTTTGGTTTGTAGCATTGTTACAAAAAATACGTAAATAATCTAATTTAACCCCGCTTAAAGGCAGGGGAAATAACGACTACTTGTAAAATTACAATGTAACTAAACATACTGATAGAATGACATGTAATTTTATAGTGAATACTTTACAACATCAGAAGAATTACTATTAGCACTTCAGTGTTAAAATCATTGTTAATATTCAAAATTTTCAATGAAAAATGTGTAGTATTAGAAAAAAATTGACAACTGACATTCACCATAAAATATATTATTCATGGGTAAGCATTTCAAATTATTATATTCCATACTTAAGTATCGAAGTGCTGTTTGGAAGTATTAATCACCTTCAGTGATAGCTGATTAATGACTGCTTCCCGCAGTTTTCACTGGTACCTCTGCTGAAAGGTGGAATATGGCAGTCTTTTTACCTTAACCTTGCTAATTTTCCAAAATGGAGTAGGGCCAATATTCAATTTTGGAAAGACCTATTTTATTGCTAATTTATCACCTAATTGTGAGCTCATTTGTATAGTAGTATCTGGTGTTTGATGCTTATAGTCAACATTTTGAGTCAGTAGTGCTCAAGATTGTTTAGATTATGTTCCTGAGCTACTTATTTGCCTAGCCTGAGAGGACTTACATGTATTTTACAAAAAGTTTTATAGGGAAAAACCACAAGGCCCAGAAAACTGAATTTGGTATACAGCATTGTCATTTAAGCTCAAATTATGTTCTTGTTATTTTTAGCTCACCTGTCACGTAGTGACAGAGTGAGCTTTTCTGATCACCTTTTGTCCGTCGTCCGTCCGTCCATCAGTCCGTCCGTCCGTCCACAATTAGTTTGTTAACACTCTAGTGGTCACATTTTTGCCTCAATTGTCATGAAACTTGGTCAGGATGTTTGTCTCATTAATATCTCGGACGAGTTCGAACATGGGTTATCAGGGGTCAAAAACTAGGTCACAGAGCCCAAATATAGAAAAACCTTGTTAACACTCTAGAGGCTACTTTTTCAGTCCAAATAATCTGCAAATTTGTCAGCAAGGTTCTATCAATGATTTCTAGCTCAAGTTCGAATATGGGTCATCTGGGTTCAAAAACTAGGTCGCGGAGCCCAAAAATAGAAAAATCTTGTTAACACTCTAGAGGTAACATTTTCAGTCCAAATAATCTGGAAATTTATCAGAAAGGTTGCTTCTATGATTTCTAGGTCAAGTTCGAATATGGGTCATCTGGGATCAAAAACTAGGTTACAGAGCCCAAATGTTGAAAATCCTTGTTAACACTCTAGAGGTAACATTTTTAGTCCATATAATCTGGAAATTTGTCAGAAAGGTTGCTTCTATGATTTCTAGCTCAAGTTCAAATATGGGTCATCTGGGTTCAAAAACTAGGTTGCGGAGCCCATAAATAGAAATATCTTGTTAACACTCTGGAGGTTACATTTTCAGTCCAAATAATCTGGAAATTTGTCAGAAAGGTTGCTTTGACCATTTCTACGTCAGGTTCGAATATGGGTCATCTGGGGTAAAAAACTAGGTCACAGAGCCCAAATATAGAAAAACCTTGTTAACACTCTAGAGGCTACTTTTCAGTCCAAATATCTTGGAAATTTGTCAGCGCGGTTCTATCAATGATTTCTAGCTCAAGTTCGAATATTGGTCATCTGGGTTCAAAAACTAGGTCGCGGAGCCCAAAAATAGAAAAATCTTGTTAACACTCTAGAGGTTACATTTTCAGTCCAAATAATCTGGAAATTTGTCAGAAAGGTTGCTTTGACAATTTCTACGTGAAGTTCGAATATCAGTCATCTGGGGTCAAAAACTAGGTCACAGAGCCCAAATATTGAAAATCCTTGTTAACACTCTAGATGTAACATTTTTAGCCCAAATAATCTGGAAATTTGTCAGAAAGGTTGCTTCTATGATTTCTAGCTCAAGTTCGAATATGGGTCATTTGGGTTCAAAAACTAGGTTGCCGAGCCCAAAAATAGAAAAATCTTGTTAACACTCTAGAGGCTACTTTTTCAGTCCAAATATCTGGAAATTGGTCTGAGAGATTGTTTCAGTAATTACTAGCTTAAGTTCAAATATGGGACATCTAGGTTAAAAAACTAGGTCATAGAGCCAAAATATGGAAAAACCTTGTTAATACTCTAGAAGTAACATTTTGGGTACAAATAACCTTGAAATTTGTCAGAGAGATTGTTTCAATAATATCTAGGTCGGATTTGAATATGGGTCATCTGGGGTCAATTAACCAGGTCCATAGCAACTTTGTTAAAAGCAGTCATACTCAGGTGAGCGATACAGGGCCATCATGGCCCTCTTGTTAGCCGTACCCTCTGGGTCTGCATGTTTAACCAAGAATTTTACAGGAAAATCTTTTCTTAAACTAATTCTTTGATATTAATCCATGATAATGCACTTATTTTGTTTGAGCTGTTATTCTCAGGTTAACAGTTTTAAGTCATTATAGCCCTTGTATTCCTGACTGAATAGCAAACAGTGCAGACCATGTTCAGAATACATTCAGGCTGATTATGGTCTGCAGTGGTTGTGATGTCAGAAATACTTGCTAGCAGCAGGGTAACTGTTTGTAACCGAGTTGGCAGTTTTCTATGGAGGATAGTAGTCATTTACTAATATGTACTGGCAAGGAATGGGAATTCATACTTCGTTTTAATTCTTTTTACTTTCAAATTTATTTGAAATACATTTACAGAATTTGTTGAAATTAAATTGATTTTATAACTTGTATGATAATTGACTGCAGCGAGAAGCTGAACCTCTGGTAATTTATCTTTCATTACTCTGATATTTTGATCTATTTTCCTTAATGAATGCCATCTCTGACATCTTTTTTAAAGCAGCTTTCTCACAGATGGGTCAATGATGCATAAAAAAGAAAATGTTCCTACCTATAAAAATTGTGTTTGTAGTTGAGAAGAACATATCTAAACTAAATTACTGTCACAGTTTTTGTTACAGAAACATGTTATAATATAAACTAAATTTTTTTTTACTATCTTATCATCAAAAAATTTACCATTTTAGTCAAAGGGTAGACACTGTTTATATGGTTAATTTTGACATTTGTAAACAACAATCCTCAGTGGCTCAGTGATCTAATATGCTATGCCCTATTTTACTGAGTGAAGGGCATGGGTTCAAATCCTGTTCAAATCAAAATGTTTTTCTTCAGTTTTCATAATGTATTGAAGGATAAAAAATATTTTTTCATGGTATATAATTATTAACTTCTCTTTAATTTAAAAAAAACAACACATTTTAAGGTAAATTCTGTGAGTCAGTCGCTTTAACATGTGAATCTCAGAGATACTTTCTATACAGAGAAATGTAAGCTAATGTTACTTTGAAGAATGTTGATCTTTCTAAACAATATATAGCTCTGCCTCTTTTAATCCTAAAACTGCATGTTCATTGCTGGCCTATATTATATTTCTTGCAATTTCTTGCAACCCATGAACATTGAGGGTGTTTACTGGAGTCACTATGCTAGTTTGTCAATGTTTCCCTCTGCTCTAGTGAATCACCTCCACAGTTTTTACTGCATTCCCCATGTCAGTCATATTGATACTGTAGTGAAATTTATCAGCGCATTTTCACGAAAATTACTGTAAGACAGTTCATCAATATAGATTTCACATGACTGTTAAGATGGCAAACCAGCGATTATTTTTGATTACATGGAAAACTTGTGACGCAAACTATACTGACACATTTTATAAGCACTTCTTATGAAATTAATGTAAGGTACCATTAATTGTTTTCCTTGGTTATGATTTTCAACAAATACTATAAAAACATCAGACTCTGACTAAGCAGTATTGTAAGGTATTAGTGTTGTGCAGCCATTGGGTTTTGTTTGCCTGGGGCATAATACAGAAACTATTGGAGGTGTCAACTTAAAACTTCATAGATAGATCACATTGAGGAGAAGTGCAGTGCCCAAGAACCATAACTCTTTTCAATAATTTTGGAATTATTGCCCTTTAAAATTTGTCATACTTAATTTTTGTCTGGGGCATAACTCAAAAAGTAATGGAGGTATCAACTTGAAACTTCACAGATAAATAGATCTCATTGAGGAGAAGTGCAGTGCCCAAGAACCATAACTCTCTTCTGCATTATATAAGAGTTATTGCCCTTTGAAATTGTTCATACTTAATTTTTGTCTTGGGCATAATTTTGGAGTTACTGCTATTGTAATTTTTCATACTTTAATTTTGTTCGCGGCATAACTCAAAAGAATTGGAGGTATTAACTTAAAACTTCATAGATGAATAGACCTCATTGAGGAGAAGTGCAGTGCCAAAGAACCATAACTCTCTTCTGCATTATGTAAGAGTTATTGCCTTTTGAAATTGTTCATACTTAATTTTTGTCTTGGGCATAACCCAAAAAGTATTGCAACTGGGTCATGTGGGATCAAAAACTAGGTCACCAGGCCAATCAAAGGAAAACCTTGTTAACACTCTAGAGACCACATTTTTGACTAAGTCTTAATGGAAGTTGCTCAGAATATTTGCCTTGATGATATCTTGGTCATGTTCGAAACTAGGTCATCTGGGATCAAAAACTAGATAACCAGAAAAACTGAACAGCCTGAACAGTGGATTCAAACTGTAGCCCTGTTACACCTAAACAACATGTATCACCACAATTACCTGGAAAAATTTATATATAAAAAGATATGAAAGACAGGTTAAAAAAAAACCTCATTCTATGTGACATTGATATAAGAAACAGTGTGAAATAATGAGCTGTTGATTATGTTATCAGGACAGTTGGTTAGTTGGTGATAGATTTATTTTGATAACATTTCTTACTTGATAACAGTCACCTTTTATGTAATTTCTGTATCTGCAATTTGTGGATTTTTATCGTAGGTATTCCAGTCATTTATTGGATATGAGGACTAGGTTTTGAAATTAATATGGAATTTCAATCATGAGTAAACTGACTTTAGATCATAATAAATTCATGAGTAAATGAAAATAAAAACTTTTAATTTAAATGCAGTTTACATAATATATTCACAGTCATTTCTTTATTTCATTAAATGGTATTAATTTTATTTACAAGAAGGGGGATGTTCTATTACATGATTAATATACCTGTTGCTCTAAATATACACTACAGTCTGAACATCATATAGATACTGCCTCTGTGATAGCATAGGGAATTTACCCAGATTTAGTTGGGTTTTTTTTTCTTCATTTTTGTAAGCTTGATTATGAGTGATATAGGGCCATCATGGCCCCCTTGTTTGCATTTTCTTGTATATTTATTTAGTTTATATCGCGAATATGAAAACTGCATAAAATGAATGTCCTTATAGTATGCAAGAAAAGAACTGAAACCTTTTATTACAGTATTTATCCTTTATTTACTTCCTTCTTTATACATGAACTTGTATACACAGTCATATAAATAGTTTATTGTTTAGTCAGTCTTAGGAAGTAGGAAATGAGTAGGGTGTCTTTTTATAAAAGCATTGACAGTTTTAAAATAAAAAACAAAAGAGATCATCTTTACATATCAAACAATATATGCTGTTGTTGTTTCTTTTCTTACTTTTGTTACAGGAGTCTGCAATTTAGAATCTCTTCGGATCAGTTTACATATTTGCAAAAGGCTAAAGTCATATTATAAAAGCCTATGTTCATTAAAGAACTGGTTTATACATTGATCAAGTTAAACACTTGTCATTTCTTTATCTGTTCTTATATTGAGACGATTTCATCTAAAGCTAAATTGAGTATTCCCAATTAAATATTTAGTTAATATTATTAACTGTAATGTTAAAGAACTGTGTAAATTTGAACATTTCAGAAAGAGGTTGAAGCACTGTATGACTTTGAGCCAGACGATCCAAATGAACTACAACTGAAGAGAGGAGATAGAATAGCTGTCGAGGATGAAGTGGATGTACACTGGTGGAAAGGGAGAAACCTATCAACCGACTGCATTGGACTTTTTCCGGCAAATTATGTCAAATATGCAAAAAAAAAGTGAAAGAATTCTGTCTGTCTTCAGTGAAGTAAACCAATTGTGTTTAACTTTTTGGATTGACAAACAGTGTATGGAAGCCATGTGATCAAAATAATCTCAATAATAGTTTATGTATGAAGACTGTTCACGAAAAAATCATTACTTGTTTAAATCATAGTATAATCTTTTCTTGTGGATATGGATTAGAGCTACACCTTTAGGATGTCAGAACACTTCTGAAGAATTATATTTATATTGTACAATATTTTTAGTGTTTATGTATACCATGGTGTCTCATTTTCAAAGTCAGGGCCATGTAATCAAAGATTAAATATTATTGTTTGAAGTTAGCATCGAATTTCAAAAGTATCACTTTAATTCAGATTATTTTGATCATAGGATTCCCATATACTGATGAAGGTTGGAGTAAAAAATGTAGGCATCACCTGTAGTGAAAGAATTCTTTGAAAACCCATGTCTTATATTCTCCCTCCTTTCCCAAACTACCCCTATGATTTTATTTTTCTACATTTAGTTTGTTTTCCTTATAAGTAGAGGGTAACTACCAGTCAAACATTGAAGAAAAGTGTCATATCTTAAGAGGTTGGGCAATTTTGCAAAACAATCCCATTACTATAAAATTTTATAGCAATATGCTTTCTTTGTCTTACTGGTTTTGGATACAGTATTAGTATTATGCGCTCACATATTTTGCATAAACAGGAGTTTGTACTGTAGAAAAATAGAAAATACTTAATGTACTAAATATTTTAATTGGCTTTATACAGAAGTTAAATGAATTTCCAGAAACTTAGTTCAGAACTAAATCTGGTTGTCAGAATATTTGCACCATGTGCTTTTGACAATCTAGCAAAAACAATATTTAATATCAGGTTTTCGAAAGGTTAAGCTTTAATTTCACATGCACGTTATATATGTTGTATCATTTTCTGATTGGCTGAAACTAATTTACCCTCTTGAAATTTTGTAACAGAATTTAAGTTGCTGGAACTCTGAATGATCAGTTCTTTCTGGTGTCAGACATTTATGCCTAGTGTTAACTGTCAAATAAGTATGTGCGATAAAACACTGCGAGTTTTCATTGTTAGGGATCACAGGATAAAGAAAATTAATGGATTTTATAATGATGAATTTAAAAGCATTTTGAGAAGTAGATTATTTTGATATCAGTATTTTTTCACAGTGGTTAAATTTTGCAAAGTGCATTTCAAGAACAAAACACCCAAATTTAAAATACCCAAAAGTAGTATGAAAATATGAACAGTTGTATTTAAGTTGAATGGTTATCATTTTAGAAAATGAAGACCCTGCACACAGCCCTTGTTGTAAAGTGCTGTGGTGGTAACTATGTTATAGTCAAGTAAATGGAGGAGTGAAAGTAAGGAGGTTCTTTGTGATATTTTATAAAAAAACAGATGGCACCTTTTTGCCTACCCCTCCCCCCACCCCTCCATTTCCCACACCCACAATAAAGATTTCCTTCACCTTCACTATCAAATTATAAACAGAAAACATTTTAGTAGAAATAATTAGGGTAAAATTTTGTGGTTTGATGATAATTGTTTCTCTGTGTATAGATATTGTATAAGTATTTTTCAGATGACTCTGGGTAGATTATTTTATCATGTGATTCCCAACACTGAGTGCACATTTGTTTACATTTGTTACAAATGTTGATTTTGCTACTAGATAAGTAAGTGCTTAAGCAAACGTGTGCTGCTGCTAGTGTAAATTGGAATTTGAAAGAAGAAGAAAAACTTTTGCTGATAAAAATGTGTTAAAAAATGTTAATTGCTTTGTTAATTACTGATGTTTATTTTAGTTGATAGTTAAGTATTTGGCCAGTGTAGATACTGCAATTTACTTTCTGCCCAAACTGTTATTTGGTATGTACATACAGGAAGTTTTTTTAGTCAGAGCAAGGTTTATTCCAGATTCCCACATTAATAGTGTTGATGTGGTTATTGACAGTTTTACAGTGCCTTCAATTTTCATAGGTTTACTCTGTTTAAACTGTCAGCAAAAGGACATATTGTTAACAAAATTATTGTTATTTTTTTTCTTCTAGCCAACTATGTTTGAAAGAAAACACTTTGGTAGGCTTATTAAATGGTTATTTCTTAGAACTCTACCCTAGTAACAGTTGCAGGAAGAAGAGTATTTTTTACCTTTAACTTCCTTTGTTTATCATTTTGTAAGTTGAATGTTTTCGGAAATGTAATGGAGACATTTATGATTAAAGTTGCCTGCTTTATCATTGAATTGTAATCTCCTTGTTACATTTCTGTGCATTTATTTTCAATGTACGTTTTTAACTAATTGTAGTAGATTTATATTTAGATATGAAATAGTTAATTTTTGTTGATCATTTAAGCAGATATAAAGAAATTCTAAATTTTCTAAATTTACTTAGGGTAGTTGAATTTAAGTAAAACTTTTTGACTTTATAAGTCTGTTATACTGTTACTTGAATGTATAGGATATTTGTTATTTGACACACATTTATAGATATGTTATTTTTCTGCACACTGACTGTAAGGCATACATACATATTGTTTACACATTATTATAAAAGAAGAAAAAAAATGGTGGGAAATTTTAAGTTTTACAGAATGGAAAAAAAAAGTTTAAAAAATAACAGAATTTCCAGAAATTACACTTTTTTGCTACCATTGTGGAAAATGTTTGTGGCGTCTTTATTTTTACTTATCTTTATCTATGGAAAAAGTTTTACCCCTGCATTAAAACTTTTCTTTTAAAAAATGTTCACATTTGCTGTACCATTTGTTGTAATAGAGTGTTCCAGAAATTAGTACCTCACTTAATACCTCCCCTGCGTCCACCATTAAGGGTCTGTGAATTGGAGTAGTTGTTTAATGTGGAGCATAGAAAAGGTCCCATTTTTTGTACCTGTAATGTAATTGTGTCATTGTATGTTAAAGAAACAGATTCTTATAAACCAGATGTCACATTTTTTATCACCAAAGATCTATCCCTGGTCTTTTTTTCACAGTCTTTCATGTGTTAAATGATTTAACGTAAATAGATATAAATACATGTATATATAGATGAATTGAGTTTCTGATGTCTCGATCAAGATTAACATAACAATGAATTGCATTTCTAAAGATGGCACATGAAGCATGTTACTGTATACCAATATTTTTTGTTTTTATCTGTTCTTTCTTAATGAGTTTTACTGATTTCCACCCCCCCCCCCCCCCCAAGTCCCATAATTTCGAATTTTGTCTATTACCACCAGGTGCAGGAAACGTATGTTAACACAAAGTTAATATTATGTTCAAGTCATGAGTAAAAGATGCTATTTCTGCATCAAAATTCCCATGATATAAGGCTGGATATAACTGTAAAATTTGCCTAAGTTGTACATCATAGCGATGTATTAGCAGTCCTTTAATGGCGGATGGTCACGTGAACTTCATAATGGCGGCGGTGATTTTATCAGCTCTGGAATGGTCTATATACAATCATTAATCTCTGTATTATTCTGTGTACATGTTTGTGTAATTGTGTTTCTCATGATGTGTTGATTTCACACAAGTAGATTGTATCCATAGGCAAGTGTGCTATGAAATATCCTCCTATGTTTATGTAATTTGTTAAGTGTATTCTAAAGAGTATTTTTCTAAACTAAATTTATTTATAGATAAATATGGATGGTTTTGATATAGCTGTGCATCTTATGGAATATTTCTATAAAAATTTATCTTTGGGTTTGGATCATTTACACAGAATCCTTTTTCTAGGTGGATCTGTTTTTGTGTGTTATATAATCATGTTTTCTTGATATGTATTATCTTAAAGGTCATTGGACATGACTTTAACAACTTTGCGTCATCAAAATGATCATAATGTACTTATTAAAATGGTTGAATTACAGATATGGATTTTAATTTGCTACAAAAACATGAAAATTACCTGCAGAATTTTGTAAAACTGTCTTAGTTAGATATATATTTTTCTCTCATATGGATATTTAGAGGTCAAAAAATTGTGTCCAATGATCTTTGACATGTATTGTTAAGGAACTGCCTGCAGTTGACACTGTAAATGATGTAATAAAATATGTTATATTAAGGGCTGCTTCTATTAGTGTGTGCTAGGTTTTGTTGAAAACTATTCCTTTAAAAAACTGTTTCAGACACAAGTGAATGCTTTAGGTACACCACATCAGCATACTACCCTTACCCCATCCGCGGAAGGTGACTTTTCTGCACAGTCTGTTTCTATTTTAAGGACAGCTTTGGTTCTAAACTGACTGACTTTGTGATACAAATGAAGTATTTATTTTGTAGGTTTTAAAGAATGGCCTTTTAATATGCTTGATTTTGATACAGAGCTGAAAAGTGAAGTAATGTTATGGTTTGATTGCATGGAAAGCCTTATACCATTCTGACAGCAAAAATTTTGAATGTTTGGTCTTAATTTTTGGGCTTAAAGTTAGGGTAAATTCTGAGTGACAAAGTACAAATGACATAGAATACAGCTTTACGTTTTCTGCTAACATTGTAAATAATTTTGCATTGCTGCGATGTGTATAATAAATATAAAACTGTTTCCGTCTTCTTTTCTCTTCTATGTGAATTATAAGATGAATCAAAGATCCTTGTAAAAACTACTCCATGCTAAAATGTTTCATGATCTGTGCTACTTAGCTTTAAACAAAAGGTAGCTAAGTGCTTGTGAAGAACTCTTGGTAAATTTGACATTAGGAAAGTGGTTAATGCACAAACACGGATGTCATTATTTGAACAAGACTTGAGACATCAGCTAATGAAAAGAGATGTTACAGACTGCCTGCCCACTATAGAAGTAAAGATGTACATGTGTGTGTCTATGATACCTTGCAGACTGGTGACTGTTACAGGAATGAATATTTGTATCTTTGAAGGGTTGATTTATGTTATGCCCTTGGACATCCGTTTGGCTGTATACAGTATGTCCATTTGAAATTTTTTGTCCACTATATCTTGAACTGCTTGAAGGAAGTAAGCTTTTATGATCAGTGATTGTCCGTCGCCAGTCGGCATCCGCTGTCCACAATTACTTCAAAGGACATCTCTGAAACCAGCAAGCAATTTGATAAAACTTGCCAGGAATGTTCCTTGCATGAAGCTCTGTCAAACTTGTTCAAATGGTTCTGGTCCATTGCAGATCTAGGCCATAGGAGGTAAAAAAAAAATTAACAAGAACTGTCACTGTAAGATGACAATGCCCCCAAAAGTGGTGCTTTGAGAACCAGTCATTCAGGGGTCAAGGGCAAATAAATATAGGTCAGTGGGAAGGTCTTGTCCAATGGGGTGTTATGTTTAAGTATGAAGTATATCCACTTACTACTTTGGAACTTATGGCCAAATATTAGTTTTTGGACAATTGGATATTCAGGGGTCAAGGTTGAATAATGAAAGGTCAGTGGGAAGGTCTTGTCCAAAGAGGTGTTGTGTCCAAGTATGAAGTAAATTTCCACTTACTAGTAAGGAAGTTACTGGCAATGTTAAAGTTTTTTGACAATTTGATCTTCAAGGTGAAGGTCATTCAGGGGTCAAGGTCAAACAAATATAGTTCAGTGGGAAGGCCTTGTCCAAAGGGGTGTTGTGTCCAAGTATGAAGTAAATCCACTCACTAATAAGGAAGTTGTGGCCAATGTTAAAGTTTTCAAACAGACGGACGGACAGTTCAAAAACTATATGCCTCCCTTTGGGGGCATAAAAAGTAAAAAATTTAAAAATCTAAGGCCTAGAGCTGAGATATTTGGTATGTAGCATTGTCTAGTGGTCCTCTACCAAGTTTGTTCAAATCATGGCCCCAGAACTGTACCAGGAGCCACATGATTTTAGATAGGCTTGTATAGGGAAAACTTCTAAAATCGTCTCTTCTATAACCACAAGGCCAAGAGCTAAGATATTTGGTATGTAGTATTGTCTAAGGGACCTCTACCAAGTTTGTTCAAGTCATGGGCCCAGGGTTAAAACTGACCGTGCCCCTTGGGCCACATTATTATGTCTTCCCCCCCCCCCCCTCCCCCTCTGGGGGAGACCTATTGTTTTTGCCTTGTCCGTCTGTCACACTTCGTTTCTGCTCAATAACTGGAGTTCTATTTCACCCAGAGTCTTCAAACTTCATAGGGTGATTGCCCTTATTGAGTAGAAGAACCCTATTGATTTTGGGGTCAGTAAGTCAAGGTCACAGGGACCCGAAGAGTGAAAACCGTTTCTGCACAATAACGAGTTCTATTTCACCCAGAGCCTTCAAATTTCATAGGGTGATTGCCCTTATTGAGTAGAAGAACCCTATTGATTTTGGGGTCAGTAGGTCAAAGTCACTGCTGGAAGGACACTTCTCAACCATATATATGTTAAAAACATGGACTGCATTGAAGCTGGTGTTACTCCAATACATTACAGCTACTACGATGTAACATATGCTGTCTTCCACACTGCCGTTGATACAAACAGTTCCACTGTGATGTCAGGTGAAGTCAACCATGCCTAGTTTTCAGAAAGGTGACATCTCTTCCTTGGCCTTCCTTCCATCAGGTGCAGGGGGGAGACATGCGTTTTTCACAAAAAGCATTAGTTTTATACAGGGAACACTTCAAAAATCTTCTTGTCTGAAACCACAAGGCTTTGGGCTAAGATATTTGGTATGTAGCATTGACTAGTAGTCCTTTACCAAGTTTGTTCAAATCATGGCCATAGGGTCAAAACTGACCCCGCCCCAGGGGCCACATGATTTTACATACATTACATTACATACATTAGTAGGCTAATATAGGGAAAACTTATAAAATCTTCTCTTCTGAAACCACAAGGCCTAGAGCTAAGATATTTGGTTGTATAATTGTCTAGTGGACCTCCACCGATTTTTTTTTCAAATCATGGCTCCAAGGTCATGACCCCGCCCCAGAGGTCACATTATTTTACACAGGCTTACATTTCTACTTTTTTATGGAATCTTCATCAGTTGACTGTTATCTTAGATATGGTACCATGCATGGACCGCAACCACTGGGTGGAGTTTCAGGTTACTGGGGTCAAGGTAAAGGTCACAGAGGTTAAAAAAATTTCTGTGGCTTACGTCAGTGTTTTGCTCGCAAATGATTCAATTTCAACAAAACTTTCACAAAAATTTATATTCAAAAGATCTCTTTTCTTTTCCTGAATCAAACTGATCCCATTATGTTTTTAAGGGGTATGGGGCTAGAACAGGCTTTTTTGCCATGTCTGCATGGTTTCACAGCCTTGATAATCTTACAAACCACTTGCTTGAATCTTCATTTATCAACATAATATATCTTAGATATTTGGAATGTATGTATCATAAGCATCTGCTCTTTGGTTGGATTTTAGGTCACTAGGGTCAAGGTCATCAAGGCTAAAAAATCAAAACTGGCCTCAACCCAGGGGTCACTTGGTTTTATATGGACAGACAAAGGTAAAACTTAAAAAATCTTGTAGTCAGAAACCACAAGGCCTGGATTTTAGATATTTGGTATGTGAAGAAAGTAGTTGCAGTTGTTTTTAGGTAAGCAATAAAAGGGCCATCACGGCCCTCTTGTTACTTGTGAAAATCTGCTACAAAAAGAGGTAACATGTGTCTTATTAACTAGATGGTGTTCAGTTGAACACTTGTGTTGCCCTTGGATACTTTGTTAGAATAAGTAAAAAGGTAAACAAGAGCCTGCAGGAAAAGACAGCATGCTAGTCCAAGTACAAAATAAATGTGATCTTTTGCATCATCCAGACCCTGTTGTCATAAGTAATATAATTAGAAAGTTTGATCAAGAAATGGCAAAGTTATAGAAAACGTTAAGTTTTCGTGATGGACGGACAAAGGGATCCCTATGCTGAAGCGATACAATTGTAAGCATTACAATTGGAAAGTTTGATGAAGAAATATTAAGAAATGGCATGGTTATAGCCAATGTTAAGTTGTATCAAAGTACAAAAAGGGGCATATTAACTCTGTCACATGTGACCTTGACCTAAAGATTTTGGCAGTATCATGACCCTGTTGTCATAAGCAATATAATTTGAAAGTTTGATGATGAAATGTTAAGAAATGGCAAAGTTATAGCCAAAGTTTAGTTTTCGTGATGGACGGACTGGATGGACAAAGCGATCCCTATGTATTGCCGTTTCTTCGAAAGGGCAACACAAAAAAGGGCATAACTTATTCACATGTGACTCTGACCTAAAGATTTTGGCATCACCATGACCCTGTTGTCGTAAGCAATATAATTTGAAAGCTTGATGAGGAAATGTTAAGAAATGGCAAAGTTATTACCAACATTATTTTCGTGACAAAATCCAAGTACAGAAAGGGGCATAACTCTGTCAAATGTTTCCTTGACCTAAAGATTTAGGCATCATCACAATCTTGTTGTCGTAAGCAATATAATTTGAAAGTTTGATGAGGAAATGTTAAGAAATGACAAAGTTAAGTTTTCGTGACGGACGGACAAAGCGATCCGTATGTATTGGCGTTTCTTCAAAAGTGCGACACAAAAATCAACTCACTCTAAATGTATCTGCTTTTATATTATTTACTTATTATTACCTTAAAGGCGAGTGAAATAAACCAACACTTGTCATAAAATTATAACACTGGTCCATAATATTTTTTTTAATAACTTTAATCTTAAATTTGCTTACAAGTTTATTGCTTACCTTTAAAAAGAAAGACATTCTAAGTGGCCAAGCTTTTGACCTTTCCCAATTGTACCTGAAAAGACACCGACCGATCGAAAGTAATCATTTTGACACGTGATGGTGCATAAGCTATGTGTGACCTATGGAAGTACTCCGACAAAAATTCAAACCAATCAAAATTTTTCTTTATGGCAACGTGGTCTAATCATCCAATCCAGTCGACAGTTTATATACTTCACTTAGTCAGATGTTTATCTCATTGAGAAAATGTGTAGAACCAATATTCCTAGTGCTCTAAACTTGCACAACTTTGTGCTTCATTTCTCATGAAGAATATTTGTGAAATTGTAGTCAAAAATCACCACATTGAGATAACCCATAATCCTTAATATGCATCACAACTTCTTATAAATAATATTTAAGTTGTATATCTTTTAGGACAAATGTCATCAGCTTCTGAGTCAATAGCTTCCTTCGGGCATATTAAACCTACCATCAACAGAGCTCTTGTTATTAAACAATCATTTACTTTTCTTCTGTAAGGGAAGTAGGTTGGCAAGGAAAACTTGAACAAAAGTTTACTAAGGCATGGTATCTAACAAAATGATCCATACTGTGTTTGTATCATTACAAGATTACCAACATCTGATGTACTGTATGGTATCAATCTGCACTCAAATTCATGTTACATTTGCAGTCTTGCTTTTACTTTAAAAAGTTAATTTAGTAATGAATTACAAATATAGGTATTTTAGAAGTCAATCATTTGCCTTCATTTTAAACAGAAAATTTATAGCATCTTATAAGTCTTGATAAAATCAATAACTCTTCCCAGACAAAATCTAAAACTAATTTAGAGAAAAAATATGAATGCTTGAAAAACAAAAATTCCAAAGTAATTTTACTAGATAAGACATTCAGTCATTTTCACGTTTAATGGTTGTTGGCCGACACTCGGATGTTTAATGAGATTTATCAGTTGGACCATAATTACCAGTTTTTTGACTGATCATTACAAGAAGCATTTATGTATGCCCTAAAGTTTATAGTTACACTCTCTGGCATAAAAATGCATGTTGAATGTTAAAGGTGACATAGTAATGTATCAATGTTGCTAAATACTGAAGACAGGTGAATGTGTGCTGTGAGTACTGAAAGAAAAGTGTCTGGAAATTTAAATGTGCTTTGTTCTGTTCATCTGTAAAACAATACATATGAATGAATTGTATAACAAGACATATGAATGAATTATACATTTATTTTATTGAAGATATTCATTTAATAACCAATTAAACAAAAATCTCTCAATGAGGTCAAACTGAACACATTGTTCATAATATATTTTCTTCACACATTCAGCTCTCTCTAGAACAATCTGTGGACAGGCAATAGTTTAATACAGTACCATCACCTTATCCTTAATAAACCACCTTCTAATAAACATTAATCTTTATTACAGCCCCTTTAAATAAAACAGACTTTTAATCAGTTCATTTTTGGGCATGCTATCATTTCTGAATAACTGCTAGAATTGGGTTTTATGAATAAGACTATTTCTGCATGTGACAGATGCACCTTGAACCCCCTTCCCCCATACCACTAACATCATCCATTGAAAGGTAACAGTTGTAACACATGTATTGTAGATAGAAAAATTATAAATGTAGATGGTGAAATTGAACACATGGCAAAGACAAGCTCTTATTTCTCAAACAAAAACTATGGACATTCAGAGAAAGAAATTACTCAGAAAATTAAAAATGAAGAGTCCTGCTTCTTGTACTGCACTTCACTTTCCAGATCCACATGTGACTTCTGAAGTTGATCACTTAACTGAAAACTTCTATTAAAGATATTCCCTAGAAAACAAACATGAGGAAAGGAAGAACAGACAAAGAGGCAACTAAATGCTAACACTTCCAAGACTGTAATGATATTTTGTGCTCAAAATCTACAAGAAGAAAAATAATCAGTGTAGAAGAAATGTTTGTAAAACATACATGCCCCCCCAGCAGCACCTAATTGCTTGTGGTTGGGCCAAAGCGTTCTCTAGTTATTGATCAGAAACCGTTTTTAGGATCAAGGTCCCTGTGGCCTTGACCTTTGACATCAAAATCAATAGGGGTCATCTACTGGTGATGACCAACCAGCAAACCAAGTTTGGTGAACCTAGGTCAAAGCATTCTCTAGTTATTGATCGAAAACCGTTTTTAGGATGAAAGTCTCTGTGAGCTTGACCTGTGATCAAATGACCTCAAAATCAATAGGGGGTCATCTACTGGTGATGACAAACCAGCATACCAAGTTTGGTGAACCTAGGTCAAAGCGTTCTCTGGTTATTGATCAGAAACGAAGTGTCTACCGACGGACCGACCTACAGACCAACCGACATTTGCAAAACTATATGCCCCCTCATCTTCGATGGGGGGCATAAAAAGTAGACCAGTCAGACTGACTATGATATTGTAACAAAGTAACATTACACAACCTCTGTAAAAAGGTGTCTGAAAGGTTTTGTCACTGATGCAGAGTTTCTGAAAATATGTTAAAAAGGGCACTCTTCTCAAAGTCCAAGGAGGAGGTTTGAAAAGGTGGACCAGCTACACTCTGTCCCTTTTTCAGGAGCTTGACAACTTTTTCTCTCTATGTACTGGGACACACCTGGCAGAGTTTCCTTTAAAACAATTTCCTCCTTGTCAGGTTCCTTCATCTTCAGTGTCATATCACTCAGCAGTAAGGTCACATCAGACCTACATATTAGTGACATCTTCTGTGTAGTCTATGTGTCAAAACATTCAAGGTGTTCCGTGTTTCAAAACATCTATCCAAGGTTTGAGGAATTACTGTTGGTTTTGATACTTCATTTTATGTTTAGCTTTCTTTGAAAGAGTTCGTTTAACTTTCCTCTGGTTTGACTTCTGTTTCAAGTGCTTTGATGTTTTGTGTATCTTATTTTTCATCTTCCTGGTAAAAAAAGAGGATGAACTGGTAAAACACACTTATAATATTAGTACATAAGTAAAGGTGAAACAAAGTCCCTTAAGTTATGGACAAATATATAAATTTTCTGACATACTCAAAGATTCAGTTTCACCTGTAAAGATAAAATATACTAAAAAATCTTATATTTTACAGAGATCAACTTTCAACTTTTATTTACATATGCATAAGTCCCACTAGATGTGAGAAACATCAGCATTATATACAAGATTAAACACAATCTATTACAAAATAAACATTATTACCGAAGACGGCATAAACACATACTTATAAATATATAGCAAACATGTTAGATATGAAGTGAACCATCAGTCAATTAGTCAACCAATCAATCATTCAATCAATCAGTCAATCAATCAATTAACCAACCGATCAATTAATCAATCAATCAATCCATTAATCATTCCCTTAATCAATTAATCAAACATACGTACAAACATACAAAAACACAGTCAAACAATTAAGTCATACATTTAATAAATCAATCAGTCAATCTATCATAAGTCAATCAGTTCCCATCCCACTAGTTCTTCCTTACTCGAAATGAGATAGCAAGGAGGGAATTGGGGATGCGAACTAACTGTTTGTTAAAGTTCACCTTTCTTAAATTACATGAAGTCATATATTAAATAAGTATCTTATTCAATGTGAACAATAAAAAAAGAAAAAGAAAAAACAGAATCACAAGCGTAACAAAAAAGTTACGTTTGCTGTCAGATTTATAGTACAACAGTTTATTTAAAATGCATTAAAGCTACAGTTAGACTGATTTTTAAAAGTAATAATAATAATAAATAAACAAACATATATTCCAAGTTCTAGTTAAAACAAAATGACTAAGTAGATGTTTATTGCGTTTGTTTGAAATATGTAATTATTTTCGCGCAGAATTTGCTAAGATTTTTTAATTTAGTTACGTTTTCTGTTTGGATTAAAGTCATAAATTTGTGCATATTTGGTCTTGATCTAGTATAATTATCAATAATTATCAAGCTCTTTTCAATTTCCAAGCTTGTGAGAGAGAACTGACAAATCTAACTTTCAATGTGTAGATTTTCATTTTTTCCTACCACTCCTAGACACTGACTGAAATAATTCCTATCAGGCTATTTAAATTTATAAAGTTCCCTCTTCACAGCTTGTTGGTAATTTACAACATTTTTGTTGAGTACAAGTACACAGTATTATAGGTAGGCATTCATTTAAATTACAAGTAACATCATTAATTGGTCTCTTGTTCAAAGTAAACACAATCATGTGTAACTAATATACATGTACATCGAAGCCTAATCACAGATAGGATAACATGTTTACTGTAGTGATTTTATCATCAAATTTTGGGCCTAACTCTCATTTCATGTTCCCAAGGAAATTGCTTATTTTCAATTCTGTCCAACATACTGTGATCCATTTTCAAAACAAGAACTGTCACTGTAAGAGGATGCCCCGAAGTGGTGCTTTGACTTTGAGCTGAGGACCAGTCATTCAAGGGTCAAGGTCAAATAAATATAGGTCAATGCTAAGGTCTTGTCCAAAGGGGTATTGTGTCCATGTATGAAGTAAATCCACTTACTTATAAGGAAGTTATGGTCAATGTTACAGTTTTTGGACAATTGGAACCTCAAGGTGAAGGTCATTCAGGGGTCAAGGTCAAATAAATTCAGTCAGTTGGAAGGTCTTGTCCAAATGGGTGCTGTGTCCAAGTATGAAGTAATTCCACTTATTAATAAGGAAGTTATTGCCAATGTTAAAGTTTCCAGACGGACTGATGGACGGACAGTTCAAAAATCTATATGCCTCCCTTTGGGGGCATAAAAATAATCACATTACAGTAAAATAATGATAATGTAACACTCTACATACTTCATAGCTCTTTCATGTTTTAGAATGTTGGCTTCAGGTGTATCTCCATCATTGACTGACTCTCCATCATTTTCATCATCTTCATCATCACTCTCCTGAATCTTGAAGAAGAGAGTTTACCTTAATAAACATCATCCTATGCAGAAAGACATATCATATATCTGTATTGAAGAGGCACTGGTTGAGTGGTTTGCCCACCAGCCTCCTACCTTACATTGTGTTAAATAAACAATGGAAATCAATTAACATACCTCCTAAACAAATCCACAAACGAAAGGGAAGGAACCTCATGAGAAGTATACATGCTTATATATATAATACTGTATTACTCCCCATCTGACAACAACAATAGTAATGGAAGATGTAGTCAGTTCCAGAAATCACACAGTCCTCTTGGAAGAAATTCCACAAAAAGCACAGTATCAGTGTATAATACACACCTAGTCTTAACGTCGCTCTTGGGACAAAAAATAATATCTGGGCTAATACCAGAGATGTCAACGAATACTAATTTTGGTACTTGAATATTTGTGTAGGAAATGTGATTATTTCTGTATGTCAAAAATTTTGGTGTCCAAACACCCATACACTTACAATATTGACACGGCTTACAGACACTTCACCCCTAGCCAATTTTTTTCAGACAGTTCACCCCCAAGACACTTCACCCCTAGCAAATTTTTCCAGACAGTTCATCCCCAAAGACACTTCACCCCTCATTTTATGAAAATTGGCAAAGACAGTTCACCTCCTCATCTCTTATTGGTTTACTTTAGACAAAGCTCTTAATAGTTATATGTATTTGTGTATTTCGAGTCAGTTAGCATTTTTAATGGTTCTGTTCCCTGAGCACATACAAACTTTGGTGTTTGGCTGGGAATAGGGGCATTTAATATTATAAAGATTTAGTAAGAGACAATCAATCAACTTAAAAATAACTTTACTTTGTCCTATATTCAATTATAAAAACTGTAGAATGCTAAGTATACATATTATTCATGTGCAATAATTAATATGTTAAAGACTTAAAATGCATGTATTGCATGAATGTCTCTGTTGATATCAACTACCGGTAATAATTTCAATATTGTTGCTTAACCACTGCAATGACTGGAAAGAAAAGCTGTCAAAATATAATTACCTGTAACCATATCAATTCCTTTGAAATGTATAATTTTAGTTTTCTTTTAAGGTCAGTATTATTAATTATCAGAATGATTAACTTATGTTTTATTCAATACATTAACTGTAAGTCTCCAGTAATTTTACATACTCCACAATTTGGCATGAGTACTAGTCTGGATAATAATTTGTGCCAAGTTATATTAAAATCCCTCAATGCATGTAGTAGTTTTGCTCTGGACAAGCATTTTCCTCTGACTTCTAAGTGTGACCTTGACCTAGAGACCTGGTTCATGTGCGCGACACTATGTCTCATGATGGTGAACATTTGTATCAAGTAACACTAAAATCCAACCATGCATGTAGAAGATATGTATGACCTGATGACCTAGTTTTTGACCCCTGATGACTTATATTCAAACTTGACCTAGATATCATCACAACAAAGATTCTGACACATGTTCATCACATTTGGAAAGAAAATGAAGCCTCTACAATGTTATGAAGGTAAATCTCTGTGCCCCATCATCTAGTTTTTGACCCAATATGACCCTTTTTCGATCTTGTCCTGGATAACAAAGACAAAGATTCTGACATATTTCATGACATTTGGAAAGAAAATTGAGACTTTAAAGTGTTAACATGGTTCTTCTATATTTTGATATTGTGACCTAGTTTTTGATCCAAGATGACCCATATTCAAACTTGACCTAAATATTATTGAGGCAAACATTGATTCTGACAAATTTTTATGACATTAAGAAAGAAAAGGTAGCTCTTCAGTGTTAACGGAGTTTTTCCATGTTTTGAACCTGTGACCTAGTTTTTAATACAAGATGACCCATATTCGAACAGCACCGGATAAACATTGTAACAAGTTTTCATAATATTTGGAAAGAAAATTTAACCTCTACCATATTAACAAAGTTCTTTTATGTTTTCAAAACTTTGATGCTTTGAAGTGACTTCTTTGTCCATATGTATCGCAACTCTTATGAAAATGCTGGGCAGTCCCTAAATGCATGGAAACGACAACATTTATGACAAAACGACGCACCACTGTTAGAAAAATTCTGCTTTCCACTGCCCTGTCTAAGCGTGCCTGTATGCACCATGTTGACTGCTGGACTTCCAATGACTCATATTTGAACTTGACCTGGATATCATCAAAACAAACATTCTGACATGTTTTCATGTAATTTGAACGAAAAATGTGACCTCTTGAGTGTTAACAAAGTTTTCCTTTGATTTGGCCTGGTGACCTAGTTTTAGATCCCACATGACCTACTTTCAAACTTGACCTGGAGATAATCAAGTTAAAGATCCTGACAAATTTTCAGAATGATAGAGTGTTTAATGTGACCTGTAGAGTGTTAATGACAGACGACAGACAGACACCAGACATCCAGCAATCACTATAGCTCACCCTGAGCATATGCTCAGATGAGCTAAAAACAAACCTGAACTGTTCTCCATACCTATTCAATAGAGGCTATGAGAATGAGTCCAAGAACATGGCAGTTTGTAAGAGAAAGACACAACGCATCTTGGAAAAGACTACTCAGAGCCTGATTCAAACTCCAGTTGTCTGGTCAATGCTCTAACCACTACACAAAAGAATCTATTCCCTGACACAGTTGTCAGAGGTTGTATTTATACAATCATAGGCAGTGTGCAATGGACCATAACACTATTTCCAATTTAACTAGAACTGTGTCCATAGGACACGGATGCCCCCACTATGCATAAGTGCTCATAAACAAGAGCATGTATATTCTGTATGTAAGATTTAGGTGGGGAACAATTTTTTTCTGTAGTTGCAAATGAATTGAGGTGTTTTGTATATTATAAATGCTGTCCTTTTATTTCAAAATTAGATATTTTATAATGAAACAAGGGCTGTCAGATGGACAGCACGCTTGACTATTCTTAGTGCTTGAAGGTATAATAAAAGCCTGAAATTAAAGATTTTTCAAAGTCTTAAAAGGGGAATAACTAATAAAAATGCTTAACAGAGTTATGGGCCTTGATGGAATGACACAGTCTACGGCCAAGTTTGAACCAAATATCTGCAGTAGAAAGGGAAGAAATAGTGAAAATGAGAAGCTTGCCCTAAAACTTTAACCCGATAGCCACGCCGCAAGTACAACAGAGCTCCTTATTCTTTGAATAGTCGACATAAAAATGTTGTAAATATTCATGTACTATTAGGAATCACATTAGCGAAGACGAAGAAAGAGACACACAAGTAATTACATGTTGCTGACATTAAAGTAAGCAGGTAAAATTTAAAAAATGTTACACATGAAAGTTAACTACAGATTAAAGTATAGAAACCCCAGGTGTGTCAGGTCCCGTAAAAAACATTACCCTTCCTTTACTATCATCTACACATTAAGGTTGTTCATCCCTGAAAGTTTAAGCAAAATCTGCCATCCGGTTTATGAGGAGTTGCGTTCACAAATTTATTTCACTTTATGGTATATAGTGAAAAAAATCAACAAAGGGCCAAAATTCCGTTAAATTTGGTGGCAGCAAAAATTCCTTCTTTAACTATCATCTACACATTAAGGTTGTTCATTCCTGAAAGTTTAAGCAAAATCTGCCATCTGGTTAATGAGGAGTTGCGTTCACAAATTTATTTGGCTATATGGTATATAGTGAAAAAAATCAACAAAGGGCCATAATTCCGTTAAATTTGGTCTAAGTGAAAATTCCTTCCTTTACTATCATCTACACATTAAGGTTGTTCATCCCTGAAAGTTTAAGCAAAATCTGCCATCCGGTTTAAGAGGAGTTGTGTTCACAAAATTTCGGGACGTACGTACAGACGTACGTACGTACAGACGTACGGTCGTACGGACTGACGGACAAGTGCAACCCTATATGCTCCCACTTTGTGAGGGCATAAAAATTCTGTAAAGGTTCAAATGACCAGTTTTGTCACTGACAGTGTAGATGTTTTTTCAGTCACCCCACCTTCTTTGTTTTGATGAAATGCACACATCTACTGCCAAGAAAGTTTCAAAATATTCATGAATTAAGGTATTTTTACCATACTGTCCTTCTCTTACTTTCATTATTTTATTATTTTGTAATTCATGCTTTCAGTGAATATTAAGCTAAATAAAATAATGCTCAGTTAGTCTTGTGTTTTTCAACCAGAAGTGCAAGAGACACAAAAGGTTTTCTTGTACAGTGTAATTACAAACAAAACAGTGTGATAAAAGATGAATACATCTGATAAATATGTCCCAAAATATTATGGTAAGACAAATATTTGCCATATATTCCCAAAGTCACACATTCAGATCTTCTTGCAGATTAAAGGGTATCATTTTCATCGAGTTACCATTCATGATTGGAAGTCTCTATGTATCAAAGTCTTACTGACAGTCCCTTCGTTTAGTTCTGTTTATGAAAGTTCTACTGTATTCAAATTCAAGACACATATAATATTAGAAATCTTCTGAAACAGAGGTCTAACTCTAGCGCTGAATTTTCAATTTCAAAACTGTACTGGAAATTCAAACCCGAATCTGAAATTATTCTCACCTTGTTTAGCCCCAGCCTTGCCCCATCATGCCCAGCCAGATCAATCTCTGATATGTCTGTTATAGTGACTGTATGTTCTGGTAACTCTGTGACTTGTGAACTAATAACTTCCTTTATATCAGTAGGCACTGACTGATGTTTTCTCTCTGTATGCTCACGGAACTCCTTTGCCTGCAAAAAAACAAACCCCAGCTCAAATTAACGGGATATACAGGCAAAAGTTTTATGCTTTCTTTCTCGTATTTTTCAATCAATATGCTACATGTATAAATGTGATCAAAATAAATACATTAATTGTCCCAGTAACAATGAAAAACTGGGTGGTTTCCTAACTTGACCCATGTGGGTCTAGATAGAAAATTTAGATTTTGTGCTAAATTTCGCAGTGAATGATTGGACAATTGAAGTACTTGTCACGTGATCTATAGCAAAAAGCAACCAACAAGAAACGGCGATAGGTTGTTTTTGTACATGTAAGAAATAAATCTTGATTTTAACTGTCTGCTGACACTCCACTTTTCTCAGTGCTGGATAAAAAATTATAAGCAAAGTCAAACAAGAGGCCCAAGTGAAAAAGGAATTGAGTGGGGGAGGGCAAGAAACTCATGTTAGAAGAAAAAACATTTTTGCCATTTAATCTTAGAAATAATGATAACTATGCAACAGAAGCATGTAGGCTAGCGATTTATTCGAACTCGGTGATACCCTCTTCAGTTAAACATTGGAATGATCTAGATGTTAATATTCGTAATTGCCAAATGCTTAGCTCTTATAAGCTTGGCCTAAAACAAAAATTTAAACTGCCACGTTTCCTCTCATTTTCTTTTAGGCGAAAGATTTCAACAGATTTACAGTGATTTTAAGGACAATTTATATCAAAATCATTTTAGCAAGAATTCTAGTTGTAGTTGTGGTAATTCATGTGAAAATGCAGAACATTTTTTTATTTTAGATGCCCACTGTACAATATACAGAGAAGAAATTTGTTTATAAAAACATGTGAATTTCACCCGTTGAGTGTATCCAAATTATTATTTGAAACAGAGCATTTAAATTATGATGATAATAGAATTTTATTCAAATGAGTCCATCAATATATCAAATCTACAAAACAACTTGATAAAAATTAGGTACATGTAGCATGTAATTATCTTTTCTTTTTTCGCTGTTATTTCAATAACAGTGTCTCTTTCGGTTGGGTTATCTTGGCAGGCAGTATGGACACTTTTGGCAGTGATTTTTTTCACATTTTTGGGAAAGGTGGCGAGACCCATCAGGTGGGGAAAAATAGTGGTTTTGGGGAAATTTGGGGAAACAAAAACCAAATCAGCTAAGTTTCAAACAATCTGATTAATTTATTCAATTTTCATTCTTACAGAGTTGGTTAGAATTCAATAATTGTCTTTCAACTGAACATAAAGAGATGTTCTTTAGTTTATTTTTTTTTTATTTTTTTTTTTTTATAAAACAATATTTTTTGTGGGGAAAATTGTTCTATATTTGGGGAAAAATATATAATTTTTTTAGGTGGGGAATGGGGCCTAATTTTGGCCCCAAAAGGGCCTTAAAAAAAATCACTGTTTGGAATAGGATATCTACTCCTTTTTTTCTTTTCTTTCTTGTTTTTGGTATTATTAGTCTATTCTATTGTAAGTCAAAATATTATACTCTCACATCTCACTACTTAATTATAACGATATTATGAGAGCACAATTAAAAAGGTTATTAACAATTTGTTTCTCGAATTTGACACTTGGGGAGGGCCATTTTCTAAGGTTGGTAACACTTGTTGCCAAACCCATTTACTCTATTGATAAATACTCATTATTTCGAGCATAGAAATTGTCTATAGTGTAACATATGTTTTGCATGTTCTTGTGTGTGTATTGTATTATTATCTTTATAGTAATAAAATATGATTAAACTGAATTTAAAACCCGCCTGATGCAAAAACACTTTTTCGGCAATTAAATACAGTATAACCTGCCCTAACACTCCTGCCAAAAATCCTTCTAAATAACACGTTAATTAAACGGTCACTTTACGTCTGTGGCCAGCCTTACGCATTATAATGTGTTTCAATTTTAACTATTTAACTACAAAAATAACTCTGATTTAACCTTTGATCTCATTAGGTGTTGAGAAGTTTGTTTTATAATTACAAAAGGTATTGATTTCAGCGGTTAACAGAAATTAAAATAATTATAAGCACCTAAGAAACATTCTTGTGTGTTTTGGGATTTAACGCCGATTTCAACATCTAGGTTATATCTCGGCAGTCAGTCTACCTAACAGGTTTCCCTGGATAACTAACCAGTAATTACCAATTTCTCCACAAGTGACTGACTACTGTTCCCACTTAATCTGCTCTGAATCAGCGGTGAGAGACAAATGAACATTAGACACAATGCCTGAGATCAACTGTCACGGAGAAATTTTGCCCTGCCCAGGGGTCGAACCAGGGACCCATGGATTACTAATCCAGTGCTCTACCTACTGAGCTAAGCGGGAGGGCAAAAACATGCTTCTTAATTGACTTCTAATTTAAATCTGTCACTGTGTTAATGAAAACGAAGCTAAGTAATACTATGCTTTATTCTATATCTCGGCTTGTTAGGAGAACACCTTCTTGTATGAATCATCCCGATTACGCGGAAGGAAAAAACTGTTAACCATGTAATGAATCAATTTTCGTGATTCACCTTAAATCAGTATTAATTTCTGCCTTTTAAGAATGTTTTGTTACTTTCAGAGATAAAATGTAAACTTAGAACAAAGAAATTTTCAAATATGCCATTACTGACCCATTTGTTACTTAAGACAGCTCTTAAGAAACAAATGTTTTTGCTTTCTTGGACTGAGTTGCAGTAAAGCTGAGACCGCTCGTGTCACGATTAGAAAGTCAGTGATAATATCTAAAAGAATTTAAATGATTGCAAGATTCTATATGTATTTATTTTGAACTTGAATTATCATATTAAAAAGTTAATAAAGATACATTTGTATTCAACAATTGACAAAGTGTTATAATTCTGTGTTAAAAGAAACCACTAGAACTAAGGAAAGCGAGCCAACATTACCCTCAAAATAGGCAGTCACCTTGCTTAAGCAGCCAAAATTACTGTTTCCCTTGGCTGACTGCTTAAGTAAGGTTGGACTGTATTTTCAAATGAAGAGAGGAACGATTAACCACTGAAGTTTTTTCTTCATCAAGTTAAATACAAGTATGCTTAAAGAAGAGGACCAAATGGTCCTGGGTCGCTCCCCTAAAAAGGGGCTATCAAACAATGTGGGGGATGGGTTTTGAAATATGAAAATAAGCTCCACCATATTTTTTCACAGTTCTGTTCATATTTCATAATTTTTTTGAAGGGCCACCCAAAGAATATCTGTGAGAAATTACGTTTAAATCTGCCAAATAGTTTCAGAAAAGATTTTAAAAGTTCTCCTACAGAAATATTGGAAAACTAGAACTGTGTCCATAGGACACGGATGCCCCCACTATGCATAAGTGCTCATAAACAAGAGCATGTATATCCTGTATGTAAGATTTTTTCTGTACATATACCTAAAATGATCTACAGGTAACCTTATGTACATGTTAAATTGAATTACAAATGTAAAATTTATATGTTCAATTATTTATATGGTATATAGTGAAAAAATCAACAAAGGGCCACAATTCTGTTAAATATGGTCACAGCAAAAATTCCTTCCTTTACTACCATCTACACATTAAAGCTGATCATCCCTGGAAGTTTAAGCAAAATCTGCCATCCGGTTTAAGAGGAGTTGCGTTCACAAAATTTCTATATGGTATATAGTGAAAAAATCAACAAAGGGCCATAATTCTGTTAAATTTGGTCGCAGCAAAAATTCCTTCCTTTACTTCCATCTACACATTAAGGTTGTTCATCCTTGGAAGTTTAAGCAAAATCTGCCATCTGGTTTGAGAGGAGTTGCGTTCACAAAATTTCTATATGGTATATAGTGAAAAAATCAACAAAGGGCTATAATTCTGTTAAATTTGGTCGCAGCAAAAATTCCTTCCTTTACTACCATCTACACATTAAGGTTGTTCATCCCTGGAAGTTAAAGCAAAATCAGGCATCAGGTTTAAGAGGAGTTGCGTTCACAAGATTTCGGGACGTACGGATGGACGGACAAGTGCAAAGCTATATGCTCCCCACTTTGTGGGAGCATAAAAATTAGCCCCACTCTTGTGCTGGCACATTTTTCCATGGATCCCTACATATTTCACAATTTATAAAGAGGGTCACCCAAGGCACATTTCTGCCAAATTATTTTCCAACCCTGCCAACATAAATAATCTATGGTATAACAAGGGTACTAGTTTGGTACATGTACCTCCAGAATATTTCACTATATTCCTAGTGACTCTAAATATTTGGAACAAATTTTAAATTTGGAGGAGTATACTCAGCCGGATACAGGTATACTTGTGATAAAATGGTAATCAACCATATATGGTTTGGTAGCTCATTTGGTAGAATGTCTGCCGTGAAAGAGGAAGGCCCTGTGTTCGAGTCCCGCTTGACCTCCCATTCATGAGTCATGCACCCCTAAACCACTGCTCCTTCAAAGATCTATAGCCACTTCCCTAGTTACCTTTTGTTTCAATCTCTTTCTTTCTTCCTTGATCATTCTCTCCACCTGCTCCTGGGCTTTTTTTCTTCTTTCATCTTTTCTCTTACTGAACCCTGTCAAATATTCCCTAAAAAAGAAAAAGGACTTGTTTGCTCATCTACTTTTTTTAGTACTTAAACATTTCTAGATAACCATGCAAAGCACTTTTTTATTTTTAACCTAAGTATTTGACAATCATTATGTTAAATGTATTTTCATTACAATTACACACTGAAAACAAAATCTAGGGGAATATATCACAATTATAAACTAAAGGTCCTTAGTAGTAAATTAATAAAAATCAAAAATAAAACTGAATATGTCTAAAAAAACAACAACAGGAATCAGCCTTAATGAGAAGTGAAAAGCATTAACGAATATCTACCTAAGGGTATTTCAAGTCATTTTTTCATTTTAGCAAATAAAAAAACATTCTTCAATGTCCAAATCTTGTATCAAGCAGCATATTGTCAATGCAAAAGGCAGGAAGAAAACTCATAGAGATTCAAGCATATTAGACTGATTTTCAATATGTCAGATACTTTACTATTCCATTCACATAAATAAAATCCTCAATTTTAAAATAAAAAAAATAAGCTTAATCAAATTAGTTTTTACAATGTTGCATTGCTTTCAGTTTTGAGGCTTATTACAGTTATATGTATGGAACCTGATCATGAATCATGTATGAAAAGACAAACCATCACAAATGCCATCATGTTGCTATTTTCACCTCTAATATCAATTTTTATTATGATATTTTATGTTTTACCTTTTTTATGTAACACAATGTCTTATGGCTCCCCATACACTTTCATTTAGCAGACCCCACTCAGATTTATTGGCATTATTTCAGGCTGTAAGAAAGCCATCAAACATAAACATAAGACACTTTTTACATCTGTCCTCAGAGGAAGTAGCTTTTATCATCTTTTATGAAGAATTTGAAATGAATTAGTAAATAATAATAAACCCAAAAGTTTCCAATAAGTCCTTTTTCTACATGTTCATGTTCTTGGAATGTAAAACATCTGAAATATCCCAAACTGAATGTGTAACAGACAACACAGTCTGTACTACACATCTGAAATATCCCAAACTGAATGTGTAACAGACAACACAGTCTGTACTACACATCTGATTTCTAGATGAAAACTTATCAAATGTGTGATGAAAGTACTCCAAATGCAAAACACTCATTCTGGGAAGACCTTAGATAACTGAAAGGAAAAATGAAGAGATTTAATCATTTGTTAGCGAGGAAACATCATTCTTTGAAACACTTACCACATTTACATTTGAAAAAGTAAGCAGAGGAAGTAAATTTTGTCTAAACTGATTCCAGTTAGAAATATTTTGCAACATGTACACAGGAATACGGCTGTCAGAATGAGATACATTTAATGATGCATGTTATCCAGCCGGTTTTCAGTTGTATTAAATAAAATATGATTACCATAAATTAAGCTGAAATAATTACTAGTATTTCAGTTTCAAACTTTTCAAGAGATTTATGAATACAAATGTACCAAGCCTTACGTTTCAAACGGAAGTGTCAGGGAGCAATACAGTCAGTTCAGGATTTCCAGATCACGGGCAATTCCTGATCACATGGTTGAATTAAAAAAAAAATTATTGGAAGTAAATAAAGATCACCCACATTATTTCAAAATATCAAATTTTGTACCTATTCCAGTAAATATAGAATGTTTTTTGAATGTTGTGGTATAACCAGTCTGCAGAATTCATGGTTAGAATTACTGTCCCTGCAAACATTTCTTGGTGTAAAGCACATCATGTACCTATAAATAGCTCTCTAAACTTTAAAGTGCTGTTCCCATGAAAATGTTTGGAAACCATCCAAAATTTTGTTTCACTGGGTTATATTAATATTAAGCTTGCATTTAATGGAAATATCTATTTTTTCTTATAAAAAAGGTGAAGATTGTGTAGTGATATTTATAACTTAGTCAGTGTGTAAGTTCAGGATCACTCCAGACATGTGCACTGACCAATTGGGCCATCGCAGATTTGAGTAATTGCTCTAGGATAAAAGAAAGGTTTTTGAGAAAGAACTTAACTAAGACCAATTTCAGATTATATAATTTATTGCAACAGTGAATTCCAGATACTTTGCATATAAACTTATTTTACAGTTTCGGTAATTTGCACAGCAATAGAATGCAGATGAGTAGCTTTTTGGTTAAAGCAGGGATTACTTTTATTTTCTCTGACATTTTTACAAGAATAGTCTTATAACTAAAATTGAATATCTATAATATATTAAAGTTACTTTGACACTCGCATGACCATTCACCAATGACAGAATGCAGAATACAAAATTTTTTTTCAGTCAGTATGGTTAACAACAAATATAATATCAAATATAAGTGAAGTGCAGAGATGGTTTCATACATTTAGTGATCTGGAATACACACAAGTGATTCAGAACTCCCATAGTGAAGAGGGTATATTAACCCAGCTCAAAAAATAATAGTACTGTCAAAGTATTTACATATGTCACATTTATACATATGTATTGTGCAGGCACGGATTTACCGGGGGGGCTTATGGGGCCCAAGCCCCCCCAGCTGGCCCGTTTGTAAAAAAATAAAAGGGCTCATTTTTAAAGACCCTAAAATATTTTTTCAGCTCTTTTCACCTCGTAACAGAAACACAATCAACTTTTCAATTTGCAACGGTCATGCAATATTACGTAACAACTGATAACGTATTCGCAACTTTATAGCCGTGTATATTACACCAATGTACCACAGATTATCCGAGAGTTCTCCAGACTGATCATGATGTATAGTTTTCAAGCGTCTTTTAACCTTGACGTATTTGATAAAGTTGTTAAATGAGCGCCTGCTGACCATGACTGGTGATGAGGCGGCATTTTCACTGTTTCCTGTAGTACCTTAGATTCCATAAAAATGGCATTTGAATTTTTATAATGATCATTGTTCAAAAGTTTTGAGTTTTTGGCATTGATGACTCACTTTGATATTGATTTAAATTTGCATATTTGTCAAAAAGTATGCGACAACTATCTGTTTTGTGGGCCATATCAAATCTTCAAAACCATGGTGATGATAATGATGATTGAATTTGTGATGGTTCTTTAATGATTTTAATGAATAAGTATGATTATGGTGTGATTATGATGATATTGTGATGACATTTTTATTTGTTATGCCAATTAATTTATGGATAAATTATTCGTTTCAGAAGACTCTATAAATATAAAAATGTTAAAACTTGTCATACCGTATTTTGTTTTTTTGCTTTAGCTGAACATTTCAAAGAATACCATTATATTTCTTTTTAATTCTCACACAAATTTCATTATATTTGTATGCCTAAAACGCACCAAAATGAGCCATTTACACTACCTTTTTAGAAAATTTTCTTGGGGGAGGCCCCCCAAACCCCCCCATACGGAAGGGGGGCACCCCCTTCCGTACCTTCCCCCAAGCCCCCCCAGTCAAAAATTTCTGGATCCGGCCCTGTTGTGTACCACATGGGTCATATCTGACCTACTTGATTAGAAATAAAGAAAGTTCTTCATCTTCATATCATTTTGACAGAGTATGCATGTGTTCTTCAAATTATGTACAATTTATGTAATAGCCCTATAAATGTACATGCTAGCAACAGTTCTACTGTTAGTAATCCGGAACTCCTTAACTGACTATAAGATATCGCTGTACATGAAAAGAGTAAAATGAAAAATATCACAAAAAATTGATGTTGGAGGAGAAAGTAGTAACATGATGGCTTATTTATAGGACTACTTCTCACCTCTGGCCATTCTAATTAGTACAAGATCCTCTACAGAACGGTAAGAAACCCTTCCCAATGCAGCCAAAGTCATTTATAATGGAGCTTATAAACTGTTTGTTTGAAATGAATCAACACATTTGATTTGACTGTAAATGAAGGCAATGGTAAAGAAACATATCTGATATCCGAAATATAAACAATATCCGAATCATTTCAAGTAGGTGAAGTACATCTCGACTGAATTTCTTTTTCGAAATGTAAGTAAGCTACTTAGTTTAATGTTGAACATACTTCCTAGCCTTTTCATCAAAAACCAGAAGTGTTTTCGTCTGTCTATTCTTTTTGCTTCGCTGCTTTTTCTTCTTTTTGTTGTATCCCATGCTTGAGACAAGTTTCGCACATGAAATTGTCGTAACTTCAACTTCAACTCGTTACGCAGTGCCAAAAGTCAATACTAACTATACTAAACAGGTGCGTTTCAGGAACAATTAAAATTGTCAAAGATAAAAAAGTAAACAAGATTTTTACAACAGATCTTACTTAAACATTTATTGTGAAATATAAAAATCTAGTTCAATAAATTTCCAGACGTTTCACCCCCAGACTTTTCCTCACCAAGACATTTCACCCCAGGACATCCCCCACGCCTCGACAGTTTTCCATTACAGTAATAATATACAAGAAGACATTTCACATCCAAATATGTTATAAACTCAGATGGTGTGATATATTTTTTTCTATATTATTTTTTTTTATTTAATAATTATACTGATGCTTAGCCTAATTTATTAGGCTTAAAGTGTTGAACCCAAATATCAGCCTATAAAATGTGTTCACCTTCGGAGGCGAAATAGTGAGACTAACTGATGCTCATTCAAGATTTTATCTTGACAATTTTCTTTATAAAGATATGGCTTTTGACTAATTGACATAATCAACACTTGTTAACTGTCCATAGGGCCTACCTTTAAGAAGCATATGTTAGTCAAGTATAGAAATCTCGTTCAAATTTGTGCTGCACGTGCAGCTTTAAGACATGAGGGTAGCACGCGGATTTTAACATTGACCGAAATCATGGTAATTGTGACTTAGTTGGTCAAAACTTTCAGAATATTGTGTTGTGTAGATGTCGTCGGTGAAATATTAACCAGTGGTCACATGTGATGTTCAGTGATGAATTCATATTCAACCTAGACTTCCGTGATAGTCGAAGAGGAGTTTGGTTTCGCCCAGGTGAACGTTTGTACAGGCGCTGCTAGAGTTGCCCACGACCGATATGGGGGTGGGTTCATTATGGTATAGGGTGGCATCAGTATGACTGCCAGAACTCAGCTACATGTTTTTGGCGGCAATGTGACTGGCCAGTACTACCGTGACAATATGCTGGTTCCGCATGTTAATTGTCCCGTTTACTCAACGGCATGGCCAAGAATTCGTCTTCCAGGATGACAACCCTAGCGCCCATAGAGCAAGAACTGTTATTGAGTTCCTGGAAGAGCAACATATTCGTACTTTACCATGGCCAGCGATGAGCCCGGACTTATCACCTATTGAACATGTGTGGGACATTCTCGGAAAATGTGTCCGAAGACGTGATCTTCCACCCAGAACGTTACGTGAGCTTGGTGCGGCGCTGTAAGAAGAGTGGGACAGAATCCCTCAGCACACCATCAGTCGTCTTATTGGTGTATGAGACGTCGTTGCATAGTTTGTTGCGACAACAGAGATGGTCCAACACGTTACTGAGGGCATGTGAAAATGATGACGTTAACGTAATGACTTTGGGCGCTGTTTAAAGTACATAAAGATGTCATGAAGAAGTTAAATTTTCGATTAAAATGTGTGAATTAATTTGTTTAATTGGTATAATAAACATCAAAAGGTTAGGGTTTTCTTAATTACTTGCAATAACAGTATTACCTACAATATCCCCCACTTTTTGAACAGCATATTTTTAAACCTACCTGAGCCCCTTTCAAACTCAACCGATTCTAATCGTTCAGTATAGATCCCAGGAGGATAACATGGATAGACCATTTTTAGGAAGAAAAACATGTACTGAGGTAGGGAAATCTTCTTGCATTTCTTTGATAATGCATATATCTGATAAAGATACGGCCCATGCTGATTTCCTGTAATTACTTTATCCGATGGTCTTCTTATATTCGCCAAAGTTTCGTTAACTTCTTAGAACATTCTCCACAACTGCACTAGAAAATCCCAAAAATTGGCGAGATCTCTCATTAACTGTCAATATTTTAACAAGTAAGCAAGTCTGAGCATTTGTTTGTCCTAAAGATTCATTTAAAACATGTTCTCATATGCCAAAAGCCTCCACTATTTCTGGAACGTATTTTGGGGGAGATAAATACCATTTTAGTAAATTTTCGATATGAACGCATGGCTCGAATTTTTCATGAATTTTCATCTGTTTGCAAATTGAACGCATGAGCAGGAGGCTTTTTTGAAACACTTTTTTTTCATGGATATCTCATATAAAATCGATCATTTGACCGTCAAATTCGTTCCAAATGTCTTAAACATTATTAAATATTATTTACATATTAGTCCCCACTTTCGTATCCCCACGACGTATTGCTAATAAGCAATACTACGAGGGCTGTTCGGAAAGTCCGTGTAAAAATTAAAATAAATCTTCATTTTTCACAATTTTAGTCTAATCTTTGCAAAGGATGTTAAGTAAAATATGTTTGCTTCTTGACCACCAAGGAAAGTGGCGTGAGCGTTTAAATGCCTCTCTTATATGTGTCGATGGCAACGCAGTACATTCTACGCGCGGCTGTGTATAAAGTTAAAGTAGTAAACACCTGCTAATAGGAACCGTCATAAAGTAGACGTATTAATGAATTGGTCGAAAAGTTGGTCTCATTTGTTCTCAGTTTTAGACTTTTGTTCTTTCAAACTGCTTGCATTAGTTTGAAACAATCACTGTGGTCTCATTAGAAAATCTTCACTTCTAAGGCCTAAGGTTCCAGTAACTCACATAATTGTTGACGACACGATTGATCCCAAGGTCTATCTATAGTCAAAACATTTTACTTTCAGATGGCATTTTATAAAAGACCAGTTGGAACAAACATTTTTGAAATGTTCACTTCGATGGCCGAGTGGAATACTTTTATGAGACGTAAACATGTTGAGCCCCTTCATCTGCTTTGTTCTTCATGGCGATCAATCCAAAAGCTTAAATCAATAACATCTCATAAAAATTAACGGTAAAACATAGCTGGTACCATTTGATTTTGCATTAACTTACTTGAACTGAAAGCTTAATTCCACTTCTATTCAAATGATATAAGAAAACAATAATAATAATTATTATTATGTCATATTACTACAAAAAGAATAATCTCCTTAAAGTGTTCACTGTGAAAATTCATCTGTCAGAGCACAGTTGTAATACCAAATACCATCAGACGCAAAATTACTTAAAGATATATTTAAATATAAAAATTGGACGAGAATGGTAGGAATACTGAAAATGCAAGAAAACATCTATTGTTACCCAAACAATCCAGAAAAGCTCAAAAAACAAAGAAAAAAATACGGATTATTTATTGTCAGCCATTATTCTATGTGAGACTGGGTATCTGTGTGGACCAGTGTTTGACAGTTTTAGTTTCTTTAATTTAATCAAATCTCCATAAAACACTGGTTGAGAAATACGTTGATGCAGTAGTGATTTTAAACTGCAATTGTATTTGCGACTTAAATCTGGGTATCGGCAATAAAACTTGCAAAATGTTTTTCTTAATTTGTGGTACCGACACCCCTTCTGTTATACAAAAGATTGCGTTCATTGAAATATTTATCATTGTTACAAGCTCTAAAAAGCGAACAATCTGTGAAATATAACGTTGCAGCAATGGTCAATACTTTCTGACACGATATTGACTCAGTATAGTTCGCTAGCTATCCATCCTGTGGCAATGCATACTTATATAGTATAATATATACGGTAAATTGTATACGCCGTGTTTTTGAGAACTCAAAAACACGGAGCTCTCCTGCACCAACCTGCAAACGCACAGACGACGGAGGGGTCTTGAACATTTGCTCATAGCATCAATTTTTATTGGATACTACTTGCAAGAAAATCGCTCCATGCGTTACTGACCTACAGCCATTGTAAGTGAGTACTCTAAACAGAAAGTAACCCCCCTTTCGCGGTACTTTCTTCTATTACAATGCCTCTATATATGACGATGTTACGCTGGAATTAGTTAGTCACTTACTTCTTGTGATTTGCACGTGCATACTGAAGGAGGTTCTCTACACTGCAGCGATGATCAACACTTTTTGACACGATATTGACTCAGTCCAGTTCGCTCGCTGTCCATCTTGCGGCACTGCATACTAATATAGTATATGATATATACGGTAAATTGTATACGCCGTGTTTCTGAGAACTCAAAAACACGGAGTTCTCCTGCACCAACCTGCAAACGCACAGACGTCGGAGGGATCTCAAACGTTTCCTTCTAGCGTCAATTTTAATTGGATACTACTTGCAAGACAATCACTCCACGCGTTACCGAGCTACAGCTGTTGCAAGTGAGTTCTCTAAACAGAGCAAATTTCCGTTTACGCGGTAATTTCTTCTATCACAATGCCTCTATATATGACGATGTAACGCTGTAAACAGTTTGCTCTTTCCTTCTTGTGATTTGTACGTGCATACTGACAGAAGTTCTCTACAGTGCAGGCATGGTCAACACTTTCTGACACGATATTGACTCAGTGCAGTTTGCTCGCTGTCCATTTTTCGGCACTGCATACTTATATAGTATATGATATATACGGTAAATTGTATACGCCGTATTTCTGAGAACTCAAAAACACGGAGCTCTCCTGCACCAACCTGCAAACGCACAGACGTAGGATGGATGCGTCAATTTTAATTGGATACTACTAGCAAGAAAATTCCCCCATGGATTACTTAGCTACAGCCGTTGCAAGTGAGTGCTCTCTTGCTTTCGCGGTTCTTTCTTCTATTACAATGCCTCTATATATGACGAGGTAACGCTGGAAACAGTTTCCACCTTCCTTCTTGTGATTTGCACGTGCTTACTAACCGAAGTTCTCTACAGTGCAGCCATTGTCAACACTTTCTGACACGTTATTGACTCAGTACAGTCGCTCGCTGTCCATTCTGTATCACAATTTTCTGTGTTGTAGTTAGATTCTTAGTTACAATGCATTATATGAATTAATGCCTGGTCAATTGTATACAGACTCTTGCACAAAGATTTGTGTAATTTTACAAATTCAACCTAAAACCATGGAAAGTATAATAGACAATGATCTTTGCATGTCCGAAGCGTTTGTTAAAATACCGTTTGGTAAAATATTAGAATAGACTATAAGATTGTGAGACTTTAGTTTTTTTTTCTAACCTTTACATATTTTAGAAATATTTTCATTTGTCCTGCATCTAAGATTTCCGTACTAAGCTTAGTAGTGGGTGTGGCGCATTGCATGTGTGGATATAAACCTTTACTCTATAGAGAATGTAGTAGCACTTAAGTTTATTTTAGAGTTGAGTTTTATAATGTTATATTCCTATCACAATGTAGAGTAGAAGTATTGATTTACAGATCAAATTGTTTTTTATGTATAGATGATAGCATTAATGTATACATCTTGCTTTAATACCCACCTACATTTCTAAGTGCTTTCCTTGAAATGCATCGAGAGAATTCTGAGCTTGCCCAGCGTCCTAGTAGAGAGCCTGATTAACGAGTTAAAGACCTCCTGTACTCAAATCTTGGTTGTTCTGATTATAATTAAACGTTTTTGTCAATATTACTATCTAATTGAAACATGTACATATTCTATATTGAAGCTACAAGACATACAATATATATGTGTGCCACAAATAATTAATTACCTAATCACATCAGCTCAAATCAGCCAGGTATTCATTTTTAATGTGATTCACGGAACTGGGATAGACAGAGAGCAAACTCGGGTAGTAAATGGTTTTTTTATTGTTTCTTTAAGGAGCTCTGAAAAACATTATAATCTACATAAGGAAATTCAACAAAGTGTGTGTACAGCAAGACCACAATGGTGTTGCAGTAGCCTTATGCATTTGTGTAAAAATAAATACCTCTTATTCGTTTAAAGGAAATTTTCTCACGTTCTACAAAATGGATATATTAATGTAGGTTGAAGTTTGGATAACTATGTGAAGAAGACAGATGGGTTGTAAGAAGAGAGTGGTAATACACATTTTTAACATTGAAAAGATAGCATTTTAGAATATCTGCTAAATTTAGAGTGAGAGTACTATTAACCTATATCATCTTTTTCAAGCAAGGTTCGCAGTGCAAAGTGAGTATATTTTTCATACTTTAAATCAGACAGAACTTCTTGAAAGCTGATTTCTTCTTTCTTCATGACTCTTCTTAAACACACTTAGCTTTTAAATTTGGTAAAGGCTGACTGGCTATTAAAGTATATCTGATTAGAAGATTGAAAAAAAAAACTAATTTCTTTGCACTTAGTTAATTATAGGTTAGTGCTCAAAATTATCGTGTATGTATTAAACTTTCAATTTCCATTTGAAATCCACTTGAGTATCCTTAGAAAAATAATCAATATCAGTTTCTTAACTTGTTTTACTTAAAATTTCACCTTTTACTTTTACCTTTTACTTTTACTAAAATATTTTTATCCCATTAAGTTAATTTGAATATGGTTAAAACACACGCTAAAGGTCTTTCATGGATGGCCCAGTCTAAAATCAAATTTACAACTATACTGGAAGATATATTTTCATTTATATCTCTTCGAAGTGAAAGAAGTCTTGGTTACTTCTAAATAGCAAGATTTCTTAGCATAGTCTACTTTTATTAAGTATTTATCTGTACAGTCACGCATCATGGTCATTTTCGGACCAACACAACTTCATTCAAGTCAGTTCATTACAGTTAATTATCGCCGTTCCTGTACACTCTAAATATGTACACATGACGGGCATTTCTTACCCGTCGCACTAAAAAGATATTACGCTCAAATTGTATATGCAAAGGTGTGCGAGTGCACGTGAGCATGCGCGTGGTTGACGTCAGTAATATGGAAAAATAGTTATTGTGATAAGTAGCCTGTATACCGCAAAGCAATTAATAGTACCAAAGGCAGATACTCGCGATTATATCCTTATATTTTATTCATCTGCGTATGCCACTTACATGTTATTTTAATGACATTGTAACAAGATTCTATCTGTAATCAGATACATAAGATTTTTATGTCTCTTTACAGTAATGACACGGGTAGGCAGGATGTCTTACAGACCAAAGCTTGGCATCCTCATTATTGCGGCCGCTTTACTTCTTCTGGCTGATAAGACGTTTGTCTTTATTACTAATAGACTAAATGCGAGGAATGAAGCAGAGATGCAAAAACTAAAGAAGCTTGCTAAAGATGAAACTTTTGCAGAAATAAATCGCCTATCTGCACAGTTTGCCCAAGTTCAGGGTAAACTGACACAACCTTTTTTGTCTAGACAGGACCGCTTGAATGACAACAAAAGGGATTCAAAAAACGCAAATAATACAGCTGTTACTAAAAGCGTCTTAAAAATAAAAAATGAGGACAGTATTCAAAAAGGCGTGTCACAAGATACAAATTATGTCAAATACCTCTTTAATGCTGACGAAAATGACTTAAAGAACCAATATGTAAATCTTCATCAGTATGATTTCATTCTGAATAACAAAAATGCCTGTAGCGGGGACATTTTCATTGTAATTCTTATTCATAGTGACCCCAGAAAATTCCAAGAACGCAAAATGATCAGGGATACATGGGGTTCAGTAAGTTCTTACTCAGGGGTAACAATTGTGCATTTGTTCCTTCTAGCTAAGGTCAGTGAAAATAATACGCAATTGCAAGAACAAATTGTTTCAGAGAGTGAAACAAATCTTGATATCGTTCAAGGAAACTTCATTGACTCGTACCACAATTTAACATGTAAGTGTATAATGGGGTTGCATTGGGTGCAGAAATACTGTAAGCATACCAAATTTGTTCTGAAAGTTGATGACGATACAATGATTGACATTTATCATCTAATTGATTTTCTTCTGCACACATCGCCAGATGGAAACATGGAGAACTTTTTGTACTGTTCAGTTTACCGTAACCAAGGACCAAGAAGGTCCAAGGATGACAAATGGTACGTTTCAGAAAGTGAATATCCATTCCAAAAATATCCGCCATATTGCGAAGGATTTGCTTACATCATGTCGTCTGATGTGGCAAAGAAACTATATGACGCGTCAAGTGAAGTGAAATTCTATTGGATAGATGACGTATATGTCACTGGATTAGTAGCTCTTAAAGCAGGTATCAAACACAGAAAAATGGAAATACAACATGGTTATAATTTACTCGAGACTGAACACCTTTCAGAAAATTTGCAGTCCTCCATGTTTTTGCTGGCAAAGTATGATTACCTGCGGCAGAACTGGAATAAGGCATGGGATGACATAAAGACGCTACACAAAAGGATTAAAAGCAAATAGCGTTGTGCTTTAGGTTAAACACATTATAAAGAGGATCTGCCTCAAAAATACTTTTCTCAAGTGTACTGATTAAAATTCTTAAATCAAAATAGTATTAGATAAAAATCGAAACATATTGTTAGAAGTGCAGTTAGCCATAGTTATTACTTTTGTGCGTTTGTTTATGTATAGACTCACATAATGATGATTTGTAAAATTGAACTAGATTAACTTATCGAGGTTTCAGTGAAACAGAGATCAAATTAAACTCTTATGAGAATGAAAGATGATGTATTTTCTTCTTACTGATGTTTAACCGTGTATTTTATGAAGAAATACGTCCACTTTTGGATGAACAAAATGGATAAATGATAAAGTTTTTTGATATTTCTTGACATAATCATTAGTTTGTATGAGACAAGTTTTGTTTTAAACTAATTGATTAACTACACATGTGATGGACATGAGATAAATTATGTCGCTTGGGTATTCAGAAAAAAGAGATTGAATTCACATTTTTTTATTGTTAATATAGTAATTTTCATGATTAGATGCTACATTAGAAGTTTGATTTCTTTCTTAGAGCAACGTTGCAAAACGTTGTAACTTGGTGTTTATTTTTTGAGTCTTAAGTTGTTGCCTAGCTCTGTTTCACGAAATAAATTTAAACGAAGCGACAGCATTGACTATATGTGATGAGAATTATTGTTCATAGAATAACACATATCTGTCTTTCTCTCTGTTTGACTTTTCCTGTCAAACACTGTGTATATACAGAATGACACTTATTTTCTGATGGTTCTGATATTTTCTGACCTGTTCTGCCTAAGGAATTGAAAATTTAACAGAATTTTAATGCTTAAGACAAGATCAGAATTGATCATTTGACCGCCGCCTTTACAAAGGTCGCGTTACAAGTGCACCATTTATTAAGGTACTGAAAAACTCTTAGCTATCATGCAACTAATTCCTTGGTTACACACAGTGTACCGTTATAACCTACATAAGCACTTTAAGAATATTTCTTCATTCCTATAAAATTCGTCTACGCTGTATTTTAAAAAGTATTTTGTTGTCTTGTTGCTCATGCCAGGGTCTTTCCTATTTGAAAGACCCTGCTCATGCTCAAAATTATTTCATTGGCCTCCAAATTTGATAAAAATTTCTAATTATTTTCAGTGTAAACATAATGGAAGCCTTACTTGTTCAGTTTTGATATCTTACTATTTTCAATCTGTACATTCATTTTCCATCATAATATAAAAGTTCTGTTAACAGTCCAGTTAGCTGTGTCAAGTGGCAAGGGATAAATGTACGTCACTTCTGTTTATGACTGATGTGAAATGGACTTTAATTTGCTACAAAAAACATCTTTAAAAATGAAAATTACGTACGGAATTTTGTAAAACTGTTTTGTAAGATATATATTTTTTATATGCCCGAAGGGGGCATATTATGTTTTGGTCCAGGGCTTCTGTCCGTTCGTAATTTGGTGTCTGGAGGATAACTGAGTACCCTTTGGCCTACAATCTTTTACCTTCATGTGATTATTGCCCACATTGAGAGGATGGCCCCTACTGATTTTGGAGTCAGTAGCTCAAAGGTCAAGGTCACACAGACCTTTTTCCAACATGTAACTTGACAATCATTTGTTATAGAGACTTCAAACTTTATATTTTGATTGCACACATTGAGTGGATGACCCCTATACATTTTGGGGTCAGTATGTGAAAGGTCAAGGTCACAGCGACCTGAATGTTTAGAATCATTTACACTGTGTAACTCAACAACCATTTGTCTTAGAGACTTCAAAATTCATGTAATGGTCGCACACATTGAGTGAATGACCCCTTTTCATTTTGGGGTCAGTAGGTCAAAGATCAAGGTCACAGTGACCTTAACATTGAAAACCATTTTCACCATGTAACTTGACAATCATTTGTTGTAGAGACAAAGTATAATCTGTCTTTAGACCACCTATGTGATAACTTGAAAAGTCCCAAATTTCTTTTATATAGCATAGTGTGATTAATTCATCATGGGTATAATTTAAGAGCCAATGGCACTAAACTTCTTTGTTTTTCACTGTTCTCTATTGTTTTAAGAACATGATAACGTAATGATTTGGTTTTGATGCCCCTTTTTTTGCACAAATCGCTGTTATATGTTAAGCGAGTAACACTGGTCCTGTTTGATTAAACTGTTCGACACTTATGATCCAGATCACCCATGTGCATTGGGGGACAAAACGATCTCCAGGTAATAAAAGCATAACTAGAGATGTGTCCATAGGAAACGGATGCCCCCACACTCCGCTGTATTGTCAAAAAAAAATCCCGTACAATTACAGGTGCATATAAAGTATAAAAATGCCTTTTTTCAGCTTTATCAGGGGGCATTACTATGCCATTCTCCAATAAATTTGTGTCAAAATACCCAGGTGCGTAACTTCAAATGCTGACAACTTTTCTTTATCATATAAATTGTCGTGGTTATTTGCTGGGCTCAAACCCTCGCCCTTACATCAATGTGAGGTTTACTGATAACCTACATTTTTAATTTATTTTCTGTTTCCACAAGTTGAAGATTCAACAAGAATAAAATCTTTATGTTCCCTTTCAATTGTCTCCCTTTATTTGACTTGAATGATAATTACTTCTATTGCACTAACTATTAAATATACAACACATCTATACTATCCTCCCATTAATGGCCTGCCAAACTTTGCAGGGACTTTCCACTACATGGAAATATTTATTTTTCTTGATTCAACTAAGGTGGATTAACAGTACATTCTTTCAAAATACTTCAAACTTAAAGCAGTATGGATAGAAAGTCAGTAGTCAGTGTTACAATGCTACATGTTTTTCTGATAAGGTGAGATTAAAGCCAAATCTATACACCATCCTAACTTCTTGATACAGGGCTACCGCAGCTAACCATAAAAAATGTCAAATGTTAAGCAACCGATTATATTTTCAGAAAAGAAAAACAGATTAATTTTACAGAGTTTATTTCCCATCACAAAATATTTTCAAGAATATAAAAATCTACAGAAAATGGAAACTGAAATTGTATTATGACATTTGGCACAACTTCTTCACTTTGGTGATTGATGTTCTTGAAGTTGCCACTAGTCATGCTTCAGATGATGTTTATGGTGAGGTCGCCCTGGTAACGGACCAGACAAAAGAAGGTTAAGGCACCAAACAAGTCCCAGGAAACACACTCCACAGATAATCACAATGTACTCCATGTGATTTTCGTATGGTGTCCCACAGATTGTGTACCAGCGTGCACCATGTTCTGGTAGTTCATTCACACAGTGAAAATCAAACACCTTCTCATCATAGTCACTCAGGCATAAGTACTTCCTCTTTGAAAGGACCTGTTACAAAATAAAGCTAGTGTCAAATGAATATAAAACTAGAACTGTGTCCATAGGACACGGATGCCCCCACTATGCATAAGTGCTCATAAACAAGAGCATGTATATTCTGTATGTAAGATTTAGGTGGGGAACAATTTTTTCTGTAGTTGCAAATAAATTGAGGTGTTTTGTATATTATTAATGCTGTCCTTTTATTTCAAAATTAGATATTTTATACTGTAACAAGGGCTGTCGGATGGACAGCACGCTTGACTATTCTTGGTGCTTGAAGGTATAAAAAATTTCTATATGGTATATAGTGAAAAAATCAACAAAGGGCCATAATTCTGTTAAATTTGGTCGCAGCAAAAAATCCTTCCTTTACTACCATCTACACATTAAGGTTGTTCATCCCTGGAAGTTTAAGCAAAATCTGCCATCCGGTTTAAGAGGGGTTGCGTTCACAAAATTTCTACATAGTATATAGTGAAAAAATCAACAAAGGGCCATAATTCTGTTAAATTTGGTCGCAGCGAAAATCCCTTCCTTTACTACCATCTACACATTAAGGTTGTTCATCCCTGGAAGTTTAAGCAAAATCTGCCATCCGGTTTAAGAGGAGTTGCGTTCACAAGATTTCGGGACATACGGACGGACGGACGGACAAGTGCAACGCTATATGCTCCCCACTTTGTGGGAGCATAAAAAGTTTTGCCCCTCGGCAATTTTTGTAAAGAGCCATCCAAAGGCATCCCTGCCAAATTACATTTATATCTGCTTAGTAGTTTCAAAGGCATCCCTGCCAAATTACATTTAAACCTGCTAAGTAGTTTCAGAAAAGTTTTGCCTACAGACAGCCCCACCCTGATGCGGCCCAAATTTTTTTTCACAGATTTCTATATAATTCATAATTTATTCAGAGAGTCACCCAAAACACATTTCTGAAAAATTATTTTCAAAGCAAGGCAGCGGTATCTCAGAACAAGAGCTATCACTGAATGAGATTTATACCCCTGCAATATTGCCTTGTCAGAAGAAATGGGGAAATATAAAATGCACACACATCAACACTTATTGGGGATTTTGCACACCAGGTTTAAAATCATAGTCCTAGAAATGTGAAAGAAGTTCTCCATACAAGATGACGGGCCATAAAAATCTATAAAGACGGTCAACAGAGGAACAGTTGTGCAAAATTATAGTCAAATCCTCAAGGGTTTGCTGAGGAGAACAGCTTCGAAGTTTTTCCTTTATGTCACTATAGCAACCAGAGTTCTGGACGAAAAGCAATAAATTTCACAAATCTGAAAGGGGGGCATAAAAAGTCACAGTGCAAACCAGCATACGTACATGTTTAAATGGTGTCTGTACAGGCTCTGTCTCATTACATGGTCCAATAGGTTCATGTAAACCAACCACAACATTGTCTTCAGGTTTTGATGTAAACACAAGGTACACAAAGAATGTGTAATGTAATATAACCTCTGTCATTATTTCGTCTAAAAACCATCCTGGAAAATAAAGATGAAATGAATTAGTATAAAAACTAGATGGGTGTTCAGCTGAACACTTGTGTCGCCCTTGTATACTTTGTGAGAATAACTAAGAAGTACAAAAAGGGGCATAACTCTGTCAAATGTGACCTTGACCTAAAGATTTTGGCATTATCACAACCGTTTTTGTAAGCAGTATAATTTTAAAGTTTCATGAGGAAATGTTTAGAAATGGCAAAGTATTTGCCAACGTTAAGTTTTCATGACAGACGAACAGACAGACAAAGCGATCCCTATGTATTGCCGTTTCTTTGAAAGGGTGACACAAAAAGTCAACTAGATCTTTGCATAAATCAAACACAGCTAACAAATAAAGCATACATGAAAATCAATTACAAAATAATTATACAGTGTAGAAAAATATAAACTGTTATACTTATCAATCAAAATGAACTAAATAAGAGCCATTTCAGTAAAACATATATCCCATCCCAGGAAGGCAGTAAAACATATATCCCATCCCAGGAAGGCAGTAAAACATATATCCCATCCCAGGAAGGCACTTTCAAAATGGTCCAACCCCATTTAGAAGCTTGTTTGACAAGAATAGAGCCCCTAGAGAAAACACTAATATAATATGGAACACCACCCATTTTAATTCCTAGGTTGGGATATATGTTTGTCAGGAATGGCTGTAAGTACACAAGGTATTATATATGCAGTTGTAGCTTAAGCTTCTGTCTGTGTGACAACCTTGGTCTAGTTGTTAAGGCTGCTGACTTGAAATCACTAAACTTTCACTGATCATGAGTTTCAACCTGCTGCTTTCAATGATAATTTTTGTTTTGAAGTTTACACTTTCTTGTCTGGTCATTCCTATGAATGATGGTAAGGTGAACTGGACTGTTAATATTGCATTAAACTCCAACTACAGCTATCACTAAAGATGATTCATACCCCAAACTGCCACCCTGATACTAAATAAGGATAATATAAATATTCAGAATGCCCACCTATAATGCCTACTTCTTATCAACTAGAGTTGATTAATATCCCCAAAATATTGCCTTGTCACAGAAATATGGAAACCACAAGACAACAACTGCCACATAGAGGATGTATTAAAATTGTTTAATTTTAAGGTAAAGAAAACTGATTTCAGCCTTAAAGTTTGTGCAAGAACCTAGTTTTATACTTGGAGAATGAGTTTAGTTATTATATGGTTATGTGAATGTCTAGTCTAGTAACAAGTTTGCAACAAGACAGAAATTTTGAAAGTATCCAGTATGGTTTTAGTGCACTTGTTCAAGGCAGTGACTGAATCATTGATATTAAAGTAGGTTAGGAATTATCAGCTATGTGAAATTTCAAAGCTTTAATTCAAATCTGCCAATACATGGGCAGAAAAGGATTATAAATACACTAAAACCTGTATTAATGGTCACCTGAAAATTATTGTGGCTTTAGTAATCATACCCTCAATGCTGAATGGGAAATAAGACCACATGAAATGAAATTGGAGGATGACTTTACAGAAGGACATTGAATGCAAATGATAATTTAGTGCAGTACACTAAAATAAGTGTTCATAAAAGGGGGATGACATTACAGAATAATGAACAATGGATGCAAATAGTATTATAGTGCAGCACACAGAAATGGCAACTAATCTGGAGAAATGATAAAGCAGCACACAGAAATGGCAACTAATCTGGAGAAATGATAAAGAAGCACACAGAAATGGCAACTAATCTGGAGAAATGATAAGGCTGGATGATTTGGATGAGAAAACAAATAAGTTAGGTAATGTTACTAATCTAGGAATATTTACAGTACAAACATTTAAGGTAATGTATGAAAGTTCATTCATCACTGAACTCAACTTGAATGGTGCAATGTAATCCAAAATGCAATGCGTAAATTTAAAGTGACTGAACAAGTCTGTACAAGATTCATACTCACATTAGAAATTATGAAAACATTTCCTCCAGTGTATTGATTGTAACATTGTCAAACTATTTCTTGATGTCATTTACAGATCAAGTTGAACTTGACCGGCATATCATGATTAAACCATGTTTTTGAGCGGTATATCATGATTAAACCATGTTTTGTTGTGTTTTTTTTTTTTATCTGTGTGTTTTTTGAGGGGGGGGGGGGGGATACCTATTCATTAAAAAAACCTATTCATTAAAAAACAAAAAACAACAGGTCTGTCTCAAGGAAAGCTATACCCCCTGCCGCAGTAGAGCATTGGAATGGATAACAAGTGTGAAGACAGAAGGTTAGACCTCTCAATATGACACAGAATGATGATTTCTATGGTTAACGGACAGCTACATTTGGACCTCATATTTGTAGCAGTTTAAAAGCTATGGAGTGGACACGAAATGTGGACTTTTTTTATATATGCCCTATAAGTGTGACCTTGGGGGTAGAGACCAGGTTGTTGTGCTCTGCACATTGTCTCATAATGGTGATCATTTGTACCAAGTTATTTTAAAATCTTTCAAGCAGTTTAATAGTAATGGAGCAGATACAAAATGTGAACATTTTTATATATGACCTTTAAGTGTGACCTTGACCTTGGGGGTAGCGACCTTGTTCTTGCACTCTGCACATCGTCTCATAATGGTGATCATTTGCGCCAAGTTATTTCAAAAACTTTCAAGCAGTTTAATAGTAACGTAGCGGACATGAAATAGTACGAAGACAATCCACCTATTACAGTAGAACGCCTTCAAACCAGACAAGCTTGGGACCGGGCCTTTTGTCCAGTTTGGAGGGGTATCCAGTTTGGAGGGGTTATCTATATTTGGAAACAGAGACCTACACAGGGGTTGTTGTGTTTTTTTTGCATGACTTCATTTTGTGATGACAGCTGCATTGTCATGGTTTAGTGCAATATAAGAGTATTTTTTGGTGTTTTATGCTGCTTTCAATAATATTCCAGTAATTTTGTAATTGGTGAAAGAAAATGGATATAAAATGGTTGTTTTAAAGCAGTGCAAAAAAAAAGTAAAAAGTATATTATACAAAAATGTATTTGTTGGCCAGTGGAACTTTGTCAAATTATGTTTACAATCTGTAGGAAGTGGCAAACCAATAATTTTCAGTAATGAAATTTAAACCCCTCAATGTCTCTAAATGTAAAAGGAATAAAAAACATTTATGTACTTTATTTTGACACAGAACTTATTTTGCCAAGTCAAAAAAGTCGAGCTAAAAATGTAGTCTCTAGAGTGTTAACAAGGTTTTTCCTTTGATTTGGCCTGGTGACCTAGATTTTGATCCCATATAACCTAGTTCTGATCTTGACCTAGAGATAATCAAGATAAAAAACCTCACCAATTCTCAGAATGACTGGATGTTAAAGGTGATTTGTAGTGTTAACAAAGTAAAATGTGGACGGATGTCAGACGAAAGACAGACAGCAGATACTGGACATCCTGCGATCACTATGCTCAGGTGAGCTAAAAAAAAAAGTTTTAAAATTAGGGGGCCATAAATAAATGATAAATTGGTGGTCTGAAGCCAGATTCGAACTCAACCTGTATTTTATGATGTTACATCTGTGTACCAAAAATTATTACAATACATTGCCTCATTAAAGAGTTATCATCCAGAAACCATGAAGCCGACCGACCGACAAGCTCACTCCTATACATCCCCCATAAACTTCGTTTGTGGAAGTATAATCAAACAATCCAAAATGGAAGCTGGGCTCAAAACCACTTTAAGCAATCAATGACTCAAGTAATTGCAGATACCTACCACATTCTCAATAACAGAAAAGCTGACCACATAGAACAGTTGATAGCCACACCAACTCCATCTATATCACAAAAATACTGTCTAATAAGTAATGGTTAGATACAGACATAGAACTAAACTAAGTAACTATTTTTCAAAGATGAGTAACAGAACAAAATGGATCAAAACAGACCCCCTTACTTTTGCTATGATGAGCTTTACTCCTGTCTACATTCCTGTCTCCCATCCAGATTATAAGACCATACACAACAACAAGGAGCATAACGCAGACCTCTGTATGAATGCCATAACTATCATGGAGGGGATGGTATATAAACACAAACTGAACCACGCCCAGTGGGAATCCTAACATCGAAGCTAGTAAACAACACACTGTCTCTGTAATAAACCTGAAAAAGTTAAATATAAATAAATTATTACAATATCATGCATATTAAGTGTAAAGACATGCAGTTTTAAGGAAAACTAAATGGTGTGCTACAAAAAAGAATGCCGATATAGATGGTAACATACAACGCAAGAAAAAAATGTATACCTGTCAGATTCAGAGTAGTTTAGCTCTTTGGTTTTAATATTACAGAATTATTTGCCTTGAAATCATTCAGTCTAACTCATTTTTGATTTTAGGTCTGTAAGCTAAGCACTGTAAGCATACTATGACTGGTACCAAGTATGTATTGTCTTTTGTGACAAGCCTTTCTTTACTGCTTTGGTACCTGTCACCACTGGCTTGACATCAATAGTAACTTCAAACCTACAGAAACATGTAAGTGTCGGACTGATGATGCAAGTTCACTAGACAGACAAAGCTTCTGATCCTATCTGCTGTATCTAATTGCTCGTATATCAAATATAGGCAAATAAACATGTCAAGCTAAACGAAGCAAATACACACAAATGAAACACATCAAATATACAAAAAGGCTAAAATGCACTGAGGTTTTACACAACCCCTATGCCAAATTATAATGCTATTTTAGCATTACCAATAGCTAAAACAGACTCTCACTACTAGAATTTTCAAAATAATCTAAACAAGAAAGCCATGATGTGACCCCTAGGGCATGGCCAATTTTGACCCCAGGGACATAATTTAAACAACTTTGGTAGAGGACCTCTAGATGATAAATATCTAAGCTCCAGGTTTTGTGGTTTCTGACAAGAAGATTTTTAAAGGATTTTCTTTTTGTTGCCATAGCAATCAGCTGCATGGAACTGAATTCTTTGAACAACTTTAGTAGTTTTATTAATTTTGGCCAAGTGGTATCAGAGGAGATGTCGTTTGAATCATAATGTTGACACACTAACACACGACAACTGACATCATGTGATCACAATAGCTATTTTTTTGTATTATTTCAAGTTAAACTGTTTCAAAATGACTTGTACGTTTGATAAGATTGAAAATTTGACAAATAAGTTTCTTTCTCAGTGCTATCCTAGGAATGGTATAAATATTTTGATAGAGCACTTGAAGTTAGTTTCTTTGATATAAGAAGCATGACTGTTCTTTCCTACCCTGCATACTGGTATGTCTCCTTGCTCGGGGCTAGTAGTTTATGGCTTGCATGAAATACAGCAGTAAAGCTGCAGGCAAAGGTTGCATGGAAGTAGTAGCTAGTCCAAGGTACCCAGTAATGTCTGTCATAGATGTTTGGGTCCGTGTCATGCCATGTCCAGAACAGGTTCTTGATGCCCAGAATGTCATACGGTAGATCTAGGGTCACTACAGTGAGGCCAACTGCAAGTGAGAAATGGTGGTAGTAATATCATGTGATCAGAGAAGCAGGAGATATAATTATAACTTGATATGCATTACAAAAGCAGTCATTTGAACCTGGATGATAAAACAAAGAATGACAAAATCTGCTCTTAAACATCTTGACTGCTTGATGACACAAGTCTAAACTTCATGGTTTCTCATAGGTTTCAATCCAGGAAAAGGAGTGTTGTTTCTTTTTTGGCAAAGACTTAGTAGGTAATGTTAACATTATGAATAAGAAAAATTACAGATCTCTGATATTTAATCATGAACAAGAGGGTCATGATGGCCCTGGATCGCTCACCTGAGTACTTTGGCTGTAGGTTTGCTGTTAAGCAGTATTTCATTTTTTAATTGAAAATATGTAAGTGCCTACAAACCAAATATGTAAAATATCAGTCAATAAATAAAGGCTCTATGACAGAAAGTAGAAATATCTATTATAAGCTATGGTGACCTTGACCTTGACCCAGTGACCTCAAACCCTACCCATGGGTAGAGGTCCATGCAAGGAACCTCTTTACTGAATATCAACAAGAGGGCCATGATGGCCCTGTATCGCTCACCTGAGTATGACTGCTTTAAACAAAGTTGCTATGGACCTGGTTATTTGACCCCAGATGGCCCATATTCAAACTTGACCTAGAAATTATTGAAACAATCTCTTTGACAAATTTCAAGGTTATTTGTACTGAAAATGTTATCTCTAGAGTGTTAACAAGATTTTTCCATATTTGGGCTCTATGACCTAGTTTTTGACCCCAGATTACCCATATCCAAACTTGAGCTACAAATCATCAAAACAACCTTCCTGACAAATTTCCAGGACATTTGGACTAAAAATGTAACCTCTAGAGGATAAACAAGGTTTTTCTACTTTCGGGCTCTGTGACCTAGTTTTTGACCCCAGAAAACCTATATTCAAAACTAAGCTAGAAATCATCGATAGAACCTTTCTGACAAATTTCCAGGTTATTTGGACTGAAAATGCTACCTTTAGAATGTTAACAAGGTTTTTCCATATTTGGACTCTGTGACCTAGTTTGTGACTCCAGATGACCCATATTCGAACTTGATCTAGAAATCCTCAAGGCAACTTTTCTGACAAATTTCCAGATTATTTGGGCTGAAAATGTAACCTCTAGAGTGTTAACAAGGTTTTTCCATATTTGGGCTCTGTGACCTAGTTTTTGACCCAAGATGACCCATACTCCAACTTGAGCTAGAAATCATCAAGGAAACCTGTCTGACAAATTTCCAGGATATTTGGACTGAAAATGTAACCTCTGGAGTGTTAAAAAGTTTTTTACATATTTGAACCATGTGACCTAGTTTTTGATCCCAGATGACCCATATCCAAATCTGAGCTAGAAATTTTTGAAAAAATCTTTCTGACAAATTTCAAGGACATTTGGACTAAAAATGTAACCTCTAGAGGATTAACAAGGTTTTTCTACTTTCGGGCTCTGTGACCTAGTTTTTGACCCCAGAAAACCTATATTCAAAACTAAGCTAGAAATCATCGATAGAACCTTTCTGACAAATTTCCAGGTTATTTGGACTGAAAATGCTACCTTTAGAATGTTAACAAGGTTTTTCCATATTTGGACTCTGTGACCTAGTTTGTGACTCCAGATGACCCATATTCGAACTTGATCTAGAAATCCTCAAGGCAACTTTTCTGACAAATTTCCAGATTATTTGGGCTGAAAATGTAACCTCTAGAGTGTTAACAAGGTTTTTCCATATTTGGGCTCTGTGACCTAGTTTTTGACCCCAGATGACCCATATTTGAACTTGACCTAGAAATTGTCAAAGCAACCTTTCTGACAAATTTCCAGATTATTTGGGCTGAAAATGTAACCTCTAGAGTGTTAACAAGGTTTTTCCATATTTGGGCTCTGTGACCTAGTTTTTGACCCCAGATGACCCATATTTGAACTTGACCTAGAAATTGTCAAAGCAACCTTTTTGACAAAATTCCAGATTATTTGGGCTGAAAATGTAACCTCTAGAGTGTTAACAAGATTTTTCTATTTTTGGGCTCCGTGACCTAGTTTTTGAACCCAGATTACCCATATTTGAACTTGAGCTAGAAATCATCAATAGAACCTTTCTGACAAATTTCCAGGATATTTGGACTGAAAAAGTAGCCTCTAGAGTGTTAACAAGGTTTTTCTATATTTGGGCTCTGTGACCTAGTTTTCCAACCCTGATAACCCATGTTCGAACTCGTCCGAGATATCAATGAGACAAACATCCCGTGCAAGTTTCATGACAATTGAGGCAAAAATGTGACCACTAGAGTGTTAACGAACTAATTGTGGACGGACGGACGGACGGACGGACGGACGACGGACGACGGACAAAAGGTGATCAGAAAAGCTCACTCTGTCACTACGTGACAGGTGAGCTAAAAATATTGGTCTATAAATCAAGGCTCTATGAGGTACAGTAGATAAATCTACTTTTAACCTCTGTGACCTTTAACCTAATCCAAAAATTTGAAAAAGCTTGATAAAGCTTGCTTCATGCCAAATTTTAAAATTCTAGGTCTTGTGGTTTCAGACAAGAAGATTTTTAAAGATTTTCTTCTATATTGTTATTTAAAACTTGTGACCCCTCGGGCGGGGCCAATAGTGACCCCAGAGACATTTTTCTAACAAACTTGGTAGAGGTCCACTAGACAATGCTACACACCAAATATCTAAGCTCTATAACTTACGGTTTCTGATAAGAAGATTTTTTTAAGATTTTCCTATATAACTCTATGTAAAACAAGTGACCCCCGGGGCGGGGCCATTTTTGACCCAGAGGCCAGGATTTGAACAAACTTGGTAGAGGTCCACTAGACAATGCTACATACCAAATATCTAAACTCTAGGCCTTGTGGTTTCTGACAAGAAGATTTTCAAGTTTTCCCTATATAACTCTATGTAAAACAAGTGACCCCAAGGGCGGGGCCATTTTTGACCCAGAGGCCAGGATTTTAACAAACTTGGTAGAGGTCCACTAGGCAATGCTACACACCAAATATCTAAGCTCTATAACTTACGGTTTCTGACAAGAAGATTTTTTAAAGATTTTCCTATATACCTCTATGTAAAACTAGTGGCCCCTGGGGCGGGGTCATTTTTGACACAGAGGCCATGATTTGAACAAACTTGGTAGAGGTCCACTAGACAATGCTACAAACCAAATATCTAAGCTCTATAACTTACGGTTTCTGATAAGAAGATTTTTTTAAGATTTTCCTATATAACTCTATGTAAAACAAGTGACCCCCGGGGCGGGGCCATTTTTGACCCAGAGGCCAGGATTTGAACAAACTTGGTAGAGGTCCACTAGACAATGCTACATACCAAATATCTTAACTGTATGCCTTCTTGTTTCTGACAAAAAGATTTTTTAGTTTTTCCTATATAACTCTATGTAAAACAAGTGACCCCAAGGGCGGGGCCATTTTTGACCCAGAGGCCAGGATTTGAACAAACTTGGTAGAGGTCCACTAGGCAATGCTACACACCAAATATCTAAGCTCTATAACTTACGGTTTCTGACAAGAAGATTTTTTAAAGATTTTCCTATATAACTCTATGTAAAACTAGTGGCCCCTGGGGCGGGGTCATTTTTGACCCAGAGGCCATGATTTGAACAAACTTGGTAGAGGTCCACTAGGCAATGCTACAAACCAAATATCTAAGCTCTATAACTTACGGTTTCTGACAAGAAGATTTTTTAAGATTTTCCTATATAACTCTATGTAAAACTAGTGGCCCCTGGGGCGGGGTCATTTTTGACCCAGAGGACAGGATTTGAACAAACTTGGTAGAGGTCCACTAGGCAATGCTACACACCAAATATCTAAGCTCTATAACTTACGGTTTCTGACAAGAAGATTTTTTAAAGATTTTCCTATATACCTCTATGTAAAACTAGTGGCCCCTGGGGCGGGGTCATTTTTGACACAGAGGCCATGATTTGAACAAACTTGGTAGAGGTCCACTAGACAATGCTACAAACCAAATATCTAAGCTCTATAACTTTCGGTTTCTGACAAAAAGATTTTTTAAGATTTTCTTATATAACTCTATGTAAAACTAGTGGCCCCTGGGGCGGGGCCATTTTTGACCCAGAGGACAGGATTTGAACAAACTTGGTAGAGGTCCACTAGGCAATGCTACACACCAAATATCTAAGCTCTATAACTTACGGTTTCTGACAAGAAGATTTTTTTAAGATTTTCCTATATAACTCTATGTAAAACTAGTGGCCCCTGGGGCGGGGTCATTTTTGACCCAGAGGCCATGATTTGAACAAACTTGGTAGAGGTCCACTAGGCAATGCTACAAACCAAATATCTAAGCTCTATAACTTACGGTTTCTGACAAGAAGATTTTTTAAGATTTTCCTATATAACTCTATGTAAAACTAGTGGCCCCTGGGGCGGGGCCATTTTTGACCCAGAGGACAGGATTTGAACAAACTTGGTAGAGGTCCACTAGACAATGCTACACACCAAATATCTAAGCTTTATAACTTACGGTTTCTGACAAAAAGATTTTTTAAGATTTTCTTATATAACTCTATGTAAAACAAGTGACCCCCGGGGCGGGGCCATTTTTGACCCAGAGGCCATGATTTGAACAAACTTGGTAGAGGTCCACTAGACAATGCTTCATACCAAATATCTAAACTCTAGGCCTTGTGGTTTCTGACAAGAAGATTTTCAAGTTTTCCCTATATAACTCTATGTAAAATCAACTGACCCCTGGGTTGGGGTCAGTTTTGTCCCCAGGGACATAGTTTGAACAAACTTGGTAGAGGTCCACTAGATGATGCTTCATACCAAATATCAAAGCTCCAGGCCTTGTGGTTTCGGAGAAGAAGATTTTTAAAGATCCAACTTATAAAATCTATTTTTAGCTCCAGTGAACCAGAAATGCAATGGACCAGAACCATTTGAACAATCTTGGTAGAGCTTCATGCAAGGAACATCCCAGGCAAGTTTCATTAAATTTGCCCCATTGGTTTCAGAGGAGATGTCGTTTGAATGAAAAGTTGACGACGGACGGACGGACGGACGGACGGACGACGGACAAAGACCGATCAGAATAGCTCACCCTGAGCACTTTGTGCTCAGGTGAGCTAAAAAGACAGCACTTCCTTTCCAGGTGATCAATAATAAATATACACTGTCAGAGCAAGAACCTTGTATTGCTTTTTCTTACAAACTCATTCTTGTGTTTAAAGATACACATCATAGTTGAACATGAACTTCTAAATGGTCTTCATCAACCTGACTAAAATAATGGGAACAGAAAATCAACTTTGTAAAATTCAAAACCAACAGTGTTAACCTTCATATTTCCCAGAATTAACAAATGTCCAGTACCTGCAAATGGTTGAGCCCACCATCTCATCCCTGAATGAGCTACAGCCACACTGGCAGTGTAGATAAATACTGCATCTGAAACAAATGTTATAAATAGGTAATGATGACAAAAAAGTTTCACTCAATACAACTTTATTTGCATTTCAGCAAATTCAGATGTTATCCATACTGGGTGAAGTTAGTAAGTCTATGAAGCAATCTGACTAAAGTTCATGACCTCTCTACAGTTAGATCTGAAGACAACCCATTTATTTCTATCTTCTTGCTAACCTGGAATTTCAAATATTGTTATTTAAATCCCAATCAAAGTCACTGCAGCTTATGATGTGTCTCAATAGTTTACCTGTGCACACTGCAATAGTTTACCTGTACATGACATACTGATACAGTGTGTAAACTTCTCTAGAATAACACTGTTTATATCCTCGCAGATGGATAATGCTTAGATATTTTGAAAATATTTTCACATGTTTCATCAGACTCTCCTTGTATTTAAATTTTTTTTTATTCACAGAATGAAATTCAATCAATGCATCAACACAGTCATAAATGTAACAAAAATATTAACAACAAGGAGGCTACTGGCCCCAGGTTACTCACCTTGCACAGAATGGTACTGGTGCAAAATGCTGTAAGCTAATGAAAATGTTTATCACCAGAATTTGAACAAGAGCCACTGCAAGTCAACTTTTTCCTTTTTCCAAAGGCAAACACAATGGAGAAAGCACATGTGGTGAAGGGTTTTCAAAGGCAACATCATTTTGAATTATTACTATCAAATCCATCCATTAACAACAAAGTTATGACCAATTTTAGCAAAATTCAAAATTCCTTGAAGGTCAAGATCAAGTTCAGTTTAACCTTCCTGAAAGTATTGTCCAAAGGGTACTTATGTCCAAGTAGGAAGACAATACATCTATTAATAACAAGTTTTGTTCTCAGTGTTGTTTTGTCCCAGTATGAATCAAATTCATCCATTAATAACAAAGTTGTGGCAATTTAAGCAAAATTCAATAACTTGACCTTGAAGGTCAAGGTCATTTTAGGGTCAAGGTCATACCTGAATATGGCCAATTTTAACAATATTCAATAATTTGACCTTGAAGCTGAAGGTCAAATAAAGATCTAGGTCATACTTGAGTAATTCAACATGTTGGTTTTGTCAGAAGTGTTGTGGCCAATTTTAGCAATATTCAATAATTTGACCTTAAAAGTCAAGGTCAAATAAAGATCAAGTTCAGTTTAACCTTCTTGTAGGTATTGTCCGAAGGGTACTTATGTCCAAGTACGAAGACAATACATCCATTAATAGCAAAGATATAGCCAATGACCCCTGGGGCGGGGTCAATTTTGACCCAAGGAACATAATTTGAACAATCTTGGTAGAAGTCCATCAGACACTGTTTCATGTCAAATATCTAAGCTCTAGCTGTTGTGGTTTCAGAGAAGAAGACTTCTTAAAGTTTTTATTATATACATATATGGAAAACCCATGATACCCCCACTACTCCCACGAGGCGGGGCCATTTTTGATCCCAGGGCTATAATTTGAACAATCTTGGTAGAGGTCCACTAGACAATGTTTGATCCCAAATACATGTATATAAGCTCTAGCACTTGGGGTTTTAGAGAAGAAGATTTTTTCAAGGTTTTACTATATTAATATAAGGAAAACCCATGACCCCGGGGCCATAATTTGAACAATCTTGGTAGAGTTTAACTAGACCATGTTTCATGACAAATATCTAAGCTCTAGCCTTTGGGGTTTCAGAGAAGGAGATTTTTGAAGGTTTAACTAAGGAAAACCCATGACCCCCAGGGCAGGGTCAATTTTGACTTGAGGACCATAATTTGAACAATCTTAGAAGAGTTCCACTAGAAGATGTTTCATTTCTAATACCTAAGCTCTAGCCCTTGGGGTTTCAGAGAAGAAGATTTTTTAAGATTTATTATATACATATAAGGAAAATCAATGACCCCAGGGCGGGGCCAATTTTCCCCCCAGAGGCATAATTTGAACAACTTTTGTAGAGGACCTCTAGATGATGTTACATACTACATATCAAACCTCTGGGCCCTGTAGTTTCAGACCAGAAGACTTGAAATTTGCATTTTTGAAACAACTTTTTTGGCCTTGAGATCTACTGATGCAACCGACCGAAGCCATTTGAACAACTTTGACAGGGGACCACCCAAGGATCAATCCTGTGAAATTTGGTCAAAATCCAGTAATGGCTTCAGAGGAGATGTTGTTTAAAGAAATTGTTAACGACGCACCACAAAGCAAGACGGACAAAGGAGGATCACAAAAGCTCACCACAAGCTTCGCAGGTGAGTTAAAAATGAGTCTGCTCTATTATTCAAATGCATGCAGTATCGTATCAAATGTTCGATGCTATTGAAAATTTTTTGCTCATACATTTATCTTATTAATTTAGAAGATTTTGCCAAATAAAGTTTACTCTGAGTTCAGTAACAATATATTTATGGCAGAAAACCTCCGACGTGTGAGAACTATTATTTGGGATCCCAGCTGTTTGTACAGACTTTCACCAGTTAAATATATGCTTCCTTGATTTCCAAAAGATCCTAACAGCATAGCGATTTTTAGGATATATTTTAATCAGATTGGTCTATGAAGATTTTGCACAATTTCTGTTCAAGTTAAGTCTAGTCAACTTGCTTTTCTACTTTTCAAGTCATTGCATAACCCAGAATTTTCTGACAGACTAAAGAAAGACCACACTCTAGGGGTCACATCATGGCCCTCTTGTTTAGATTAAACTCAACAATCTATATCTCCCTCTAAATGGATACACTGCAAGGATTGATAAGGAAGTAAGTGTTATAGGTCTAGTGTAAAAATATTTCTTAATAATGAGGATTAATGCCAGAAAATTTCAAACAGGGTGACAAAAACACTTCACTGGAAATCGCCTTTTGTGATATCTCTAAGCAACAACATTAAAGAACAGAAGTCAATTTCAAAGAAAACTGAACATTGATTAACAAGAAAGAAACAAAATAAATAACTGTGATGACAATCGATCCAGAAAAGTTGTTCTCCAGAAATTAACTAAAACAATTTTGAGTACTTACAGAGAAGAATGATGTACAAAGGTAATCGTTGTCCGATGAATGTAAATATTCCCTGAGCATGCCAAAAGCTGTCAATGTCAGGCATCCAGTAGCTAACAGCTTCCACAAAAAGGCCATGCAGAATAACAGCAATCCATAGGAACTGGAATCGTCCACCAACACGCTGAGCTGGAATATATGGAGTTCCAATTATTAAAGGAAAAACTACTTTAATCAGCGACGCATCTATCAACAGCACCCTTGGGATTTACATTTACAACAAATGGGGTAAACTGATTTTCATCTTTTAAGCAAAGTGTTCTGTCTAAATCCTAGGGGTTTGAAACTGGAATCAAATCTGGCCAAGTCTATTTTGCAGTCCATGATGTTACAAGGCCTATCAAGTTCTTGCCTGTCAGAAATCTCCTGTAAATCAACAGTCCCATTCTATGCCCACCACCGCTCTGCTTAGGCACTGATAAGTACAAAACAGTGCTGACAGAAGCTCTTTCCTCACATGAGATTCATGAAAATTCATTAACTGGTCCATAGTGATACTGTTGAGGAAAACATAAGCTCACAAGTTTCATCATAATTTTTAACAAAAATGTAAGAATTGTCAGTTGCAAAAAATATCTAGCAGCATTTTAGTAGCCCATAAAACAAGAAATCGGTAGAACCTATGGATGCTCCCCAAATAAATGCCAATTCCAAAAGGGCTATTGTTTAATATGTACTTTTTTTAAAGTATGAAAAATAACAAAGGGCAATAACTCCTAAATTATGCAAAATAGAGTTACGGTTCTTGACGCTGCACTTCTCCTCACAGAGATCTATCTACCAATAAAGTTTCATGTTAATATCTCTTATACTTTGTGAGATATGCCCCGGACAAAAAATTAGTATGAGAAATTTCAAAGGGCAATAACTCAAAAATTGATAAAGCAAGAGTTATGGTTCTTGTGCAATGCACTGCTCCTTAATGAGATCTAACTACGTATGAAGTTTGGTCTTGATATCTCTCATAGTTTTTGTGTTATGCTCTGGACAAAATTATGACGGACGAACGGACAGAGGGGACGGACAGACGGACAAAGCAGCAACTATATGCTCGCCCTTTGGGGAGCATAACAAAAATAAACAGCTTGTCTTAAGAAGTCGATATATAAGTTTATTGAACAAAAAGACAAGATAAAAAAAACCCTAAGAATTCCAGGATAACAATTTAAAAGTTATAAAATGCACTACATGTAAGTAACAATAAAAATAAAATTGAGAAACAGTGAAAAAAAATAATTTTAGCAAACATTCAATGTAAACTAATAATAATATTATTAATATATGACATTTATCTTATTTTCTTAAACAGTGAAAGACAACTGACTGAGACAGAAAAACAGAAATTTAATGCAAGCACTTAATTATGTTTATTTTCAGGTTCTGCACTGAAGTTTCATAACTACAATAACATGTTTGATACTCACCATGTATAAAAGTCAAGATGGCACAAACGAAGCAGGTGAGTTCCATTCTCAGGAAATCTGGATGAAATTTGCTGATCTCTCCTGGACTACGGAAGCTCACAAACCAGCTCCAAAACTGAAATATACCAGTAACAACAAATTTGCAATACACTGAAATATTGTTCACCATAACACTGACTGACATAAATTGAATAAATGTCTTCCAGAAGAAAGTATTTCAATTATAGAATGCTTTTCCAAAAACTAGAACCACTAAACTAAGGAAGTCCATTAAAGTCCACAGAATAATAATCTCAGGAGAGGCTTGTATGTGGTCAGCTTTTAAATGCTGTGAAGCTTTATCTGTACCACATGGTTTATTCTGTTAAACAAATTCATAAAATCAAGTAAATTGTGTAATTCTAACATGATACTTATGTGCAAAGATAACTTTTTATTTTCTTAACTTTCTGCAGAGTCTCAGAATTTCAGGTTAGTCAGAGTTAAGATCAAATACCTAAAATACGGTACACTTTTCTTAACATTCTACACTGTATTTACAGGAATCTGCTTTAGCTGTCATATGAACTACAGTATTTTTCAGCTAATAAAAAAGACACTTCTCCTTGTGCTCCTTGCACAGCCTGGCAGATATATATACACTGGTTAGGGTCTTAAATTTTTATGTTTGTCATATCTACCAGAAATTTCAGCTTAGCAAATTTTGGTTCTACCTACAACTAAGGGATTACTGGGATGTTGTTTGTCCCACATCTGCAACTGGGTCAGTTATTAATTTGTCCTTTTTAAACAGACCTTAATTTTTGACATCTTTATCTATTGATTTTCTTTCATTATATTTGTTGTACTTTCAAGCAAGGTCATTCAAACAGAATGGTCTAGAAACGCGCTATATGAGTCCTTATCGCTGCAATTTATCATGTCACACTATCAATTTTTTACCTATGAGTGATTATCATATTCGTGTAGATAACATGGTGCTGCACATTCTGGACAATGCTGTATAGAATTTGTACTGTACATTTGAAGCTTTTCAAAACTAAAAACAATAGCAAAGATTGAAATTCTAAAAACATGGTAGGCTTTAAAGCAGCTCGTTCACAGTAGAATGGTAGAATTTAAACAAGTTATTTTCTACTCTCCCTTGTTACTGTTGGTGAAGTCTTTGTTTTCTGACCCAAAAAAATTGGCTTGCCTAGGTCACACTGCACGGGAAAACGCATTTTTTCATAACGCCTACTTTGGGAATTCCAGTTAAATATAGAATACGGTATTCCTGAAGCAGGTGGTTGCTGTACCGCATGGCGTCTTCACCAGTCACAGCACAGGCATTTGTTTCATGGATAAATGTTCCGAACCACTCTATAACCAACATAGGGTATGTAGAGAATGAATCTGAGAGTCACTTTACTTCAGACAGATTTTCTCTAATTTAAGCTGACAGATGCAATGTCACTCTTATTGTCTCTGATAGTTGAATCTGTTTTCTAAATAAAGCAATCAAAAACTCCATTCAAAGTAAAAACATTTTTTCCACTGCACCTCTGATTTTATCACTTGTTTACAAAAATTTTCATGACACAACTTCCAGTCTCTTACACAATATATAGAAATCAGATATTAAATTGTTGAACCTCAATCTAACCATCTCAATCAAGTGTCAGATTTATTGTAAAAATAAACTGAAGTCTTTAGTGGACTTAATGTTTTTGTAATGGATCCTGTAGATAAAATCGAATCAGCAGATATACTTTCATTTTCAATACTATGGCAACACTTTGATTGCAAAGTTTGTAGGGACAATTTAAATCATGTTTGAAGTAGAGTAAAGTGACCCTAAGATTCATTCTTGTGTTCTTTTTTTTACCTTGTTTTGGTTATAGAGTGGTTTGGGACATTTATCCATGAAAAGAATGTCTGTGGTTTTTGGTCCAGTATTGAAATACAGATATTCTGTGAGCACATGCACTAATAGTGAATGTGATCAGTCATCTGCACACAAACGAAAATAGAAATTCTAAATTTAGGTTTTATACTGTTTGTAATGCTAAAGCCTATGATGGAGAAACTATCCATTTTTTTTTTTTTTTTACAATCACAAAATCTTGCATTGGGTGACAATGCGTCTGTAGATGGGTCTTGATACACATCATACATACAGACAGTTAAATCCAACTTTTAGTCAATGGCCAAATGTAAACGAGCTGCTTTAAAAATTATCCAAGTTAAAGTACAAAGTTAACATTTATTAAAAGTATGTTTCTACGAAAAAATTATTACATAGTACTGTATTATGTAAAAATTATTTTTTCACCTGAAATTTACATGTATCTCGAATAAATAACAAATATTTAATTAGTTTAAAAAAGCTCATGAAAAAGAACCCTGTTCTTTGCTAAAATATCTGTCAGGGGTAGATTTTATCCCAACACAGTAAATAGGAAAAAAACAAAATTTATTGCAAATATATCAGATAATAAATTTTGTGCCTATTTAATGTGGAAATATGGTATTTACCATTTCTCTTCAATAATTACTTGATCGATAAAATCATTACTTTTAAAATGATTTTAATATCTTTATAAAGTCGCTGTGTATTGGAGTCGTGATCAGCCCTGACAGAATAATTTCCAAAATTTGTCTGTTTGAATAACTTCCCTAATGTCATTAGCACCTGTCAAGTTTTTTTTTGTAAACAAACAATTTGGCTATTTCTCAATGATACTTATGTTTTTGTCATCTCTTACCAGAATCAAAAGTCGAGGTACACTGGGCAACAAAAAAATCAACCATTTTGAATGGTGTGAAAAAAGGATCTCTGAATTGAAGAACTATCACCAGTTTTTTGGGGTTCTTTTGCAATCTTATTACAACTAAAAAAATTCTACACCATGCCTTATAACCAGTCTGTCCAATAGTATCTGTCTGATTATTGGTTTCTAACTTTCCATAACACAAAGGAAGTTCAAAGTGACAGGGTCAGAAAACAACTTGATTCACAGTAAACATTATCGTCCGAAATTGTTTATAACCGAATACTTTTCACATCAATTTAAACACCTGAAACGTGGACAAATTTCAGTAGCAAGTATTTCCCAAAAAAAAAATACTTGTCATCACTGAAAGAAATAAATGAAAACATATATCAATGCAAATTTACGTTTTGCTCTGTGCTTTGAGAGGCCATTTTGTTGCAAACCCAATAATTTTACACCAGCTGGGCTTCGATCCCTGTGTACAAATCGCCTCACGGGGTGAGTATCCTTAACCCTTGAACTTTAAACCTGAATCGTAATATCGTACTTGTAAGAATCGCATGGTTTTAGATTCAAAGGCTTCATTTCCAGGGAATTCTTTTTAAACTTTCATAAAAGAGTTTTTGAAGTAACGTTGGGATTACATAATGGAAAATTTGACAAATAATTCAATACGAAGATAACAGCATAACAAAGTCAGTCATTTTGTGTAAACAATGGCGGACAGCGCGAGCGAGTTAGAGAGCGATACCAGCTCGATTGATGGCGGTCCTTTACCAAGAACATCAGCAAACTACCAAATAGAACAACTTAAAAAGAGGGTAGAATCCTTACAGCAGGAAAATAGAGTATTGAAAGTTGAACTGGAGACGTACAAGTTGAAATGCAAGCAACTTGCTGAGGAGAAACAAGAACTGAAGAGGGCGAGCGTGAACATTGTACGATAAGTTTAAATCTTTTCAGTCTTGAATTTTGGTACATGCCATGCTTTACCACTATGTGTGGCGTTTAAATTTTTAATTTTGCAATTGTTATAATAATTCTTTTAACACTGTCAGTTTAATTTCGTCAAAAACCTAGTGTAAACAACAGACACTTGAAACAATCGTAACACACGTGGTTGCATTCAGTGAGTCAGTGTTGTGACGTTTATAGTGTCATTTCCATACTTAGAATTGATATGCTCTGTTTTTAATGTTTAATTACATGGACTGTTCATAAAGCAGTTTATCTTTCAAAAAAAAATGAACATGTTATTTTACTATTCAAATTTGCTGACTTCCTTCCAAAAAAGGATGTCATATGGTGATGATTTTATTTTAATGTAAAAAAGTCCTACAGTCTCGAGGGACCATTGAACCCAGGTCTCCTGGGTGACAGTCAGACACTCTAACCATGTCGCTAAAGAGCTATCTCAATAGCAAGGCTGTTGAAATAGGCCTAGTCTCACTATTTCATTTCAGAAGGTGTAGCCTAATTTATTATGTTTAAAGTGTTGAACAGCTTTTATAGATCTGATATTTTTTAGTTGTTCAGCCTTTAAGCCTAATTTTAAACTGCATATAACTGAGCGAAAATCTCGCAGAAGGAAGACCTCAGTTAATTTCTTCTGCAACAATTACATCATTGCTTTCATCACCAGGGAATTCTGATTGCCAAAATTTAAATAAAATGGCTTATAAACAGATACTAAACAAGTGTTTCAGTTTATACTTACGTTATTTGTGTGTTTTTCTTAATGAAAGGGACATTGTGTGTGAAAAAACATTTTAAAAGCTTGTAAGGAATTTTTTTCTTTAATTGGCATGTGTCTTATAAATCGAGAGCTTGTGTCTGCTGCAGATACTTAAAGCCAGATCAAAAGAAATCATTCATCGCAAGATTATTTTTAAATTGTCTATATTTAATATGATTCCAGTATCAGTAACTTTAGCAGTAGTAGAAATAAACACAATGTTCTTTAAATGCATTGTGACCTGTCTTTGTGCTCACTGGTCAAAGTCACAGACTCCAAGTCACTTAGCCTCTCACTGATTAATGATCATGAGTTCAAGCCCTGCAACTTACTAATACAATTTATGTGAGAAAGCTGGCAGTTTCTTCAGAAGAATGACGGACTAGAACTGGTCCGTCCCAGAAATTATGGTTAGGTAAACTGCCCAGCTGATAGGACTTCGATTGTTAGAGGAAAACCAGTTAAATGCATTATGCATGAAAATATTGTACTTCTGTTTAACATACAAAGCACAAAAAGTTGTTTTATTTGACACCAGAAGCATGTTAAACTTAAAGATATTTATCTTGCTGCTTCAATCAAAACTGTTTTTTTCTGTAATATAACATCTGAAATACTGCATATGTCCGACACATAATATTAACTACACTTAGTAATTATTTTCATTTCTGAATGTACACATATTACATTTTTCTCAAACTTTAATTTTTCCTTTGACTTTACTTTTTTTTTTTTTCCTCAACTTTCCACTTACCTATTTAGCTCACCTAAGCAGATGCTCAGAGTGAGCTATTGGGATCACCCTGTGTCTGTCATCAGGCATCCATTGTCAACATTTTACTTCAAATGACATCTCCTCCTAATCAAAAAGGCTATTTTGAACCTAACTTGATAGAAATGTTCCTTATATTGCCCTAAAATCGCTCAAACCATTTTGCTCCATTGCACATAAGGGCTGCAAAAGCTAAAAATAGAAAAAAATTCAAACAACATCTCCTAAACGGCCAGGTGATTTTCCACCAAATTTCACCAAATTGCTCAGATTTTTCCTCTTCATTGAACAAAATGGAAGCTAGAGCTTAAAAATAGATTTTCATCAATAGTTGGCTTCAAATGACATCTCCTCCAAAACCACTTCACCATTTTAAACCAAACTTGACAGAAATGATCCTTATACTACCCTTTTCAAAAATTGCTCAAACCATTCCGCTCATAAACCTCATGTGATCTAGTATGTAAGATATAAACATAATGTTATCCAGTATGTAAGATATAAATCTCATGCCATCCAATAAGTGAGATAAAAACCCCATTTGATCCAGTTATGTTGTATAAACATTCCTTTTTAAAGCAGCTCATTCACAGTTGGTCATTGACTAAGAATTCGATTTCAACTGTGTGTATGACGTCTATCAATACCCACCTACAGACATATTGTCACTCAGTGCAACATTTCCTGATAGTAAAAAAATGGGCAGTTTCTCCATTATAGGCTTTAGTGTTACGAACGGTATAAAATGGTATAGAATTTCTGTCTTTGTTTGCCATCACATGACTGATCACATTCACTCTTTGTGGATGTGCTCACATTATATTCGTATTAGAATATCGGACCAAAAAGTAAAGGCATTCGTTTCATGGATAAATGCCCGAACCACTGTATAACCAAAACAAGGTACGAAAGTTCACAAGAAAAATCTTAGGGTCATTTTTTGTCAGAAAACAAAGACTTCACTAACAGTTACAAGGGAGAGTAGAAAACAACTTTTTTAAATTCTACCATTCAACTATATAATGAGCTGCTTTAAATTTTGAATGAAACTGTTTTGTTTATCTATTGTATCATATTTGAAAAACATATTTACTTAAGTGCATAGGACATGAAACATTACAATGTATAATTTTCAGTTGGCAAATGTCTGTACAGAAGTAAAAACTTCCTACAATAGAGATTATAACACTTCCATATATAGTACTTCATGCAAAATATTTTCCAGCAAAATTGTCTATGCTTTTAACAGGAAATTTCACACAAATAGAAGAAATCAACACCACAAATTGCATGACAACCACTGTTAGAAAATACTAATGGTTAATTATTTTGATTTAAGTTGTTTATTGGGTAAGTGACATTAACATCCCATTGCACAGTTAATTTTGTGATTTTATACAGAATACCAGAGCAGGTAAATTAGTTTTTCAAAAGAGAATGCAAAAAGAATTTCTTGTTAGAAGTGATGGACATTCCAGTGATAGTGGATGCTATGGGGTATTTGTATTTTGTTTGTTTTGTGACCAGTGTATATTTAAAAATCATTCTTAGATGAAACTGTATTTACTGTGAATTACCAAACTTTAATGCTTGAAACGGTAATAGTTGTGATATTATGATATTATACCCGACATCACTATTTTCGCGGTATCACTATTCTCGCGGTATGTCAGTCGCGCCATATGGGCAGTGTTTACAAAGTTTGTGACATATTTTTCCCACGCAAAGATGTAGCACTCTAACTTGAAATCATGAGCAGTTTCTTAGTCCATACTTTAAAAAAATCCCATTACAATGCATTTGTTTCCCAGATGAGTAATTTTGTGACAGTGACACAGTAGTGTTCATTTAGTATTAATTTTGATGTTGAATAACAATTTATCTTTTTTAAGCAATGTTTGATCATTCCCGTTAGTGATTTGTTGACAGACTATAAACATTAACTGCAATATAATGTTAATAAAATAGTTAATAATTATGTTAATAATATAACAGAACCTGTTGACCTATTTACTGCGAGATTAGTGATATGATATAATTCAACAATATGGCTGCCCACAGTGATAAATTTTCCACATGATTGATTTTCTTGACATATTTAAATGGCATTTTTACACATTCTGCGATGGAAAAATGATGAAATATTGTGACGATTACCAAAATTACTGATGTTCATTGTTTGTTTTTTAATTATAGTTAGCCAAGCAGTAAGTACGGCAAGATTTCAGATGATCTTTCACTGTTTGCCTAACAATTGAAAATAATGAAACAAATAAATACTTGATATTGAGAATAGAATTGTGATATATTTCTGTTTGTATGTAAGACAATTCCCTTTCATATGATATTCCGTATAAGGAAAGAAATGGTAATCATCCAGCTAAGATTTTGGCTGAGATTTTCAATGTTACCATCCCAGCATAATTTTTTTATGTCCTTTTCGTTGATGTAGTCACAGCTCAAAGCTGAAAGTCTTTCTTGCAGTTGTAATATTTGTTTTCTTTGTAAAGAGGAGACTCCTAAAGCCATTTGAATATTAAAGGTTATCAAGTACATACGAAGGCTTGAAGAAGGTCTTATTCTCATGGCTTATTCAATGGACTTGAAAAAAAAAAGAATTCTGTTTACACAAAGCATAGAATGTTTACACAAAGCATAGAATGTTGACACAAAGCATAGCATGTTTACACAAAGCATAGAAGCAACAATGTTATTATGTCGATACATTCAATAGACAAAAACATGGTCTGGTTGCTTGAAGAGATGGGAATGGTGTCAAGGTAATTAAAGACACAGCACTTTTCTTGTATAACATTTGACAGTATATTCATATTCAAGTATTTCTATAAAAAACATGTAAGTGTCCTGATTGTGTGAAAACTTGTGTTTCAGTTTTTTTTAGGTATATTTAGGTACAACAGTGGTAGGTAGAGGTACCTTAAAGAGCAGAATAGTTCAAAAACATAGTGGCTGAGTGAAGTTACTAGAATTTTTACAGCTTTTCATGATTGCACTTTTGTGCTTATATTGTATCATCAATAATCACATGACCGTAATTGTATATTTGTGTTCTTCATGTAAATGAACAATCCCATGAACTTATGGATGTTATTTCAGCAAGCTCGTGCAGAACAGGAGGAGGAGTTTATAAGTAATACATTACTGAAGAAGATCCAGTTGCTGAAGAAAGAGAAGGAATCCCTTGCCATGAATTACGAACAGGAAGAAGAATTTCTGACAAATGATCTCTCCAGGAAACTTACACAGGTAGGGCTGGGTGTTGTGTGTTGCTGCTTGCATCTGTTTTAAATCTAAGTTGATGAAGAATTTCATACAGTATCAACTTGCATGCATCTTACCTTTCTTTCAGTTTTACATCATTGTTTTTGTTTTGTCTGAGGTTAATTTGTAGAAAAGTGTTTTTGAAGATGTACAATGTACATTGTAGTTATTAAATTTGTATGCATGTGTTATCTGTACTGGATTTAGAAAAGGGCTTTCAGTTGCTTAAGTATCAGTATATCTGCAAGTCTGTTTATAAACTAACCTTTAATTTAAAGTATACTTTCAACAAAGGTTCTTCTAATTTTGTATAACAATGATAACATAGATTGGTCATGACTGGAAAATAACCTCTTCAAAGGCATTTTGATTTTAGAGTAAGTCAAAAAAGTGGATGGGGGTCAATATTTCAATGGCCTTTTGGCTTTTCTTTAAATTACTTTAGAATGATTCTGTAAGAACTGTAAAAAAAGATAACTTCTGGAATGCCAGCCTTCCCAAATGGGGAGGCACAAATATAAACAAGCACTTGACTTTTCTTTAATTTTTAGAATATTATCATCTACATGTAATACATAACAGTATCTGACTTTTGTATCTTTTCTTCATCATATAATTAAAGTAACAAAGTATCATTTGTCAGTATGCATGATTTCATTTGATATCACAATAATAAGAAAATGAGTGGTTTTGAAATACAGTTGCCATGGCAACAGTTGTCTAGAAATTTGAAAATTGATAGGAATTTTAAAAAGGTTTATAATTATGGATTAAGACTAATAGTCTTAAACATTGATTTTCTCTGCAGCTTCAAAATTCAGCATCTGTGATTTTTTGGGGCATTTACCAGTAATTGCATTCATTATGTTACATTTTATAATGCATTTCATTTAACAGGCTATTTTAGAGTCACTTAGGGTAAATTGAAGTGTTTGAACATTTTATTAGGTTCATAATGATGTTCTGATATGGTTCAGCATAAGGAAAAAATCATGTATAACCACTCGACTAGAGGTCTTAGAGTTTGTTAATTTGAAAAACTGAAGAAGTTTGAATTGTAAGTTAAACAAATCTGAGGTTACTTCCCAGAAGAAGTTATCAATTGATGCTTAAAAATGCTTATTGCATTAACTTAAGGTTAAAAAGAGATGAAACAAACCATTTGACATGTATGTACCTGTCAGTGTACCATCAAAACTTGATTCATCAAATGAGCAACAGACCTGATATTTTTTCTACATTTATAATTGTGTCACACCTTCCATTCTCAGAGGATTTAAGAATGTTTTTGTAGTACTCTTGAATATTGTTCTTCCATGATTCATCAGGTTTCATATACACTGTGCTTGAAATATATCATGTTAGATTGAATATTTCAGTTACGCCAAGAGAAGGTGGAGTTGGAAGAGACATTGGAGAAGGAACAAGAGTACCAAGTTAACAAACTGATGAGGAAGATAGAGAAACTTGAGAGGGATACAGTCTCTAAACAGACCACTCTTGAACAGGTAAGCTGCTGGTGCAAATATCCCCCCACCCACCCCTCTACACACGCATTCAGCTTTCTCAGAAATGTTTTGACTGAATCTAGCATTTAGTTCAGTTGCTAAACAGACCATTCTCCAGCAGGTAAGCTTGCATCCAAACCTGAAGTATACAGTTTATTATCACTGGATGACAAAAACTGTAGACAGTTACATTTGTGTAACAGACAACTTTCAAACAGGTAAGCTACCAAACAGCTAATAAAAAGTAATATATCACTGGATTGATTTCATTGAAACCAGAGACTGGTACAGTTGCTTAATCACTTTTATAGAGATAAGCTCAAATCTGAAATCCAAGAAACACAGTGAGTTATTACTGGAAGTTAAACTACTAAGGATGAGTCTCAGAAAAAAACATCTTTCACTAGAAACCCTGTTCCAAATTCTGTAATCAATAATGAGTTACAATTTTCCATTAAAATCTTTAAAGTGGAGTATTTACCTTTGCTGAGATTAAATCATTTCACTATATTTTCTTTTTGTCTTGGTTTTATTCTAGAAGTATATTTTGTAGCATGCATATATGTTTGTAAAATAATTAGCATGTGTTTTAGTAAAATGGTACAGTTTAAATGTGTTGCTTGCTAATCAGCAGCTGACCTTATCGTTTGCTCTTAGAATCACATTTTTTGTTCTTAGTATAAGAAGTAAGACATTGTGAAAGAGGTATAGCAGCCGACACATTTTGAAAGAGGTTTATTTGTAAAGTGAAGTACTCTTGTATATCTTATATATCCATTGTTTTTCCTTGTAATGAATTCCCTTTCTGTGACAAATTCCCAATTGTGGGGGCATCAGTGTCCGATGGACAAGTCCAGTTGTTCTTAGTATAATGCACTGATGAAACAGAAGAATCTTTTCATAGTTAAATATAGTTATATCATTTGTCAATTTGTTTGATAGAATTTTGACTATAATTAAAAATCTGTATTTCTGTTGTTTTGTCTATATAGTTACGACGAGAGAAGATTGAATTGGAGAATGCTCTGGAACAAGAACAGGAGTCATTGGTGAACAGACTGTGGAAACGCATGGACAAATTGGAAGCTGAAAAAAGGTTTACAATATTCCCATTTGATAAACAGCTGGTATATCATCATACATGTGAACTCTCCCGATTCTGGCGGTAGACTACTGATCTTGGGCAATCAAAATCCCCCTCCCGCTCAGGGCTTATATTCTACCGACTTTTTCCATAACATCAAAAAAAAATAAAAAAATTACAAACACCTGAGTGATATTGATGAATGTAAACAATATTTTGACTGGTTTACCGATAACACTACGTGTATTGTTGTGCATGAAATTCTGTTGCCAACTATTATGACTTCCATCTGACGAAATCTTTGTGGTGTAGTTGAACTTAAAGGGAGAGTGCGAAACTCCCTGCTTCAGCTGACATTACAGTGAAACATCCTGCTTCAGCTTACAGAAGGGTGAAACGCCCTGCTTCAGAAGGCATTAAGGTGAAACACCCTGCTTCAGCTTACATTAAGGTGAAACTCCCTGCTTCAGCTTACAGTAGGGTGAAACTACCTGCTGCAGCTTACATTGGGGTGATACTCCCTGCTTCAGCTTACATTGGGGTGAAACACCCTGCTTTAGCTTACATTAGGGTGAAACTCCCTGCTTCAGCTTACATTAAGGTGAAACTCCCTGCTTCAGCTTACATTAGGGTGAAACTCCCTGATTTAGCTAACATTAGGGTGAAACTGCCTGATTTAGCTTACATTAGGGTGAAACTGCCTGCTTTGGCTTAAATTAGGGTGAAACTGCCTGCTTCAGCTTACATTAGGGTGAAACTCCCTGCTTTAGCTTACATTAGGGTGAAACTGCCTGCTTCAACTTACATTGGGGTGAAACTCCCTGCTTCAGTTTGCATTAGGGTGAAACTGCCTGTTTAGCTTACATTAGCATGAAACTGCCACTTCAGCTGCATGCAGGCAGTGTTTTATCAGGATGTATCATTATTCTGTTTTTAGTGTCCATTTAGAATTTAACACCATTTTATCAGCAATATTGTTGATTCCTTCACTTTGTCTTTATGTTTTTGAAATAAAGATAGAGGATTAATATAAGGTTTAGACCGTTTTGAACACTGAAAAACATAAGTCTTGAAAGAATACCCCAACTCTAATATGGCCCATCCTAGCTATTGAAAACCATTAAGGGACTGGTATTTCATTAAAAGTCCCCAGATTTATCCTCAGATTTATCTAAGTGTGTGTTTTCACTCAAGGCATTTATCTAAAAGACTTCAAGTGAGATATTTGATCTTGTCAATATTGTCACAGCAAGATACATAAGCAAATGTGTTTTATGACTTAGTAAGCATTAATTACAGGTGTTTTGGGAACAGCTTTAAATAGTTCAGAAATAATCAATAATGGCCATTTCTTCTATGCTGTAATATAATAAAGCAGCTTGAGTTCAGTTAGGTTTCTGAAAAAAAAATACTGGCTCAAATTTCAGTGATGTTCCTTTGTTTTCTGTTATAATCACAAGAAGTACTGCATAAGGCTTAGAGAGAAGCATATTCTAAATGAAAATACCCCAAAACATACAAGTTTCAAGTGTGAAATTTTAACCTTATTCACTTTCACCTAATTAAGGCTAAAAATAATACTGCTCAGTACTGTCCGTGGTGATGGTTTTCATAGAAAAAGATTTTTTCACAGATGTCAGCTTGTGAAAAATTATAATCAGCTTTAGTTTCAGATGAGTGTCAGATAAGACTTAGTATTTATGTACTTAAAAAAATACTTTCAGAAAGCAGGCACTGATGGAATGCCATTAGTTCAAGCCTGACTGCCCATTTAGGTGAGAAAGTTGGCAGTTTTTATGGAGGTCAGTACTGGTCCTTCCCAGGAATGAAAATAAGGTAGAAGGCAGATCTGACTGTTAAAAAGGCATTAAACTAGAGCTAAACCAAATCCCTAAAATGGCAGGTTTATTATCCCCCCGCCAAAGGCGAAGGGGATATTAGAAATGCCCTTCGTCCGACTGGCATCCGTCCGAAACAATTTTGTCCGGAGCATAACTCCAAAACTACTGGAGGGATTTTATTTAAACTTCATACACTGACAGAGCACATTGGTAGGTAGTGCAGTGTGCAAGTGCAATAACTCTGCCTTGCCTTTTTTAGAGTTATTCCCCTTTATCAGATTTACTTGATAAATTTTGTCCGGAGCATAACTCCAAAACTGCTTGAGGGATTTTATTCAAATTTCATACACTGACATAGCACATTGGTAGGTAGTGCAGTGTGCAAGTCCAATAACTCTACCTTGCCTATTTTTAAAGTTATTCCCCTTTATCAGATTTACTTGTTTACATTTTAAAAATCCCAGCATATACATGTATATCTAATTCTTGAATTATGTCTCCCCCCAAAAATGGGGGAGACATATTGTTTTTCCCCTGGTTGTCCGTCCGTCCGTCCGTCTGTCCGTCACAAAATCGTGTCCGCTCTGTATCTTCCAAAGCCCTTGAAGGATTTTTATGAAACTTGGGTCAGATGTTCACTTCATCAAGACGACGTGCAGAACCCACTTTGCGGGTGTGGTGTCTCAAGGTCAAGGACACACTTGGAGGTTAAATGTCAAATGCCACAAAATTGTGTCCACTCTGTATCTTCAAAAGCCTTTGAAGGATTTTTATGAAACTTGGGTCAGATGTTCACCTCATCAAGGTGACGTGCAGAACCCACTTTGCGGGTGTAGTGTCTGAAGGTCAAGGTCACACTTGGAGGTTAAATGTCAAATGCCACAAAATTGTGTCCGCTCTGTATCTTCTAAAGCCCTTGAAGGATTTAAATGAAACTTGGGTCAGATGTTCACCTCATCGGGGGAGACATATTGTTTTTCCCTGGTTGTCTGTCTATCCGTCCGTCTGTCCGTCACAAAATCGTGTCCACTCTGTATCTACCAAAGCCTTTGAAGGATTTTTATGAAACTTGGGTCAGATGTTCACCTCATCAAGGCGACATGCAGAACCCACTTTGCGGGTGTGGTGTCTCAAGGTCAAGGTCACACTTGGAGGTTAAATGTCAAATGCCACAAAATTGTGTCCGCTCTGTATCTTCTAAAGCCCTTGAAGGATTTTTATGAAACTTGGGTCAGATGTTCACCTCATCAAGGTGACGTGCAGAACCCACTTTGCGGGTGTAGTGTCTGAAGGTCAAGGTCACACTTGGAGGTTAAATGTCAAATGCCACAAAATTGTGTCCGCTCTGTATCTTCTAAAGCCCTTGAAGGATTTTTATGAAACTTGGGTCAGATGTTCACCTCATGGGGGGAGACATATTGTTTTTCCCCGGTTGTCTGTCTATCCGTCCGTCTGTCCGTCACAAAATCGTGTCCACTCTGTATCTACCAAAGCCTTTGAAGGATTTTTATGAAACTTGGGTCAGATGTTCACCTCATCAAGGTGACGTGCAGAACCCACTTTGCGGGTGTGGTGTCTCAAGGTCAAGGTCACACTTGGAGGTTAAATGTCAAATGCCACAAAATTGTGTCTGCTCTGTATCTTCCAAAGCCCTTGAAGGATTTTTATGAAACTTGGTCAGATGTTCACCTCATCAAGGTGACATGCAGAACCCACTTTGAGGGTGTGGTGTCTCAAGGTCAAGGTCACACTTGGAGGTTAAATGTCAAATTTTACAATCGTCTGATTCAATACTGCCTGCAGCAACTGGCTGGGGGGAGACATATGTTTTTGTTTAATCAAAAACCATTTCTAGTTTTTAAACTTATTATCCCCCCGCCAAAGGCGGAGGGGATATTAGAAATGGTCTCTGTCCGTCCGTGCGTGCATCCATTCCAGTTTTGTCCGGAGCATAACTCCAAAAGTACTTGAGTGATTTTCTTCAAACTTCATATACTGAAAGAGCACATTTGGAGGAGGTGCAGTGTGTAAGAATAATAACTCTAGCTTGCCTACTTTTAGAATTATTCCCCTTTATCAGATTTAATTGAAAATCTTTGTCTGAAGCATAACTCCAAAAGTGCTTGAGTGATTTCTTCAAACTTAATACACTGACATAGCACATTGGTAGGAAGTGGAGTTTGCAAGAACAATAACTCTACCTTGCCTATTTTTTGTGGGATTTTCTTCAAACATTATTACATTGAGTGTTTGAAAGTACAACCTTCAAGTAGCTTCTTCCCGGCGGGAGGATTAACCATGTGTAACATGGCTCATGTTTATATTTGTAAACCAAAAGAAGCAAAGGTTACATGCAAAGTGGCACACCTTATCACTGATAGAGGATCATTGCTTCAGATTGCTAACTGGTCAGCTAAATTCCTGCTCACTAGAGTACTTAACAGAGCAAACTGAAAAAAAATAGGAGAGTGAAGGAATGTAGTTAGGAATGAATGTATAACAGTTTTAAGGCTCTTATTTAAACAGTGTAAGTTTACTGTAGATTGTTGCAAGAGAAGCTTGAGCAACCAGTTACAGAGCCACCATCTCCACGTGAGATAAACAATGGAGACACTGCAGAAAACCTCTCTACACACATAGAGGGCCTCAGAGGGGAAGTGACGAGGCTTAGAAGACAGTTGCGATCAGCACAGATTGAACGTATGTATCAAGTATTTTATTACAATTTCCCCACAAATAAAACATATCTTTACTACTCTGTAAATTGTTTCAGTAAATTATTATACATTTTTAATGGCTAGTTGTGGTTGCTGACTTGTGATTGATAGGGGTTGTTTGATACACTGCTTGAGACCTTACTTCTTTGTGAAAATATGTGAAGTTTCTGAAGGGGGAACAGGCTTGTTGCTGTGTGGTATTGTCCAGAGATGATTGGATATACTGCCAACTTCTCATTGCTGGCCTCCATTGCTAAAACACAGATCAAGGGTGTACAAATATATGTCTTTAATAAACATGCATATGAGATATAAAACATGTGTATCGCATGGAAAATGTGTTAAATTGATAAAGAAAACTCAAAGTAATATCATTGGAGATTTTGTGGGTAGTAAATTAATTTGTGCCCTAAGTCCTAATTTTATTTTACATCAAATTTAATTTTCAAAATTTAAGAAGTATTTTAGTGTTACATGGTTTGTTGTTCAATCAGATATTATAATACGAAATGACTTATTTAGACGAGGAGAAAATGGCACATTATGCTCAAGAGGAGCGTCACATACGCGAAGAAAACCTTCGGCTGCAGCGTAAATTGCAAATGGAGATGGAACGGAGAGAGAGTCTGTGTCGACACCTTTCAGAGAGTGAATCTAGTCTAGAAATGGATGATGAAAGGTAATTGCTTTTCTGCTGCAGTGCTCTTTAAGCTCACTTAAGCATTATGTACTTATACTAACAGTCTGATTGCCCTTTGTCTGTCATCATCCGTTCTCATCGGTTTGTGAAAAAATAAGGCAAGGACTCACTTGATCGGTACAGATTTAAAGATTCTTTTTAAAATTTATTTGACAGCTGATACTTAATTTACAGTATTTCTTAAACTTCGAGCCTTTTAACAGAGGTATGAGATCATCAGATTACAGTTTGGTCTATTCGAGATAATGTCGAGCCTAAAATTTTAGTTTCGACAGTTTCTGTATTTAAATCATTTCTTTATAAAATTGCAGTCAATATGCAATCAGATGAATTGTGACTGCAAAACTATAGTTTCCTAATTAATTAAACTTTCCTTGGTCCTAGATGTACTTTTGCTAAGAAAGAAAGATACCGTGCAATGAAAAATGCTCATCAATGAAAAAGTTTCCAGGTCTCTCACAGACTGAAGACTTTAATTTTGACCCCCCATCGAAGATACAGGGTATATTGTTTCGCAAATGTCGGTCAGTCAGTAAACACTTCATTTCCTATCAATAGAAAACCCTTGGACCCACCTTCCTCAAACTTGGTATGTAGGTTGGTCATGACTTGAAATGACCCCTATAGTTTTTTCAGGTCATTAGGTCAAAGGCTAAGGTCACTGACCTTGAAAAGCATAACCTTTTCCGATAGATATCTACAGAATCCTCTGGCCCAGGTTCCTCAAATTTGGTATGTAGGTTGGACATGACCAGTAAATGAACCATACAGGTTTATGGGTCATTAGGCCAAAGGGCAAAATCACAGTGACCTTGAAAAGCAAAATGGTTCCTGATCAATAACTATACAATGCTTGGGCCCAGACTCCCCAAAACTTCATAGGCAAGTTGGTCATGGCAATTGATGACCCCTAGATGACTGGAAGTTTTGAGGGTCACTAGTTCAAAGATCAAGGTCATTTTAATCATTAACTGATAAATAACAAGAGAATACTTGGTCCTAGGGTCCTTAAACTTGGAATGCAGGTTAATAATGACATGTAGATGATCACATTGCTTTTGGGGTCACTTGGGCAAAGTTCAAGGTCAGGGTGACCATTTGGAAAAATGGTTTCAAATCAATAACTAGAGAACCCTTGGGCATTGGCCCCTCGGACTTGCTATGCAGGTTGGTCTGTTCAGGACATGACGCCTATTGTCTTTGAGGTCACTACATTTAAGGTCAAGGGCATGATGACCATAAACCATAAAGAGGAAAACAGATTCTGATTGATAACTAGAGAACCCTCAGGCCTTGCAGCCTCAAAACTTCCTACATGTACTTACACACCCTCCCACCATCCTACCTACACATGCAGTTCCTGTAATCTCGTGTTCTCCATCAATTGAACATAGTACACTTTATAACCAAAGTGTCATTGGCATAATCTTCAGTACCTGTTGTTCACCTTCTTGCCATGGCCAAGAGATTTTGACATCAGAAGCACCTGGCATCCTCCACCTAATGTACTGACACAATTCCCTGTCTTTCTACCTTCCTACACTTCTATGGCTGCCTCTAGTGATAAGGCGCCAGGGGGGGCATGTATGTTTTACAAACATCTCTTGTTATACCCCCACAAACAAAGTTTGAGGGGGTATATAGGAGTGAGGTTGTCGGTCTGTCAGTCCGTCATGGTTTCCGGACGATAACTCATGAAAGGCTAGACAGATTTAAACAATTTTTGGTACACAGCTGTAACATCATAAGATACAGGTCAAGTTCGATATTGGGGCTGGTGGGGCCAAGGTCAAAGTCACTGTTTCTCAAAATAGAAAAACAGTTTCCAGACGATAACTCATGAAAGGCTTGACAGATTTTAACAATTTTTGGTACACAGCTGTAACATCATAAGATACAGGTCAAGTTCGATATTGGGGCTGGTGGGGCCAAGGTCAAAGTCACTGTTACTAAAACTAGAAAAACAGTTTCCAGATGATAACTCATGAAAGGCTAGACAGATTTAAACAAAAATTTGGGTACACAGTTGAAACATCACAAGATACAAGTTTGATATTGGGGCTGGTGGGGCCAAGGTCAAGGTCACTGTTACTAAAATAAAAAACGTTTTTTGGATGATTACGCATGAAAGACTAGAATGATTAAAAAAAAATTTAAGTACACAGGTGTAACATCATAAGATACAAGTCACGTTTGATATTGGGGCTGGTGGGGTCAAGGTCACTGTTACTAAAATTAGAAAAACAGTTTCCGGACAATAACTCATGAATGGCTTGACAGATTTAAACAATTTTTGGTACACAGGTGTAACATCGATATTGGGACTGGAGAGGCCAAGGTCAAGGTCACTGCTACTAAAAATAGAAAAACAGTTTCCGGACAATAACTCATGAATGACTTGACAGATTTAAACAATTTTTGGTACACATGTGTCACATCGTAACATACAGGTCAACTTCGATATTGGAGCTGGTGGAGCCAAAGTCAAGGTCAATGTAACTAAAAATAATAAAATGGTTGAAAAATGGTTTCTGGATAATAACTCATGAAATCTTGACAGATTTAAGCAATTTTTGGTACACAGGTGTAACATCACAGGTTACAGGTCAAGTTTGATATTGGGGCTGGTGGGGCCAAGGTCAAGGTCACTGTTCTAAAAATAAAAAATAAATGGTTTCTGCTCAATAACTTGAGTTAGGAATGAGATATTATTTATGAAATTTGCTATAAAGGTAGCTTCTATGAAGATGACGCTTGGGATTGAAAATTTTTCCAGTTGGGTAAAGGTCACTGTTCGTTTAAACTTAAGCTAGTTCGACTAGAAAATATACAGTTCAATGGTCAACTGGTAATAGTTTTCTCTATATACAATATTATTAAATATAAAATATATACATATTTCCATGTTTCTTATGTCGCTTTATGCCATTGATTCTAAGCTTTCCAGTTCCAGTTTCAAGCACCCACCCTTTATTGATAGTTCTAGTTTCATCTGTATTCCATTCCTATCAAAATGCACTGAATGAAAAGGACTGAAGAATGTTATTGTATCATGATTGTGTGTCAGCTGTATTTACATTTTGCTTTATAAATGGAAGTACCAGTATTCTGGGTAATAGATATGGTAGAGTGTTAATATGTTTAAAAATTCATTATGTTACTCTGTAGACATTTCAATGAGATGACCAAGCAGCATGATATTAGTGGTGGTAGCGGGTCATCTGGACATGGGCCGGCTGCATCCAGTAGTACAGGAGGTAGTGGACATATTCGCCCTCGGACTGTCTCCAGTCCAATACCATATGTATCACCAAACTCATCGAGACCACTTTCTCCAGGTATTCTTACATAGTTTTTATCTGTTCTAGGTATTGAAAGTGTATAATTCTTGATACTAAATGGCTGTATATTTAAGCTATAAAGGTAGATGAAACTGTCTCTCAGACTAATGTTGGAGCTGTTTCATTTAGTCTAGTTAAAGCATCATTTTGTTCATGTTTTTCTTAAAATTAAAGATTTCTGTGTCAGGTTTATAGGAACTGCTTGTTCAAGATCACTGCAAAAATCTGCTTAAAAAACTGTTTGTTCAAGTTTAATACATTTAGTTCTTTGGTAAACATATATATTAAGTACATTATAAAATACGTTACAAAGATAAATTATATCAGTATCACCCAAACAGCCTTGTTCCATTCATTCCAGCTGGTGGAATGCACCCAATATTTAGTCCCCCAAGTCCAATGAGGCGGAACACAGGAGAGTCTGCTCCAAGTCGATCAGCATTTCACCCACCAGGGTTTGGTACCTCTCCCCCTGTTCACAGTGGTAGTCATATGCCAATGGCCCACTCTGGACCTCAGGTACACAATAAAACATTGATGAATGAAATGGTTTCTTTTTCGATACTGACATGCGTTAGAAATATAATTATTTACCTCCTTTTTTCACTAATGATAAAAATGTACAAACATGCTGTTAATTAGATGAAAAAGCTTGTTCTTCAAGGCTGTATATACTACTACTTTAAGTTAATGATCACCATGATCTAATGACTTTTTTATTGACTTAATTTGAAAGCAGTTAAAACTAAAGACATTCAAACCATACCTATATACAGGCAGTATTTGCTTCTTGAGTAGATATTAATTGTCATGTGATGATAAAAGTTTTTTCTAATTTTTTTTCCAGAGGCGAGCATCTGGTGATAAATTTGTTCGTCCTAGTAGTTATCCAAGTCTTGACAAGAATGACAAAACCTGAGTACATTTTAACAAGGGAGGATACTGTAACAGCTTTATGTGCTTGCACTTCTACGAGGGAGTAACTTGTTCTAGCTAAATTAGCACTTCTGTTTTTGTGCCCTCATTGGCTTACCAGATCATCCATTCAGGAATGCACTAGTGATCCGCTTTGTTATCATGTTTTTGGTATAAAGTGTAGTATAAAGTGTCTTGTTTGGTGCTAAGTTGTTAGCAGATTTGTTTTTAGATATTTCTGAAACATTTATGATTCATAGGTTAGTTAGGAAGAGGGCATATATGCTTTATATTTGAAGTGATAAAAAAAAGTTATTTTTTGCTTAATTCCAGTTTTATTACTGTTTTTGATAGGAAATCATGTTGTAAATCAGTTTTACAAACATTTGACTTATCATTATATCCCCAGAAATGAAGTTTATTGGGGAAAATACAGATGGGCTTGTTGGTCAGTCTGTCGGTTTCATGGTGCCTGGTTGATAACTCTTTAACAAGGCAATGGATTGTAATAAGTTTTGGTACACAGATCGTAACATCATAAAATACAAGACAAGTTCAAATTTGGCTTCTGACCACTAATCTTCACATAGTTATGGCCCTTTTTTTCTCCTTTTTAGCTTTTTAGCTTTTGTAATCCGCCTCTGTCCATCTTCATGCGTCATCAACAATACCTTCAACAACATCTCCTCTGAAACCAATGACTGGATCTTGACTGAACTTCACAGGAATGATTCTTGGATGGTCCCCTATCAAACTTGTTCAAATGGTTCTGGTCTGTTGCATCAGGTCACAGGGCCAAGAAAGGAATTACAAAAATGCAAATTTCAAAAAACTTCTTGTTTGAAAACTGCAGAGTATCTGACAGTTAAAAAAAGTCGATATGTCTTGTTTGCTCTGTAAATTATTTACCCCTTGAAGGATTTTTTTCCCACTTGTCTCAAATATTCAACTCAACAAGGCAGTGTGCAGAACCCATGTTGCCCTTGTGTCAGGTCAAGGTCACATTCGAAGGTCAGACAATTTTCGTGTCCGCTCTGTAAATTTTATACCCTTTGAAGGATTTTCTTCAAACTTGGCTCAAATATTCACCTCATGATAGCAATATGCAGAACCCATGTTTACCTTGTACTAGCTCAAGGTCACACTTGAAGATCAAATTTTTAACAATGAATTATAAGAAAAGGATTTTCGTCTAACTTCACCCAAATGTTCATCTCAACAAGGCAATGTGCATAACCCATATTGCCCTTTTGTCAGCTCAAAGTCAAGGTCACACTAAAAAGTTAGACAATTTTTTTGTCAGCTCTTTAAATCCTGTTCCCCTTGAAGGATTTTATTCAAACTTAGCTCAAGTGTGTCCCTGAAGAAGAGGATATGCAGAACTGGTGTTGAACTTGTGTTGCCGTTGTACTAGATCATGGTCAATGTCACACTTGAACATCGAATATTAGACAATCTAATGTAAGACGAGGATTTTTTTCTTACTTGGCTGAATACATGATATTCTTTATTTTAGCTCATAATTTCTTTGTTTTAGTAAATTTGCAAAATCAAAGGTTATATTTACCTGTTTCTTGATTTGATTATTCAAAATTTATTCATACCATTACCTATGAAGTGTTTTCTTTTTTTCCCCAACAAACACAACTATTTTATGCCACAAACGTTATTCCCTTTTCCTTGACCTTAAAATCACCTTGACCTTCAAGGGCAAGTTATAGAATTTTGCTTAAATTGCCATAACTTTGTTATAAATGGACAGATTTGATTCATAACTCTAGTTAAAAATAAGTGGGCATTATAGGTGGGCACTCCAAATACTTATATTACCCATATTTAGCATCAAGGTGGCAGCTGGGGGTATGAATCACCTTTAGTGATAGCTCTAGTTTTAGAAGAGTTGGAATTTAAAAAAATGTATTTTTATATTGAAAAATGTTCTACAAAGTTTCTGTTTATGTTTTTTTTAAGTCATGACATCACAAAGATATTTAGAATATCATGCTCTTCCCCCATTTGAAATTCTTTTTCTACTGAGCTTGAAATTTTATGCAGTATGAACATTTAAAACTTCTCATAAGAAGAAATATTTGAGAGCAAAAACAGCCCAGATTTAATCACAGCTTTAAAGAAAGCTGCTAACATATAGTTTTAACAATATTCAAAATTTCTCATCTTTTGTCTTAAGGGCCATGTAAAATAGTGACCATATAAATCCAACATTAATTTTGTTTCTTTGGAAATACACTCTAATGACAAGGGTCGGCTTTGTTTAATCATTAGCTTAGCCGAACATGGGGTCTTGATTTTTGTATCCTGATGATTCAGCTATTTTTAGATGTAATTTTGGAAACAGACTGTTACGGTATACATAGCTCTTTGTTTCTTGAAGTATTGTTTAATTGATTCTAGCTAGGTTCCTTGAAGTCTTTTTGTAAAGAGACTATAATGATAAATGTCCTTGGATTTTTAAAGCTTCCGGTAGTCATTTTAAATCAAGAGTATGGAGTATAAGAGTTCTGTACTATATCATTGCATCTCATAAAATGGGCATTGCTTGTGTGATAAATTTCTGTCTAACAGTAGAATTGTTTGCATTATGTGATTCCTTATGGTGAAGAATATGTTTTATAACTGAATATATCTTTTGGAGAAGAATAACATTTCTTTGGCATTGCAAGCATATTTGTTACAATGTCTTTTTTGTTACAGTTTTTGATGCAAAATCAGAGGTTAGCTGTTGATAAGATAAGAGGGGAGTTTTTGTTGTCTTTTACATACTTTCCCAGTTTCAGATTTATTTGTAGTTCTTCATGTAATAGGTTACAGAACACTAACATTATTAGATGTAAATGGCAGCTCTGACTAGGAATTTTGAAATAATGGCCAGAATTTTTTTTTTTTAAACATTAGATTCATAGAAAAAAATTATATGAGGTCATCACAAATCTATTTTACCTTCAAATGAAATAAAAACAAAATGCTGTAGTTTTGCTAGGCTTAAAGCTAGGAAAGATAACAGCTGTTATTGGTTGTTGATGATGACTTTTTTTCTATTGTAGCTTAAAGTATTTCTTTTAGCTATTTAACCGTAACTCTGCTAAATTTTCAAGATGGACTGGGCTGTCATAAATTTTGGACTCACCTATGTTATTTATTGTAAACTGTGCAGCTATAATAGCAAACAAGGTTGACCATGATCAGACTGGATGAATATGCAGGTTGATCACGATCTGCAGTGGTTGTTTGTTGTGGTGTGTGTGGGGGGGGGGGGGGGGGGGGGGGGAGGAGCCAACAGCAGGAAAATATTTAATGCAGGAAAAGTGAAAAAAATATCAGATGAATCAGTAAGTTTTCATAGAAAAACTATATAGATAGAAAATATAAAATATTCTTATGGATTTTCATCACCAGTTACTTATAAATTTGTGAAAAACCACCAAATATTTCATTGTACAGAAAATAAGCCAATTTAGATGCATGTACGATATATAATCTGTTAATTTTAGGTATGCACCTTTAATAATCTGAAAAATAGATTTTTTACAAACAAACTTTATTAAGATGAACACTCTACAACAAAAACTTCTTCAGGGGAGAAGGAACTGAAAGGGTGAGAGTTCAAAATGACATTACTTATAAAAGTGCATTAAATTGAAAGTTCATGTTGAAGTAACCATATCTGAAAAGATTTTTTTTTTTTTTTTTTTCAAATTTGGTTACATAATGACTTTCTTTACCTACTGTATTTCAGTAATTGCCATAAAACTATTCACAGTTATTTTACAGTGTGTGTTATTTATCATCTTAATAATCTTTCTCATTTACATTCTCTGTCAGTTATGATATTGTTAGCTAAAAATTATATATATCTCCATTACTTATCCCCAAACATCAGAGCAGGACGGGGATCTAGGAATGGTCATTGACCATCTGTTTGTCCCTCCATCTGTCAGTCCATCTAAATCTGCGTCCACTCCATAAATTTTAATCTGTTCGTAAGATTTTGAAATAACTTTACCATCATGACACGATGTGCAGAGTGCAACAATAAGGTACCTACCCCAAGGTTAAGACCACACTTACAGGGTTATAACTTCCTTAAGCATGAAAGGATTTCAAAATAATCTGGTATATATGTTCACCATCATGACGTAATCTGCAGAGCACAACACCCAGGCCCCTTTGAGGTCAGATGTTAAAAAATAGGGTCCATTTCGCTTGTTCAGGCCAGAACCTCCTCAAGCATGAAAGGTTTCAAAATAGCCTCACACAAATGTTCACTGTTATGAGATGATCTGCTGAATACAAAAACCTCTACAGATGGGTGATATCACCTATTCAAATAAGTGATATTACAAAATTCAATTAAATAGTAAAGCATCACCCCATATTTATGCAACTTTTGAACTACTCTGACAGTTTCAAAATAACTGAATAATCTAATAGTAATCTAATAATATCAATAATCATCTTACACTACATAGTAGATGGTTATCCATCACATCTCAATATACACTTGATAATAAAAATTTAAAATAATTGAATTCTGAGGGTTGTCCACTGTACTGTTTCAGCTACCCTCTATTACATATACATTTACAACCAACCCTTATCATATGGATGAATCAGAAGGAGAGGATAAAGCTATCATTAAGGCTACATTTCTTGTTACTCTTAGTTGTCATATTAAAAATGTTATGTATTGTACTTGCTTTTACCTCTGTTACCTCTATTTGCTTATAAATCTTGCAAAAGTTTCAACGATGGTTTTTTGCACAGTTCTGATGTAGTATATTTTTAGATGTAAGACCACCAACTCTTATACAAAGAAATGATACGAATGTGTACCAGTATGTGTGTTGATTTTGTGTTATTTCATGCAGTCATTATATGCTTTTGTCATCGTTTTCCTTACGCAGCTATTTATTTTTTTTTATGTTTGCATTGATATTTACAACAGTTTATGATATTCCTATGCCGTCTACTGCCGCTTCTTTACGTCATTGTTGTTTGCAGATTTATAAGGGGTGGGAGTATGTGTTAAAAGTTTAAATTGAGGATGCAATGTGAATTTCACATTTCGTATTTCTTACTGTTTGGGTTGAACATGTTTAATTTTCTAAAACTGCAGTAATGAAAATGTAAATTGTTTTAGCAAACCTTCAAATAGTTTCAGCCAAAAATTCTCAAAACTTTCTATCTTAGTTTATTTATATGATGCGTTTTTTGAGCATGAAATGGTGATTTTCAGTTACTTTGCAAAAGATATGTACTGTAACTGTGGTTGAGGCAATTCTATGATTTTCAGCTTTGGTGATGAATTTATTGTATCAAGTACTTAATTTAATGTCTTAATTGTGACAAGTTCTGCGAGAAAATGGTTATATTCACCAGCCCTGCCCTTTATTAACTTGGTATTTGATTCAGCTGTATTATAATGACTTCTTTGCTAAAATTTGAAAATGGACACATCTATTATTTAATTAAGACAGACCAATTTATCAGTTTTGGGGCTTTTTATTGATACCTTACTGACTGAAAAGACTGCACTGAAGTGAAGACTAATCATGGTCTACACAGGTCAGTCGCTGCAGTCTAATCATGCTCTTTACTGGTTGATCAGTGTAGTGTTTTTATGGGCTACACAAGTTGATCAGTGTATTGTAATCTTGGTCTACACTGGTTGATAGTGTAGTGTAATCCTGGTCTACATCAGTCTGTCAGTGCAGTCTAATCATGGTCTACACTGGTTGATCAGTTTAGTGTAATCATTGTCTACATAAGTCAATCAATGCAATCTAATTATGGTCTTCACTGGTTGATCAGTGTTCTGTAATCATGGACTACACTGGCTAGTGTAATCATGGTCTACATCAGTCAATCAGTACAATCTTCCATGCTCTACTTTGGTTGATCAGTTTAGTCTAATTACGGTTTGCGCTGTTCAAAAACGAGAAATAGTTTTCAGTAAATACAGTGAAAGTTAGTTCATACATGAAAGAAAAAGTTTAGCAGATCAGTTTCTTGTATGAATGTTGCATTTAGTTTAAAAAATGTAGAATAAAACTTTGTTATCATTGTTTGAATACAAATGTCGTTATTGTTGAAATTGGAGCCTGGTTAATAGGTGTATAAATGTATCTTTTTTTTTTAGGTAATGTTTCATCCAATGGGGAAAATGAAAACATTCAGTTTGCCTCTTTTTATCTTATAGCTCTTTGATTTTTGTAGATTGTCTATGTCTTATGCATATGTACATAAAATATCGTATGTTCTGGTGCATATTAGGGGAATAAAATGAAGAAAAAAGTGAAGATATCAAGAATCATTATTGTAACAGTGTACAGTAAAGAAATACATTATCTTCCTAGTTAACCAGAGTATGTGATAATTTGTTTAGAGAAAATATACTCTGTATTTGATTTCCTAGGTTATTAGTGGTATGGATGAAAGATTTATGTTTTAAGGGCATACGTATTTCTCATATTATTTTGAGCAGATGAAAGCTGCCATTTGTTTGTTTTCCTTATTTAACATGCTAATAAATATTTGATTTTCCTAGTACAGCATTAAGTTTCTTTACTTCCTTTCTGGTCAGTTGTTTTCCAAGTTTTCTTTGAGTTACTGAAATGATAAGGGATGATAAGTTTCTTGTAATTTTAAGTCCATTAATATAAACAGAGTGTAGATACTGTATGTCTGTATGTCCATACATCCTTCTTCAGCATGTTTGATAGTGTTTCTCAGTTTGTATGCATGCCAGTGATATTCTGCATTTACTTACCAATACATAAGTAATTTAACGGAGATAGTATAATATATGTATGATGACCATTTTTCATGAATAATCTACCCTGTGTGAACTTTTATAGTAGATTTGTCTTCTTTCATTTTGGCAAGTAGGTCTATTTTCAATTTCTTTGAATGCTTACACTACTATATACCAATACAAACATATGATATGCAAGTTTCGAAATTGAAATAATCATTTTTATACACCTGAAGGGATGTATTATGGTACTGTGCATTCTGTCTGCCTGTCTGTCCATCAGTTAGCAATCTCTTATGCAGCTAATAGATACTTGTCTTATGTATTGCTACCAATAAAAAGTGCACATGACTTTTAAGCTAACCTGAGCAAGAAGTGTACAAGGGTGAGCTGTTAGGATTGGTGACTGTTTCCCTATCCATCGTCAACATTTTCCTTCAAATGACATCTCCTAAACCACTGGCCTAATTTTAACCACACTTCACAGGAATGTTCTTCAGTTGGTCTATTTTCAAAATCCTTAAAATTAAATAGTTCCATATAGAACTGGTTGCCATGGCAACCATAAGGGAAAACTTGAAAAACCTCCTCCTCAGTAACCACCAGCCCCAGAGTTCAAAGTAATGACTATATGGAAAAGTTTGAATATCTTTCCCTAAGAAATGGCTGGCACAATTTCAAAGTAGTTTTACAAAAATGAATTTTATGTGGCCTGTTGTCAAATTCCTTCACACCATGTTGGTCCTTAAAACATGTAGCTGATACGGTGTTTGGTCTGTTTTCACTTTATAACTGTATAGAAAACTTTGAAAAATTCTTTTCTCAGAAACTGCTGGCCCAGTTACAAAATAATTTCACAGAAATGTTTCTGAGCTGGTAATACATCAGATTCCTTTGAGTCATTATACCCCCACCACAAAATGTGGGGGGTGCTATAATGGATTCGCTTTGTCGCATCCGTCGGTTTCTTCAAACTTGGCTAAAATGTTCACCTCAACAAGGAGATGTGCAGAACCCATGTTGCCCATGTGTCAGCTCAAGGTCAAGGTCATAATTGAAGGTCAAATATCAAACAATCAAATATTAGACATGTCGTGTCCGCTCTGTAAGTCCTACACTAATTGAAAGATTTTCTTTAATCTTGGCTCAAATGTTCACCTCAACAAGGGGATGTGCAGAACCCATGTTACCCGTTTGCCGGCTTAAGGTCAAGGTCACACTTGAAGGTAAAATATTGATTTAGAAAATATTCTTAAATTTTAACATGTATTTGAATATTTCTGAAACTAGAAAACTTATTTGCTTGAAACTTAAAATATATATGAAGTGTCACAATTATGATATGCAGGTCAAGTTTCATAACTCTGTATTGCATTTTGACAAAGTTATGCCCCTCTTTAAGTCTTCAAATTTACAATCAAATATTAGACAATATGTCGTGTCCGCTCTATAAATCCTATACTAATGGAAGAATTTTCTTCAAACTTTACTCAAATGTTGAACTCAACAAGGTTATGTGCAGAACCCATGTTACCTTTGTGTTGGCTTAAGGTCAAGGTCACACTTGAAGGTCAAAATTGTCTTAGAAAATGTTCTTAAATTTTAACATGTACTTGAATATTTCTGAAACTAGCACAGGTATTTGCTTTAAACTTAAAAGATATATGAGGTATCACAAGTAAGATATGCAGGTCAAGTTTCATAACTCTGTATTGCATTTTGATAAAGTTATGCCCCTTTTTAAGTCTTTTAATTTACTTACAATCAATACTAGACAATATGTCATGTCCGCTCTATAAATTCTTTGGAAGGATTTTCTTCAAACTTGACTCAATGTTCACCCCAACTAGGCAATGTGCAGAACCCATCTTACCCTTGTGCCAGCTTAAGGTCAAGGCCACACTTGAAGGTCAAAAATTGACTTAGAAAATGTTCTGAAATTTTAACATGTACTTGAATATTTCTAAAACTAGAACAGATAATCATTTGAAACTTCAAATATATACGAAGTGTCGCAAGTAAGATATGCAGGTCAAGTTTCATAACTAAAAAAAGTGGGGGGGGGGGATAACTTTGTATTGTATTTTGATGAAGTTAAGTCCATTTTTATGTGTTTAAATTTATTTACTATAATATTTCTTAAACCAGAACAGATATTTACTTGAAATTTAAAATTTATATGAATGGTTACAAGCAAGCTCAGATGACGAAAATTCTACAATTCCATTGAATTATGACACAAGTTATGCCCCTTTTAGGCTTAGAAAATGTTCTGATATAACCATTAATACTTAAATGTTTCTGAAACTAGAACAGATATTCACGAAAATGAAAGGTTATTTGTAACTGTTTCGAACATGATTTGACAATATATATTTATACTATTACCTGTACAATTGGTTTGTTTTTTTCACCAGAGATAATTTCTTTTTATGTATATGTATTTGTGCCACTAAAGTTATTCCCTTAACCACCTTTCCATGTCGTCTTCTGTCAAGGACATTGGTGGGGGTATGAATCGCATTCAGCGATAGTTCTAGTTTTGGTTTGTAAAAAAAGATGGGTGTAAGTTTCCATTGTACAAATACATGTAAATTTTTTTTTTAATTTTCTCCTTAGAAACCCCTGGCCCAGTTACAAAATGATTTCAGAGAAATGTTCCTGTAGTGACCTATTATCAAATTCTTTCAACCCATGTTGGTTCATAAAAAACATTGCTAATGGTGGTTGGGTAAGTTTTCACTATATGACTATATGGAAAAGTGAGAAAATCTCTGAAACCCCTGGCCAGATTTCAAAGTTATTTCTCAGAAATATTACTTTGGTGGACCTTTATCATATTTGTTTGAGTTAGATTGGTTAAAAGAAAGTTTAAACACATGAACAGTATTGAAAACAGATATTAACCCTGACATACTGACCTATGTTCTATTTTAGCAAGTAACAGGAAAGAAAATTCAATATCTACAATGGTTCTTAGGTGAGTGATATAGAGCTAGCATGGTCCTCATGTTCTCCAGCTTGTCTCTTGCCTTCTAGAGTTATCTGCACATGAATATATTTTAGCAATTTCTTGTGAGAGTAACTCCTACAGTTTCCATGTGATTAAAATGAAACATGCTTCATATTATCTACATGAGGATAAGGTGTACTTTAATTTTTTTTCACATGTTCTGGAGTTATCTGCCCTTGAATGTATCTGTAAACAATGACTTGTGCAGGTAACTACAGCTTTAATCCAACTGAAATGTAATTCTTACACAACTACATGAAGAATAGATGTGTGTTACAAATGTTCTTCAAATTTGACTTGTGTCAAGGGACTTATCTGCCCTTTAATATCTGTATTTTCATATGACTGAAGTGAAACTTCAAGCATTTTAGGTAGACAAGTTGGCTTCCTTTATAAAGTAAGCCAAAGAGAGGTCAGCAGCTGTTGTCACTGAAAGAATGAATCTACTTGTTTCCAAGATCATTTTGAATTTTTTAAGCGTTCTGTGACTTAAATAATTATAAAAACTAGTAACCTAACTATTATTAATAGTTAATACCTTATTAGGCAAAATGACCGCAGCTGACTATAATTTAGTTATTTCAAATGTTTTTATAGTGGCGTATCTATCATTTAAATTAATGAAACAAATTAAGATAACCTCATGTATTTCATACCTTGTAGAATCTTGGGAATCTTCTTATAAGCCCCTAAGGCTTTATCTTCCCCCCTCTTTTACAACAATGCATGTAGTTGTTGAAGCCAGAACTATTTTTCATTTAGTTCAGTTCTTTATAACATTAGCGTTTCATTATTATTTATAATAACATATACGCGCATATCAAGCAAGATATAGTTTGAAATGTTAAAAACAGTTTAAAATCACTTTAATTACAGTTCACGAAAACCACTGGTATTATTAGTCCCCTACCGGTTTAACCGGAGGGGACTATATGTTTACCCTCCGTCCGTCAGTCAGTCTGTCTGTCCATCCGTCCGTCACAAAAACTGGATCCCATGATAACGCAAAAAGTACTGAAAATATTTTAATGAAACTTGAAATATGGGTAGATGGCAGTCTGGAGATTATGCATGTCTTTTTTTTTCTTCATATGTTGAAAATTTTGGTTGCTATAGCAACAAATATACTTAAAATATGGCAAATATAACAATATTTGTGATAACTCAAAAAGTTCTAGGAATAATTCTATGAAACATAAAATATGGATAGGTGATAGTATGGAAATAATGCATCTCAAGGTTCACAACTCTAGCACCAAAATTATTAGATTTATCCCCCCTTGAACTTAGAATTTTTATGAAAAAAATGTGTTTTTTTGTAAAACTCAAAAAGTACTGAAAATATTTTTTGGAAACGTGAAGTATGGATAGGTGACGGTATGAAGATAATGCAACTCAAGGTTCACAACTCTAGCTCCAAAATTATTAGATTTACCCCCCCTTGAACATAGAATTTTCATGAAAAAATGTGGTTTTTTTGTATATAACTTCATTATTTCTTAATGTATCTACTTCAAACTTTAAATATTGGTTTCTTATCATCCCCCACATCATATGTGACAAGGTTCATAATTCTAGCACCTAAATTGTCAGAATTATCATCCTTGAACTTTGAATTTTTTCATCCTTTGTTGAAAAATTTGGTACATTTGTCTTTCCCTAAAAACTGTATCCAGTGAAATGTGGATAAATGGCAGTATGGAGAATATCCACCTCATTTTTTTATGAACGTAAAGGAGGAACTGTCCGTCTGTTTATAAGTCATTTCCTCCGAAAACTTTACCATTGATATATATTCCTTACTACTGAATGGAATTACTTCAAACTTGGCCACAACAATACTTTGGACAAGACCATTCCAATGAATTATGTGACCTTGACCTCTGAATGACCTTGACCTTTAAAGTTTTCTTGTCCAAAAACTATAAGTTTGGCCATAATTTCCTTATTTCTGAACAGAATTACTTCAAACTTGGTCACTACAACCCCTTCGATAAGACCTTCTCAACAACATATATTTCTTTGACCTTAACCTCTAAATGACCTTGACCTATGACATTTTCTTCTTTTATGATACTTTGTACATGGATAGAGGATCATATGGAGATTATGCCATATGTCTCAGACAAATTCTTTAGTCAATTTCCACATATGGGTTGGAGCTAGGGAGATGGACATTGCACCGGTAGGGGACTGTTGCTTTGTCTGTGACAAGCTCTTGTTTTAATTGTAACAGACTTTTTAACCAGGTTTTCAACGAAAACTGGTTATTGAAATGCTGAAGTCGGCGGGCGGGCGGGCGTCAACTTTTGGTTTCCGCTCAATAACTTGAGTTAACTTTGGCCTATTGACGCCAAACTTGGTGTATGGGTAGTTTATATCAAGAGGCAGCTTGGGATTGCTACCCAGGTGTCTGTGATCAAGGTCAAGGTCACTGTTGCTAAAAATAGAAATTCAGTTTCCGCTCAATAACTTGTTTGCTTTAACCTATTGACCACAAACTTGGTATATGAGTAGCTTATATCAAGAGGCAGCTTGGAATTGCTACCCAGGTGTCTGTGATCAAGGTCAAGGTCACTGTTGCTAAAAATAGAAATTAAGTTTCCGCTCAATAACTTGAGTTTGCTTTGACCTATTGACCCCAAACTGGGTGTATGGGTAGCTTATATCAAGGGGCAGCTTAGGATTGCTACCCAGGTGTCTGTGATCAAGGTCAAGGTCACTGTTGCTAAAAATAGAAATTCAGTTTCTGCTCAATAACTTTAGTTTGCTTTGGTCTATTGATGCTAAACTTGGTTTATGGTTAGCTTATTTTAAGAGGCAGCTTGGGATTGCTACCCAGGTGTCTGTGGTCAAGGTCACTGTTGCTAAAAATAGAAATTCAGTTTCGCTCAAATACTTGAGTTTGCTTTGACCTATTGACCCCAAACTTGGTGTATGGGTAGCTTATATCAAGGGGCAGCTTAAGATTGCTACCCAGGTGTCTGTGATCAAGGTCAAGGTCACTGTTGCTAAAAATAGAAATTCAGTTTCTGCTCAATAACTTTAGTTTGCTTTGGTCTATTGATGCTAAACTTGGTATATGGGTAGCTTATATTAAGAGGCAGCTTGGGATTGCTACCCACGTGTCTGTGATCAAGGTCACTTGCTTACAATAGAATTTTCAGCTTCTACCCAATAACTTCAGCACACTTTGACCTATTGATACTCAACTTGGCATGTGTGTAGCTTACATGAAAATACAGCCTGGCATTGCTACTCAGGTATCTGATTTATTTTAATTTTGGACTATTAAAACCAACTTTCTGTGTTGGTACCAAAATAACGGCACTATTTTTACTTCACTGCCATATTTCTTCCTAATTCCTGTCACATCAATACTTGTTCATTGAAAACCTGGTTTTCGTCGCATTGCGGCGCTTCTTGTTTATTAATGCAAAACCTTTTATTACACCTTTCTTAGTACAAATATTTTACAAAATAATCAGTGATAGTATCTGTTAGGCTGGACTAAATATTAAAAGGGCGTAAATTTTATCCAAATCGAGGAAATGGACTTGTCAAAAATGCTCTGAAATTCGTAAAAAATATTTTCCATTGTTTCATGACCATGGCTAAATATTAATTTGTTCAACAGGCTGATGAGTTTCGCAGAAAAAAAATGCATTTTAGAATTTGTAGTTTTTAAAAAGTACCATACATTATAAGAGATGCATCCCTATAATTGTATTTTTTTGTGTTTAGTTAAGAGAATACAAAATTATTCTGTACGTTCTGTTCATAATGGGCAGTTTTAACCATGGACCGTTTTTGACCGATGTAAAATTTTGGTTTTGTTTAAATAAATTCGTATTTTGATTCAGAGCATGCGCATAACTATCGTTGTAGACTGGTTTTCATGATTTTAGGCTTAATATGAGATCATTAACTAAAATTTGATACGCAAAAATGGATGCCGCCAGCAATTAAAGCCAACACTGTGGAGAGGTCTGATGACCTCTCCAATAAGGATTACGTGTGCAAAAACATTCCATTTAAAGTTACGTGGATTTCCAGACCCCCAAGACTTCCTCACTAAGACATTTCACCCCCAAGACATTTCCTCCCAAGACTTTTTCCTCCCCAGTTTTTCATTATACAAGACAGTTCACCCCCAAAATATAATATAAACTCAGATGGTGATATACTTTTATTATACAACCACCAAACATAGTTTGGGGGGCTATATAGGAATCATTTTGTCCCGTCCCGTCATGATTGTTTTTTAGCTCACCTGAGCAAATGCTCGGGATGAGCTATTGTGATCACCCTGTGTCCGTCATCAGTCTTCCGTTGTCAAGATTTTACTTTAAATGACATCTCCTCCTCAACCACAAGGCTATTTTAAATCTGACTGTACGGAAGTGTTCCTTATATTGCCCTTTTCAAAAAGTCCTCAAAGCGTTCAGCTCCATTGCACATGAGGGCTGCAAAAGCTAAAAATAGAAAAAAATTCAAAAATCTTTTCCAAAATGGTAAGGTAATTTTCCACAAAATCTCACAGCAATTTTTCTTGCATAGCCCTCTATAAAAATTGTTAAAATGGTTGTGCTCCATTTAACAAAATGGCCACCAGAGCTAAAAATAGATTTTTGTCAATATTTGGCTTCAAATGATATCCCCTTCAAAACCACTTGGCCGTTTTAAACCAAATTTGACAGAAATGTTCCTTATATTGCCCTTTCCTAAAATTGCTCAAACCATTATGCTCCATTGCATATAAGGGCTGCAAAACCTAAAAATAAAAAAAAATATTTACAAAAACAACATCTCCTTCTCAATGGCAAATTGCTAAAATGGTTCAGCTCAATTGAACAAAATGGCCACCATATAGTTTTTGAATTGTCTGTCCATCTGTCTGCTTTTTGTCCAGTTCATAATTTTGTCAGTCATGGATGGATTTTGAAATAATTTTGCATAAATGTGTGGCACACTGAGACAATGTGTCACATGCATGACCCAGGTTTGTAGGTCAAAGATCAAGGTCTCACTTGGACTTGCAAGGAAATTTTTTTATAAAAGTGTATTGATGGTCGTGTCTGGTCAACAATTCTGATGTTCCTGGATGTATTTTAAAATGACTTGGCATAAATTAATGTGTTCTTCACGATGACAACAGGTCACCTGCAAGAATCAGGTGTCCAGCTCAGAGGTGAAGGTCACACTTGTACATCCATAGTCATGTTATGAATATTTCATAAAAGTGCATTGATGGTCATGTCGGGTCAACAATTCTGACATCCCTGGATGGATTTTAAAATGACTTGGTATAAATGTCTTAGACATGATGATGACATGATGCAGGCAGGAATCAGGCCTTCATCTCAAAGATCAAGATCACACTTGTTGTTATTACAGTGACCAGTCCTTGGTTTCCTGTTCAGTTCAATCTTACAACAATTAATGTCTGACACCAGCAATTTCACAGACAAGTAACCTCCAAACTATAAATAAGTTTAGTAATTTATGTTTTATTAAACATGTTCCTTCACCAACCTACTGACATGTGTTTGTTAACATTCCTGTCTCCTTTCACACTTCTTTTTTCACACTTTCCTATACAATCATTTCCAGTGAAAAACTTGTTCTTGTCCTAAGTATGGCTTCTGGGGCATATTTCAGTTCACAACGACAGGTCTTGTTGAACCCCGCCTTTTCGAAAAAAAGGGGGATATAGAAATGGTCTCCATCCATCCTTCTGTCTGTCCATCCATCACACTTTTGTGTCTGGTTCATTACTAAGCCATTCATCAACAGAATTTGAAATAGTCTGGCACAAATGGTTGTTATAATAAGACGATATGTAATGCGTGATATCCATACCCCTACCTCCAAGGTCAAGGTCACACTTGATAATTAAAGGTCAACATTGTTTGTTGGAGTGTATATGTCGTGTCCGGTCCATAACTTTCTCATCCATCAAGGTATTTTGAAAATACTTGGCACAAATGTTCACAATAATGAGATGACGTGCCTTGCACAACACCCAGACACCTACCTCTAAGGTTAAGGTCACTCTTAAAGGTCAAAGCTTAACATAGTCTTTTATAGGGGATATTTTGTGTCTGGTCCAAAAAGGGGGATACAGAAATAGGTGTCCTTCCGTCTGTCACTCTTTCATGTCCGGTCCAAAACTAAGCCATTCATCAACAGAATTTGAAATAGTTTGGCACAAATGTTTGTTATAGTAAGACACAATGCGTCATGCATGACATCCGTACCCCTACCTCCAAAGTCAAGGTCACACTTGATAATTAAAGGTCAACATTGTCTGTTGGAGTGTATATGTCATGTTAGACAGAAGTGTACTCTTTGCAGCCATACTTTCTCGTGTAAGGACAGGTGACTTCACTGATGAAGATATTGTGAATTTGCAAGAGCTACAAAATATTGAATTCATTAGCATTGATGAACAAAAGCCATTAAAAAGAACAGTATTTTTAAAGTTTTCTGATCCAAGCATTGGAAGAGAAAGTAAAAAGAGGAGCCCACAACATTTAAGAGATTGTGTACCAATCCAGGCCATCACTGTTACATTCTTACTCACATCTGAATGTCCAGTTCCTGTCAAGAGAACAATGTACCCTTTAGTTTTAGCATTTGGCTTAACTGCTCACAAGTCTCAGGGAAGTACCTACACACACTGTATTGCTAACCTCGAATTACCTCCAAACATGAAGTCTGTCATGCAGGGTCATGCTTACACAATGCTCAGCAGAGCAACGTCATGTTGTGGTTTGCTGTTAGTCAATTTTACCACAGACAAAATCAAAGTAAACAAGTCGGCTCAAGTAGAAATGGACAGGCTGCGTGAGCACTGTACTTTCAGTTGGGAACATCCATTCGAAAACTTGAACCCTAATGCAAGTGTGCACATAGGTTTTCTCAACATCCGTTCCCTTAAAGCCAACCTCTCAGACTTGGCTGCCCAAAGATATATTTCAAGATTGAATGCTCTTTGCTTAACAGAAACTCACACTACGGAAGAATGTTCTTTAGAACGATTCTGCGGACACTTTAAGCTGACACAACATGGTATAGCAATGTTCACTTAAAGAGTCAGCTGATTTTGAAAATAACAGTTCCCTCCAGTTTATGTCTAGAATAGTTTCAGACCAAGGTAGAAACTTTCTCATAGCCGTTACCTACAGACCACCTCAATTCAACAAAAATGTGTTTTTTACTTTCATCTGCCGTCAGTGCTATACCTAACTCACATAATTTTATACTTGGTGGAGACTTTAACTTGATGCCTGATGATCCAGTTGTGATTAAATTTTGTCATGATAATCAACTTCGACAATATGTAGAAAAGCCAACTCATCAGTTGGGAAGAACATTGGGCCTGATTTTCGCATCTGATAACATATAGTGCACTAGTAGATTGATTCCAGTTTCAAAGTGTCAAAGGTCAAGGTCACCATATAGCAAATATTAACCATGGCCATAAAATTAAAGTGCTTCCATCCAAAGCTTTCTAACTTAACCTTGATATGCTCTGTCCAACAGACCCACTTAGAGGTCACAGGGTCAAAGGTTAAAGTCATCATGACCCATCATAGCAATTAGTAACCTTGGCCACAGTATGAACGTGCTTCCATCCATACCTCTGGAGGGAGGGCATATTGCTTTTATGACCCTAGGGGAAGAGTATATTGTTTTTGGTCTGTCTGTATGTTTGTTTGTTTGTCTCAGAACTTTAACCTTGATCATAACATGGAAGTCCTCCACCTACAGCCTCCAAACTTCACAGGTGCATGCACTTTGATGAGCTCTACCCACTAGACCCACTCAAAGGGTCAATGCACCCCAGGCGGCATGGTGTTCATTCGAACGTAGCACTTGTTTACTTAGAAATGTTCTGAAATTTTACGTTGATATTTTAATAGTCTGAAACCAGTAGAGGACACTTTATCTTGAAACATTAAATATAACGAAGGATCACAAGGACCTCTTCATTGTATTTTAACAAAGCTATGCCCCTTTTTACTTAGAAAATGTTCTGAAATTAACATATACTTAAATAGCTCTCCCTCATGACAATAAAATTTGAACAAACATTCAACATCCGTAGATATGAGAACTAAAATGAATTAATAACAATGAGGGTCATTCTTGATAACAAATTATCTCCCTTACTCAGATAACATCAAAGGTAGACCAAATAGCACATTGGTCCTTTCGGTTGGAATTCTTTGACTTTATCCTTGTTCTTTCATTGTGATGGTCTTGACTTTAAGTTGTGAAAATTGTTACTTATATATTAAATAAAAAATTAGGATTATAAAAAAAAAACACAGATAGTAGTGTTAACAAAACATGTTGCGAACTTAATGTGTAATATGACTACCACTGTTGCAAATAATAAGGCTTAATTATCACCATACCAAAAGAGAAAATAGCCATAAAAAGCAGAGGAATCCAAATGGAAGGACAAATGTAATATCAGAGAGTATTCAGGGTAGATAATCCATTAATGTCCCCCATTATAATAAGAAAAGCAATTATGCAAAATAATGTAGATGCAATGTGTCATGATATTTTTAATCCCCTGCCACATAGCGGGGAGGGGATTATAGGAATGGCCTCCGTCTGTCAGTCTGTCTGTCCGTAAGTTTTTCGTGTCCGCTCCATAACTTTTAAACTGCTTGAAAGTTTTTAAAATACCTTGGCACAAATGATCACCATTATGAAATGATGTGCAGAGCGCAACAACTAGCTTGTTACCCCCAAGGTCAAGGCCACACATAAAGAACATTTATAAAATAGTCCACATTTCATGTCCGCTGCATAACTTTTAATCTGCTTGAAAGTTTTTAAAATAACTTGGCTCAAATGATCGAGATGATGTGCACAGACCAACAACCAGGTCACTACACCAAGATCAAGGTCATACATAGTCAAATATGAAAAAAGTCCACATTTTGTTTATTCTCCATAACTTTTTGTTTAGTATAATTTTTCATATTCTCAATATCTCATCAATTGAATAACTCGCAATTTCATCTTCATGATTCCATCATTTACAAATGTGAGGTCCAAATGTAGCTGCCCATTTTCCATCATTATTCTATGTCATATTAGGGGGTCTAGCCTTCTCTTTTCACACTTGTTATCCATTCCAATGTTCTACTGCAGCAGGGGATATAGCTGTCCTTCAGACTGCCTTGTGAAGTTTCTTTTAACTTTCATAATCTTGATATCATATAAATAATTATCTTTAAATGCATTTTATTGTGTGCTTTATGCATTCTATGCAACGATACTGCATTATTAATTGTTGTTTTTTTTTTAAGATAATGCTATATCTTTATTAAAAACTTTATTATATTTAGTATGTAGCATCTTCTAGTAGTCCTCTACCAAGTTTTTTTTTTTCAAATCATGGCACCAGGGTTAAAATTGACCCCGTTCTTGGGGCCACATGATTTTACATATATCTTACATAGGGAAACTTCAAAAATCTTCTGTTCTGAAACCACAAGGCCTAGGGCTAAGATATTTGATATATAGCATTGTCTAGTAGACCTCTACCAAGTTTGTTCAAATCATGGCCCCACTATCAAAATTGACTCTGCCCCAGGGGCAACATTATCTCTTATATAGGCTTATAAAGGGAAATTTTTTAATATCTTCTTTGAAACCACAATGCCAAGAGCTAAGATATTTGGTATGTAGCATTGTCTTGTGGACCTCTACCAAGTTTGTTCAAATTTTGGCCCCAGGTTCAAAACTGACCCCACCCAAGGGGGCTACATTATTTCACATAAGCTTATATATAGAAAACTTTGAAAATCTTCTCTGAAACCACAAGGTCTAGGGCTAAGATATTTGCTATGTAGCAGTGTCTAGTAGATGTCTACCAAGTTTGTTTATGGCCCCAGGGTTAAAGTTGACCCCACCCCAGAAGCAACATAATTTTTACATAGGCTTATGTTGGGAAAACTTCAAAAATCATCGTGTCTAAAACTTCTTCACCTTGGTGTTTTATATTTGGCATACAGGTTCATCTAGAGCTCCTCTATGAAGATTGTTCAAATTATACCCCTGGGGTCATTAGTGGCTCCGCCCAGGGGGTAAATTGATTTAATATAGGCTTATATAGGGAAAACTTTGAAAATCTACTTTTATGAAACCACAAGGTCTAGCGCTTAGATATTTTGCATGGAGCTTTATCCAGAGATCCTCTGCCAAGATTATTCAAATTATACTTATGTGATAAATATTGACCCCACCCCAGGGGTCACTTGATTTTTTTTAAAGACTTGCATAAGAAAAAATCTTTAAAAATCAGCTTGGCAGTAACCACAAGGTCTATTGATAAGAAATTTGATGTGTAACATGAATTAAAAGACCTCTACCAAGTTTGTTGAAATCTTGGCCCTGCCCCTGGGGTCACCAAGGCTAGAAATAGACTTTTTGTCATAGAGCCTTTATTTGTAAACTGATATCTTTATTCATATTTTTTATATTAGGTATATAGGCACCTTGCATTAACCTCTGCCATTCACCGGGATCAAGGTCAAGGTGATGGAGGCTAAAAATAGATTTTTGTACTTTTCCCTTTAGAGTCTTCATTTATTGACCGTATTTTAGATAATTGCTATGTAGGTAACTTGTTTGGACCTCTACCCTTAGGTGGGTTCAAGGTCACCTAGGCTAAAAATAGATTTTTCTACTTGTCAAGCATTTATTTATTGATTGATATTTTACATATTTGGTATATAGGCACCTTGAATAAACAGCTACCATTAACTGGGGTCAAGGTCACCAAGACTACAATACATGTAGATGTTTCTGCTTTACCTCATAGAGCATTCATTTATTGACCAATAACTTTGATATTTAGTATTTAGATTCCTTGCATGGTCTTCTACCCTTAGGTGGATGGGTCAAGGTCAACAAGGCTTTTAATAGATTTTTCTTCTCTCTGCCATATATCCTTTATTTGTTGACCAATATTTTACATTTGGTTTATAGGCATTTTCTATTAACCTCTACCATTCACTCAGGTCAAGGTCACCAAGGCTAAAAATAGATGTTTTTACTTTTTGTTATGGAGCCTTCATTTATTTACTGATGTTTTTGATTATGTTATCATGCATAGACCTCAACCACTGGAAGGGATTTTACCCCCATTTTGGGGATGAAATGTTTTGGGAGGAAAAGTCTTGGGTATGAAACGTCTGTCAACTATAATGTGCCCTTACAAATAAAAAATTTATATATAAATACATTGAATCATTCGTAGTTAACTACTTCTACAGTTTTTAACCAGTATACCATAATATATATTCATAGGCAAAATAGAAAAAAAATGTTCTCAATCAAAACTCTTTTTAACCATCTATTAACTAGATACTACGCGTTTAACAGTTTTTAGACTTATTCCTTAATTATTAACCAATGCAAAACTGTTTACAAAACAAACAAAAAACATGTGTTTGTTGTCATGGTAATTGGTAATAAGGAATCGATCAAAAAGTAACAAAAATGGAACGTTTACTCAAGATCAATACTGCTTTACAACAAAACTGATCATCTATGTTTTAGTTACTTATAAGAAATAAAAAATGTTTTAGTATTAGAACTTGCAAGCAAAAGGTTTACTCTGCCTGAATAAAGGCAAACAGAAATTAGTGTTACTTGACATCTACACTATTGTTCTGAGCAGTAATTAATAATTATTACTTTCCCATTTAAATGGCTTGGTTACTAACATGGTATGCTGTAAGAATCCCTTACGATATACCTAGAAGTCTGTACAGTGCGGTACCAGTTATAAGTGATGACACTAATATTTGATGATTTACATGCACAGTGACTCATTTGTAACGATGAAAGAAAATGATAACAACACATACAACTGTCAGAGTGTTGATCCCTTTTAATTGACAAAAAAGGAAACTTTATCGTTATCCCTGTTAAATACTGCCATCACGATACGTCTTAGATCCCTGTATAATCATAGAATTAGAAAAGAAATTGCAAGAAAGAATGTTGCTATCTATTCTCCTCCTTGTCCACCATGCCGTAGATTCCTTCGTCCCATTGTTCATCATTTTCTGTTAGATTGAAGTCTTTGTAATCAACAAGATGATGGTACTTTTGACCCGATTTATTCTTTATCAGCACCGGACTTATATCAACAAACTGTTTACCTATTTCGATTTCTTGAGTGAGGTATGACATCCTCAGCTGCAAGGTTTGTCCTGAAGCTGCAAGAACGCCTTCAACAATTATGATAAGTTCAGTCTGCGGGTCCTGTAATTTTCGGATAAAATCTGTCTGCTTTTCTAAAACTTGGCAATGTATTACAACTGGCCAGAGCAAGTTTAGATTTTCATTTCCGTTTTCAGAGACAAATGTCAAAAATGATTCATTGAGAATTTCTTCATCAGCGTTAACCTTTTGTCTTTCTATTAGCGCACCAAACCCTCTTGCATTCACAATTTCTGCCCGCCCAGCGTTTCCTATTCTTACCATCAAACACACATTATCATTACATATACCAACACAGGCCTTCTCGCTGAACAGTACGGCTTTTGACGTCCTTTTTCCGGACTGTAATTTGGCTACAACCAGGCCAGCAGTCACACATTGCACCGCCACTCCAATTATAAACTGTACATAAACTACGAAAACTGCTTCACTACATTCGGAAGTAGGGTTTCGACTGCCGTAGCCAATGGTGTGTTGTGTTTCCAGCGAAAACAAAAAAGCTGAAGCAAAAGAATTTACATTGTTCAGGCATGGTTCAAAGTTCGGGTTATCGTTCGGTTCAAAGTCACCATGTAACTTTGCAATGATGTAGTATATCACAGCAAAAGAGATCCAAGTGAAGAAAAATCCGACAGCAAAAATTACCATGATCCAGCGCCATTTTAGGTTTAGAAGTGTCGTCAAGGGATTCCGCCAGTACCTCCGTCGCTTGCCGAAACTAAGTTGATTCAATACAATTTGTACGTTTCCCTCCCGGTTGATAATCCTCGAAGAACGTTTTTCGGTGTCTGATTTTTCTTGCAGAATGTTAGTGCTCCACGGGAATACTTTAAGTATCTCTCGCTTAAATACAAAATATGAGAAATCGTTTGCATAGAGAAGCATCAAACATTGATTACAGCTAATGTATACTGTAGAAGTAACACATTTCTTTAGTAAATTCTTCAAATAGTATTAATTTAGCCGTATTTTTATTTACTCATATAAAATGTGATGACTTTTTGACAACAGCATTTCAGAAAATTGGATTCTATGGAATGCGGGTTGGGACATGCCACTTGCTATTTGCGACCTGATACTTGCTACTTGCCACTTGATTTTTGTGATTTTAACAGTCGGTTTGTTTCTCAGTCAACGACAAAACAAGCGGGAAATATACAGTATAATTTGGACTTTTGGCCGTAAAGCAACCATGTCGCTACTGTGAGCACTTTCTTTATGAGATAATTAAATCACGTAGCAATATCCGCTTTGTTTTCTTACAGTGAAAAGGGATTCAGTCAAAGTATAACAAAGGGCCAATAGCAAGTGGCAAGTAAAAAATAGCAAGAAGCAACACGCAACTAGCAAGTGACAACTAGCAAGTGGCAAATGGCAAATAGCAACTGGCAACTAGCAACAAGCAAAACTATTAGATATACATGTTTAGTTAATTAGATTCATTTATTTCTATATCGATTGCGATACAAGTTCTTACAACTTAGATTGATCACGCTCGATGTCTGCTTACTGGGTTCCATACCAGTATTCGCGTAGCGTGGAGGAATGTGAAGATCGTGAGAGAATCTCGCCTCTTACACGATTTGTACCCGCACTCTACCCCTGGACCACGGTGCCTCCTCCATTACATGTAAGAAAATATTTTAAAATAATCTACAGTTTCAGTCGGTCTAATCCGAAAAATAACATAAACGATAAATTTGTGCACAGCATTTCCTTTAAGAAACAAATAACGTAACAATATCCGGTTTGTTTTCGTTCAGTGAAAAGGGATTAAATCAAAGTATAACAAATGACCAATGGCAAGAAACAAATAACCAATAGCAAGAAGCAACAAGCAAGTGACAACTAGCAAGTAGCTAATGGCAAATAGCAACTGGCAAGTAGCAACTGGCAAGTAGCAAATGACATGTCCCAACCCGCATTCCGTAGGATTCTCACTACATTCTTCATTAACTGCTTCAGGTAGACCAGTCGTTTTCATATCCCAAGAGTATTATCTCTCGTATACTTATCAAAGACCATAATAATAAAGTATGGTTCTATATGTTAATGACTGTTTGAGAATATACAGACGTTGAAAACAATAGCTGTTGTCATGAAAGTGAAACTTTACACAAAAATACATAATTTCCAATGGATAGAGTACAGTTTCAAGTCCAAAATGTATACCGGATGAATTGCACTAGAACACTGTGTCTATTAAAATTGTCTACTTGGCACAGAAACTGACATTGGTAAACACGTGACGTAAATTCCACGTGCACGTCAACCTAAATGTATTTAAATAACACGGTTTATAATGGTAAACCATTATCTAGATTTATCTCGAAACAAACTTGCGTTACATGTGCACTGTGTCCACTTTTCTTATATCTAAATACTAATACATGTAGCACGTGTTTTAAAAATGACAAAGTGTTTTTTTACCTCTTTTTAAATCGAGCTAATACCAAACATAATATACATATGATAAAGCATATATATGTACATATGTGAAAAGTGAACATACCTTTAATTGCGACCATCCCATCTTTCTTTATGTTATGACAACACGATAGAAGACGTTCTTTATAAAACCTCAACTTTACGTCGTGACAGGTAGTTTGTCAAGGGGATGTTTTGTCCCGTTTAAAATTAAGCATGTTTAGAAAACTTAAGCAGTGTGTAGGTCTGTTTAGATGTTTTTAATGTTGAAAGAAAGGAAAATATACATTCATTATTAACCAGCCAACCATAGACTGAAGTCATATGGTGTAAATTCCTGTGTGGTACAAAGCAGATAATAAAAATCAAGACAACATATAAAAATGTACATGTATATGAATTACGAAATGCAGTCAGACAGATAGCGACAATATGTCATATTATCCTAGCTGCTAAATAAAAATCTTCAACAACTTTTGGGACACCTCGGACAACATATACTGCGATGAATGACAGAATTATACCGTAGCTGTCATCAGGTTGATATCTCTATCGTAGATAAACTGAGGAGATCTTTAACATGTCTTGTTTCTCTGGGCAAAAAGACACTTAACAACAACTTCACGAGGATATGAAGGACACAATTAACAAGTAAGGCCATGGGAGTGGCTACATGGTGATTATGCACGTGATTGTTTATCTTTATTATATATGTTTCCGGCGTGTTTTCATACTACAGTGTATATGCTTAGTACATTTTGACATCCAATGATCAAACTCTCTTCTATTTTATGTGGTGTGTATAAAATATTCATGAATGTTTTTTTGTATTTGTGGAATGATTTTGATCGATCGTTTGATCGAAAACAATACAGCAAGGACTAGTGAATTTTAAACGATTTGAAAGGTTGTTGTTTCGAGTTGAACGCATTACATACCATTGACTGAACGCAGCAGTTTACTTTGTTAGCAGGATTTAAAGACATCATTTCATTGAAATTTGTCGCGTTATGGAAGTAATTCGTACAAGGAAACGGTCTGTCAAGAATTTCTTCACTTACTTTGACAACAATGAACCAGACAAATTCAGAATTGTTACAAAAAATGGAGATACTACAGTTAAACTAGTAAACCAACCTAGTTCAAAGAAATTATTTTATCCAAACATTTTCCTTTCAGTTGTTGAACTTGATTCCGTATGGATTTGTCTGATTTTCTTAACATGTTTTTTGTTAAGCTGGTTTACGTTTGCCATACTTTATTTTGTCGTTTCTGAAGCGCACGGTGACTTTGTGCAAAACGAGAAGGATGATACAGCGACACCATGTGTTGAAGATGTAAATGATTTCTTGGAAATGTTTCAGTTTTCGATGGAAACGCAGACAACAATCGGCTACGGAACGCGCTACGTGACTGAGGAATGTCCGACTGCCATTTTATTGGTGATTATACAGTCCATACTAGGAACTTTAATCTTGACATCTATCACTGGTGTCATACTTTTTAAGTTCCAGTCTCCGAAGAGACGAGCTCATACTGTTTTGTTCAGTAAAGTTGCTTGTGTGTATGAGAATGAGGATAGGTATTACATAGAGATTCAGATCCTAAACATGCAGCGTTCACAGCTGATAGATCCCAAAGTTTCTGCAATCTGTATAATGAACAGAATGGATGGATCCGGTAAATGCCGGCTAGATATGGACTTTAATCCATACCATAAAAACTCGAGACTTTTCTTTAAACCAAAGGTCTACAGACACTTAATCGACGAAAGTAGTCCCTTTTGGGATTTTAACAGACGAGATTTTGAAAAGGGAGATTATGAGATTATTGTAATGGTAGAAGGCGTTGATGAGTTTACAGACAGTTTTGTTCACGCCCGAACCTCAGTTCTACCATCCGAGATAAAATGGAGCCGACACTTTAAGCAGATGACAGCCGCGCGTACGGGTAGTACATTCAAACTGAACTATCATGATTTTACAAGAATCAAGCGTTCGTTTGACATGACAGACGACAGCGCATCAGAGGCATCTCGGCGTACTTCCTTTGAAACAGACTGCACTGACGAAATACAAATGGACGAGTTTGTGAATGGTTCAGCGGTGTTCAGTCAAAATGAGACATAATTTTGTAACCACTTGTTTGTCAGTAGACTGTTCACTATTTAAAACCCGTTTAGTATAACATGTAGCCGTTTTGTGTCATAGTGTGATTGTTTTTAAGCATGTTGTCAAGTGCTTGTACAACTTTTTAAGTGTATTTGTGACAGGTGACAGTATCACAGCATAAAACCCTCAAAACGAAAAAAAATCACTTTTTACTTATATATCTTTTTTTATTAAGTGGGTTAATCGTGACAAAGTTGATCGTTTATGTGCTTACTATTTAAGAACATAATAAATGCCGAATTTGGAAAACTAAAAGTCACCTCAGTGATGTTCCAGGCTGTCCTGGATGTGAAACACCTTGTAGATATATATGTAGAAAGTGATTTTTTTTCTTTTTGAGGGTTTTATGCTCAGTGATACTGACACCTGTGGTATTTGTATGCACAGTAAGTCTGGATGTTACAGTATAAATGTTCTGTTGCTGCACTATATTGTTTCGTGTTACACAATGTTATCTGGTTTGCTTCCTTATATTTACGAGCCAGTGGTGCTGTGTACGCAATCTTTTTTAAATATCACACGGTTCCCGTTTCTTTTTATACGGAAGCCTGTTTTGGACACCTAGCTATTTGTGTGATGATATCGTCTCAGTCGCTTTCAACAATACAAGTCACCAAAAATTATAACGTGAAACCTTTATAAAACACTTCAAGTTGCCTTACAATATTTCAACTTGTCTAGTTAGCTTTTATTGACAAAACACGTTTATAAAAAGTAGACTTCAGGTTATTTGGCATTCGACATATTTCATGTCGACATACATTTCCAAACACATCAGGTAGTCAAACAATATAGCAACATACATTTGTACGTTTAGTCTTGTCGTCTTAAGAAATGTCAACGTACCGTAAAATTAACGCAACTTTACAACATAATTATACCGAAAAAATTGTTATGATTGTCATGTTCTTGTATCATGCATGTCGACATACATCAAGTTTTATAAAAAAAAAATTTCTGAATGTTTTTATGAGGCAGTTTTATTGAATGTTTCATGAATTCATTAACAATGTGGTCAAATTTAACATGTTATTTTTTCACTTTCAGATAAAAGACTGTTTTGAATTTACTTTGGTTTACTTTTTCTCGCATTCTAACTACCAGAGGCTACAACAATAGTGGAATAAACAATGTATCATTAAATCAGTAATGTGTGTGTGCAAGTTAAAAAAAACCCCAAAAAACAAGAAAATCCATTGTTGTAAGGCATTTCCAACAGCATATAAAGTTAATGATCCAATGAAGAAGTGATGGACATAAAATGTGCATATTTATAAATGGGTTATCTACGGTCAGCGAACGAAAAAATGTGAATTTTCAATTTATAATTTAACTGATTATTTCAGCTGATCACTCAAACATTTTGTCAAATACCACGCTTTAAAATTATAGTACAAATATTTTTGGCTATTATGCAACATTAATAAATGTTCTTCTAATGGAGGAAGTAAAGATATTTTATAGGTCTAACTGTAAATTTATCACTTAAATTTGATGAGATTCAAATTTTGTCACTTGATCAATTGTCATAAAGTAACTGCGTCTTATACACCAGATGATGTATTTTCCCTAGAATTTCCTGCCGTTTTCTTTGGTGTGTCTTATATATGGTAGCAACCAATAGGCTATACATACACGAAAACTCGAAAATCCGACGAGACAAAATTAATATCCTAAAATTTCATGTAAGATTTCACAATTATAACAAATTGTAACAAATGATTGGAATACAGTACTCCGCATATAGTTCCTTAAAAAACAGATTCCAAGTTCACTGAATGATAAGAACCTAATTCATCCTATTTTGACATCTGTTATAAACTGAAATTTAGGCAGTTGCATCTTCAAGCTTCGTCAGCTGTTCAGAAGTTTGAGTAAAGATTCTTCTCAAAGTAAATCATGACGCAGATTTCAATGGAGACAAAAGGATAGCTGACCGACACACTATCCAACCTGAATATATAAGCTTTAAGAAGTACAAGTACGAAATTGCTGCATGAATGCTGCAAAGGGGAGAGCGCGGCCCTCGAAAATGGAGTGGTAGGGACAAAAGGTGTAAATAAGAATAAGTCTCTGAGAAAAAAATATATTGCCAAAACGACGTAAACAGCATGTATAATACAAATGCATCATTTTCATAATTTTTTAGATGACAGAAAGCTCTGAAAGCATTGCTGAGCCTGAATGCAGCACACTGACAGTTAGCTGCTGTTATATGAAATTGCAAAGATGCGAATGTTTTAGTGAAATAGTGGTTCAACGTACAATACCATAGAACAAAAGCTGGAACGGATGTTCTTGCGCATTGCAGACATGGTGTAAATGGTGCAGGTCATGTATCTGGTATGAAATAAAAAGGCGAACACGACAGTACAGTAAACTTCCCCTATTAAGACCATTATTTTTTAAGGAGGAAGACATTCCTGCTGTCTATTTTGAAAGCAACGGAACATACTGATCGCCGAGAAAGCCTTCATGATGAGGCAAAGTTAATATTGAGGACTATGAAAAGCAGAAACTTGTGACCGAGTTTTTAACCCCATTTGAGCCAGCTACGAATTTCACAAAGATTTGATCAAGGCAAAAATTCTGATCAAGTTTCATTAAGATTGGGTCAGAAATGTTGCCTTTAGGGTGTAAATATTGTTTTATTATCATTTGACCCGTTTCCTAGTTTTTGATCTGATGTGACCGAGTTATGAACTCTTCAAAGACCGAGTTAATTTCATCGAAGTAAACATTCTGACCAGTTTCATTAAGTTTGGGTGAAAAATGTGATCTCAACAGTGTAAGTAAGGTTTTCCAACGATTCGATCCTGTAGATTTAATTGGCATGAATCTTTATACATATTACTTAAACACGACATTTAAAACACAATACATTTAAAATATACGTTAAACGAATATCGCAGATATGCAACATGCGAAAAATGCAATACCGTCTTTGAAACTTATACTCAAGCTTTGAGACACAATTGTCAGTTTACAGGTTTATCATCAGTATGCTATTTTCTAATAAATAATCCACTGGATAATCATTCACCTTATACGCCAGTTAAAAAATGCTTCTTCCTGTTCCATGTCATTCCATTCATAGGTGTTCTGGAACATGTGGGAACATATTCTGGACAGCTAATCGAGCACGGTCAAACAATGTTCCTGGATTGTCGACCGAAGTGATTTTTCACTTCCGACCAATAGTGCAAAAACAATAATACACATAATTCTATACTGACCTCTTTTGTTAGTGTTTTGGCCGTTATCATTCGTTTTTTTCATACGACTTGTCTACCGATACAGATACCATGACATTTTTTGCATTTTGTCTATAAGTTTGTGCTAGCCATTTAATGGAAAGGACTAAAATGTTTTTTTTTTAATATTCGACAATATCAGTACTTGCCAGTAACCGTATGTTGTCCTTAAGAACATTTCGGATTCGAAGTGTTAAGAAAAATATAATACTTTGCTATGCTACTTTGCCTGTTATCACTCCTTTTTTCACAGCACAACTTCTGCTTATACAGTTTGTGCGAAGCCCATAACCAATGGGATCAGAATCGTCAAATAATAGTTGATCGAAAGGAAAAAAATCATGTCATATACCCCCATAGCACATTTCTAAACCCATAACAGTATGCACGGCCCTGATGGGCCGCGCAATAAGCCTGATTAATTTGCGTGTATGTCAATACAAATCTTTTAATCAATGTATGAAATATATTATTACTCTATTCATTTTGGAAGAATTTTTGAAAAGACTCAGCAGGTAAATATATGATTAATAATAGAATTACAGGGTAGCAAACCCACGTGACATTTTGAATAACGTAGTCACGCTCAGTCACTCAGCGCAAAGATTTTAACTCGTAAAGTAAGTTTTGTTATCAATAACTTTGCTGTTACTGGATAGATATTCTGGAAATATTCCAGGGTACTCGGATTTCTAAGCTTTACCAGAAGTTGTAATCATCTTTTAAATGCCTTTGTGTATTTTTTCTGAAAATGATATTTAGTTATGGAAATTTCAAGAGCCGTTATGATATCGTAAACAAACGTGCCAAAAATCACTTTACAAATATATATTTAATAAGTATATTACTGTGTACATTTAGGTAAAACAGTATATAAAATAACAAATGAAATGACAGGGTCCTGAATTCTGCACATGGCACAGATATACTGTGGACAATTTTTTCCTGTGAACTCTAGGTATGACCATGACCTACTGACCTGGTTCAAGTGCGCGACACTACGTCTCATAATGGTGAACATATGTATGTAGTGACACTGATATCCCTCCCTTATGCTGCGGACGAAATTAGGACATTTCATCATCTCCAGTAACCTAGACTTTGCACATATGGACCTGGATCTACGCAACACAATATTCTGAAAGTTTTGCCCAAATAAAGGCACAATTACCATGATTTCGGTCAATGTTAAAATCCGTATCACCTGGTACACATCTATAATGTCTAAAAGAAATGTAATCTGCTGCAAATGATAATATGGCCACTATAAAACACGCAGAAAATGATGTCATTTATGTTGGCTTCATTGTATACAGGTTTGAATTTAAATGGAATTAATTCAGCAACTGAGGGAAAGGCAAGCTGTTTTTGGAATTACATTTTCAATGTTTTCAAAGATATTTAATAACAAGGATCTTAGAAATACATTTTTCATGGCTTTTTTATTATGCATACAAAAACTTTCGAAAGTGTATTACGGAAACGTTTCCTAATGTTAAAATAATAGATTAATCTATTTTCGAATGATAAACACTTTTTGGTCATATTACTTGAATATTTCAAATACTTATACTATAGACGCAGAATGATATATCGAGACTGTAGCTACCTATGATTTAAAATAATGCAATTTTCAGGAAAGACAATTTCAAAAGAATTTTGTTATGGAGACATTTATAAACATATTAAAACAAGTGAAAGAATTTTTTATAGTAACCCATGAGACAATTTAAAGACAGTAGAACATCTAAACTAAGGGACATAAAGGTTGCAAATATTTGATTATATTTCATAGGTGCTATTTCAGTATTGTTCAGTTTTGTTCAGCGTATTATTCTTCTGAATAAAGAAATTATGGAATTTTAAATGACAATTTAATAAATCTGAACATGTATAAAGAGAAATGTTCAAAGTTACAATAGGGTTGATTTCATTGTTCTATGATTGACATTTATTTAAGATTTATATTGCTGGGAAAATAATCAGTGGTAATTTTTCTAAAATATACTGAACAGTGTGAAAATTTTATTTCTATAAAAAATAGAATATAGTTAGAATAAACTAGGAAAGTTTGTTTGATTGGGGTTTAACGCTAGTTTAACGGCTAAAGTCATATCCCGCCGGTCAGTCCACCTAACCAGTGTTCCTGGGTATCCAACCAGTGTACTAACCAATTTCTCCGAAAGTGACTGAGTACTTAATCACTTGCTTCAGAGGTGAGGGACAAATGACCTATAGATCAATTATCACGGAGAAATTTTGCCGGCCCTAATGGGTATCGAACCAGGATCGTCAAGTTTGACGATCTGCTGCTCTATCGATTGAGCTAGCCGGGCCGGCGGAAACTAGGAAAGACTGAAAGCCAATTTGAACAGCACCAGACAAAATTGTCACTTGTTTTATCTGCAGCTTTGAAAAAGGGAAAATACTAGCTTCAATGAATATTAGCTTATCAGAATATATATTTATTTGTGTATGCAATTTAGGGACCCCCTCCGCTGGGTCGAATTTTGATCCCTGGGGCATATTTTGAACAAACTTTGTAGCGAACCACAACGTAATCCTACATGTTAAGGTCAGATAGTTGAAGTTATCGGATTTACATATGTACAATAATTACAAATCTTGTATGAAATTGGAGATAAAATAACAGTCTGTGTGATAGTATATGTGTTATGGAAAAAAGAAATACAGAAAGAGAAAACAGCAGCAAAGGTGAAATTCCTTCGTCTACAGGATCAATTAAAGAAGCTAGAACGGCGGGCAGCACAGGTGACGATTTTATTATTTCGGCCGTACATGCAAGTGACTAACGGTTCTTTTCTGTCGTACTTGAATTCGGACAATAGTCCAGTGTTTCATAACGATAACAGAGCAGTCTACGGAACAATGTCACAAATTCAGACGAATAATGGTGTAAATTTTGCAAGTCCGCAATCTTATCCACATCAATTTGTGCAGTTACAAAATATGGATCTAAATATGGGTTAATTTCATACGTCAGGAAGCTTCATGAATAATATCACCTAAGCGGATGTGCAACACGTCAATAAGCTTACATCTCCGACGGCATTACAAAACACAGGGAGGCAAATAACAAATGACGAACTTAAGAAATTTATGAATAGTAAATTCGAAGTGATGAGTATTAAACTTGGAAAACTGGAGATCGTAGAAAAGAAAGTGACTGAGTTGGATGATAAAGTTCATAAGTTGTGAAATGATTTAGATAAACACGTTTCACAGAATACTGATAAAATGCACACATTGGAGGAGAACGAAGAATTGCTGGCTTATGAAGTTGGTAAAGCACGTGAGGAGTTAATCCAGGATGAAAACAAGTCACTTCAGGAAGCGATAGCAGATTTACACGCAAAATCAATGATATGCAATCTTATTGTGGGAGGAATAAAGGAAAACGAGAATGAAACAGACGACCAGACGTTAGAAAAGATTGAAAGCTGTTTTAAAGATGATTTGAAAATCCCCGAGGAAAACATTCCAACCATCGAGTGTTAGAACTGGTGTACGGAAATTGAACAAACCAAAAAATATATTGATATCCTTTAAAGATGTGAAGACAAAGAACTACGTTATGTCATTTAAAGGCAATGTAGATACAAGGCCACAGGATTTATATGCATGATCAGTTTCCACAGGAGATAGTAGCACAGAGAAATAAAGCTCATTTCAATCATGAAAAAAGGCCCGAGAAGATGACAAAGAAGCTTATATCAAATATAATAAGTTAATTGTTGACGATAGAGTTTATAGTGGCGGAGAGTATGGAGATATCGCGTAGGACATTCAAGTGGGTTTAGTGTCTGTTGCGGTATGGAACTGTAATGGTTTGATAGCGGATAAAACTTTGCAATATCATTTCAAAATATGATATCATTTTTTTTTGTTATATGAAAATAGCAACTTAGAACTGAGTGGCTTTTAGTCTAATAATATTTATCGAAAATTTCATCATAGGAATGCAAAAAGATCTACCGGTTGAATAGTACTATTTGTTAAAGAGCATATATCTGGCGGTATATTAATTAGTAGTTAAAAAAACAACAACAACAACAAAAAACATTATGATACTATCATATGGATTAAATTAGACAGTGTTCTCATTAAATCTGAGAGCGATTATTACATATGGTCGTCATAGATTTGGGGACAGGAGTCTGCAGCTAATAACGTAGTAATCGTAAATCTTTCTGTATTAGAAGATGATATGTCGTGGTATTGTGCTGTTAGCTGCTGGGGATAGGAATAGTAGAGTTGGTTTAAAACCAGATTACATTTTATATGACAGAATGAATTCTATTTTAGATAGTGAGGTTTACGTCCAAAACTCACCTTTGTCTCTCGAGTATCGATGGATACAGGCCTACGTATATGTAATGGAATACTAGATGATGTGGGATCTTATACATATTGTGGCCCAAAAGGTAGTTCTTTTATAGATTATCTATTGTGTAAGCAAAGTCACTTTCGTTCACAAACTCCTCGCACCGGTTACGTCACGCTTTGCTACTTTTGTTTTTGTACTGATCAGGGGAAGTAACCGCTGCAGGGAGTTTGTTTCGTCCATTGTTATACTTCTATATCTCGGACTTCAATATGTTTTTGACCATACATTTCAATCGTAACAACTCGGCCTTTTCCGACAACTTCGTAAAAATACTTTCTGAAGTCGCCCGAGGTGTTCCGAATGCATACATTTTGGAGTTTTGGTATAAAAGTAAATGAGTTTTTTACAGATCAAAGTGAGGCTGATGTAATCAAAATTGTTACATGGATAACAGAGATACGTCATGGATTTCTATGTAGACTGACAGCTGAACTGACAGAAAATTAACAAATTATTTGACTCGGTAAACGTTTCAAACGGTAATGATAAAGATAGTCCTGTGAACGGTTTTGTTTCAAGAATACATGGTGCGGCGCATCCTATATTTCAAAAATCAATTTCAAGTGAAAAAAAAATGATTTACCTATAACAATTTCAGAAGTGCAAAAAGCGATTAAGTATCTAAAGCGCGGGAATCAAGCGGTTATTTCCCTTCTGCATGGACGGATAGACTAATTATACCGATATACAAGAAGTGGGATAATAAAAATGTTCAAAACTACCGAGGGTTACCTTAGTCAGTGTTTTGTCAAAACTGTTCACCTCCATCTTAAATAGTCGACTAACAGAATGAAGTGACACATATAATGCCATTTCTGATTCCCATGGTTTGGTTTTAAAAAGGGGACATCAACCACAGACGCTATAGTCTGCTTACATAGTTTAATACAGCATATGTTAAATAACGGCAAACGTCTTTACTGTGCATTTATAGATACGAAAATATGCTTTTACAGTGTCTATAGCAACGCACTTTGGTATAAAATTTACAATTTGGGTATTGGTAAAATGTTAAGAATTATTCGCAGCATGTCGAGTAAAACACAACTCTAAATATTTAGATTTTGTTAATAGCGTTATAGGCTTGAAACAGGGTGAAATATAATCTTGTGGTCATTGAGACTTAAAAGTGTATTTGAGTTCGAGACCTGGCAGTGGAGTAACATTTGATGACATCACTTTGGTCTTATTATTATATGCTGACGTCATGGTACTGATATCTGATCGTGTAGATGCCTGCAACAAAGCTGAAAGGATTTTCTATCTTATTGTAACATTTTATAAGTTAGCTTGTTATATAGATTGTTGTAATGGAACAACTTTGATAGAGCTTTATGCAAGGAACATTCCTACCAAGTTTCATCAGCAAGTTTTATCAATAGTATCAGAGGAGATGTCGTTTGAATAAAAATGTGAATGGACGTATTACGTACGACGGATGATAAGCCATCCTAATAGCTCATCCCGGCACTTTGTGCCAAGTGAGCTAAAAAGCTTTATATATTCAGTACGGAATGAATAGCATCAAAAGGAAGTTAGTGTTACCTATTGTCCTCATGACCACATAAATGTGTGTAAGTACCAATTCAAAAGGATGGAGAGACAGACGGACAGTGTGAAATTAATACCCCCCCATCTTCTGAAACGGGATAATAATAGGTAGGCTTTCTATCTTAACTATTCCTTAACTGTTCTATTATGATGGCTCTAATATAATTGTAAATTAGTGTTATTACAGAGCCATCTTAACTTTGGGAATAAATATAACCCAAATTAAAAATTGCTTCATTTATATGTTTTTGGCTAAAAAATCATTACCATTAGTGAAACTGTAACAAATGTTGGAGGCGATATGGCCATTGACGCATCAGGCACTCCTGTACACTAAACACAGAATGGAAATAACTCTATAAAGAATATACATACAGCACTAAAAAGCGACTAAATACATCTTATGTACTTGAAATCTTTATTACTGCTGTATAACACTGCTGAATTGCTTATCAACTGCACTCCAACATCTAACTCCACCCAAACACACACAAAAAAAAGAAATTTCGAGAGGCATATTTTCTTCTACTAAAATTATTACTTGACTTAGCATAGATAATCCATATGATTAAAACTTGGAAAATCAGAAACAGTGATATCTTGAAAAATGTATATGTAAATGTATATTGATATTACAAAGTGAAAAACTTTAAGAATCAGATAATAAGCATTCTAGTAGTTTGATAGTTGTATTTGAAATACATTTTCAATTAACTGTGTTACAAAATGTTGAGGCATGACCAAACGTCAAAACCCAGGTGCACAAATACACATGATTTTAAAGTTTGCTGTAAAGTTTCATTACTGTGGCTTCATTCATTTATACATATATGTGACACTAGATTGTGTTAACCTTTAAACAAATACAGGATCATAACTGTGCCCCCACCCCACCCCAACACCCACACCCACGGCACTGATTCTTTCCATGCTAGAGTTAAGGGTCTTCGATAGTGACCTACGATTACGATCCAAAACCATGTGTGACGTCACTGACAGTGAACGGTCAATGGAACTCGCAGATGCATAACTTTATTAACGTTTACTATTTATGTTGGACAGTCATACAAAAATTATTAATCCATGATAGAATGCCCAGTGATGGGAGCAACTTTTGCCCACATGACTTCGACTGTAAACAGCTTTTGGAAAGATCCTCTTTGCAATGCAACACATCAGATATCTAAGTCCTATGCATTGTAGTTACAGTAACTGGGATCTAAAAAAATAATTTCAACAAATATATACATGAAATCGATACTCAGCAGACATGGCAAACCTTTTCAAACAGTTGTCAAGGTAGGTTCAAGGACATCTCCGTTGAATGTTCCAACACTGAAACTGAACTTCTTTTCATGTCAAACAGGACTCTATTTTTTCCTGGAAAAAACATCTCCTTTGGGTTTGGGTTATTGTTTCAAACGTGGAACTTGCGTCAATTTTTGTGATTCTGTAATCACTATTTGGCGTGTTCTTTGTGGATTTCACACGTTTATATCTTCCTTCTTAAAAGTTGCAGTTCAAACGTCCAGCCCGTACAAAAACCATTCTGTCAGTAGTCCTCAGTTTTTGAAAAGCATATAGACATATATTTTAGTTCATACATCTATATGCTGTATATATGTACCTGCATATGTTTTCAAAATGTAATAAGTTCAACACAACAAAATAGAGGCCATAGCTACTAAAATCGTTCACCTGGTGACATACTTTCTGATCACAGGTAACCCGGATGTAACTAAACCGCCAACAGGCTAAAAGAAGCGGAAAATAGGTTCGACACATTATCTCAGGGGTGCTGATCTGAAACAAGTCTCATGGATATCCATATATCCTTAAAAAGGCATGATAATATTTTAAAAACAAGGCCAGAGTATAGAGTATAGAACTATGATATATGGAGATGGGGTAAGGACAGGGAGTATAGAACTAAGATATATGGAGATGGAGTAAGGGCAGGGAGTATAGAACTAAGATATATGGAGATGGAGTAAGGGCATGAAGTATAGAACTAAGATATATGGAGATGGAGTAAGGGCAGGGAGTATAGAACTAAGATATATGGAGATGGAGTAAGGGCATGAAGTATAGAACTAAGATATATGGAGATGGAGTAAGGGCAGGGAGTATAGAACTAAGATATATGAAGATGGAATAAGGGCAGGGTGTATATAACTAAGATATATGGAGATGGAGTAAGGGCAGGAAGTATAGAACTAAGATATATGGAGATGGAGTAAGGGCAGGGAGTATAGAACTAAGATATATGGAGATGGAGTAAGGGCAGGGAGTATAGAACTAAGATATATGGAGATGGAGTAAGGGCAGGGAGTATAGAACTAAGATATATGGAGATATGGAGATGGAGTAAGGGCAGGAAGTATAGAACTAAGATATAAAGTTGCACAGAAAAAGAATATTACTTTCATTTTCATATATTTTATCCTTTACTTTCAAAATATCATAAGAAAACTAGAGATGTGTCCATGTTGTGCCTATCACAGTGTGAAATATTATATAAAATGGTTAGACAACTAGGTCACATGTAAGGACAGCTACATTTCTCATATTTTTGTTTCTCTTGCCAAAGTTAACATGAAAAAGACAATGTAGATATCAGCTTATTTTTTGAAGCGACAATCGTTTGTTTCGTACAAGTATGTAGAGATAATTTCCACCAATAGTCTTTGTGAAACTGACCTTGAAATCAATTGTGTAAAGGAACAATTCGAGACTATTTGTCACAGAAGAAAAATCATTTTTCAGTTGCATTATTATAATTATATCAGTTATATCTGGTTTTATTTTTTACATATTGATCTCAGAGGATTTGCAATGTCTGCAGTGCGTCAAATAAAAATCAGTAAAATAAATATATCAAATGGAGAGTAAATGTTCTTTCTCCCATTTACAATACCTGTCGAATTCAGCACTTTCTGTGCTTTGATTTTATAAACATATGTTCTGAGTACCTATAACGAATTTTGTCCTGTAAAAAATACCTTAAACCGCGTTAATGTTGAACTGTCATCTGTGATAAATGAATGAATGAATGAATAAATAAAAAAACCAATAAATAAATAAATACGCCTGAAATGAACATAAAGACGTTAAATAAATTAGACAAACATGGAAAATTAACTTAAATCCATATGAGAGTATTTTACCTAAGAGTGAAATGGTTTTGCGTGGGTAAACCCCATCAGGAAGTTTTAAAACTATATTTAGTCCTAGGTATCTTTTGTCGCTAAGTATTTGTGTTTATGAAACTGACATGATCACACTGGATTTATGCAGACGAAATTATTGTAAGTAGTACATTTTGACCAAAAATGTAAATAAATACACTGCGCAGTTTAAACATAATTTCCCTTAATCTTTTAAACAAAGGTATATTTCATTTGAAAATACATTTATTGCCTGTAGTCTTTCACAAGGTACATGTTTAGCAAAAAAAAAGAGTATATTTCATAGCATGTGAGGAATATTTGAAATATACAGTAATGTAGTATTATTCTAAAGTTTTTATATTCAGATTTATTCAGCTAACCTAGAAAATAGTTAGTTTAGCGGCTGGTTTACCATAAATTTTGGTACTTTATAGAACAATGAAGGCTTCTTGTCGTTACTTTTTATGTTTGTGCCTTGCTGTTAGCGATTGAGATTATAGTCGGTACAACCAACATAACTGTTATCATCATCACCGCCACAACCACCATAACCATATTCATCATCATAATTATCACCATCATCATCATCATCAAATCCACCACCAAAATCGTCCTCACCTTCACCACAACCACCATTACCATTGCCATCAGCTTAATCATGTTTCAAATGATCATCACCGAAACCAACACCACCGTCTTAATTATTATCAACATAGACACCATCATCATCATCATTATCATCAACCACTATATTCATCATTATCATCATATCCACTACCACCAGAACCATTACTTTATCATCACCAGCAGTAGAACATAATGACGGTAAGTATTTAGTGATAACAGTTGTATAAGTTGAGGCATAATTATCCCCCGCAGCAGTCAAAGTAACACTCAAATTAATAGAAGAGGTAGTTGAGTAGAAGCAGGAGTTGATTATGTTGTGAAACTTATAATTTAACATCATGTATTTTCATAGTATAACTTTGAATACCGAACCTTGTGAATATTGAAAATAATGGTAATGGAATTGTTTAAATAAAGTAAAACAAAATTACTGATGATATGTAGGCATAATTAAATTTTCTTTCTTTCTCACTAATCCGGGAAGTTTTCTTAACTTTTTATTACGCACAGAAAAAAGGAAACAAACTTGCGGACCTCAATTTTTACTTCCTGATCGTTTAAACTTGCATACAAAATTTATCTTCATAGACGATCAATTTATTTCTTTTTTACTTTGATAAAGTTTTAGTGTTTGCTTATGAAAAGGTAGAGGCAAAGATATTCATGTTACCTTTACTTATCACATTGTTATCACGGTTGAATTTTATATTTTGTACTTTGTTTTATTTACATATGTACTTCAGTGAAAATGCTCCACTCGCACTGGTTTTACAGTTAAAATTGTGTAAACTTTTGCCTGTTGATAGTGAACATAGGATAAAAACCATCTGACTGTTACAAAACAACCAAGTTTTTCGGTCGGTCGGTCGGTCAGTCAGTCAGTCAGTCGGCCAGAAGAGAATCAGATAGATGAAAGAACGAACCATAACGGAGAGAAAAAGAAAGAATAAAAGTTAAATAATTGTTCTTTATATTTAAGGAAAGAGAAAGCTTAGCGTTCCTCCCTTTATTTTCGGTTTAACTGAAGCAGCAGTCCAGACTCGATCTTTTTTCCTTTTTTTTCAACATTTTTATTTTTATGTTCCAGACATACAATTTAGCATCATTAGCAGTGACTACACAAAAATATTTGACCAATATAACCATAGCGATAAAATTTAATTTTCTGTATTACAAACAATGTCGTCTTTAGAAAATGCCACAAGCCCGAAACAGTCGGAATATTTTATCACAACGCGGCGTTGTAAAGTTCGATCAAAGGTTTAACTTGACTCATTTTTTTATTCATTCGAGATGCAAAACAATGCAGCTATTGTATTTGGGCTTCCTTATTGTTTCTTTTTTTTTTACATTTATTGATTGATAGTTAGTTATTCACTTTGTTATTCACTACTTTGGGGAAAGTACTGAGCTATCGCATATCTAAATAGAACAACGACTTATTTTTGTGACCATAATGGTGTGTACTAAAACTATTACTCACATAAAAAATCCTTTATTTTCACTCTGATGTCTAAACGCGATCACCCCGGTAACGGGTATAGTGTATCCATTTTTGTTATGGTCGTTCACAACTATAACCATAACCTTATGATACAGATCTCTTTACCAGGTGATTCGCCGAGGTGTATAATAGCTTACTGTTGTTTTGTAGGTATCGTAAGTACTGTTTAGGTATCAGTAACAAAATACGCTGTCAAAAATCTTAAAGTTCATCTGGGTGCTGCTCATGCTACTGCTGCTACGACTATTGATGATGATGATGATGATACTTATAATGATACTGATAATAATAGTGATGATGATGAAGATAATAATGATGATGATATTGGTGATGATGATGATGATGTTACTGATAATGATACATTACTGATAATGATGTTAATAGTGACGATGATGATGACGATAATATTGATGATATTGGTGATGATGATGATGGTGGTGATGATGGTGATGATGGTGATTATGCTGTTAATAATGATACTGCTGCTACGATTATTGATGATGATGATGATGATGATACTTATAATGATACTGATAATTATGATAATAGTGATGATAATGATGAAGAAGAAGATAATAATGATGATGATATTGGTGATGATAATGATGATGATACTGATGATGACTGTTTTACATGTACAATTAAAAAGATACGTAGAGAGATCACCTGCTGTGTCGATTATTCATCTGCATTTTGTATTACAAGCATTTCTTTATCATAAAGCTCATGGAGAGATTGCGACTTTTAAGAGCGTGGCAAAATGCTCATTACTACGCAGCTTGATGATAAATGAAAACAGTTATCGTGAAAAGTGTCTGCCTTTTGGCACGTAACTTCATTCTTACGCGAAAAAAATCCGTGATCAACTTTAATGGGGAACTCGGTTACAGGGTTGCGATAACCCCAGGGATTTCCCCAGGATTTTTTAAGCTGTAAATGCCAGGGTGCCGGAGTCGATACCCCACTTCTGCATGTCAAACATTTTGCAATTTAAGGTTAAAAATGCAGCTCTGTCGGTTGTTTTTTAAGATAATTTAAAACAAACAAGTCTTTCACGGGAGAATAATTTCTTTATTTTCATCATTTCATATGAAAAAAGGCAAAATAAAACAATTTAAAATATTCCAGCAATATGTATAACTCTCTGTCAATGCAACATCCGTCCCCTATTCTGAAAGTGCACAGAAGATGGCTGGATCACATCACTAGAACATACTCACAACACGAGAACATACTTTACTTTTACACACAGTAAACTTACCGTACTTTTACTCACTATCATTTTAATCACATTCCTCACAAAAAAGGTTGTAATTAAGTGCATGTGAGCCAGGCGCTAGCCTCTTTTTCCCTTATTAAGGTTAGACATTATTTGTATGAAAATTGTTACTTAACATGCTAGCGTAGTGCAAGTTGAAATGGCGTTGAAATCTAGATAACCCATACAAATTGTATTTTTTCTTCTTGGTTCGCCTAATTGTTCCAGTCTATTTTTCATCCAATAAGAACACGAAATAGGAAACAGGAAGATTTAAAACCACACATTCTTACTCTGAAAGGGGGAAAAGGCGACATTATAAGACATGTTTGTTTTCCTATGTTTTAATAACTTTCTTGCGGATAAGTTGTGCAATGCCATATATCCACTTTACTCGAATCTTAAATTTTTATGCTTCCCGAAGGGCGAGCATATAGTTGCCGCTTTGTCCGTCCGTCCGTCCCGTCCGTCCGTTCGTTCGTCCGTTCGTCCGTCCGTCATAATTTTGTCCGGAGCAAAACAAAACTATGAGAGATATCAAGACCAAACTACATAGGTAGTTAGATTTCATTAAGGAGCAGTGCAGTGCACAAGAACCATAACACTTGCTTTATCAATTTTTGAATTATTGCCCGTTGAAATTTCTCATACTTATTTTTTGTCCGTGGCATATCTCACAAAGTATAAGAGTTATCAACTTGAAACTTTATATGTAGATAGATCTCATTGATGAGCAATGCAGTGCACAAGAACCATAACGCTTGTTTATAAATTTTTGAGTTATTGCCTTTTGAAATTTCTCATACTTATTTTTTGCCCGGGGCATATCTCACAAAGTATAAGAGGTATTAACATGAAACTTTATTGGTAGATAGAACTCTATGAGGAGAAGTGCAGCGTGCAAGAACCGTAACTCTATTTTGCATAATTTAGGAGTTATTGCCATTTGTTATTTTTCATACTTAAAAAAAAAACATATTAAACAATAGCCCTTTTGGAATTGGCATTTATTCGGGAAGCATCCATCGGTTCTACCGATTTCTTGTTTATTTAGATACCAAATTATGGTCAGCACTTTACAATACTTTTATGTCATTTGGTTTACGATCGATTTTTAAGTTTACAGTCTGTGTCTTTGTGTTGGGTTGTCAATTTCTTTAGTTTACCACTAGTTCATTTTGGGTTCTTCGTCTTGTACATTCCTTACAGTAACATTTCGTCAGTTTTACGGCAATTTGTTTTTAAACAGGTATCTGCTTTAGATTAACACAGTCATAACTTAGAGTTTCAAGATCAGTCCTTTTAATTTAAAGCGAATTACTTTGGATAAATTGATTCACAGAAGTTTTACAATTTGGTACTAGTAATTTGGACTATTTAGAATCAGCTGATTATAACCTCAGACCATTTCATTGTAGCAAATTCCTTTCGAAGTTTTAATGTACGGAATCCTGTTGGGGCCATTTAAAATGTCGCCGTCGCGCTTAGAGGTAGACGCTCGACAACGCGACGCGACATAGCGAAAATGCGATACGACGCTCGACAATGCGAAGCGACGCGCGACAATGTCAAACTAAATATCGCGATTTCATATCGTATTGTCGCGCTATAAAAGCGCGAAATATCGCATTGTCGTGCGTCGTATCGCATTGTCGCGGTGTCGCTTCGCGTTGTCGCGATGTCGCGTCGCGTTGTCGTCCATCGCGTTGTCGTCCGTCGCGTTCTGCATTTGTGTTGGCCTCGACGCACGACAATGCGATACGACGCTCGACATTGCGAAGCGACGCGCGACAGCGCGACGCGACATTTTCACAATGTCGTATCGCATTGTCGCCCGTCGTGTGTGATCCTCTACCGCGAGACACGAAAATACCAAACGACACTAGACAACGCGACGCGACGCTCAAAAACGCGAAGCGAAACTAGACAATGCTACGCGACATTTATTGGAATATCGTATCGCGTAGTCGTGCGTCTACCGGTGACAGGTTAAAATGTTACAAGATCTATATGCCGTCTGACAGTGCGATGACAAAATTTCACGTGCCTGTGTATTATCCAGCCCTCCCCATAGCCATATCGCATGGCCGTGATTGCCGCATTTTCCTAGTGAAATTTGTTCTGAATTAATTCGATGGCCGGATATTTCGCGCTTTTATAGCGCGACAATACGATATGAAATCGCGATATTTCGTTTGACATTGTCGCGCGTCACTTCGCATTGTCGAGCGTCGTATCGCATTTTCGCGATGTCGCGTCGCGTTGTCGAGCGTCTACCTCTAAGGGTGATGGTGACATTTTAACTGGCCCCAACAGGATTCCATATTCATGACCAGTTTTTATTTTAGGCATTTTAGGTTTTTTTTCTTTCCTCTCGTAATATGGACACCAAACACTCCCTATGAATAGTACTAGACTGATTATACCCCTTAAACGAAATTTGGGGTGTGTAGGGGTGTATAAAGGTATCACCCGGTGGATGGTCGGTCGGGCGGTCTGTTGCAATTTCCTTGTCCGGAGTATAACTTGAAAACGAATGGTTTGAATTCAATGCAACTTCATAAAATGGTCAAGCACAATGAGAGAAAGTGCAGTGATTAAGAATCATAACTCCGTCTTCACTATTTGCAGAGTAAATGCCCTTTGTTGGTTTTCCTTGTCCGGAGCATAACTTAAAAATTAATCGTTGGAATTCAACGAAACTTCATACAATGATCATGCACAATAAGCGAAAGTGTAATGTTTAAGAATCCTAACTCCATCTTCACTATTTGCAGAGTTATTGCTCTTTGTTAGTTTTCCTTGTCCGGAGCATAACTTGAAAACTAATAGTTGGAAGTCAATGCAACTTCATTCAATGGTCAAGCACAATGAGAGGGAATGCAGTGTACAAGAGCTATAACTCTGTCTTCACTATTTTCACAGTTATTGTCTTTGTTGGTTTTCCTTGTCCGGAGCATAACTTGAAAACTAATAGTTGGTATTCAATGCAACTTCATACAATGGTCAAGCAGAATGACAGGAAGTGCATTGTACAAGAGCCATGACTCCATCTTCAGTATTCACACAGTTATTGCCCTTTGTTGGTTTTCCTTGTCCGTAGCATAACTTGAAAACTAATAGTTGGAATTCAATGCAGCTTCATACGATGGTCAAGCACAATGACAGGAAATGCAGTGTACAAGAACCACAACTATCTTTCATTGCCAACAACCATAACTCTATTTCAATTCTTTTACAAAGTATTCTATTACTAATAACTTTCTCAGTTCCGAAGCAGTCTTGCGGGGGTATAAATCACATTTAGTGATAGCTCTAGTTTACTAAGGTATAAACACACATTTTCATAAACTAAATCACTATTTCGACGTTTGTTGGGGTGTAATATACGGTAACAGCGATGTTTCTTATTATCTATCATATCTTTTTTAGATATCAAAGGTGTCACTGACAGTTGTTACAAATGGAATCTTGTGTTTCAATTCAATTCGTACCGTCCGACGGAGAGGACTGGGCGGGATACTTGTATCAAAAACTAACTGTGGAATATGACATTCATTGTGAACAGATGGAATTTAGTGCAGATTCGGTAACACAAACTCAGAACTCAGTGCTGAATGTGTTTTTCGTCACCCCTGACTTCTTGACCGTACAAGATTGGAGCTGGGCGAGGAGCGTGAATAAAAACCGTTGTATTCTTGTATTGACGGGTACCGATCTGGGGGATTTGGAATACTCCGTACAAACACATGATTGTGATTATATACTCGAGTTCTACATATTTGAGATAAAGAACACAGAGGAATCTGTTCGCAGGTTGCTTTTGTTAATTATAAGCAAATATGAAGACAACGACCTGCATCGCACAGGAAGTTTGCCCACACCCCACAGCACGAAAATCAGCGTACCCGTACACCACGCGGAGAGTATACCTAGGGACTTCAAATTTGTACATACCGGATATCGAAAATCTTCAGAACAGGCCAGTATTGGGGTTGCCCATTCACCTAAAAGTTCAAGCCCGTACGTCCAGGAAGAAACTGGGTTAGGTTATGACTTTCTACCAAAATATCCACGTCAGGTGAACGGTGTCAGGGACGTGTTATACGCGGTATGTATCTAACATTTAATCAACTCACTTCACTGCTTTACTGCGAAGTTGTGCGTTCTTTGTATAGCCAATGCGCACAAATAAACTGTGACAAATTTTCTTCTGAAATTTTGCTAAGCATCAGGGACATTATTCTTCCTTGTCTAGGTTTTAATTGCATTATCCGTTCTGTTATATACTTGTATTTCAATTTCTTCTTTATCATTTTTGTGGAGATTACTACACTGCAATTTGGATGTTTTCGGGAAATTGAGCTTTTTATGCAGTTTGGTAGAAAATGTTTAGAACGAGCAGGAACTGGCTAATTATTGGGTATATGAGCCATTATTGTTGATAACAGGCTGGAAACAAATTCTCATGCTCCCAGCTAGGTTCCTTATGAATATATTTCATGTATTGTTCCATTCTTGCACCAACATGGCGCTTAGCTCTTAGATACTCATCGGCTAGACTTTACGGGCTAAAATTGCTCTCTGTAACACATTCCAGATAGTTTGTATTAAGATCTAGAGACTTCGACGGCAAGTCCAGACGCTCTATCCCCTCCTTGCCCAGGTAATCCTGGACCACCCGGGCATCATGGGGACGGGCGTTATCCATCGCCGACTGCCCATGAATATTACTTCACATGGATATCTTAATGTATCGCTGGGCAGTGAGGGTACCGTAGTTATGTATACACTCTCAGGTCGTTTCTCCACCCTGGCTGGCATGTCTGTATAGTCTAAGCATTGCTTAAACTCGTCGGTGAACACTACAGGTCGCCAATTTTCTCTGGTTAAGCGATCATGATCCATATCCTATTGCTCTCGCCCTGGGTGGTGATTCTAGGATAACAGGATGCACATCTTTTCGATTGTAGATCAGTTTTGTCTAGCCACATGCGGATGGTCTGTGTAGAAACATCGACACCCACAGGCATTTTCGAAGTCACTACGTGGCCCTAATAAAACGGTTCCTTCTGGTCTGGATGACCATAAAGGGATCCTGAGCTGTTGACTTGGTCCTCTATCTATTCGCCACATTAGTACTCAAACTTGAGTCAATGCTTAATATAAGACAATACCTCCCTTGCACCACCCCTGCCTCTACTCCCCCGATGAAAATCATGGATGAGTGTTTTCCATGGCTACCACGCAAATTCAACGAGGCCTGTTTATCTCAATACGCTCTGACATAATACCCACATAAAATGTATCCTACATACAGGAAGTTGGATAATTATGTGTTACGTTTTTGGCGCTTAGCAAACTTTAACTTGTATATTTTACTAGTGAAATCGCTGGCTGTGCTGAAAATATGGTAGAAATCGAGAGGCTTTCATGTCAGATTCACTGATCTTCAACTGTTTTTCGGCAGCCTTTGAATATTATGTTACAGATTTGATGCTCATCATAGGAATCGTTCACTGTTACAAATATGTCTTTTTTCTCCAGAGTTTAGGTAATCTCAGTGGTACTTTGATATTTCAACTACAGGTCATCTCAGTGGTACTTTGATATTTCAACTACAGGTCATCTCAGTGGTACTTTGATATTTCAACTTTAGGTCATCTCAGTGGTACTTTGATATTTCAACTTTAGGTCATCTCAGTGGTACTTTGATATTTCAACTTTAGGTCATCTCAGTGGTACTTTGATATTTCAACTTTAGGTCATCTCAGTGGTACTTTGATATTTCAACTTCGTTTAGGTAAGCAGATTGTGCGCCATTTCTTTGGTGATTACTGTTTTTTAAAAAATTGTTTTACCCTTCAGAATGACAAGTTGTATTTGTTACTATGGCGACGTGCAGAGGGTACATTAAAAGTCAAACTACAAGACGACGAAATATCTCCAGTGTGCACGGAATGTGCCGTGTATGAACTGCCATACGAAGGTAAATACATTGCATATTAACTACATATACTCACAAACATCGCATCATGTCTTATTAACCAGGTTTTCAACGAAAACCGGTTATTGTAATGCTGAAGTCGGCGGGCGGGCGTCAACTTTTGGTTTCTAATTACTTGAGTTTGCTTTGGCCTATTGACGCCAAACTTGGTGTCTTGGTAGCTTATACAAGAGGCAGCTTGGGATTGCTACCCAGGTGTCTATGATCAAGGTCACGGTCACTGTTGCTAAAAATAGAAATTAAGTTTCCGCTCAATAACTTGAGTTTGCTTTGGCCTATTGACGCCAAACTTGGTGTGTTGGTAGCTTATATAAAGAGGCAGCTTAGGATTGCTACCCAGGTGTCTGTGATCAAGGTCACGGTCACTGTTGCTAAAAATAGAAATTAAGTTTCCGCTCAATAACTTGAGTTTTCTTTGGCCTATTGACGCCAAACTTGGTATGTGGGTAGCTTATATATCAAAAGGCAGCTTGGGATTGCTACTCAAATGTCTTTGATCAAGGTCAAGGTCACTGTTGCTAAAACAAAATTCAGTTTCCACGTAATTACTTCAGTTTGCTGAGACCTATTGACACTAAACTTGGTGTGTGGGTAGATTATATCTAGAGGCAGCTTGGGATTGCTACCCAGGTGTCTGTGATCAAGGTCAAGGTCAGTGTTGCTAAAAATAGAAATTCTGTTTCCGCGTAATTACTTCAGTTTGCTAAATTAGAAATTAAGTTTCCACGTAATTACTTCAGTTTGCGTTGACCTATTGACACCAAACTTAGTTTATTGGTAGCTTATATCAAGACGCTACTTTTTTAGATTTTTCCTCTCGAAAGCAATTTATATCAAGGGAAGATTGAAATGAACGATATACAAGCTACCCCAAATCGGTGACTCATCTCATGTTCACACACACATATATTCAACGTTAAATGTCGTTAAATATTCAAGGGTCAAGAAAGGTTACAAATTCTCGGATATATGATACATGTCATTTCATTAAATTTCATATATAATTTCAGTTGTCATCTGTGAACATGAATACAAAATAAAGAAAGTCGATATGCCAAAAAAATATAAGAGAGTCACACTTTCTCCCCGTTAAACAGATGTTAAATTGTTATTATTTTATTGTCTATTGATATGATGACTAACCCTTGACTCATTGACTTTCCGGTAGTGTATTTCTATTAAAAGTTGTTTTAAATGTTAAAAATACTTCGTGTCATATAAACTTTCTTTTCAATGTTCTAACACAATGAGGAAATCTTCGAAAAGTAGATGGCTCAGAAAAAAAAAGGTTTCAATTTTGGATGGAATACAAACATGAGACTTCGAAGTAGCGCACAGTTTATGATTTAGTGGAAACAAGCAGAGCAGTTTAAAGCTCTTCTTTCCTAAAATCCTACTTCCGGTAGTCAACCGCATCCACCAGCGGAACACCTCGGGCGACTTGTTGTCAGAAAAGGCCGATTTGTTACGATTGCCACATTCTGTCTCTATTTGTTTTAGTTTATCGGTGCCCATATGGTATGACCGACACCCCTGCTGAGTATAGTTATTTTAGGTTGTTGGTCGGGACAGTCTAAGATACCTAAAACACCCCATTCCAGAGACACCCTGCTTCATTATTATGCTCTGTGTATAGAACTAGGGCCTCAATTAAGGCCCTGATAGCACTGATACATGGGACCTCGGTTTAATGTTTCATCCGACAGACAATAAGCAGTTTTAATGGAGGAGCAAATGATCAAACTCGCTGGATTACAAGTCCAGTGCGTTAGTACTGGACCACTGATTCACTCATCCGCATCTCAAATAATCAATTTTTTTTTTTTTTGTACATTTGTATTTTATGGGAAATTCCTAATTAAGCATGTATCTAAACACACGCTTATGCGTTTTATAACATATAAACATAATTAGTGTCTTAAAACTTAAATGGCCCCAAGCATACCTTTTTTGTCATGGAGAGGTAATGCGTGTCAGGTTCTGTACACGTGACTTAATCGAAATTTTAATTTGGTACTCGGAATATCGTTATCTTAATTCAAAATGTGTAGACAGGAAGTGAGAACATTTTCCCGTAGGCTTGTAAAGGATTTGAAAAATCTATGAATAACTGAGATGTTGCCGCTATACACTTGAAAAGGAAGAGATTCTTTTCTTTATTATCACATCATTATTTTTGTACATACAGGAGGAAGTCATAGTAAACCGTAAATAAGATGTTTTGAAACCTTTCAAACGGATGTTGTCACATGAACTTCTTTTGAAACATCACGTTTAAAATTTACAAAATATACCAAAACAGAAAGGCCGCTGAACCCCCAAATTATATCTGAATGTTTTCGAATCGTTTATTGGCAGAAAAGAATTAATCCAATTTTATTTCTCCGATTCAAATATGGAAAAAAACGATAACGGCTGTTGCAAATCACGGCACTTATCATTTCATTCTTTAAATCAAATTAAAATAAGTTTGATCAAATGATAATCAATGTTGTAAGATGCTTTCTCTATGTATGTGTTTATTTTTTCATCGCATCTCTTTACTTTTTGTAAATTTTAGGAAGGCAATCTTGTCATCTTACTGTGGTACAGGAAGGAGAAACAATTGGCGAAAAATTCATTAAAGTTCCAGATTCAACGGACTCTGGCCCTGCTGTGATTGAAAGCAGTGAGTTACCTCAGAATCTCATTCAGTCAAAGTCTTGTGCTCAAACTTCTGTGTCAACCCAGACGGATGCCTCTGAAATTGACGAAAATCGGTCGATAATATCAGAAAGTCACGCCGATGGAAAAACGCGGGACTCATTATACGTGAACATTGACGATGTTGCCCGGGACAGCTCGGAAATCACGTGGGAGAAAAGTGGGAAAAGTAAATTAGATTACATTCGTGAAATTTTACAGGCGGAAACAGACCCTGAAGAAATGCTGTGCCAATGTCTAGGGATAGATAAAGGGGTTAAATATCTGGATGAAAAAATGACGTCAATGGTACAGAGTGTAGAAACATTGAAACACCTTTCATTCTCTGGCAAAATATCTACAACAGAAGGTTTGTTTGTCAATACAGTTTATTTATAGCCCATATGACTTTAATCCAAACAATCACAACATTTAATTACTTTTTAATACAGAAAAATATGTAAAAGAGCAGATAAGTGGTCCAATGGTAGTGGACTGGACTTGGAATCCAGTTCTCGTGAGTTCGACTCCCATTTCAACTACAAATCCTTCTTATTGTCTTTCGAATGAGACTTTCGGTATATACAGTAAACAGATAAAAGGACGCCTGGGTGTCTCTGAAATAAGTTGCTATCTGTGTCGTTCACTATTTCCTACAATCTTAAATTAAATTCTTCCATAGCATCGGTCATATTAGCGACAGATACCAACGATTAATAAACTCAAACAGAAAAAATAGTGTTTACAGGTACTTCGGGAAATAAACACCTTCAATGAATGAATGTTATAAATATTGTTATGACTGGTCGCTTTCAGAAAAGGGAAATCACCCAAACCTTTCAAACCTCTGATAATGACATTTGCCCCACAAGTTTGTTCACGTTTTATCTCACAAGCCGGAAGAAAATTTTCACTTTTGATCATTTTGAACGATTTGTTTAATAAAAGGTATTGTTAAACCCACATTAAATTTGACATTGCCTTAACACACGGAAGATATTTTTTAGTTTCAATAAAGTTTGATATTACCCCTCACTTTCCATTCTTTCAACTAGGAAAATTTACCAATAATAATTATATAAAATGATATCAATTGAAGTACAACTACTTCTACCATTTTAACATGAGACACGAAATTAACATATACACATAAGGCAACAGTTCATCCCGTATGTTTCGGACGTATTTTATTCAGTTTCGAGAAACAGTTGGAAGAAGACGGGGGATAAAGAAAAAAAAAGCAATCTTACTTGTATTAGATTAAAGAAAAAGTTTATTACTGTCTTTGAACATAAAAATTTTCTTGAACTTTATTATACTCCCCAAAAATATTCGGGGCAACATGATTACAGTCGCTGCTTTGTCCGTCTGTCATACTGTAATTCCGTAACACTTTTGCGTGTCCGGGTTGTAACTTGGCCTTGAATGGAGGGATTGCAAAATTACTTGGCACAAATGTTTGCCTCAATAAGACGATGTGTCGCGCGCATAGACCAGCTCAAAGATCAAGGTCACACGAAAATGTCAATTAGGTATAGTTCTTTTTGTCTTGGCGGTAACTTGTCCTTGGATGGTGGGATTTCAAAATTACTTAGCACAAATGTTCGCTTTAATAAGATGGTATGCCACAGACATGAATAAAGTCAGTAACTCAAATGCCAGGTCACACGAGAAGGTTACTTAGCTACAGTTATGCTTGTATTGGCTATAGCTTGATCTTGATTGGAGGGATAGCAAAATTACTTAGCATAAATATTTGCCTGAATGAGAAGATGTGTTGCATACATAGCCAGGTCAGTAAGCTCAGAGATCAAGGTTACACTAAGAGGTCAACAGTATCCGGGTTGTAATTTGGATGGATTGGAGGGATTTGAAAATAACTTGGCGAACGTGTTCTCTCAACACAACAATGTGTCACGCACATGAACCAGGTTGGTAGTAGCTCAAAAGTCAACTTAGAAGTAATTTGCTACAATTCTGATTGTGTTGGCTGTAACATGGCCTTTGTTGGAGGAATTTCAAAATAACTTGGCACAAATGTTTGCTTCAATGAGACGATATGTTACGCACATGAACCAGATCGGTAGCTCAAAGGTCAAAGTCACACTTAAGGTAATTGTCTACATCTGCTTGTCCGGTTGGAGGGATTTCAAAATTACTTTGCACAAATATTTTCCGGAATGAGATTGTATAGGAATCAGGTCGGTAAGTCAAAGGTCAATGTCACACTTAGAGGTCAAAATTTATGATTTATTACCATATAATTAGCTGGCATGAATATTTCTAGTCATGTTAACATAATTCTATTTGTTGAATTACCCCAGTTTGTTTCATACTTTAACTTTGCATTGTTTTCTAGCTGTGTCAAAGCGGCGTCAGGGAGTATCGATCGGTGCTACCGATATTCTTGTTTACAGTATTTTGATTCTTTTGTAGAGAAAGAGACCTCAACGTGGCCAACTCTTGTACATTTCGGAGCTCAATTCAATCTTGTAAACTTTTGTGACGTGTTGCTAAGCAATCCACTGATGTATGGCGCATGCGTGCGCAAGAACAAAGATGGCCACATGCCGCACGACATCGCAAGGATTCACGGGCATATGAGTCTGGCCGATATGTTAGAGCATTTCTCGGAGTTTGTTACAGCTGGTAAGAAATTCGGCTAGTAACACTAACAAGAATGTAGCTGCCTTGGGTGCTAGTTAAGATATTTAGAACTTAGCATAATATAGTTTCGTCTGCTGGGATAGATGTCTGCTTTCAACATAATTTTCCTTTTCCAAATATAAAGTTAAAATTCATAAGATACACAAGACCAGATATTTGTTTAAAACATGTTTACTTTTAATAGCAGATGTTATTTATATGTATCATTTTGACAGATGGTGTCTAGCAACGGTGGGATATATTACAAAACTTCACACACCATCTGCAATTCAACACCTCCTCCATTATTCAAAGTGAAATTTAAAAAAATCAAGCATTGAGATAAGTTTACAATAAACACAAAATATAAGTAAAACATTGTACATAATTGATAGGACCATTTCCAGGAGTTTATAACGAAAATCGAGGATCTATCTGCTACTTTTCTCAGCAGAACCTTTAAACCATCGGTTTCCTTTTTTTCTTTACATTCCACTGGAATGATGTATCATGCAAATCAGAAAATGGTAAAAACAGACATAGATAATCCTTTTAGCACACAGTTTGAAAACTGGCTAACCAGTTGGCACATTACTTTCTCATGTTTTGAATTTCAAGCATTTACCGCGACTGATATTTCTTGATTCCTTAAATTTATCATATGATAAAAGAGAATAAAGCATAAGCCTTAATATCTGAATGTTTTCGTTTTATCACGAAAACAGTCTAAACAAAGTTCAAACTAAAATAATGTATATGCTTGTGATAACAAAATGAATGGGAACTGAATGGTTTATTCTGTACTGTGTATCTCTCTGGAATAAGTATATAAGAATCTTGGAGAAATAACTCCTTCATGAACATTTTTTTTCATAGTCACATAGAATATTGGTACAAATTTGTGACCTTGCACATTTTACTTATGCACGTGCACATGAATGTTTAAACATCAGGCATGTTTACGTCTTGTAGTTGGAGAAAACAGATATCTTTGCATTGTCATTAATTTTCTTCAGAATTAGACATTGTTTAAAACTTCTTTTACTTTGACGAGGAATGTGGCGGTCTCTGACTACGTCATAATATGTACAAATTCATTGTTTAAAAATGTCTTAGTTTTGCATGCTGGTATTATGCGCACGATTGCCGCTTTGCATGCTCATATTGTACGCACGATCGCCGCATTGCATGCTGGTATTGTGCGCACGATTGCCTTTTTCCATGCTAGCATTGTTCGCACGATCGCTGCTTTGCATGCTGGTGTTGTGTGACGGTCGCCGTTGAATGTGTCGGTATTGTGCGCAAAATCGCCGTTGTATGCCGGCATTGTGCGCACGATTGTTTTTGTTTTGTTTTGGGGTTTAACGCCGATTTCAACATTTGTTATATCTCGGCGGTCAGTCCACCTAAGCGGTTTTCCTGGATAACTAACCAGTAATTGCCAATTTCTCCGCAAGTGACTGACTACTGTTCCCACATGATCTACTCAGAATCAGCGGTGAGAGACAAATGAACATAAGACAAAATGTCTGAGAACAAAATTGTCGCTTAAGATGTTGGTTTTGTATGACGGTCGCCGCTTTACCGCAAAATCGCTGCTTTGCATGGCGGCAATTTGCGCACGAACATTGACTGAATACTTTTGGTGGTTTAAGTGGTGAAAGTGTTCCTTCAAATTTATCGTTTGTTGTCCTCTTTCACCTCATACATTGTTAGTACAACCACGTCATAACTACAGAAAGATTTTATCGACAGTCGGAATACCTCGTATGATCTCAACAATCCTGGAGTAGCCTTCGTGAATGTAGTTCGAATGAGTCACTTTTCTTTTCTGTGGATGTGAAACATATATATGCGAGCTTAACGCTTAAACCATATTCCTCTAAACTGACAATATATTAAATGCGCACTAATACCAAATGCGTCTCGGCCTGTGTCAACAGTACACAGCTACAACTGAAACAGAGCATTCTAACGTTGGCAGTGCAGGTTCTGTGAAGTGTTCAACGATGGTCTAACTTTGGTTTTTGGGTAGGGGTTGCCTGAAAATATAGCCGAAAGAAATGTTTGGAGTTAAAACAACAAGAACAAAAAAAAGGGGGAAAAGATGGTAACGCCAAGAAAATTTCTCGGTCAGCATGAATTTTACATATTATAAAAATACAAATGCAAGTTGACTCATTGCTCATTGCAGCAAAAGAACGCGACAGTGGTATATCGAGTGGTTGGCCAAGCACGCCAAGACTCTCAACCATTACTATGTCTAGTGAACCACCCCCTCGACCCCACAAGCCGTCAAAGTTTGGAAGTTCCTACGTGGATATGACCTTGGGACAGGTGTATGAACCCGGTAAGTTTTTTTTTCACTTGGATTTAAATCCTTTAATGGCTGAAGATTGCCTATTATTTTTTTTTACTTCAGATCATTTAGATGTAGTTTGTAATTTACTTGACTCAACTAAATTGTAGCTGAAACAATATTTTCTATAACAAGAAAGTAATGAAACAGCACACAAAGCCCAAATGGGTTCTCTCAAAATGCAAGGTGTAAACATGCTATAAATAAGCTGTACTCAACATTTGCTCAGTTAACATTTACTCATTCCATAGTCTGGAAAAACAGATAAGACCATGTCAGTTTTAACACATCATGATTTCAGACCATTTGTTGCAAAATAAAGAGAATTAGATTAAAAGTTGAAAGTTAAAATAAATTTAAATTAAAAGTGACGTATTTGCAACGTAAAACAGATCCATAAACCAAAATTTCGATTTAAACACATTAAGTCAGTAAAATCTTCAAGTTTATTTATAAAGTTCGGTGCCTGTGTCCCTGATGAAACCATCACACACAAGTATGGTCTTGCTATATATCTCTTCATAAGAAAGAAAAAAGAAAATAGGGAGAGATGAAAGAAAGCATGGAATAATGATAGAACGAATGACTCAGACGAAAAAAGAACGAATGAAACACATGCGGAAATGAAAACAGACAGACAGACAGACAATACAAGTGAAAGGAAAGAAAGAAGAAATATTGAACATAAAGGTCTTTAAGTTTTGCAGTTTGTCTTATCTATCAGCTAATTTCTTAATTTTTACACAGATATGGGGGAAGGTCAAAACAAGCAATCCAGAAAAGTAAGAGAGGTTTCAGAACTGTCGAAGGATGGCGGCTTTTGTGAAGCTCGTAAGAGAAATTTTCTTTTTTTCAGTCTGCTTTCTACATTAATATTCACCTTTACCCTGAAAATTGCTAAAATGTAATCGTCTTTCTTTCAGTTTAAACTTACCCATTTTGTATTTACGTAAAAACTGAAAACTTACTATCTGAATGAAGACCATTACCAGACTGCATAAATGTTCAGGTTGATCATGGCCAGCAGTGGTTGTAAAGGCTATATAAATGCCGACAGCAGGTTAAAGGTGAATAATAACTAGAAAATACACGTGTCACTTTCATTTTCATCGAGCACACTTCATAATGATGTTTCTTCTATCCACTTTTCTAGATGAATTATCCAAGAATTATAAAATCAAGTTTAATCTTTTTTTTTTTTAATTATCATAGCAATTAGTTTTTCTTTATTTACAGTTGAAAGTGATGACGATTATTTGCCGATGACGTCAAATGGTAAGTTGCTTTGCTGTTTCTATATTTATATTTTTCTATTTTTGATTTTAAATGCTGTTTAAAATTAAAAAAAAGCAAATGAAACTTTATTTCTGAGAAACTTGAGTCTTAAAATGTTGCCATTATAAATACTATCACATAAAAAAACAGTAAACCATTTTTTCTAAATATCACTCTGTCGCGATCTTGATGGCGTTACTTGTTCGCGTCAGACGTGCGTCTGTAACTTTGCTTGAGATTTTTTTTGGTGATTCTTCCTTTAGTTAGACTAGAACATATTCAGTTCATTTCTTTTCCATTTTAAACTGGCGGGATTTTTATCTACTTGATTAGTCTCAAAGCGTCATCTTATTTCCCACGATTTCATTTGTCGTCTGAATAAACTTCTTTTATGACTAGAACTATTTGTGTTACAAAGCCACGTGAAAGGCAAAATACTAGAATTGGTATGAAATAGTTTACACATATATTCGATCGATGCCGTTTAGTGTAATGATAAAAAGGTGAAATAGCGTAAGCGTAAAATCTATGTCAAGCATAAGGTAACGAAATATTCATTCTGTTATTACAGCACTGTTTAAAGACGAATTTTGGAGTTCTACTCGCGACTCTTCGGGATCTTCCAATAGCTCAGTTACTGCACGTGATTCACTATCTACTAATAGCTCATTTACCGCATGTGATTCGGAATCTACTCATAGCTCACTAACCGCACGTGATTCAGGGTCCACTCATAGCTCACTTACTATACATGATTCTGGTACGTAGGAATAAAGACATTTAAAAAAATGTTGTTGTTGTTGTTATTCCATCTACATACAAATAGGTTACACAGGGGGTGGTTCCATTTCATAGCATCATGAAAACTGCTCTCTAAAAATATCGGATGTGAATTTGGAGGAGATTTAACTCTTGTGTAAAAAACATAAGCAGTCTTTTCTTTTGCAGATCATGACAGAGATACCATAACAAGCGAGGACGGGGAAAGTCTTGATGTTGAACATCACAAAGACGTTCTCAACATGCTCGGATTAGTTGTGAGTACTTCCACCTCATGTGTCCTCTACATACCGTGATCATTAGAAACAAACTTATGCTCTGAGAATGATGTACACAGTCCCCTGTTTAATAAAAAATTCAGTGAAACATGCCTTGATCTTAAATGACACGGTCCAGAATGAAAGGTAGATGAGTACAGGACTGAAAAAAATACAAATGTAGAATCCCAAGTAGATTTGAAACATGCACTATTTCTTCACTAGCTTTCTTTTTCAGCAACAGCCAGCAGTATTCCCCGATATTGAAAAGAAAACTAAGTTGTCTAGACTCAGGAATATTTTTAAGGGCAAGCAGAACAGAAGCAAATCTGAACCCTTCATCCTAAGCAGTGATCTTCTAACAACCAAGAGAAATAAGGTGAATATATCCATACATATGTTGTACATGTAATCCTTTTGTTTCTCATTGCTCACGGGTATACGGAAGTGTCAAAATAGAAGGTGTATTTTTGAAGATGGACTAATTCAAGTCAGTTATTATTCATTTGTTTCAAATTTAGGAATTAAAGCATTTATGTAACGAAATTGTTTCAGAAAGAGAAATATTTAACTAAACAGCCAAAATGGGTCATTTTATAGAATCATCAGAGTTTTACAACAAAGTGAAGTAATCAAAATTTTCTAAAATAATATCTTATTGGTTCCCAAGTTGTTTGAAGTGGGGAAGCGTTGCTCACTGTATGAATATAAGTAAAAAATGTCATTTTTCGAATTTGCCAACTTTTAAGCAAAAACATACTTCAAAATGGAATGCAAAATGTTTGTTACCTCTTGAAGTATTTTCATTCTGACATATTTCTGCATAGACAGTTTGCACAAATTAGTTCCAGTTTAGTTAAAAAACTATACTCTAGATGACGTCACATGACCATATTAGTCAAAGGCCTTCACTTACGCTGGTTTTTCGTTACACATGTATGTGTATGTGCAAGGTTGTGTTGAAATAACATTTAGCAACACTTTATGTATTTTCATTTTAACACATTGTAAATAAAAGAATCAGTTACAATTAAAATCATTCTCCCCGGAGAGAAAAGCTTATATTTAATTTAATTTTTCTCTTGAAATATCTAGAATTGTATTTGAAGTATTTGGTCTTATGGTATGGAGATAACGAGTGGTTACGTGAATAAACAAACCAAATATTAAAGAGATCCAGTGTATCACATGTCATGTTGTTTATATAAGGGGAATATTAAATACATGCCATATACATAGAACTAAATTAAGCTGGACGTGTTGAACTATGTTTTAATTCAAATAAATTAATTTCGACTGTAATTAACATTTTACTAGTGAGCAAAAATTATTGTTAGGGTGCATTAAATTTTTCTGATCATATTTCTTTTGTTGGTATTTTAAGCTGTTTTTAAATATAAGATATTTTCACAAAAAAGCTTTTTAGTGGATTTCCCTTTCTTAAAAATAAAAGAAAGTATCATCTCCAATAATTCTAAGTATGTTCCTTATATGTCAACATAACATTGATTCAAGTTTTTGTTAGCATTTTCCTTGTTATTTTTTTTTAAATGAAAGTAAACTATATCTAACTGATTTACGGCTTAAAAGTAAAAAGGCAACCCAAAAACACCTGAGACTGAAGTGCACTCTGTGCTTTTATAAACAGACACTTTGTGTACAGTTTAGTGTTAAGAACCCCCTGTCAGTGACCCTGAAGTAAGAAAGGTCCTCTGCTCCAGATAAGATCAATAGATTAAATCGATAGATTTTGGAATTGTCCCAGCTGTTGTTAAGGGAAGCGACTCATTTAAATATTGTTTTATCGCTAGCTCCCTAAAACTGTGGCAGTTACCTTTCTTAATTTCAGTTAAGTTAGACATACAATATCCTTCTTCTGTAAACCTTTGCCGTTTTATTTCAGAGCACAAAGTCGTACCGTCGAGAGTCTGAACGCTCAAGTAAGTTCATTTTTTTCTATCAATATTGTCTTCATTTCGTTGTATTCAAATCTGTCAGTCTATCAAAGTCTATCTAAATACATGTTTTATAAGTAGCGTCTTCTGTATCTGTAAGGCATCTGCTTTTTCAGAAAGTTAAACTATAATTTGGATCGTTACATTTAAGTTAAATGTAACGATCCAAATTATTCGAGCATATTGAAAATCACAGTTTGGTCGAGGTTATAGATTAGTTCTGGAAGAATGTAGCGTTCAGTTGAATTGGGCATTTGTTAAGGTATCTGACCTGAATTTCTTAAAAAACTTAATATTCTACCCGAGAAAAAAGTTGTGGACAACAAATATTGTATTTCTAAGACATTTAAGCATATAAACACATGTATTTGCACCGAGTCCAATCGTTGAGTATACATCCCAGGAAAAGAACGCATGGATAGATCAATTTTAAGAGGAAAACAGGTTCTGCGGTTAGAACATCGTCTCGCATTTCTTTGGTAATGCATATATCAGATAAAGATATGGCCCATGCTGATCTCCTACAATAACTTTATCCGATGGTCCTCTCATGTTCGCAAAAGTTTCATTAACTTCTCAGAACATTCCTCCACATCTGCACTAGAAAATCCCAAAAATGGGCGAGATCGCACTCTAAGTGTCAATATTTTGACAGGTAAGCAACGTTCTGAGTATTTGTTTAGTCATAAAGGTTCGCTTAAAACATGTTATCATATGCCAAAAGCCAACACTATTTCTGGAACGTATTTTGGGGAGATACATACCATTTTAGTAAATTTTCAATATGAACGCATGGGTCGAAATTTTCATGAGTTTTTGTGTTTGCAAACTGAACGCTTGGGCAGGAAGCATTTTTGAAACAACCGTTTTTTCATGGATATCTCATATAAACGCGATGATTTGACCGTCAAATTTCCGAATATTCGTTTGAAATGTGTTAAACATTACTTACAGGTTAATCCCCACTTTCGTATCCCCACGACGTATTGCTCACAATTTTAGTTTAATATTTGCAGTTGAATATTAAATAATGTGTTTGCTTCTTGACCACCAAGGAAAGTGGCGTAAGCGTTAAAATGCGTCTCTATTATGTGTCAATGGCAATGCAGTACATACTACGCGAAGCAGGTCCTTTTTCTTACCATAGTCGCTTAATATTCAAGGTCGAAATTCATACTTTCCGTGCAGATATTTCCCGCGACTCGGTAAGGCATTACCTCAATGTTTGACGTCATGCACATCAAATATCGACGTTATGCGACTTCCTGAAAGAAAGTTGAATCCAATTGTCCGTGAAGCTCGGAGAATTTAAAACAGTTCTTATAATGATGTCAATGAAAGATGTTGAATTTCGAGCAGCTGTAAAATTATTTGCTGGACTCAATAAACACCAAATCATATCAAATCAAAAAGGATGCAGGCGAAATTTAAGCCTTTCATTCGTTTATAAATGGTACGGAAAGCGTTTGAGATTCTTCCCCGTGGGCCATACAGCTAAGATTTTGTCCCAAATGGATTTTTGGACGTTTCCACAGTTAAAATCTCAGCTACGTGAAATTCGTTTCCAGGGTCGTCAAGAGTTCAGACCCGCCACTCATCATACAGTACTTGATTTTGATTCAGAATGGTATGAAGAAACCTGCAGTCAGTGGATAAAACGAAACGTTAAGCTTGGATATAATTCCTGATTCATTTTAAATGGGATAAAATAAAATTTTCGTAACAACTCGGCTTTTTCCGACAACTTCGTATAAAGACTTATTGAAGTCGCCTGATGTGTTCCGAATGTTTAAATATAAAAAACGGCAGAAATCAAAAAAAAAGAGAAAAAAAAACAACAGTAAATCATACAGTGTCAAAGAACTAATTGTTATACAAGTATTCCTTTCAAGCTAGAAATCGTTCTTTGAGTGTCAGTATAAAGTAAATATATTATTTTTTTACATCTAAAACGGAGAAATGTCTTCTCATGGGAAGAACTTCAACTTCAACTTAATACTGCCAAAAGTCAATACTGACTATACTAGGCAGGCGCGTGTCAGGAACTTTTAAGATTATAAAAGTAAATAACAAAGAAAACAAGATTTAACTGAAGATCTTACTTAAACATTTATTTTAAGTACTTTAAAATCTATAAAACTTGTTTAGTCGACTGATAAAAGCTGGTACAGTTGGGGTAGCCTTAATCTCGGTCGGTAATTCGTTCCAGAGTCGTATAGTCCTTGGGAAGAATTAGTTCATGTGTTGTTGTGTTTTTGATTGTGGAATGAGGAATTTGCTGTTTCTTGTGTTTGTAAGGCCATTGTGATCAACATTGACCTGATTGTTTTTTATTTTGTGTAGCATGACCAGGCTGGCATGATTTCGCCTTTGTTCTAAAGTTGACCATTTTAGTTCTTTGATCATGTTTGTTACACTGCTTGTATAGTGGTAATCATTATGAACGTACCTTGCAGCTGACCTCTGGACCATTTCTATTCTGTGTGTGAGATATTTTTGCCATGGATGCCATATGGTTGAGCAGTATTCAACCTGTGGTCTTACATATGTTTTGTATGCTGCTTCTTTGAGTTGTTTGTTTTGCGTGTTGACGTTTCGTCTGATGAACCTTAAGCTGTTTTTTGCTTTTTTTGTGATATTGTTTACGTGGGATGTCCAGTTTAGGTTGCTACTTATTGTAACTCCTAAGTATTTTGCATTTTCTGTGGTTTTCAGTTTAGTGTTATGTAGGGTGTAAGGAAAGATGACCGGTTTCTTTTTCCTGTGTATTCTGAGTACTTCACACTTGTCAGGGTTGAATTCCATTGACCATTCTTTTTCCCATATTTCAAGGTTGTGCAAATCATTTTGTAAGGTTTGTGCAGATGCTTGTGATTTAATTGTTAAATAAACTATGGTGTCGTCAGCAAATAGACGCACCCGGCTCCTGACACTTCCTGGTAGGTCATTGATGTATGCGAGAAAGAGACACGGACCTAAGACCGATCCCTGCGGGACACCAGAAAGCACAGGGAGCCTGTCAGAGATCTTGTTTTCCACTAATACTTGTTGTGATCTGTTTTTGAGAAAGTTTTGTATCCATGAACTGATGTGTGGATGAACTCCCATGTGTTTCAGCTTGTGTATGAGTTTGTGGTGGTCTACTTTGTCAAAAGCTTTACTGAAATCCATGACTATGACATCAGTTTGTTGACCTTGATCAAGGTTGTCAGCTATTTCTTGTGTGAAGCCAATGAGCTGTGTCTCACAGCTATGTTTTGACCTGAATCCATGTTGCTGTGGGCAAAGTATGTTGTGTTTGTCAAAGTAATCCATCATGTTTGAAACAATGATGTGTTCCATTAGTTTTGATGCTATACATGTGAGTGATATTGGACTGTAATTGCTAGGTTTTGATTCTGACCCTTTTTTGTATGCTGGTGTGATGATGGCATGTTTCCAATCCTTAGGAACAATACCTGTGTCTAGTGATCTTTGGAATATGATATTAAGGATTGGTGCTATCTCTGTGTGTAGCTCTTTGAGTAACCTAGGTGAAATCTCATCTGGACCTTGGGCTTTGTGGGAGTTTAGTCCTGTCAATAACTTATCAACTCCTTGAACTGAGATGGATATGGGAGCCATGGGCGGGTGACCAAGTGATGACATTGAGCTTTTAGTTATTTGTTTGAGACTGAGTGGTGAAGGCTTTGAGAAAACTGATTCAAACTGTTTGTTTAGTATGTTCGCCTTTGACACTGGGTCACTGTAAGTATGCCCATCAGTGATGAGTGGTGCAATTCCTGTGTTTTCAGTTTTTTTGTGCTTAATAAAGTTGTAGAACTTTTTCTTATGACCTGGATCTGTATTATCTGAGAAGATGATTGACTCTAGATATGACCAATAAGCATTTAATATTTGTTTTTGCACTGATGCCTTAAGATGTTTGAATTTCTTTATGTTCTGACAATTCTGTGACCGAGACCTTTTTATTTTTGTGGAGAGCTTGTTCCTTTTCCTAATCTGTTTAACAATATTGTGAGTAACCCATGGTAAATCAGCTTTATTTTTGCTTTGTCTTGACGGTATGTGTTTGGATGATAACCTTTTGATCTCAGCTTTGAACGTGTCCCATAATTGGTTTGGGTCTTCATTTTGATTTTGGTTGAAAGTACTACTGAAAGTGACCAAGTCATTTTTGACGTCAGGCCAGTTTGCTTTCTTGTATGATTTGACCAGTCGAGGGGTTTGCCTGATTCGCCCTATTTTGACCTTAAGTTAGTGGAAGACTATATCCTGGTCTGATGAACCTAAGCTTGGTAAGACTTTTGTGTCATGAACGTGACCCGGAGTGTTAGTGAGAAAGAGATCTAGGATATTTTTATCCCGTGTGGGAACTTTGACCATTTGTTCAAGATTATGATTAATCATGTTTTCTGCAAAATTATCATACATGTCTTTGAATTTGCATGTATCTGTTGGTGTTTCATTTGACCAGTTCATTTCTGGGAGATTGATGTCACCCAATACCCATATGTTGTTGTTTTGAGGAATTTTTACTATAGATGACCAAAGTTCATTTAGTGAGTGTTCATCATTTTCATGGGGCTTGTAGTATGCAGAGACATATATGTCTTTGATACCAGTTATTGAAATTTTTGACCATATGATGTTGCAATCTGTTTTTAAGTCTGGCTGTTCTTCATTAAGTAGGTTATTTGTGACTGCAAGGAGGACACCTCCACCCTTGCCAGTTGTTCTGTCATCTCTATAGACCTGGTAACCAAGGTGGCTGGGGGAAATTTCTACAGTGTGGGTGCTGGGTTTTAACGAAGTTTCAGTGCAGCAGATTATATCAGGTTTGACTTGATCTATAACTTGATGTAGTTCAGGAATTTTGTTATTGACAGAACGACAGTTAATATTGAAAATGGTGAGTCTTTCTTCGGATTGTAGTTTGACCTTTTCCTCTCCTTTATTTTTACACTGTTTGGGGGTAGAGCTCGCTTTTAGATAACCATGGTGACTATGTTTTCTCACTGGGCTGCTGTGGTGAGGAAGATCATCAGGGGCATGTTCCAGAGAGGTGAAACTTGATTGGGAGCCTAGACTGTCCAGTGAGACTGCTAGTGATGTTGAATGGTTGTGACTTCCACATGTGATACAAAACCAAGAAAAGCTTGAATTGGACAGGAAGTCGTAAGTTTTGTCTCCTAGCCCTTGACAATCACAGTGATACCAGGTAATGCAAGAGTCACACAGGATGCCTTTATCGTTCCAAGTAACCTCAATAAGACATGTTCCACAGGGATATTTTGTGTTTGGTCCTGGATTGGCCTCAATATTTGATGTTTGGGTAGCTAGGAAACAGTGAATAAATATCAGCGAGCACTTGCTTGGGACCTCTGCTTGATTGCAAGAAATAAGCCTACAAGACCGTTTAACCGAGATTAATATAGAGCCTAGTTGGGAAGATGGTGAGGGTTGACCAGAATTTGTAAACTTATATGCATTTATTAGCAGAAAAGGGACGAAACCAGTTATTACTAGATTCATTGCAAATGTATACAAATTGACCGGAAGTGTGGGAAAAATGGCGGGTGAATTTGACAGTTGATGACTAAGAAAGAAAATTGCTCGAGTTACAAAGGCAGCCTTAACCTGCTTCAAAACTTTACTGCAGTGGGTAAACTTAGATTAAAATGATACAGTACAAACCAATTTTATAAGGAATCAATAAATATAAACTTGAGAATAATTGAAAAATCACTTAGCTACGGAAAGGTGAATGCACTGTTCCGACGCATGCGCAACGTACAAGAAAAGAACTTATTCTGAGATGTCAGTAGTAGCGTTTGCATGATGAATAATTACAACAATTGACAAGCTGAAGCTGATTTTAACAAGTAGATATACCAGGCAAAATTACACGGAAAGTCCGTGTAATTTTTAAATACATTTGTAATTCATTGTTTCAAATAAACGAAACTTGCATCATAATTAAATCATTAAACCATGATTCATTTAGTATACTTTTACATTGATATAATACGAAAAAAAAGAAACAAATAAGTATACCAAGTTACACAAGTATGCCTTATGAACTTCATTAAAAGTCACGACGTCACGTTCAGGATACGACGTCAAATATCACGATTTTTCCACATAGTCTCCACCAACACGCACACACTTGTCGTGTCGTTTTATCCACTGACGATAGGTTTCTTCATACCATTCTAAGACAAAACAAAATTATGTATTATGAGTGGCGGCTGTGAGCTCTTGGCGACCCGGGATATTCGTTCTTGAATGATAAATAGTAGAGACGCATTTTAACGCTTTTGTCATTTTCCTTGGTGGTCAAGAAGCAAATACATATGACTTAACATCCAAATGCACCTATAAGATTAAAATTGTGAAAAATGGAAGATTTATTTCAAAGTTTACACGGACTTTCCGAACAGCCCTCGTAGTATTGCTTATTGGAACGAATATTAAAAAATTTGACGGTCAAATCATCGAGTTTATATGAGATATCTATGAAAAAACGGTTGTTTCAAAAATGCCTCTTGCATTTACGTTTAGATACGTGCAAACAGATGAATACCCACGAAAATGTTAACCCATGCGTTCATATTGCAAATTTACTAAAATGGTGTTTATCTCACCAAAATACGTTCCAGAAATATTGGAGGCTTTTGACATATGAGAACATGGTTTAAACGAACCTTTATGAAGAAACAAATGCCCAGAAATTTGCTTACTTGTCAAAATATTGACACTTAAAGTGCGATCTTACCAATTTTGGGGATTTTCCAGAGTAGATGTGGAGAAAATTCTGAGCAGTTAACGAAACTCTGGCGAATGTGAGATGACCATCAAATAAAGGCATCGTAGGAGATCTGCATCGGTCATATCTTTATCTGATATATGCATTATCAAAGAACTGCCCGACGATTTTCTTACCACAGTACCTGTTTTTCTCCTTAAAAAATTTATCTATTCATGCGTTCTCCTCCTGGGATCTGTAATGAACGATTGGACTCGGTGACTTGTATGAAATGTGATCACTGAACGCCACATGCACTGTCCCCGACTATCTAAAATAGCTTAATTCTGCAATGGGCTTCGACCACATGGGCAACCAGTACCAACTGTAAATAAAACAGCTGGATTTGCATTAAATGTGATCACTTAGCGCCGCAGGAATAAACTTATGTATATCCATTTAAAAAGGCTTTAACTCCAGTTGGGAAGTTGAAAATGGTATGAAGTCTTCTATGACTTAATTTAAACATATTTATTTCCAGAATAATAATATATATACATATATGATGATACACACACATCAGTAATATATATTCCAAGAAAAGGATTAGAATTGAAGACAGTCTTATAGAATTCTTCTCCTTTTATTCTTTTTCTTTTATGACTTGTCTAGTCATAAAGTAAGTGTGTTACTTTTTCATTTGTATATTTCCAGGATGAGAAAGAGCTCTTTGTAAAAAAATGTAATTTTCATTAAATCTGACCTTTGACTGTGTCTTCTGTATTTATCTTATCTGTCGTAAAGATCTGGTCATTATTTGGTCATTTAGAACCTTTATATACTAAATGTGTTAAGTGCACGTTAAGTGCTAACAGTTCGCGTATCATTAATGCAGTTTAATAAAAAAATTGGCATTGTCATTTTCTCACTATGATTATCAAAAGATAAATATTTCATACACATAAATAATGTATTCCGACAAGATCGGTGTGATAAGAAATGACGTGAAAACGTTTCAGTGGGGGAACATTATAACAGATGCTATATCTAAATACTTCCTTTTAAACCAAAATGGGTTTTATTTATATTTAATATGTGTAAAACGAAGGATGGGAAAACTATTCATGCACTTGATAGCTTCTCAATCCATCCATTTCACCACAATGTCTAATATTTTAGTCCCTAAATGCGCCAATTATTTATACTGACCGATAAGCTTGTAATTCCAGCGCAACACGGGGTTTTAGCGCTGTAAATAAGCCGTTGCGTTGCTTTTATCACCTGTAACGTTGATTGTTTACTATATTATTTGTCTTCCATTTTTATGTAGTTCAGAGGTGAAAATAGTAACGTGACGGCTCGTTAATAGAACACGAGAAATTTAGGCTACTGCTTCACGACTGTGACAGAAACTTTACTTTCTAAGAAAAAATTTCTTATTTTAAAGTATTTCTACGTCTTTGCAAAAGATATTAAAAGTTGCACTCAGTATCATTTATGATTTGTAAATATATTTCACTGAAAGCTTTGCAAACGTTTATATTATGAATTCTTTTTACTTTTTAGCTCACCTCAGTAGGTTCATGGTGAGCTATTAGGATCGATCAATGTCCGTCGTTTGTTGTCTGTCGTCCGTCCATACTTAGTTTGTTAACACTCCAGTGGTCATATTTTTGCCTCAGTTGTCATGAAACATGGTCAGTATGTTTGTCCCAGTAATAACACGGATGAGTTCGAATATTGGTCATCGGGGGAAAAAAACTAGGCCACAAGGCCCAAAAATAGAAAAATCCTGTTAACACTCTAGATGTTACATTTTCAGCCCAAATATTCTAGAAAATTGTCAAAAAGGTTGTTTTGATGATTTCTAGGTCAAGCTTGATTGTGGGTCATTTAGGATCAAAAACTAGTCAGAGAGCCCAACTATGGAAAAACCTTGTTTATACCCTAGAGGTTACATTTTCAGCCCAAATATCCTGGAAACTTGTCAGAAAGGTTGTTTCGATAATTTCTAGGTCAATACGAATATGGGTCGTCTGGGGTCGAAAACTAGGTCACAGAGCACAAATATGGAAAAACCTTGTTAACACTCTTGAGGTTACATTTTCAGCCCAAATATTCTGGAAATTTGTCAGAAAAATTGTTTTTATAATTTCTATTTCAAGTTTGATTATGGGTCATTTGGGTTCAAAAACTAGGTCACAGGGCCCTAGTATTGAAAAACCTTGTAAACCATGAAGAGGCTACATTTTCAGTTCAAATATCCTGCAAATTTGTCAGAAAAGTTGTTTTGATGATTTCTAGGTAAAATTCGATTATGGTTGGGATAAATGTTTACACACATTAACCAGGTCTGTAACAACTTTGTTAAAAGCAGTCATACTCAGGTGAGCGATATATGGCCATCATGACCCTCTTGTTTGTAGGATTGTCTTTTAATTGTTCTGAATAAGTCTACATATTGTGATAGTATTTAGCTTAATTTCAAGCAGTTCCTTTCCTTTTGGTAAAAAAATCAAAAATGTTCATTTTTCGACATATATGTATACTAAATTGCTACGAGAAAACACGAGAGATAAATATGGTATTAAACTTTCAAGCCTCTATTTATAAACTTTTTTGCCAGTAAAATAAAGTAAAATAAAGGGAACCGTTACAGAATGTTCCAGACAAACCTGGAATTTGTTTATCCGCATATTTCAGTAAAACACTTCAAGGATAGAGTCATCAGTTTTATCCATAATGGAAAAAAGCATAATTATACTGGATAAGGCCAGGTCCCGAATCGTAAAGTGGATAGTTGCATATAGATCTGTCTGTGTATTCGGATTCTTAAAAAAATAAAATCGAAGTTTTATAAATGCAGTAAAATAACCTGATTTCTGTGTAATTGAAAAAAATGTGACAGTTTTACAATCTATCTTTTCCCACCAAAAGTTTTGGAGAAATTACTCTGAAGGTGAAAACATCATTTTAGAATTGAAATAATTGTCTAAATAAGTCGTCTCGTTAACTTGCTACATTACACTTATCTGTTAAGAAGTCTTTTATAAACAGGTAAAAATATCTTACATGACCTGTAGTTTATATCACCCACAACAGTCAAGAGTTTTTACAATTTGCAACTGCAGTCTACATTTGTAAAAATATCACAATACCCAAAGAAACTAAATATATGTTTACGATCGATAATTTCATTTTTGAGACAATACAGTCTAGTAGTACTAGTAGTAGGGTCACACGTTATCTACTTCTTTTTTTTTTCTTTTTTTTTTAATGAAAATCTCGTTCATGTTAATTGTTTCGATTTAGTCAGAATGTAGAATGAATTATTTTACGACAGTGCATATTTATTTCAATTGCATTCTAAGTATTTTTTTTAGGCCGGTTTATGTGTAGGGAATATTTCTTCCCTGTTTAAATGTGGGGGTTTTTTTCACAAAAGGAGGGAAAGATATTATTCTTTTAACGTTACGATGACAACTGAATCTCTCAAGGACATTTAAAAAATAAATACTTATATACAATTAGCGTGTACTTTTGAACATGGTTGTAAACACTTCTGTGTATTTACTAAAACCAAGGTTACCCTGCGTCCTGTTAAACAGCAAAAGCTGTTGAGCTAAATATTAAAAAATGGCATCCAATAAATGGCTGAGAAATATTTAGAAAACATGGACTAGTGTAAATCCTCCACTTTATTGTTCCGATCTGTGGCACAAGAAAGTGTGATTTTTTATGAGTATATTTTTTGGGGGTCAAATTATATTTATAAAACTGTTATCAGACCTGAAAATTCCTGAACATTGAAGATTTTATTGGTATTTTGGTTCGAATATGTAACATGGTTCATTCAATCAAGTAAAAGTCGAAATGAATTAAACTACCAATTTCACTGTTAGGGTATTTTACAGGTTCAAGTACAGCATCAACCTACTCAGAATCATCTTTAAGGGAAGAAGAAGGGGGAGATGTAAGTATCTTTGTTTTAACTTAACCCTGTACATGCTGAAATTTTGTAATGGATTTGCCCAGCTTTGAATTTGGAACAGTCCATTCAAAGTTTAAGGGATTTCAATATCAAAATACAAAAATGGAGCTACCAACAGTATAGAGCCTGGTCAGACTGCACGGATGTGCAGGCTTGCCTGGCTCTATACTGGTGGCAAAGGCTAATCACTTTCGGTTCCAGCAGGTTCAGGGTTAAACACTGGAAAGAGCGTAACGAAGTTCCACAAACATTTTATTTTGACCGTTATCCTAAATTAACGAGTTTCTATCTGTATTTTTTAAGTACGCCGAAGCTACCCTTTAACTAAATATAGGACATTCCGGATTGAAGGAGAGGCAAATCAGTATTAATAAAATAATGGAATACGGTGAAAGAGTCACTGTCTGTCGATTTACTAAAGTTCAGAAACAGTTTACTTTAACATTATAACGTTTGACATAGCGAACTATAGCTAAGTGCAAACGCGATTACCCCTGAGCCGTCGAGGCGTATTAATACGAGAAGTGTATCTTACAAGAAAGACAGTCGATTATATTTCCGAATGTTTACGATTAAAACATCTATTCTCTATCCTTAAGGTTCAACTGAGAGGAAGTAAGCACACTGGGGCAAAGAAAACCAAAGGAATCTTGAGAAATGCAAAGGTATACACATTTTATCCCAGTTGACAGTAAGCACGCTAAAATATGTTAAAGCCTGATAAACAGTAATATTTCATCACAACAGATACTTATTAAAAACTAAAGTGTTTATTATGCCCCCCACGAGGGGGCATATAGTCTTGCAAATGTTGGTCGGTCGGTAGGTAGACACTTTGGTTTCCGATCAATATCTAGAGAACTCTTGAACCCACCTTCCTCAGACTTGGTAAGTAGGTTGTTATGACTATTAGATGACCTCTATAGTTTTTCAGGTCATCAGGTGAAAGGTCAAAGTCACAGTGACCTTGAATAGCCAAATGTTTTCCGATCAAAAACTATAGAACCCTTAGATCCAGGTTGTTCAAACTAAGTGTGTAATTTGGTCATGACCAGTGGATAACCCCTATAGTTTTTTAGGTCACCAGGTTGAAGGTCAAGGTCAAAGTGACCTTGAATAGCAAAACGGTTTCAGATCAATAACTAAAGAACCCTCGGTCCCAGCTTGTTTAAACTTAGTATGTAGGTTGGACATAACCAGTAGATGACCCCTTAAGTTTTTTCACATCACCAGGTCAAAGGGCCAGGTCACAGTGACTTTGAAGAGCAAAACGGTTTCAGATCAATAACTATAGAAGGCTTGGTCCCAGGTTGTTCAAACTTAGTGTGTAGGTTGGTCATGACAGGTAAATGACCCTACATTTTTTCAGGTTACCGGGTCAAAGGTCAGTGTCAGAGTGACCTTGAACAGAAAAAAACGGTTTCCAGTGAATAACTATAGAAACCTTGGTCCCAGATTCTGCAAACTTAGAGTGTAGGTTGGTCATGACCAGTAAATGACCCCTATAGTTTTTCAGGTCAAAGGCCAAGGTCTCACTGACCTTGAAAAGCAAAATAATTTCCAATTAATAACTATAGAACGCTTGTGTCTAGGTTCTTCAAACTTGGTTTATAGGTTAACCATGACCAGTAGATGACTCCTTTAGCCTTTCAGGTCAAAGGTCAAGGTCACAGTGACCTTATATAGCAATTTTTTTTTCCGATCAATTACTATAAAAAGCTTGTGTCCAGCTTCTCAAAACTTCATAGGTAGATTAGTCATGACAATTAAATGACTCCTGTAGTTTTTAGAGTTATTAGGTCAAAGGTGAAGTTCACAGTCACCTTGTAAAGCAAAACACTCTCTGCTAAATATCTAGGGAATCCTTGAGCCCAGGTTCGTCAGACTTAGTATGTAGTTTTGTAGTGATCAGTAGATAACAAGTATCGTTTTTCAGGTCATTGTGTCAAAGGAAAAGGGTCACAGTGACCTTGAAAAGCAGAATGGCTTCCGATGAATAAGTGTAGAACGCTTGGGCCCCTGTTCCTCAAACTTTGTGTATAAGTTATTCATGACTTGTAGATGAGCCCTTTAGTTTTTCAGGTCACCAGTTCAAAGGCCATGGTCACAGTGTCCTTGAGTACAAAATTATTACCGATCAAAAACTATAGAACGCTTGGTCCCAGCTCCTCAAAACTTCATGGTTGCCTCTAGGGATAAGGCGGTAGGGGGGCATATATGTTTTACAAACATCTCTTGTTTGAATAGATTAAATATAATCATAATACCTTTAAGGGAAACATGTGCATATAAAGACCTTTCTTCAGTTTTTTTATCAGACGGTTAATCCATTGGGTTTTGATCCATCTTCCTCGTGTCTAACTTTACGGTTTTGATATACAGGTGTTCAAAAATGTATACCCTTTGAAAAATGCTTTATCAATGTCTTTTTATGCTTCCCGAAGGACGAGCATATAGTTGCCGCTTTGTCCGTCCGTCCGTTCGTCATAATTTTGTCCGGAGCATAACAAAAAAACTATGAGAGATATCAAGACCAAACTTCATAGGTAGTTAGATCTCATTAAGGAGCAGTGCAGTGCACAAGAACCATAACTCTTGCTTTATCAATTTTTGAGTTATTGCCCTTTGAAATTTCTCATACTTATTTTTTGTCCGGGGCATATCTCACAAAGTATAAGAGATATTAACATGAAACTTTATTGGTAGATAGATCTCTATGAGGAGAAGTGCAGCGTGCAAGAACCGTAACTCTGTTTTGCATAATTTAGGAGTTATTGCCCTTTGTTATTTTTCATACTTTAAAAAAATACATATTAAACAATAGCCCTTTTGGAATTGGCATTTATTCGGGAGCATCCATCGGTTCTACCGATTTCTTGTTTAAGATGAGAATTGAATAAGTATTCCCTATATTGCATTTTGTTTGCTATAAGTTTTAAATTGAAAACATCCGCCATTTTTCGCCGCCATTTTCAAATATATAAAGCATAGTTTATCGAAGAAAAATTCATCCGATGTATTAAAGTGTATGGAGATCAAATCAATATGTTAACATTTTTTTCTATCTTGCAGCAGAACCGGAAGTCAATGCGCATCCAGCGAGTGTTGGCGGAAACAGAAATAAAGGCACCCGCTTTGCCATATAGACAGGAAATGTTCTGAAACGCTTAAGATTAAGTGTTGATTGTCGTCTGAAGGACCTTATTAGATAACGCAGCTTTACTTACAGTTGTGGAATATTTAAGTGACCGTCGCAAAAATGAACTCTTATTTTTGGGTTTTGTTATATTTTTTTTAATCAACATTAATCAGTATTTGAAAAAAAAACAACATTTACGCTGTTTTTGTATAAAATGAAGAATACTTCGAATCATGTGTAGGTGGGCTTTTACTTTATGACCATTATATGATACTATAATGTAAGTGATTTTGCAGCGAGTATGAGTTGAGTTAGTAAAAGGAACACCGAACAGCAGACGAGAAAAGTAGTGGAAATTTCCACGGGATGTATTGCAAACAAATAACAGTTTCAGTGACAGTTTTATTTTTCGCAAATTCGTTAACATTGCAGACGATTGATTATTAGAGCATTTCATACTGTTGAACAAACTTTCATACAGTTGTCACGTGCATTCCATAATATCAAGAGTTGGTACATACTTTTTTAATGAACTTCTTTGTTTTCACAACAAGACAATCTTTACTTCAACATATTACTGCCAAAAGTCAATACTAGACAGGCACGTGTCAGGAACAATTAAGATTAATTCAGTTCTCATCAGACTAAAGTTTCATAACGATGAAATGTGTTTGACAAATTTTCACTAAGCACTTGAAAAAGTCAAAGCATTGGAAACAGATGCTGCGATGTTATATACAGTTAAACGTTGTTTAGTGATGACAAATGCAAGCTGTAGTGTGACAGGCTTAATAAACTATGGATCTTACGTGACAGTGAAAACTTCTATAATCAAACCTTAACTCGGTTCGAAAAACTCCTGTATAATGCAGGTACTAAAAATGAGGGTATAGTTATTGAAGAGGAATTCGCATTGAACAAACATTAGAAATAACTGTTAACTATATTCATACTTTCAGTACAGTGTAAAATGTATTAAGTACAAAGAAAATATAATGCTTACACACAAAATGTAATGCACAAAGGGAATCTGGTGATGTTCTGTGCTGAAAGTACACAGAAATTTTTATTCAAACATTAAGTTATCAAAAACATTTTTACATTGGTTCGAATGGGTCAATATTTTGATTTTTACTTTCATTTTTTGGTAAAACTCAAACTTCATTTTTGTATTTTATGGTAGGCGCTTTTTTATGTTTAAAATGATTTATGCAGTGCTTACTCAAAAGCAAATAGTTCACGGTTTAAAGTATTTATTTAGCTCTGTTAGAGTTTGGTGTCAAACAATATGAATGATACTTACGTTCAATGAAGGATTTATTATAATGAACACATATTTACCGATAGGTCTCAACCCGACCCACTTCCCCCGAAAATGGTACAAGGGATTTCAGAATGGAATAACAGTTATAAAAATGTGAATATCGCAAAATACAAAGTGCATTATATTATTGTTGAACTCTGACAAATGCAATACAAATTTGTAATGACTTAAAGCTTCTGTCATTACTTCATACCTGTAAAACAGTATTACCTTTTGCAACATCTAAACATCTTTTAGTTTTAATCAAAAGTATTTATTGTATTCTAAAGATATGCAGAATATAACGTTAAAATACATCTGGAAATCGGTATTAGTTTGATTAAAATTCTACCTCAGTTCGATTTTTTTGCTGTAGATCGCTGAATTCAGGTACGAATGCGTTTGGCTGAAAGGCGCTATATTACCAGCAATAGATAAATGTTTTAACAAAACTAACAATCACAGACTGCGAGTAAAAATATTGTTAGCTTCGCATCTGTCAATTGCAAGACTAAATTAGAACATTCTTTTTTAAATAATCATTTTTATTTTAACTTGTACATAGCTGTACTTTCTCTGGTGGCATTTCAAAATTCTTGTGATAATTGTATTTTTCCAGATGTTGATTAATTGTATGTACATATTTGACTGTGCTTAACATTGACTTTATTAGTATCTATCAAAAACTTGCATTGTTTTCTATGAAATTTTAAGATTAAAAGATTGCATGACTACGAGGGATGATCCAAAATTACTTGCTCTTGCATACAGAAACAAGAAAATGGTTCGTGCTACATGTTATTGTTGTATCATCTTGAACCGCATTTGTGCTTCCAACTTACGAATACATTTTGTCACCATGGGTACTTAACGTATTATAGCAACAAGCACCTGGCGCAGACCAGTAAGAAAAAAATCATCTTTTATAAGTACGGCGTTAGAGTATAATGCTATATTAGCAAAGAAATTACCAAAAAGTCCCATTAAGAACACTGGCATCGTAGATTCCTTAACGGAAGAGAGGGTATTCAAGGCAAGGTGATGAAAATAGAGCGAACGTTAATGACGTCAATTGTCAAGCAAAATTGCTATTGGGCGGTGTTTCTTTACATCGCAGAACTTTACATCACTAATTTTCAAGAAAAAAACTCCTATTGGAACGAGTTTGTCTGTTCTCCAATATTAACTGTATTGGAATGCGTGTTGCATATTGCTGAATTTTTACAACCTAAACATATCGTGCGATGTTGCCTAACTGTAATTATTCACGCCGGGATGACGTCGGTGTCCTTACAGTGTCTAAACTTCTGCAGCCATCCTATCATTGTTATTCAATTTCTGACTGTATACGTGCTATTAAAACATCCGAAATCATTAAAGGAAGTCCTGTTTCTTTTGGATCACTCCTCGTATCTTATAAAAAATCAAGTTGTTGACAAAGTTAACATATAGCGACATATGCATACTTCATTCATGTTTTTGGTATTTAAAATCATCTTCCACATTTCACAGATTTACGCATAATACAATGTACATATTACATAAATATACATATTTAGCAGGCGACATTTTAATCTTTCATTGAAATATTATATTTGTTCATAAATTGTTACTGGCTTCAATTTTGATCTGGGAGATACTGAAGAATATTTCAATAAATAAAAAGAATAATATTTTATTTTTTTCTTATTTTCTTCCAAAATAAACTTACTCTGTTTATTTGTCACATCAGATTTTGTAAGTGTAATGCACAAAGGGAAACTGTCGATGTTCTGTGCAGAAAGTACGCAGAAAGTATTTTTAAACATTAAAGTTATTAACAAACATTTTTATACTGATTAATTGTTTGAATGGGTCAATATTCTGAACTTTACTTCCATTTTTGGGTAAAACTCAAACATCTTTTTGTATTTTATGGTAGGCGCTTTTTTATGTTTAAAATGACTTATGATGCCCTATGCAGTGCTTACTCAAAAGCAAATAGTTCACAGTTTAAAGTATTTATTTAGCTATGATAGAGTTTCGTGTCAAGCAATATAAGATATGAATGATACTTTGGTTCAATGAATGATTTATTGGAATGAACACATATTTACCGATAAGTCTCAAACACCCCAAAAATGTTACAAGGGATTTCAGAATGGAATAAAAGTAACAAACATGTTGTGAATATCGCAAAATACAAATTATATAATATTATTATTGAACTCTGACAAATGCAATACAGATTTGTAATGACTTAAAGCTTCTGTCATTGCTTCTCTTGTTTATACGTGTAGAACAGTATTACCTTTTGCAACATCTAAACATCTTTTAATTTTAACCAAAAGTATTTATTGTATTCACAAGATATGCAGAATATAACGTTAAAATACATCTGGAAATCGGTATTTGTTTGATTAAAATTCTACCTCAGTTCGATTTTTTTTCTGTAGATCGCTGAACAGGTACGAATGCGTTCGGCTGCAAGGCGCTATATTACCAGTAATACGTCTTGTGCAATAGACTGCGAGTAGAAATACTGTTAGCTTCGCATCTGTAAATTGCCAAACTAAATTAGAACATTCTTTTTTGAATAATCATTTTATTTTAACTTCTAAATAGCTGTTCTTTCTCTGGTGGCAGTTCAAAATTCTTGTGACAATTGTATTTTTCCAGATGATTAATTTATGTACATTTTTGAAATTTTAAGATTAATTTGTATGACTACGAGGGATGACCCAAAATTACCTGGTCTTGCATAAAGAAACAAGAAAATGGTTCGTGCTACAAGTTATTGTTGTATCATCTTGAACCGCATTTGTGTTTCCAACTTATGAAGGCAAATTGTTACCATGGGTACTTAACGTTTTATAGCAACGCGCACCTGGCGCAGTCCAGTAAGAAAAAATTTTTTTTGTAAGTACGGCGTTAGAGTATACGCTGTATTAGGAAAGAAATTACCAAAAAGTGCCATTAAGAACACTGGCATCGTAGATTCTTTAACGGAAGAGAGGGTATTTAAGACAACGTAAGAAAATAAAGCAAAATTGCTATTGGACTGTGTTTCTTTACATCGCAGAACTTAACATCACTTATTTTCAAGAAAAAAAAACTATTGGTACCAGTTTGCCTGTTGTCCAGTGTTAACTGTATTGGAATGCGAGTTGCATATTGCTGAATTCGTACAACCTAAAAATCGTGTGACGTTGCCTTATTGTAATAACTCACACCGGGATGACGTTGGTGTCCTTGCTGTGTCTATACTTTTGCAGCCGTCCTATTCAACTTCTGACTGTATACTTGCTATTAAAGCATCGGAGATCCTTAAAGGAAATCCTGTTTCTTTTGGATCACTCGTCGTATCTTATAAAACTTCAGGTTGTTGACAAAGTAAACATATAGCGATATATGCCTATTTCATTCATGTTTTTGTCTTTCTTTCTTTTTTTTTTTGATTTGGGAGATACGAAGTATATTTTAATAAATAAAACGAATTATATTTTTTAAAATTATTTTCTTCCAAAAGATGCAGTCATATTAGTATGTTCATTTGTCACATCAGATCTTGTACCAAGATACATGTTGTCACAGAGTCGTAGAACATCATATACTGCTCAAAATTTGATAGGGATCACTTTTTATTTCTTAAATATCTTTTTAATGATAACCTCAAGATAACTGATTTTTGCTCATACATGTAGCTTATTCATATGGCAAAGCCAACCTGTCCAGCAGATTTTGATTGTTTACCTATATATGGCTCGAGATGCACGGGAAAAGTGATACCCCTGGAAAAGTGGTGCACCGCGGGCATGTACCTTTGTGTACACATTCGTTTTATTCAGACTTCGCTTGTGCATGGTGACGTTTATATCGAACCTAGCACTGGTCATGGCAAATTTACGGCAAAGACGGGGGGAAGGGGTGCTTGAGGCTGGGCGTTCCCAACGGCACGTGGCAGGTGTCCTTGGGGTGTCCTAGAGCACCGTTGCCAGGATGTGGAGACGGTTTCAAACTTACGGGCATGTCACGCATAGGCATAGCGGAGGGCGTCAGAGGTCCACAACTCAGCGTTAAATGTCGTTCAAGCGCGACGTCAGCGCTTTGTTACCGCTACTGCCCTCCAAAATGACTTCCAGAATGCCACTGGTGTAAGACTTTCTACTTAAACCATCAGGAACCGTCTTCATACAGCTGGCATGAGGGCTAGAAGGCCAGCAATCCGAATCCCATTGACGCGAAACAACATCCGGGCACGTCTTCAATGGGTCCGCGATCACGCCAGGTGGACGCTGCATGACTGGACCCCAGTGCTGTTCACCGATAGGCGAGTGCGGGTATGGAGATCCGCCAATGAGCGTTTTGCGCCCGTATGTGTTGCTATGACGGGAGCTCGGTCATGGTGTGGGCGCACATTAGTATGCAGGGAAGAACGGACCTGCACATTGTTCAAAACGGCACATTGACGGCTGAACGATACGTCAATGAGATCTTAGATGTTTACGTTCGCCCGTACGCTGATGCTATAGGCCCTGAGTTCGTTTTAATGGACGGCAACGCCCGGCCTCACAGGGCAAGGGTCACCGACGAGTACCTGGAGGCAGCAGCCATAGAGAGAATGGACTGGCCAGCAAGGTCTCCAGACCTCAATCCAATAGAGCACGCCTGGGACATGCTGTAGACTGCAATATCTGCTCGCCCAGTCCAGCCAACCACGGTCCCTGGGCTACAGCAGGCCCTTCTGGACGAGTGGGCTCGACTCCCACAACAAAGCACACGCGATATTAAAGCAAAATTCAGGCCATAGACTTGATTTTTCAAAAAAGTTCCATTTCATCTCTTGTCTGTGTTATCCCAAATACGTGCCCCTCCCACGACTCAGCCTCTGTCACGCTTCAACAGTTTTCAGACTTACTTATTTTTGGTACCAAACTGTTGTCATATGAACATATTTTCAGAATCACAACAAAAAATGTAACCTTTCAACCTTATGTAGTAAATAAATTTATACACATTCTCATAAGTGATCCCTATCAAATTTTGAAAAGTATATGTCACATCAGATATTGTACCTTGTCGTCACAGTCTAATAGAACGTCATTTGTCACATCAGATACTGTTCTAAGGTACAAGTTGTCACAGACTAGTAGAACATCATATGTCACATTAGATCTTGAACCTTGTCGTCACAGTCTAGTAGAACATCATTTGTCACATCAGATCTTGTACCAAGGTAAAAGTTGATACAGACTTCTAAAACATCATATGTCACAGCAGATCTTGTACCTTGTCGTCACAGTCTAATAGAACGTCATTTGTCACATCAGATACTGTTCTAAGGTACAAGTTGTCATAGACTAGAAGAACATCATATGTCACATTAGATCTTGAACCTTGTCGTCACAGTCTAGTAGAACATCATTTGTCACATCAGATATTGTACCTTGTCGCCACAGTCCAGTAGAACATCATTTGTCACATCAGATTTTGTACGATTTTACAAGTTGTCACAGACTAATAGAACATCGTATGTCACATCAGATCTTGTACCTTGTAGTCGAAGACTATTAGAACATCATATGTGACATCAGATCTTGAACCCTGTAGTCACAGACTATTAGAACATCATAATGTCACATCAGATATTGTACCTTGTAGTCGAAGGCTATTAGAACATCATATGTCACATCAGATCGCGTACCCTGTAGTCATAGACTAGTAGAACATCATAAATCACATCAGATCTTGTATCTTGTCGTCACCGACTAGAAGAACATCATTTGTTATATCAGATCTTGTACCTTGTCGTCATAGGCTAATAGAATATCATTTTTTTTATATCAGATCTTGTATCTTGTCGTCACAGACTAGTAGAACATCATTTGTTACATCAGATCTTGTACCTTGTCGTCGCAGGCTAATAGAATATCTTTTTTCACATCAGCTGTTGTATCTTGTCGTCACAGACTTGTACAACATCAATTGTCAGACCAGAGCTTGCACCTTGTCGTCACAGGATAGTAGAACATTATTTGTCAAATGAGATCTTGATCCCTGACGTCACAGACTCGAAGAACATCATTTGTCACATCAGGTCTTGTACCCTGTCGTCACAGTCTAGTAGAACATCATTTGTCAGATCAGATCTTTTAAATTGTCGTCGCAGTCTAGTAGAACGTCATTTGTCACATCAGATCTTGTACCTTGTCGTCACAGGCTAATAGAATATCTTTTTTCACATCAGATGTTGTATCTTGTCGTCACAGACTTGTACAACATCAATTGTCAGACCAGAGCTTGCACCTTGTCGTCACAGGCTAGTAGAACATTATTTGTAAGATGAGATCTTGAACCCTGTCGTCACAGCCTAGTAGAACAGCATTTGTCACATCAGGTCTTGTACCCTGTCGTCACAGTCTAGTAGAACATCATTTGTCAGATCAGAACTTGTATCTTGTCGTCGCAGTCTAGTAGAACGTCATTTGTCACATCAGATCTTGTACCTTGTCGTCACAGGCTAATAGAATATCTTTTTTCACATCAGATGTTGTATCTTGTCGTCACAGACTTGTACAACATCAATTGTCAGACCGGAGCTTGCACCTTGTCGTCACAGGCTAGTAGAACATTATTTGTCAGATGAGATCTTGAACCCTGTCGTCACAGACTAGTAGAACAGCATTTGTCACATCAGATCTTGTACCCTGTCGTCACAGTCTAGTAGAACACATTTGTCAGATCAGATCTTGTATCTTGTCGTCGCAGTCTAGTAGAACGTCATTTGTCACATCAGATTTTGTACCTTGTCGTCACTCTCTAGAAGAACGTCATTTGTCACATCAGACACTGTACCTTGTCGTCACAGACTAGTAGAACGTCATATGTCACATCAGATCTTTAACCTGTCGTCACAGTCTAGTACAACATCATTTGTCAGATCAGATTTTGAACCTGTTTGCAACAGACTAGTAGAACATCATTTGTCACATCAGATATTGTACCTTGTCGTTACAGGCTAGAAGAACATCGTTTATCAGTGCAGATATTGTACCTTGTCGTCACAGACTAGAAGACCATCATTTGTCACATCAAATATTGTACCTTGTCGTCACAGTCCAGTAGAACAGCATATGTCACATCAGATATTGTACCCTGCTTTCACAGAATAGTTGAACATCAATTGTCACATCAGATATTGTACCTTGATGTCACAGTCCAGAAGAAAATTATTTGTCACATCAGATTTTGTACCTTGTCGTCACAGACCAGTAGAACATCATATGTCACACCAGATTTTGTACATTGTCGTCACAGACTAGTAGAACATCATATGTCACATCAGATCTTGTACCTTGTCGTCACAGGCTAGAGGAACATCATTTATCAGATCATATATTGTACCTTGTCGTCACAGACTAGAAGACAATCATTTGTCACATCAAATATTGAACCTTGTCGTCACAGTCCAGTAGAACAGCATATGTCACATCAGATATTGTACCCTGCTTTCACAGAATAGTTGAACATCATTTGTCACATCAGATATTGTACCTTGTCGTCACAGTCCAGTAGAACATTAAATGTCACACCAGATCTTGTACCTTGTCAACACATACTAGAAGAACATCATTGTCACTTCCGATCTTGTACCTAATCGTTACAGACTAGCAGAACATCATTTGTCACATCAGATATTGAACCTTGATATCACAGTCCAGTAGAACATCATTTGTCACATCAGATATTGTACCTTGATGTCACAGTCCAGTAGAACATCATTTGTCACATCAAATATTGTACCTTGATGTCACAGTCCAGTAGAACATCATTTTTCGCATCAGATATTGTACTTTGTCGTCACAGACTTAGTAGAACATCATTTGTCACATCAGATATTGTACCTTGTCATTGCAGTCCAGTTGACCATCATATGTCACACCAGATTTTGTACCTTGTCGTCACAGACTAGAAGAACATCATTTGTCACATCAGATCTCGTACCTTGTCGCCACTGACTAGTAGAACATCAAATGTGAATCTGATCTTGTACCTTGTCGTAACAGACAAATAGAACATCATTTGTCACATCAGATGTTGTACCTTGTCGTCACTGACTCGAAGAACATCATATGTCACATCAGATCTCGTACCTTATCGTCACTGACTAGTATAACATCATAATTTTTATGTGAATCAGATCTTGTTCCTTGTCGTCACAGACAAATAGAACATCATTTGTCACATCAGATGTTGTATTGTCGTCACAGGCTAGTAGAACATCATTTGTCACACCAGATCTTGTACTTTGTCGTCACAGGACAGGACATCATTTGTCAGATCAGATATTGTACCTTGATATCACAGTCCAGTAGAACATCATTTTTCACATCAGATATTGTTCCTTGTCGTCACAGACTTAGTAAAACATCATTTGTCACATCAGATCTTGTACTTTGTCGTCACAGGACAGAACATCATTTGTCACATCAGATATTGTACCTTGATGTCACAGTCAAGTAAAACATCATTTGTCACATCAGATATTGTACCTGGTCGTCACAGACTAAGTAGAACATCATTTGTCACATCAGATCTTGTACTTTGTCGTCACATAACCAGAACATCATTTGTCAAACCAGATATTGTACCTTGATGTTACAGTCCAGTAGAAGAGCATTTTTCACATCAGATATTGAACCTTGTCGTCACAGTCCAGTAGAACAGCATATGTCACATCAGATATTGTACCCTGCTTTCACAGAATAGTTGAACATCATTTGTCACATCAGATATTGTACCTTGTCGTCACAGTCCAGTAGAACATTAAATGTCACACCAGATCTTGTACCTTGTCAACACATACTAGAAGAACATCATTGTCACTTCCGATCTTGTACCTAATCGTTACAGACTAGCAGAACATCATTTGTCACATCAGATATTGAACCTTGATATCACAGTCCAGTAGAACATCATTTGTCACATCAGATATTGTACCTTGATGTCACAGTCCAGTAGAACATATTTGTCACATCAAATATTGTACCTTGATGTCACAGTCCAGTAGAACATCATTTTTCGCATCAGATATTGTACTTTGTCGTCACAGACTTAGTAGAACATCATTTGTCACATCAGATATTGTACCTTGTCATTGCAGTCCAGTTGACCATCATATGTCACACCAGATTTTGTACCTTGTCGTCATAGACTAGAAGAACATCATTTGTCACATCAGATCTCGTACCTTGTCGCCACTGACTAGTAGAACATCAAATGTGAATCTGATCTTGTACCTTGTCGTAACAGACAAATAGAACATCATTTGTCACATCAGATGTTGTACCTTGTCGTCACTGACTCGAAGAACATCATATGTCACATCAGATCTCGTACCTTATCGTCACTGACTAGTATAACATCATAATTTTTATGTGAATCAGATCTTGTTCCTTGTCGTCACAGACAAATAGAACATCATTTGTCACATCAGATGTTGTATTGTCGTCACAGGCTAGTAGAACATCATTTGTCACACCAGATCTTGTACTTTGTCGTCACAGGACAGGACATCATTTGTCAGATCAGATATTGTACCTTGATATCACAGTCCAGTAGAACATCATTTTTCACATCAGATATTGTTCCTTGTCGTCACAGACTTAGTAAAACATCATTTGTCACATCAGATCTTGTACTTTGTCGTCACAGGACAGAACATCATTTGTCACATCAGATATTGTACCTTGATGTCACAGTCAAGTAAAACATCATTTGTCACATCAGATATTGTACCTGGTCGTCACAGACTAAGTAGAACATCATTTGTCACATCAGACCTTGTACTTTGTCGTCACATAACCAGAACATCATTTGTCAAACCAGATATTGTACCTTGATGTAACAGTCCAGTAGAAGATCATTTTTCACATCAGATATTGAAACCTTGTCGTCACAGACTTAGTAGAACATCATTTGACACATCAGATATTGTACCTTGTCGTCACAGTCCAGTAGAACATTAAATGTCACACCAGATCTTGTACCTTGTCAACACATACTAGAAGAACATCATTGTCACTTCCGATCTTGTACCTAATCGTTACAGACTAGCAGAACATCATTTGTCACATCAGATATTGAACCTTGATATCACAGTCCAGTAGAACATCATTTGTCACATCAGATATTGTACCTTGATGTCACAGTCCAGTAGAACATCATTTGTCACATCAAATATTGTACCTTGATGTCACAGTCCAGTAGAACATCATTTTTCGCATCAGATATTGTACTTTGTCGTCACAGACTTAGTAGAACATCATTTGTCACATCAGATATTGCACCTTGTCATCGCAGTCCAGTTGACCATCATATGTCACACCAGATTTTGTACCTTGTCGTCACAGACTAGAAGAACATCATTTGTCACATCAGATCTCGTACCTTGTCGCCACTGACTAGTAGAACATCAAATGTGAATCTGATCTTGTACCTTGTCGTAACAGACAAATAGAACATCATTTGTCACATCAGATGTTGTACCTTGTCGTCACTGACTCGAAGAACATCATATGTCACATCAGATCTCGTACCTTATCGTCACTGACTAGTATAACATCATAATTTTTATGTGAATCAGATCTTGTTCCTTGTCGTCACAGACAAATAGAACATCATTTGTCACATCAGATGTTGTATTGTCGTCACAGGCTAGTAGAACATCATTTGTCACATCAGATCTTGTACTTTGTCGTCACAGGACAGAGCATCATTTGTCACATCAGATATTGTACCTTGATGTCACAGTCAAGTAAAGCATCACTTTTTCACATCAGATATTGTACCTTGTCGTCACAGACTAAGTAGAACATCATTTGTCACATCAGATCTTGTACTTTGTCGTCACATAACCAGAACATCATTTGTCAAACCAGATATTGTACCTTGATGTCACAGTCCAGTAGAAGATCATTTTTCACATCAGATATTGAACCTTGTCGTCACAGACTTAGTAGAACATCATTTGTCACATCAGATATTGTACCTTGTCGTCACAGTCCAGTAGAACATTAAATGTCACACCAGATCTTGTACCTTGTCAACACAGACTAGAAGAACATCATTGTCACTTCCGATCGTGTACCTAATCGTTACAGACTAGCAGAACATCATTTGTCACATCAGATATTGAACCTTGATATCACAGTCCAGTAGAACATCATTTGTCACATCAGATATTGTACCTTGATGTCACAGTCCAGTAGAACATCATTTGTCACATCAGATATTGTACCTTGATATCACAGTCCAGTAAAACATTATCTGTCACATCAGATATTGAACCTTGATAACACAGTCCAGTAGAACATCATTTGTCACATCAGCTATTGTACCCTGATGCCACAGTCCAGTTGACCATCATATGCCACATCAGATATTGTACTTTGTCATCATAGACTTAGTAGAATATCATATGTCACACCAGATCTTGTACCTTGTCATCACAGACTGGTAGATCCTTTGTCAGATCAGATCTTGAACCGTCATCACAGACTTAATTAGCAGAACATCGTATATCACACCAGATCTTGTACCTTGTCAACACAGACTAGTAGAACATCATTTGTCACATCAGATATTGTACCTTGTCGTCACAGTCTAATAGAACACAAAAAAAGTTTCTGTAGTGTAATGCTTATTTAGTAGATCTACTATAGCTGTAAACCAAGTCTATGTAACTTGAAGGGTTTCGCTGAAACATGGAAACTGGCACTTTTTTTTCAGAAGTTCATATAAAATGAGAATCTGGACTTCTAACAGAATTTTGTATAAAAAAGTCACGCACAAAGGTTTAATTTGTTTCGTGATTTTTTGTTTTGTTTTTTATGTTCTATTTTAAAATATGTGCAATTTAATATATTAAAAAATCTTGTTATAGAGCTCTATAAGTCAAGGATAGCCTATAAGGGACAATAGGTCTTTCCTTGTTAAATATAAACAATTTTGTTAAATTTTGTAAACAAGAAATACTTAAGACTTAACAACAAGTTCAAGTCATTGGTTAGTTGTATTCTTGGCTTTCATGAAGTTAAACATGATATTTACATAACTTCCTTGTCACATGATGAAAGATACTTTATTTCTCTAAAAAAATGGCATTTGAGTACTGAAGTAAACTTGATAAACAGATAGGGGAAGATAGTAAACAAACATAAACATTACCTAAAAACAGTTACTATTATTTTGATTTTTTGCTTCTCAACATGGTATCACAATTTTCAAAATGAAAAGATCAAATCTATTAAGATTAGTTTAATGGTTTCGTATAATTTTATTAATTTAATTTTAACAGGTACATTATATGATTCAATTTGATTCAGTTTCAGTTTGAAATTATATATAGAGGATATTTGTTTGTTTTTGTGGAAGATGAGAATTTATTTCATCGAGTGAACACCATATGTGATATTTTCACGAGTGGCGCAGCCACGAGTGAAAATATCAACATATGGTGTTCACGAGATGAAATAAATTCCCATCTTCCACTAAAAAACAAACAAATTTTCTTTTTATTTTATGCCAACACGTAAAAAATAGGTTTTTTTATGACATTTTTAATCAGGGCCTTCAATAAATTCCCCATGGTGAGCCCCAAATCAGTTAATGCGTACTTTGGTTACTCCGCACAAAAAAAAGTGCAGACAATCTCCAATACATATGATAACTTTACTTCTGCTGAAATAAACTGAATACACTTTCATCAAATAACATTTATTTTTCTCTACACAGTTTATCAATATTTATTGAATTTTAGCCATACATACTTTAATTATAAAAGCGGATTAATACCGAGTAATATTCAATCAATTGAATTGAAAGTCGGCCATATTGGATATTGTCCATGTAAGTTATGTAAACAAATCAGACATTTTAAATAATTTATGGCGAATTTCATCATTGTTCACAACTAGTTAGGCTCAGGAATTCAATATTATAACTGGATTTAACAAGGTAAATAAATTTCACCCGCTGTCACTGTCTGAAATACAGCGGATTCTCTTGTATTTACGTGGTGGGGAAATTCCTGAAGTTTCATCAAGCAGGCCATAAATAAGTAGTTCCGGCACATACAGTGTATTATCAAAATGGTAATTTCACTGATTCAAAACAGTGTATTATCACTTTTATCTCACTGATATTTCCCTATATTTCATTGCTAGGCATAAAATAAAATCTACTGAAGCATTTTAGAAAATTTGAAATGATTATACAATGCCTATTCATAAAATTTTAGCGTGTCATGTGCACGTCATTGTATGCAAACACTGTTCAAGCATTATATATCTATACAGACACAAGTTTATTCTGTTGCAAAGAACTTATAATCACTGAAGGCCCTCTCATCAACAGAGTAGGAACATTAAGGCCAAAGATTATTTTAATGAAAATGGCTTATGCTGAAAATGGCTTATATACTATAAGTTGACAAGAGCTTCCGAGGGCACTTGTCAATAACTGGATACACAAGTCTTGCTTGACAAGATGACAGAAATATCAAATTTATTCATCATGGCTGTGGACATGAAGAACTAATCAGAAAACCAAATGATTTGTGTTCCAAGCTTACGACAAAATTTGCAATTTCAAAGTTTGAAGTTAATGTCCGGAGCATCTAAATGGTGAATAAATATGGGTTCATGAAAACGTTTCTTTTTGGTAATGGGCTACAACTCTGTTAAGTTACCTCAACTTGGCCAAGGTATTTAGTCAATGAACGCTATGACAATGTCATAAATACAACAAATGTGACAGAGAAAGAACAGGTAATATGTTGTAAGATCAAGAGATCACACGGAGAACAATGTGAGATCACACGGAGAACAATGTATGCCAAAATTCCATAATGACCACAGAAACTTGGCCTACAAAAGACATCTGTGTAGACTCAATGTGTAACAAAGACTGGAGAGACGAGCATTACCAAGGAGATATTGACATAAACCCCTAAGTATAAGAAAATAGCAAGCTTACTGGTCCCTACTCTTGTGTTGTTTTTTTCACAAAGGGATAAGAAAAACTGTAAGAAATCTCATATTTCATGAATTTTATTTTGGACATTTTTTTCTATGGCACAATAATCTAAGAACAAAACAAACAAACATCTCTAAAGGTAAAATTTGTAAACATGATAATCACAATTACTAAATTTCCCATACTGAGTAAAAAGATAAAACTTGTATAATAGAAAATGAAAGAACCTGCTATACACTAGAACAAAAAGAGACAATGTTTATTTTTGAGTAAAATCATAAATAACAATGATCAAAATACACTGCAATACTGAAGTTATTCCACTACACAGCAAAAAATCAAAATACCTATCTAAAAAACAAAACAAAGTATTAATTATTTTACAAGAAACAAAAATGTAATTGTTGTCTACCTAAAGTAAAACATACCATACTATGAAAAACAAGGTGTGTACAAAAATGGACTTTCATGTGTGACCTTCATCTTTATAGACATGGCTAGAATTATCAACGATCTGTACATTTAGATCAGTTTGAGACTGAGTTTCTCATTTCCTCTACTGAAATGACAAATAACTCTTGATTTAATGGAGATTCAAAACAATGACAAAATTGAATTTAAACTACCTTTCCCTCCATCCACTCCAACATAGTATAGGGTATGGCACAAAACTTTTTACCAAACATTTATCTAAAATACCTAGCACATTGTTATCAATAATCTCATAACAATTATGTATAAAAGAGCACTTCTAAACTGTATGTAAGATTATTCTGTAAGTTAAAGAATATTTGATGATGAGATCAGTACCCAAATGCCAGTGTATATATATTTATATATATATACTTAAACAAGAACTGTCACTGTAAGATGACAATGCCCCTGAAGTGGTGATTTGATCTTTGAGCTAAGGACCAGTCATCCAAGAGTAAAGGTCAAATAAATATAGGTCAGTGAGAGGGTCTTGCCTGAAGGGGTGTTGTGTCTAAGTATGAAGTAAATCCACTTAATACTAATAAGGAAGTTATAAAGTTTTTGGACAATTTATTTTCAAGGTGAAGGTCGTTATGAAGTCAACGTCAAATAAATATAGGTAAGTGGAAAGGTCTTGACCAAAGGGTGTTGTGTCCAAATATGAAGTAAATCCACTAACTAATAAGGAAGTTATGGCCAATGTTAAAGTTTTTGGACAATAGGATCTTAAAGGTGAAGGTCATTCAGGGTCAAGATCAAATGAATAAAGGTCAGTGGGAAGGTTTTGTCCAAAGGGATGTTGTGTCCAAGTATGAAGTAAATCCACTTAAAAATAAGGAAGTTATGGGCAATCTTAAAGTTTATAGATGGACTAACTGATGGATGGAAAGATTCAAAAACTATATGTCTCCCTTTGGGGGGCATAAACATGAACAAACCAAATATACATCAGAAACACAAAGCTAAAAAGAAAAAGACAGAAAAGAGAGACAAAGTCACAACTTATAAAACTGAAAAAAAAGTTAAAACAATAGATTCCAGATGGGAATAATGAAATTCTATATTTTCAGAAAATACATTAAACATATGAATGCTAGTAAATAGGAAAAATGCCTTAGTTCAAAGTGTAAAGGTCAGATCCTATTGTTCACACTACAGCAGAAAACATAATCTAACAAATCTCGATAGAACAAAATTATGAAAACATGCCTCTCAGTACTTTTGTAAGAAGAAAATTATGCAATATGATGAAAATTGTAGTTCTTTACAATACTGATGAAGGATGTTGTAAGTTCAAAAGATCACATTTTGACTGTACTCAACATGGCATAGTCATACAGTCTTTTAATCAGATTTTTTCAAATAACACAGAAACATACCATACTTATTACAGGTAAATCACCAATACCTGTTAAAGCGACTGACTCACAGATGGGCCGATGATGAAAAAAAGAAAATGTTTGTACATCTGGAAATTCTAGCTGTAATTGTGAATAACATATCTAAGTTAAGTTACTCATTTTTTGCTACAGAAAAACATCAAAATATAAAGTTTTACACACTTTTATCAGTAAAAGATTTACCCCGTTAGTCACGGGGTAGATACTTTAGGTGTAACATTAATTTTGACGAATCTAAATGACTAGTTTCTGTGGCTCAGTGGTGTAGATCGTCACTCTTTATTTTACAGACCGAAAGGTCATGGGTTCGAATCCTGATAAAATCAATACTTTTTTTTTCATTTTTTCATGGTGTATAGAATCATAATATTATGTTTTTTTCCATAGTAAATTAACTTTTCTTAAATTTTAAAGAAAAAAAAAATTCAGTTTAATTCTGCGAGTCAGTCACTTTAAAGAACACAGAGTACGTTACAACATAAAATTAAAAAAATACTAAATAAATTTTAGTTTTACAAAGTAAACAATTTTAATGTGAACAAATCTCTCAGCATAGGCCATATCAAAAGGTTGATTTTGGTTTATGAAAATTATATGTGTTTACACTAAGCTGGATATTATATTAACCTATTCCTGCTTCAAGAATTTTATCATGCAACAAAAATTAATGAGCCTGTTGCCATGCTAAACATACATATATAAATGGTTGATACGAAATGTGCTTTCAAGCTGATAATTTTTGTGTGAAATTTCCCTACAACTTCCTTGTTAGAAAAATAAAACTTACCCATGAGTTTTGTGCAAAACTAGGGTATCTACTTTTTGTTTTAAATGTACTTACATTAGTTATGCACAAATAAAATAAATTATTAATGATTTTCTAAAACTTCCTATGCTTTTGCTTAATGCTGCATATGAAACAGCCTATTTAATTATAATACCAGATTTTTATGTTGAAAGACAAGATTTGATATGGTAGTTTTAACACCCTATCACAGACAGATAAACAAGAAGTATAATTGACAAAAAACTGACTGAGAAGTGAAAAGAGCATATCATGCACAGACTGCATAGACATGCTGGTTGATTGTAGTTTGAAATGGCTGTGAAAACAGTTGCATCCAGCAGGGCTGAGGTTTACACTGGGTAAAGAAACAGGCCAAGGGGGATAATACTGGTTAAGCAGTAGCATTCAGAATAAATATATTGTCTACATTATACGACTATAATCAATAACTCTACAGTAAAAGTTTCTTTTTTGTGTACTGTACCATTAACAAGAATGTTAAATCTTAATTCCAATATTAAGGTTATTTAATACTAAGGCGATTCATATCAAAATACAATCAGGTTGAATAGAATGTAATAAAAAGTGTCAAAGTTATATAAGTGCTCTTATAAAATATAGAGCTACTTTTGTAATGGCACTTACATGAATCAAGAGAGCAATCATTTATATTCCATAATAAAATATGTATAAAATGAAGTATCAAAGTTGTTTGTTTTCTGATTACTTAAACTTGGTCAGGGTGCTTGAAACTCACAAGTAGTATGTACTGAAGACTCAATAACTAGTGTTGTCAGACTTCCACCACTGTTTTTGGTCCTACCAATTTTCAAACAGTAGTGATTTTTCTCTAAACTATCCAAAATCTTAGTACAGTGGATTATTGCAATTAGAGAGATAACATCCACTATGAATGATAACTGAGATAATCTCGATGAGTAGTTGTTGAAATACACTACAAAACAAGTCCTATCCATGACTATTAATAATTCACATAATAATTCAAATAATATCAACAAGAACAATAACAACAGAACAACAATAAAATAACAACTATTAAAATAAGTAACACAAGAGCCGGTCGAACCGGGTGATGCTCCCCGAATATGTTTTGGACACAAAATAGTGTGTCCATAAAGTCTTTCTCAAATTCAGCATAAAAATATTATGTTATTGGTAGTTGCTGAAAAAGGTTAAAACTGTTTAAATATGCAATGAAGAATGTAAGACAGTTACCATTTTATTCTTTATTTTTCTATCAACTCAGACAGTGGCAGTCCTATATTTACCCTTACATAGACAGATAGACATGGTCACTGAAGTAGGCTGGTGACAGGTAAACCAGAGGTTTTTGATACCTCTTGTTGTTTCAAAGTTATGTCCTGGACAAAGTTTAAAGTGTAAAAATGAACAAAGGGCAATAACTAAAAAATAAGGCAATGCAGAGTTATGTTCTTATGCACTGTACTTCTATTCAATAAGATCTATCTACCTACAAAGTTTCTTTTTGATACTTCTTGTAGTTTCAGAGTTATGTCCCGGACAAGAAAATGAGGATGGACATAGGGACGGACAATCTACCTACAAAGATTCTTGTTGATACCTCTTGTAGTTTCAGAGTTATGTCCCAGACAAAGTTCAAAGTGTAAAAATGAACAAAGGGCATTTACTCAAAAAATAGGCAATGCAGAGTTATGATTCTTATGCACTGCACTTTTACTCAAAAAGATCTCTCTACCAACAAAGTTTCTTTTTTAATCTTCTTGTAGTTTCAGAGTTATGTCCCGGACAAGAAAATGTGGACGGACGGACATACGGACGGACAAAGTGGTGACTATATGCTCTCCCTTAGGAAAGCACAAAAACAATTACCCTTACATAGACAGATAGACATTCTTTTATTATGAAATAAGCCAATCATGGCCCATGATCATAATCACTATTATCATACAACTTATTACATATATCAATATGGCATGACAATGTTTCTAATGTTGGTTCTTCTACATTTGTCTATATATACCTATCTAAAACATCTGAAGACTGGCCAGAGCCAAAAATGACTACAGTGGTAAAGTTTTAACAATCTTAGTGGAGGTTCATTAGACAATTCTACACACCAAATCTTATAGCTCTGAGCCGTGAGGTTTTAGACAAGAAGATTTTTTATTCTTGGTGTTATAGCAACCAGGGTTCTGCATGGAATTCTTTGAAAGTAGAGTTTCATGTAAGGACATTCCTGCAAAGTTTCATGAACTCTGACCATGTGGTTTAGGAGAAACTGTTTAAAATTAAATGTTGGCACAATGAACACAGGGCAATCAAAAGCTCTAACAAGAGGGCCATGATGGCCCTGGATCGCTCACCTGAGTACTTTGGCTGTAGGTTTGCTGTAAAGCAGTATTTCATTTTTTAATTGAAAATATATAAGTGCCTCCAAACCAAATATGTAAAATATCAGTCAATAAATAAAGGCTCTATGACAGAAAGTAGAAATATCTATTATAAGCTATGGTGACCTTGACCTTGACCCAGTGACCTCAAACCCTACACATGGGTAGAGGTCCATGCAAGGAACCTGTATACTGAATATCAAAGATATTGGTCTATAAATGAAGGCTTTATGAGGTACAGTAGTTAAATCTATTTTTAGCCTCCGTGACCTTTAACCTAATCTAATAATGTGAACAACCAAACAAGCTTTCTGACAAACTGCCAGGATATTTGGACTGAAACAGTAGCCTCTAGAGCCTTAACAAGATATTTCTATTTTTGGGCTCTGTGACCTAGTTTTTTACCCCAAATGACCCATAATCGAACTTGACCTAGAAACCATCGAAATAACCTTTCTGACATATTTCCAGAATATTTGGGCTGAAAATGTTACCTGTTGAGTGTAAACAAGGTTTTTCCAAATTTAAGCTCTGTGACCTAGTTTTTGACCCCAGATGACCCATATTCAACTTGGGCTAGAAATCATTGATACAACCTTTCTGACATATTTCCAGGATATTTGGGCTGAAAATGTTACCTCTAGAGTATTAACAAGATTTTTCCATATTCATGCTGTGTGACCTAGTTTTTTACCCCAGATGACCCATATTCGAACTTGACCTAGAAATCATCGAAACAACCTATCTGACATATTTTTAGGATATTTGGGCTGAAAATGTTACCTCTAGAGTGTTAACAAGGTTTTTCCATATACAGGCTGTGTGACCTAGTTTTGGAACCCACATGACCCATATTCCAAACTGAGCTAGAAATCATCTTAACAAGCTTTCTGACAGTTTTTCAAGAAATTTGGGCTAAAAATGTTACCTCTAGAGTGTTAACAAGGTTTTACCATATTTGGGCTGTGTGACCTAGTTTTTGACCCCACATGACCCATATTCAAACTTGAGCTAGAAATCATCAAAACAACCTTCCTGACATATTTCCAGGATATTTGGGCTGAAACAGTAGCCTCTAGAGCCTTAACAAGCTATTTCTATTTTCGGGCTCTGTGACCTAGTTTTTGACCCCAGATGACCCATATTCCAACCTGACCTAGAAACCATCGAAATAACCTTTCTGACATATTTCCAGAACATTTGGGCTGAAAATGTTACCTGTAGAGTGTAAACAAGGTTTTCCCAAATTTAAGCTCTGTGACCTAGTTTTTTACCCCAGATGACCCATATTCGAACCTGGGCTAGAAATCATCAAAATAACCTTTCTGACATATTTCCAGGATATTTGGGCTGAAAATGTTACCTCTAGAGTGTTAACAAGGTTTTTCAATATTCAGGCTGTGTGACCTAGTTTTTGACCCAGATGACCCATATCCGAACTTGACCTAGAAATCATCGAAACAACCTATATGACATATTTTCAGGATATTTGGGCTGAAAATGTTACCTCTAGAGTGTAAACAAGGTTTTTCCATATACAGGCTCTGTGACCTAGTTTTGGACCCCACATGACCTATATTCCAACTTGAGCTAAAAATCATCTTAAGAAGCTTTCTGACAGTTTTTCAGGAAATTTGGGTTAAAAATGTTACCTCTAGAGTGTTAACAAGGTTTTACCATATTTGGGCTGTGTGACCTAGTTTTTGACCCCAGATGACCCATATTCGAACCTGGGCTAGAAATCATCAAAATAACCTTTCTGACATATTACAAGGATATTTGGGCTGAAAATGTTACCTCTAAAGTGTTAACAAGGTTTTTCCATATTTGGGCTCTGTGACCTAGTTTTTGACCCCAGATGACCCATATTCGAACTTGAGCTAGAAATCATGGAAACAACCTTTCTGACAAATTTCCAGTATATTTGGGCTGAAAATGTAGCCTCTAGAGTGTTAACAAGAATGTTCTATTTTTGGGCTCTGTGACCTAGTTTTTGACCCCAGATGACCCATATTTGAACTTGAGCTATAAATCATAGAAGCAACCTTTCTGACAAATTTCCAGATTATTTGGGCTAAAAACATTATCTTTAGAGTGTTAACAAGATTTTTCTATTTTTGGGCTCCTTGACCTAGTTTTTGATCCCGTATGACCCATATTCGAACTCGTCCGAGTAATTACTGGGAAAAACATCCTGACCAAGTTTCGTGACAATTGGAGCAAAAATGTGACCAGTAGAGTGTTAACGAACTAAATGTGAACGGACGACGGACGACAGACGACGGACGACGGACATTCATCGATCCTAATAGCTCACCCTGAGCCAGCTCAGGTGAGCTAAAAATCCATGTGACAAATTTAAACATTTTTTCTATGTGCAACAAACTTAAAACAATTATTATTTACACTCTATAAACAATCAAGTTATTCATGAAAAGAAAGCATTTTAAATAAATAACACCTATTTTTTATTGTTCATTTTACTTAAACAGAAAATCATTGTAAAAACAAAATATTGAAGAGTATCGTTTTTGAAAAAAAAAAGATATTTGTCTGTTGATTGTAAATAAGCAGAACTTTTAGTTTTACCTCATATATAATATACATACAATCAACTTTTTTCAGAAAATACATGTTCCATCTACATGAAAGCTATTTATTTGCTACATGCAGAGCTATGTATGTAGAAAAAATCTGTTAGTCAATGGCAGCAAATAACATGTCCCTGAGTAAGTCAAACATAACTCTGTAAAGTGTTTCACAAACATTCTGATATGCTGAAATCCATTTAAGTGATATATCAACACAAGTACATTAACTCTTGTAATTGTACCACTCAAAAAAAAAAAAAAAACTTGACATTTAGCATACAGTAAATTACAATAAATTTCAAAGAAACTGAGTAACACATGAAAATGGTAATACATAATATAAATTACCCTCTTTTTTTAAGTGATAATAGAACAGCAACTAACTATTACAGACATTAGTTACAATTTCTAATGCTGTAAGTTAAATAATGTCTACAGATATAACAAACACTTATCATGTCAAAAGACAACAAACAGTACTGACTGAATCTCCTGGGACTGAATCTCTTAATTGTAAAAAAGGGGAGTATAAATTATGGACAGAATGTCTGGAAAGGTAAAAAAACATAAATAAAATATAGGTAGAGATTCTGGAAAACAAAATATATAAATAAGCAAAAAAAAACCAAACAAACAAACAAAAAAAAACAAAAAAAACAACATATAAAGTAAATATAAAATTTTGTTATTCAGCAACTGAACTTTTTCTCTAGCTATTTATCTACTAATAGACATGATTCATGTATTTCTAACAATGTAAGTGTATTTACAATTTGCATTATCTGCTAAGTTCAATATTCATTTAGCACCCCTAAAACAATACAGGTGCATGCTGAAATAAGAACATACTTTAGTATTTTTAAAAAAATATCATTTTCAATTATCCACTTTGCCTCACAAGCAGGACTTTAGTCTTGTTTTAACAAGAGGGCCACTATGGCCCTATATCACTAACCTGAGTATCACTGCACTTAACTTCAAAGCTAAGGTGGGTCAGTATATCTACGTAAAACAAGATTCACTCTGGGCATGGTCTCTTTTAACCCCAGGGGCATAATATTAAAAACCTTGGTAGAGGTCCCCTATTTGATATCAAAGATATCATATTTTACACAAATAGCACCCTGGGATGGAGCAAATTTTGACCCCAGGGATATAATTAGAATAATCTTGGTAGAGGTGCACCAGACAAAGCTGTGTCAAATTTCTGAACTCCAGACCAAGTGGTTTCAGAGAAGTTTTTCTGTATATGTCTCTGTAAAAGCTCCAGGGATATAGTTTCAGACAAGAAGATTTTCAAAGTTTTTCCTAACTCAATGTAAAACAAGTGGCGCAAGGGCAGGGTCTGTTTTGACCATATGGAAACAATTTGAACAATCTTTGTATAAGCTAAGCTAGTTTTTTGCAAGCATTATTTGAAAAATCTTGGTAGATGTTCATTTTGCACAAAATATTTAAGCTCTAGGGCATACTGTTTCAGACAAGAAGGTTATCAAAGATTTTCTATCTTACACAAATAGCACCCTTTACTCCTTAACTAACAGACATTATTTGAACAAACTTGGAAGATGAAAAAATATCTAAGCTTTATGGCATATAGTTTAAGACAATAAGACTTTCAAGGGCTTTCCTATATGACTGAACATAAAACTAGAAATGTGTCCATGGGATACAAGTGCCTCCAACTTCTGCCTTTGTCAGAAAGAAGGTACAGACAGACAGAGTCATAGGGGAACAGACTAATGCAAGTCTTATTTGCTGCATGCTATAAAAGTGGAGGCATAACCAAGATTTTTTAAAATGCCCATTTTTACTATTTAAAGGGCCATATCTGTGGTTATGCTGGGACAATCTACAAACAAAACCACAGATGGCAAACATTCTTGGAAGGTCTCATGATTTCATTTCAAACAGTTTAGGAGCTACACCCATCAAAAACTTTGAAACTGTGGTCACACAAGCAAACCCCAGGTGCACATCATGGCAAACATTCATTGAAGGTTTTGTGATTCCATTTCAAATACTTTAGGAGCTACATGTAACACAAACTTTTTGGATGGATGGATGGACAAGGTAAATATTAGTGCCCCCCACCACCTGTTGGGCGTAACAACAGACCCTAAGAGCAACATAATTTAAATAAACTTTGAAAAGATCACTAAACAATGCTACATTACCAAATATCTAAGGTCTAGAGCTTACAGTTTCTGACAAAGATTAAATATTAAATATAAAAAGGACCTCAGGGACAATTTTGACACAAGGGACAGGATTTCAATAATCTTGGCAGATGTTCACTTTACAATGCTACAAACAATATATCTACACTCTAGAGCATAAAAAAGTTTGTCCTATTCAATACAAACTCAAAAATGACCCCAAGGACAAAGTTTGAACAATTCTGGCACAAGTCCGCTAGACAATGTTTCATGCAAAATTTTAGAACATTTGGCCTTGAGGTTTTTTTTTTCTCAAGTTTTTCCTATATATGTCTAGGTAAAATAAGTGACCTCAGGGGCCGCACTAATAGTGACCCCAGGGACATGATTTGAACAGTATTGCTAGAGGTCCACTAGATGATGCTACAGATACCCTTGATTACAAAGTAGACACTACCATGTAGCCATGAAAACAAGCTGATAGGCAAGACAGTAGGAGTGTGGTATAATACCTCTACTATATTATTTTACCCTAATTCTCTGCTTTCAAGCACTGCAATCTTTATCTAGCACTGTCTGATAAACTCTACACTCCCATTTACAAATTTAAGATGGAGTTAAATTGCAAGATCACATATTGTCACTGCCATGCCATTCCATGTGCGGAGTTTTTATTTAGCACCCATAAAACAAGAGCTCCATGACAATAGCTCCACTTTTTTTCTTTGAAAAGTTGAGCTAAAATTCATATATAGTGAAGTCCAGTTTTGATTTTGGACAAGTTCATATCAGAAATTCTAGCTCCAGAGAACTATGAGTATACTAAGATCTACAGAATAATACTAAATCACATGAACTGAGACTTCTTTTTTCGCCTAGAGAAAAACAAAAACAAACGTACATGGCTTGTTAGTTTTCTTTCTTAATATTCAGGCGGTCATGTTCTGCAAGCTGCCTCAATGCAAAGAGTAACGTGTCAGGGAAATGGTGTGCGATCATACGCTGACTCAGTACAATCTCTCGGAATGTCTGGCAGTCTGTCCACTCTGCATAATATTCTGGTTGTACGTTATACGGCCTGCAAAAATAACCAAGTTTGTTAGTGAACAACTTTATTTCAAATGAGTAATCCAGAACAATAAACAACATGCCAATTGGCATAATTTATATCGTCTGCAATAAAATGTTCAGAACTTTTGGGATGTGGGTTTAAAAATTAACTCTTTTTTAAATATAAATGCATAATTTTGGAAAAAATACTCCCAAACTATATAGATGAGTAGTGTTTATGAGAATGAAAGTTTGGTCATGAAATATTTTACTTTAGATATCTTTAACCCTCCACCTATAGCAGAACACTATAACATGTCACATGGGGGGGAAACATAATTATAACATCGTGAAATTTGCGCTACTTCTGTTTTTTACTTACACTTTGAACAAAACCTTTTTTGCGATGTCAACATTGAACAAACAAGTGACATAAGCTTTTTAATTTAATTTTAGTTGCCAGTGATGATAAACTGTTCATGACATACTGTACTAGCGATACAAGATGTTTCAAGATTTCAAGATTTATTTCAAAATACATGTGGGCAATATGCCCATGAATATACAGTGATAATAATCTCACATAAATACACTATATAAACACTATGTCAAGGTCAGTGTGTCCAAGTTGTATATATAAATAGCACAGAAATAGACATCATACAGTACAATGTATATGAGACAAAAGGAACAAGAATGTACAGGACAGTATAGGATAAATCAAGTACCAGCTTTACAAACAATACATATTTGTGTTGAGTCCCATTAAGGTCCCTCCATTGGTGAAGGATAATAAAGGTGGCTGTCAGCTTAAGTTGTTGATTCTTGTATTATCTATACTTATGACCATCAGTATTGAAACATTCAGTACAACTGACCTGGACTGAAGAGAGACTTTCAGTTATCCTGGGTTCTTGGATTACTGATACTAGAGTTACCAAAGTTTCACAGCAAATGTAATCATGTCTTAATTCCAAATGCAGGAAGTGTTCCAAATGTAACTGAGGCAATCATCGGACATTTTCTTGTCATTAGATATGCAAACAAAATAAGGTCATCCTATTCAGCAGCAATACTAAAACTGAGCTGTCAGCAAACTGTTTTTCCTTCTAGAACAAGTGCAGACTATATGATCCATTTGTACATACATGCAGTCTTGCCATGGTCTACACTGTTCACTGAATACAAAAAATGTTTTTAACTGATACCAATCAGTCTGTCCCAACTGAATTATAGACAATGCCATTCAAGAAAGTCTGCAGGGTAAAGAAATTTCAAATTACAAATTTCAGGAATCCTGTGAGACAAAAGTTTCTAAAGAATTTTTCCAAAGCTAAATTAAACAATCATATTTTACTGTAAAGAAGTCCTACAAACTAAAATGTATTGACAAACCTCTGATGGTCCTTCTTTTCTAGAACATGTAGTATCTGACCAGGTGGGAGGAGAGGTTCAAAAGTAGCAAGAATCTTTTCCTTCTCCTGCACTTCTTCTTGTATATACCTCTGTAACAGAAAATTGACATATGAGCTATGCTGTGAAGAAAGAGTTTATGAGCTATGCTGTGAAGAAAGAGTTTATGAGCTATGCTGTGAAGAAAGAGTTTATGAGCTATGCTGTGAAGAAAGAGTTTACATCTTCTGTTATGTAAGTTTCTGTCTTATCTTTGCAAAGAAAATATGTAAACAAATAATGATAAATAAAATAAATGACATTGTCCACAGCATTACAATTTACAATCTAGATATAAGAAGCACATACAGAAATATATACAAAGAACCCACTTCCTGAACTGTTCAAGATGCAACCACTGGTCCTGTCAGTTACTAGAACACTGTACAGCCCCTCAGACATTCACAGTAATTTTGTTGTTTTATTTCAACTCAAATACAACTATCTAATCTTGTTTTAATTACAGTAAAGTCTTGCTATTAAGACCACTTTGGGGACCTGGGAGAAGTGGTCTTATTATCGAGTCGGTCTTAATTCCGAGACCCGTGCTTGCCTTCAATCAATTTCTCATCTGTTGTAAAGGGTTATCATTAGCTACAATAACCTTGTTGAAAAGGTAAATTATGGAAAAATACTAACTAATGGCATCAATTTTATTCTACAAAAACATGATATTTTTTCACATAATTTTCATGTTAGTGCGACATAAAATGAATTAAAACTCGAAATTATACAGTGCAAGTTTTCTTTCAAGCTGTTTTCATAATTAGCAACACTGAAATCCTACTGTACACGATTTATTTTTGACCGTTTTTCACTCGTAGCCGTGATAACATACCTATCCGAAACTGGGCATTATTAACACCTATTTCGTCTTTCATAACGTATTTCTTTGTTCTGCATTTAATTAATCAGTACCATTTTTATGATACAAACATTGAAGTATATAATAACTTTCCTTTAAATTACTAATAGCCTTAAGTTTATTAATATTATTTTTTATAAATTGTTGAAAGAGTTTATTGTACCACAAATCGTTCACACCTTGATGACGATTGTCGTATTTTGTTGTTTATTGGTGATAATTGGTGACACGTGTCATTTTAGTAAATAGTTAATGGTTGTCTTATGGGGTCCCACTTTCATTGTAAAATGGGAATTCGGACCCGAAAAAAGTGGTCGTAATACGTAGTAGCGGGTCGGTCGTAATATCGGACCTTACGACCATTGAATTATATAGCAAAAAAAGTCAGGACCGGTAAAAAGCGGTCGTAATATCGATTTGCCCGCAAAAAAGGGTCGGTCGCAAAGCAAGACTTTACTGTACTACTAAGCCACACCTATTGTTCATATATGCTACCTAGTACATAACTTTGCTCAAGCTGGGATTCAAAACCAAGATCTAGGAAACAAGATATGACTACTCTTTCCACTTAAGTTAACAAGGCTATTGGATTACGGTTACTTAATGTCTGACTTCTGACATATTTCCCTGTTCACACTGCACATCCTTAGAACTGTGTACAATCTTTCTTGGACATTTAGATCCAGACTGCTCATTGACTAGAAGACTAACATCTGGTATAGTTATTTTTTGGTTCACAAGGAAATCTGCATCTTGCCTTGTTCCCTAATGGAATACCATTTTGCAAGTCTTCAACAGAAACTTTGAGTAGAATACTACAGTTAAAAATTAAAGCTGACAGTTCCATCACCTAAATCACAGAATATCATAATGCAAATAAATTGAAGCACTCTTGTAATTTTTAGTACTAGCTGTTTTAATGATCAATATAATTACTTACATCAAACCATTTAGCACTTTCAACCCCACTGCTATGTTCATCTGAGAAATGCTCAAAGTCAGCTGTCCCAAAAAGTTTGGTCCACATCTTTCCAGCTATGATCTGGTGCTTTAATTAAAAAGTAAATGCTTGCTTCACAAAGATGTGTGTCACCATGTACTGGCACTTCCTTTAAAGTTATATTAGTGGTCAAAGTGACAACAAAAGTTAAGAATGAACTAGATGCTGTTTTCTTGCAGGAAGAAAATGTACCGGTATGTTGTATATCTCCCCCTCCCCCCATCCCCATCCCCCAATACACCCACAGACTTGGGCCACAGAAAATGTAAACATGCATAACTAGATTTCCCCCTAACACTTTATTGCTGGAGCCAGCTAGTAGACATTCTAAAGAGACTGAAGCACAGAAGAGTTTTTTTCAGGGTATATGGTACAGTATTAGTACAAAATTAAAGCATTATGTACAAGACTTGTGGTAGTAAAAATACTGACCTACTGAATGGAAGCTGGAACTTTGACCTTTGAACAAGTGAAACAAAAAAAAATAGAGAACATCTACTGGTCCTGACCAATCTGCCCATGAAGCCTGAGGAACCTGTGACAAATTATTCTGCACTTATTGAACAGAAATAAATGTTTTTTTTCTGTTTAAGGTCTCTGTGACCTTGATTTTTGAACTAGTGACCCCAAAAAGTATAGGGGTCATCTACTGCTCATTGCCAAAATGCCTTTTGAAGAGCCAAGGCCAAAGCATTTACAAGTTATCAATCTGAAATCATGTTTTCAGGTGGCTTGGACCCTGACCTAATAACCAAAAAAAAAACTGTAGCAGTAATCTACCAGTAATGATCTACTTTTCCATCTAGTTTTAGATGCCTAGGCCCAAGTGTTCTCCACTTTTTGACTAGTAACCCTTTTGCTTGCCAATGTCACACTGACCTTGACCTTTGACTTACTTATCCCTTTAACAATAGTGGTTATCAACTGGTCATGACCAACCTGGCTATGAACTTTGAGGAACCTGGGTCCAGTATTTACGAGTATCCACATAGGAGGAGTTGCACTGATAAAAGATAAAAATCAAAATCTATAAAGTCCCATAACTCGTACAAAAATCAGTGAAGTTGAAAATTGTGTCAATATGCACAACTACACTAGGTACTGAACATTTCTGTGGGGTTTAATAAAAATCTTATGAAGAATGTAGGAGGAGTTGTGCTGACAAAAGATAAAAATTAAAATCTAAAATGTCCCATACTACACTAGGTACTGAACACTTCTGTAAAGTTTTATCAAATTCCAATCATGCATGTAGGAGGAGTTGTGCTGACAAACTTTGTGACATACATCCATCTAAATAGCCAGCATAAAATCATCTCCCTTCCTCTATGTGGGAGGAGACATAATAATTGCAAACTGATGTATACTTTAAAAAGAAACATGAAAGAAATATCATAGACATTTTACCATTTATTAAAACATTATTATTTTGTTGTTCCAATTTTGCTTTCCATTTGTACCAGAATCACTAACTGTGAGCATGAACATTATTCCATTTGGCCTGTGATACAAAAAATAAAATCACCTGATTAACCTTAGAGTAAATAAGATAGATTAGTCTATGGTAATGGCACAGAGTTATACAAAAGTTGTAAAGGTAAAGTCAACTTAACAATGCTATACAACTAATGTCTTGACTACAGGTCCTTCAATTTCAGAAAAGATTTTTAGGATTTTCTTCTATATGACTTTTGTAAAAAACAATGACCTATGGGGTTGAGCCAATAGTGATCCCAGGAACATAATAATGAGCAATCTTAGTAGAAGTCTCCTAGATAATGCTACAAACCAAATTTCAGAGCTTTAAGTTGCTAAAGTAACAAGAGTTCTGCATGGAGTGGAATTCTATAAATAAATTTGGTAGTGCTTCGTGCAAGGAAAATCCATGCTAAGTTTCATCAACTTTTGCCCAGCACTGTAAGAGGAGACATTGTTTAAAGCAAGCAGTGGGCAATGGGTGAAAGGGTATCACAATAGCTCACACTGAGCATCTGCTCAGGTGAGCTAAAAAGATCATAACAAAAGTTTTTACTTTAATATACTGATTGTCAGAAAGTTTTACTCCAAATGAGTGATGCTGATCATGGTAAAATCTGTTTTGACTTTCACAGTCAACAATTAAATCTACAACTATATTGAAAGGTATTTTTATCAAAATCCATGTTAGAAGTGAAGGAAGTGTTTACTATATCTAATTTACTTGATTTCTGACATTTTCAATATTTATCATGACTGTCACATAGCTTAGAAATTTTCAACAAGAATAACACTGAAGATGAAACTAACCATATATTTCCTTGTACAGTCAGATACACTCAATGTACTTTGGCATACTGCTTATATGATTATAGTATACATGTACAAGTAAATTTGATTTTGCAAGATTTAGCTGTTATGAATGGCTTTTGAATTGTTTTCATGTAATTCACAATGTCGTTCTTTTTAAATCTTCCTAAAGGCATTAGAGGGATTCAACTGATAATGAACACAATGATAAAAATGTAAAAAAAAAGAAACAAGTACTTAATTTATCACCTCCCCACTTGTTCAAAAAATGCTGACTTGACTGATCAGTGTACAAAAACTGATTAGGCAGTTTGTTTTACTATTTTCAAGTTGAATATAAGCTATAAAAATCATGGCAGTAATATTTTCATGATGAAACAGATATTTTATATCATATATGTAAGGACACACGGGATTGTATAATTTTATAACAGATTTATAGCAAAAACATGTGTACAAACATGTTTAACAGAGAACTAAAGTGTACAAGTGTATATTTACATCACAGCCCTTAAGGGCAGAGCAGCAGTCCAGTGGTTAAGTGCAGAACTCACAGAGTCACAGGGTCACCAGTTCAATCCCTGGTCCTGCACTACTGTGTTTAAGATGGGACGTTTATCTGGGCTATACTGTAAACATTTAAAAGAACCAGAAGTGGCTCTAGAATTGGATACTTTCTGTATTTTGCACTTTCCCTGACAACCTTAAATAACTAAACTCTTCAGGGATACATCAGTGAAATGGGAAACCAGAGATAACAGTTAATGTGACACTTACCTTAGGTAATGTACAGTTCTTTATAGCATTTAGAATATCAATCCTAAGCTGTATGGCTTCCACTAGACCAAGGCGAGGTACCACATCATAACCAAGGACAACAGTACAGATAAATTCTTCAGTGTATAACAGTAAACTCTCACTGTGACATATGAAAGGAAAAATCAAGGTATCAAAGAAGTGACAGCAAATTTGTATAAAATGCTAGGTTTAGTTTAAACGTTTTTAATTTAGATTGATTGGGAAGCAAATTCTTGCAACTTATATTAATCCCTCTCGATGACTGCTTGCTGGGTTCAAACCAGTACTCACACCAAAAGTGAGGAATGTGGAAAGTTGCTGTAGAGTCTATCACCTGGTGGGATTCGAACCAGCATCCTCGGGATCAGGAGTCCGGCAGTCTAACCCATCTACCATTGCTCCTCCAATATATGATGATATGACTTAATATATATTGTTATGTTATGCTTCAAACATCTTTAAATAAAGTGGGCATTTACAAGTCAACAATGTTTCATGTCAAGATGTTGATATTGTTCATATTGATGCCTTTGATCATTCAACTTAATAAGCAATTTTGTCAAAAATTTTAAGTTAAAGAGGGACATAACTCCAAAAATACAGCTTTCAGAATAATGCCCCTTGAGTTACAACTGCCTCTTGTCATGATAAGCAAGCAGTCCAAGTTTCATATTGATATCTTTGATAGTTTTGAAATAATTTAACTTAATAAGCAATTTTGACAAAAATTGTAAGATAAAAAGGGACATAACTCCAAAAATACAGCTTTCAGAATAATGCCACTTGTGTTATAAATGCATCTTGCCATGATAAGCAAGTATTCAATGTTATATATTGATATCTTTTAAATTGTTTGAGTAATGGGCTACATTACAGTTTTTGCATGACGACAATTATAGCTTGACGTTTTCTTCAAAACAGACTAGCTACAAATTATGACCTATCTACCTGACTAGTTCTCCAGGGACAGCAAAAGCAAAGCAGATGACATCCGGATACAGGGCTCTTAACTCTATTGCAAGCAAGGCTGCCACACCCCCTCCAAGACTGTGACCTGTTATTGCCAGCCTGTATCCCTGAAAAACAAGAGCCGGTCAAACTGGTCGATGCTCCCCGAATAGGTTTTGGACACAGAATAGTGTGTCCATAAAGTCTTTGCCAAATTCAGCATAAAGATTATGTTATTGGTAGTTGCTGAAAAAGGTTAAAACTGTTTAAATATGCAATGAAGAATGTAAGACAGTTACCATTTTATTCTTTATTTTTTCATCAACTCAGACAGTGGCAGTCCTATCCAGACAGTGTCATGGTCACTGAAGTAGGCTGGTGACAGGTAAACCAGAGGTTTTTGATACCTCAGAGTTTTGTCCTGGACAGAGTTAAAAGTGTAAAAATGAACAAAGGGCAATAACTAAAAAATTAGGCAATGCACAGTTATGGTTATTATGCACTGCACTTCTACTCAATAAGATCTATCTACCTACAAAGTTTCTTGTTGATATTTCTTGTAGTTTCATAGTTATGTCCCGGACAAGAAAATGCGGACGGAAGGACATACAGACATATACGGACGGACATACAGACCGACAATCTACCTACAAGGTTTCTTGTTGATACCTCTTGTAGTTTCAGAGTTTTGTCCTGGACAGAGTTAAAAGTGTAAAAATGAACAAAGGGCAATAACTCAAAATTAAGGCAATGCAGAGTTATGGTTTATGCACTGCACTTCTACTCAATAAGATCTATCTACCTACAAAGTTTCTTGTTGATACTTCTTGTAGTTTCAGAGTGATGTCCCAGACAAGAAAATGTGGACGGATGCACGGACGTCCATATGGACGGACAAAGCGGCGACTATATGCTCTCCCTTCGGGGAGCATAAAATGCATATTTTTCTGTACTCAGTTACAGAAAAACTGTTTCTTTTTTCTTTTAATTAAAAATTTCATTCCTTGAATGTCTTATGATACACATGTGAAATTTTTTAAGTGCATAGATCTTTGAGTATAAACAATGCAGTGTCAAATGACTCATTTTACATGGGGGTGTAAGATAACACTATCTTGCACTGGTACAAATACAAATATTTTGATCTAACAGACAAGAAAATTATTCCTATTAACCTACGAAACAGTAATAGAATCATTTTACTCTGGTTGCTCTAAGCAGATGGAAAAAGACATATCCCATAAAAAACTTATGACAGCAATTTTACTTATGATCTGAATATTCTTTATGACTCAAAATTATCAGGTCTGATCTGAATCAAATATCTAAATAAATGTGAGAAAATGTTATAAAACTCACCTCTGCTCTCTGGAAAGCCAGATCTAGTATTCTGTCAGCAATTATTCTGTTACGTATATATTTAGCCGACTGAAGCATTCCGGTGTGAACATGACCTTCAACACCACCAACATAAACAGGTGCCCTCTCAACCAATAAGTCTGTCAGTATATCCTGTAGAGGAGAAAAAAATTACTAAGGGCTTGTTGCTGCTACACTGAACCAAGTCTAATTAAAACATGTTTATTTGGTCTAGTCTTTTGTACTTGAGAAATCTTTTATCTTTAATACTCCATGGCAAAAGGTGCATTCTGCATGTGATATATTTATCATATTTCATTAATGAATAATTCTTCTAATACAGTAAGCATTGTACATGCTGCGACCTCCTGTTTTCAGTGACTTTTGTGTTAAACCACTGCTTGAAATCCTGCCCAAATGTTTTTACCATATAATTACATTCCTTTAAATGACCTTTTTATAACGTGACCAGTGACTGCATAAAACTCGTCCTAACAAAAAACAAGACCTGCTCACAGACAGCATGCTCCACTTTTCTCAGTGCTGGATAATAAATTATAAGTCGAGTCAAACAAGAGGCGGGGGGAGTCAACTACCTACATATTTAAAATAAAAAAAATAATTATAATGAAAAAAAAAAATTATGGGGCTAAAGCCGAGGGTGGGGGGAAGTACTTACCCATCCTATGTAAGTAAATAGTTTATTACTAGGCTTAAAAAGGTTTTTCCCTATATGTAAGTATAAACAAAATCAAGTGACCCCTGGGGTGGGGCTAACTTTGACCCCAGGGACATGGGTACCAATAATCTTTGCAGGGGCCTTGCTGGTGATCAAGTATTCCAAGTTTGAATGGAATATCTTTGACACTTTTTGAGAAATGGACATTAACCAAGAAATTTTAAGTTGAAAAAGGGGCATAACTTTGCAAAAATAAATTTGAGAGTTATCTGCCCTTGAGAAATGGTGTTGCATTTTGATAGTGAACATTTATGCCTAATTTGAAGTAAACAGCTTTGACAGTTTCTGAGAAATGGACCTTAACAAAAAGGTTAACCAACGCCGATGCTGACAAGGGGGTCATGAAAATAGCTCCACCTTTTTTCTTCAAAAAGTGGAGCTAAAAAGCAAGAAAAAAAACCTGAAGAATAAGGGGTTGGAAAAACTTAGATTCAGAACATTCATCAACAGCTCAACATTTAAATAGTCTTTTCAAAACACTAAAATCTATTGAGAGACCATTCTTATAAGAGGCCACAGTTTGGCTGTCCCTTTTGTTGTCCCTTAAAACAATGTCGACTGTAAATCCTTTTTGTTAATGCAGGTTTACTGCAATAAAAACATAATACCCAATTTTTCAAAGAGACTACTATGTAGACATAGATGGTGGAGTGCTCGAAGTGCTTGCACTACTATCATTACATGACTAACAATACCTTAAAAAGTTAAGTATCTAATAAAGTATACCATCTTATCATTACATACCTCTAGAGACAGTGTTCCTCTTATGGCAATTATCACAGATTTGGTTACGTCATCAATACATACATAAAATGGAATTGCATAGACCTACAATATAAATGATAACTTATTTAATATGTTTAAAGGATGTTCCTAGTTGAGATATCTTCTAAAAGACTCCAACAATCCTGTCACTTCATCATTGTTCTGTTCTACCTTTTATACATGTATTTATTTCACAAAAACACAAAATCTTAACCACATTAAATTTGGGCAAGATAATTAAGCATGGGTGGTTTGATTTTATAACTAGGGTTTGTCTTGAGGAAATGCTTTTTATGTCATTTTATAAACACTGATGCAACTCAAACAGCAGTAAACCAACCTCATTATGGAAAGATGCCAAGATTATATCATCCACAGAGCAGCCTGTTTGTAAACAGAAAGCAGCTGTGTTGGCTAGAAGCTTGCTGTCCTTCTCAATTTGTGGTGGAGGTTCACTCATATTCCAACTATGAGATATAAAGTAATATGGTACAAAGTGTACTTTTGCATAATATGAATGAAATCCGTGCAAATGTTTTCCTTTAAATGTGAAGAAATGAAATGTGGAGTTGAAAAGTGCCATAACTCTGACTAAATTTGAGGTCGAAAGGACCCTGTAGTTTCATAAGACACATAAACAAAATATGAATGAAATCTGATATGAATACAATGTGACACAATCTCATAAAATGATCATAATCAATGACAACTACACAGAGCTCCCTACAAAAGGGCTGCATACAGATAAAATGTCACAGACATTTCCTTGGTTGGCTGCAAAAGGAGAAATGTATGGGAGAAAGAACATTATCAACTCAAAAAATATCCCTAAACCCAATTTTCTAAGTAATTTGGCATCTCATTATCTACAACAACAACTTGCAAGTGACATGTTTTTACAAACTGCTAAAGTTAAAACACAACACAGTGACTCTGAGTCTTTAAGGAATTTCTGTAATGGATAACTTACATGAGATTTTTGCAATGAAAACTTACTTGAGATTTGGCATAAGTTTGCAGGTGGCCACTACAGGATTGTTCAAACCAATGTAATAAAACCAACCATAGCTGCCAAGTGCATACTTCATGAAATGTGCAGCTTCACTGAAAGTCATCCAATCCTTACGAGGAACACAGGGGGATAAAGCAGTTTTGTGTGGTTTAGATCTGAAATCATACAATTATCATACACAGTAATGCATTACTTCACTACAATTTAATAACTATAAACAGTTTGACAAAGTTCACTCAAACCCAAAGTGCTCATTTGTTGAGCTATGACAATGGATCAAGTGAGATCATAAGCATTTACAGTGATGTTATCAGCAGTGTTTTCTCCCTCGGGTGGGGCCAATACTGACCCCAAAGCCATGATTTATAAGATTTTGGTTGAGGTTCACTAGATGATACTACAAACCAAATATCTAAGCTATAGGCTTTGTGGTTTCAGACAAGAAGAGTTTTAAAGTTTTTCTTTTCAAATGCCATGGCAATCTGAGTTCTGCAATGTAATTCCATGTTTTATATAACTTTGAAAAGGGACCAAATAAGGATCATTTCTGTGAAGTTTTATTGCAACTGGTCCAGTTGGTATAGGAAGAGATTTTGTTTGAAGTTAATTGTGGAAGACAGACAGAAGATGGACAACAGACAAAAGAGCATACTAAAAGCTAATAAAAAATAGAAAAAGTAAACAATGTAATAACAATAAATATATTGGAGTTCTGCAGGCATGGATGATAACTGTACAATGTGAAGTGCTTTAGTCCAACAAGTATTTCTTCACACAGGACTTAAAGTGTTTTATGTTTTAAATGTGCTGTGGTTGCCCATTCCATACTGAACATCTACAGTAGGTGAATGACCTTTACCAAACCCTTTGATAACTGGGACAGAGAAACTACCACTATCTATAAAAGAATTATCTGAAGTGGATTTAGCTGTAGCAATTCTATAAAGAGTTAAAAATAAGGTGGTTCCAGTGTATTGCAAAACCTGAAATTACAAGACTTCTTAGCAGGCTAATGATGAACAAAAACATTTGGCAGTATTGGTATTTATGAATAATTTAATGTACCATTTGAGATACTTCAATAATTGTGTATTTATAATATGATGTTGTATATGTATAGGCAAAGACATTACATAGTTATGTGTCAACAAAGAGCTTACATGGTTATGTGCTGAGAAGTATAAAAGTCAACAAGGAGCTTACCTGGTTATGTGTTGAGAAGTATGTAAGTCAACAAAGAGTTCACATGGTTATGTGTTGAGAAGTATATAAGTGAACAAAGAGCTTACATAGTTATGTGTTAAGAGGTATGTAAGTCAACAAAGAGCTTACATGGTTATGTGTTGAGAAGTATATAAGTCAACAAAGAGCTTACATGGTTATATGTTGAGAAGTATATAAGTCAACAAAGAGCTTACATAGATATGTGTTAAGAGGTATGTAAGTCAACAAAGAGCTTACATGGTTATGTGTTAAGAAGTATGTAAGTCAACAAAGAGCTTACATGGTTATGTGTTAAGAGGTATGTAAGTCAACAAAGAGCTTACATGGTTATGTGTTGAGAAGTAAATAAGTCAACAAAGAGCTTACATGGTTATATGTTGAGAAGTATATAAGTCAACAAAGAGCTTACATAGATATGTGTTAAGAGGTATGTAAGTCAACAAAGAGCTTACATGGTTATGTGTTAAGAAGTATGTAAGTCAGCAAAGAGCTTACATGGTTATGTGTTAAGAGGTATGTAAGTCAACAAAGAGCTTACATGGTTATGTGTTGAGAAGTATATAAGTCAACAAAGAGCTTACATGGTTATATGTTGAGAAGTATATAAGTCAACAAAGAGCTTACATAGATATGTGCTAAGAGGTATGTAAGTCAACAAAGAGCTTACATGGTTATGTGTTGAGAAGTATATAAGTCAACAAAGAGCTTACCTGGATATTTGTTGTGAAGTATATAAGTCAACAAAGAGCTTACATGGTTATGTGTTGTGAAGTATTTAAGTCAACAAAGAGCTTACATGGTTATGTGTTGTGAAGTATGTAAGTCAACAAAGAACTTACCAGGATATGTGTTGTGAAGTATATAAGTCAACAAAGAGCTTACATGGTCATGTGTTAAGAAGTATGTTAAATTGCTATTGTCAAAAAACTAGGTTTCTTGGTTATAAATCAACAAAAAGAAAACTGATATTACTACTAAACTACTTACCTAAGTCTCCCAGAGAGAAGTGGGGCATCCACCACATCTAGTTGCTGCCGAGTGTTATGTTGTTTCTTGTACACTAGAATTAATCCAGCAAGTATGTCACTGGCCACCAATTCTTCTTCTTTCTACATAAAACAAAACCTTCATTACATTTGAAATTAAAAGCTTTATATCATACCTAAAATAAATGTTACTACAGTTGTAGCAGGATTGGTTAACATTATTGCTAATCTGACCTACTGATTTAAAGAGAACTCCTGGTAATAGCAAGAGAGATTGCAAAAGCCATCATGTTCAAAGTCTCCAGAAAGGATCTACTTTAATCATGGCAGGAGGTCTGATGATATATCACTGAATAAATGCTTTAATCTCACCATTTATGGGCATCATGGCCTTACAAAGGTTTTGATTCTTTCATGAATTTCAATCCTATTTGAACTCTAATTCATTATCTTTTTCTATTAATCATTTTTCCATTTCAAATTCAACAAATTTAGCATACATTATCACACTACAGTGGCTAATCTTTAACTTGACTCCACTGTATTAAATAAGAACTGAAACAACTTGCCTGAAAGAACTGCATACACATTCTGGACAGAGTAGAAAAAACACGTTGATTTTCCTCTGCATTTAGACAGCAAAACACACCCTTCCATCTGAAATTATCAGTATTTACAAATAAGTATATGGACCATCTAGAAACATTCTTCAAAATTTCATAAAAAAACTCAGAGATCAATTTTTCTGTAGGCAACTTTCTTACACCAAAGTAAATTAGAGCTTATCACCCACACACTCCGTTTGGTCATAGGACAAGGCTTTGTAAGTAAAAGGGTTCATTGTAAAATTCTTGCATGGCAGTAGAGTGAACAAACATGCGTATGATGCTATTTTATTTTAAGGTATGATGTAATTAACAGAAAGTCATAAAAAGCAAATAACTAGGAAGGTTATATATATCTTACAAGTGACACACAGTCTCATCAAGGTGAACAAACATGCCATGATATTTGAAAATCCTTCCATATACAGGTAGTTACGGCCTAAACAAGGTCTATAATAAAAAATTTTTACATTTGACAAGTCACTCTGACCTTGACCTTGTGACCTACGGATGCACACAACACACCATCTCATCTTGATGAACAAATATCCAACTTCAGGTATTACAAAATCCTTATTTGTATAGAGAAGTTATGGCCTGGACAAAGTATATCATCAGCATTTTTTACCTTTGTCCGGTGACTGTATCCTTGACCTTTGAGCTATTGACATTGACCTTATATGTGACATACCATCTCATCAAGGTGAACAAATATGCCAAGGTATTTTTAAATCCTTCCAAGCATGGAGAAGTTATTGCAAAGTTTTTAAATCCTTCCATGTATGGAGAAGATACGGTCTAGACAAAAAACGGGACAGACAGATGGATGGACAGACAGACAAAGGGACATCAAGGTGAATCTAATATAACCTTCAAACACTTTGTGTGTGTCGGGGGGGGGGGGGAGCAATATTTCAAGGCTAAAACATGAGAACTGTCATCAATTTAAGATTTCAAAATGTGTTTTTAACTTCAATGCATGTAGCTCCATTGATAATATAGGAAAATTGTCTCCAAAAAATTTTATTTACACTGGCAACCTAAAAGGGTGAACATATTAGCACATGTGTGTATTTCAAAATTTTGAAGCCATAACGAAGTGGTATAAACTGCATCTACTCAAAGAATCATGGGAAAATGTACTAAAAATATATCAAACAAACCTTTTCTCCCAGTCATGTTTAGTAATGACTGCTCTATGCTCTGGTGAACTGAAGTCAAACATTCTAATAATGAAGATAACCTGAAATGCAGAAGTGATCCAACCACCTGCTACTGCTGTGCATGCTATCCAGTAAAGACGTGGGTGAGATTCACACACTGGCCAGTGTAATAATATGGATGCTGTTCCTGTGTGAAATAATAATAAACAAGAGGACCATGATGGCCCTGGATTGCTCACCTGAGTAATTTGGCTGTGGGTCTGCTGTTGAGCAAACATCTGCAGCAAAATTACAGTTTCTGATTTAATCTTCAAAGATCTTACATGCAATGCAAATAGCACCCCAGGAGCAGGGCCAATTATGACCCCAGGAACATAATTTGAACAAACCTGGTACACATCTACTATACAATGCTACATACAAAATATCTAAACTTAAGGCATACAATTTCAGACAAGAAGATTTTCAAAATTTTTCCTACACAACTTACTTTAAATCAAGTGACCCCTGGGCGGGGGTCAATTTTTAGCCTAGGGAAATTATTTGAAAAACCTTTGAAGAGGTCAACTTTTAAATGCTACATGTCCACTTTACATGGTTTCAGACTGGAAGATTTTTAAAGTCTTCGAATATCAGCCTTTACAAAATCAAATGACCCCCAGGGGCAGGGCCTTCAATGAAGTCAATGGCATAGTTTAAACAATCTTGATAGAGGATTTCTAGATGATGATCCATGCAAAATATCTAAGCGCTAGGCCATGTGGTTTCAGACAAGAAGATTTATGAAGTTTTCCCTAGGTAAGCCTATATATAATCAAGTGATCCAAAGGGTATAATCCGAACAATCTTTGTAGAATCTAGGTGAACCTGAATGCAAAATATCTAAGCTTTATGCCTAGTGGTTTCAGACAAGACTATTTTCAAAGTTTATCCCTTCTGTTGCCATAGCAACCAGAGTTATTGATGGAATTCAATTCTTTGAAAATAATAACTTTGGTATAGCTTCATGCAAGGAAAATAGCAGCCAAATTTTATCAACTTAAAGCTATTGGTTTATGAGGAAATGTTGTTAAAAGGTAAAAATGGATGTCCCAAGACTCACAAAGGACATACGTCAATCACAAAAACTCAACTTCAGCTTATGCTTAGGTGAGCTAAAAAGTAAATGCAGCTTATAACCAACAACACAGTTTTCTAAATTTTTGTGATTTAAATGTTTGAACCACTCACACAGTCTTCATTTGAGATACAATTATGAAATATACATGTCTGTTTTTGTTGAGTATATGTACTATACTGGGATAAAAAGATTACAGTATTCCTTACATTATAACTATAAACTGTCACTATGTAACAACATTATTCTATTTTAATGAATGTATTCCATTCTAAATGAGAAGGCAAATATCTGTAGAAGAATCAAGTCACACAAATGATTACTTTTACGTAAGAAGAAACAATTGATGTCAGTAGGTCCAACATTAGTTCTACAAATGATTTGTACTAGTTACGGTAGGTTTTGTAGTTTTGTGTTTTACAGGCATCTTCTTAACATATGCACTGTTATGAGAACAGCTAGCTTTAAATGTTGACATTCTGACATGAATCATTGTCTAGCTGGGATCAATATCACTACCCTCATTCAGTGATCTAAAGTCAGCTACCTTAACCACTTGATCACAGAATCAGGTTTTACTGGTAATAACAATTGAAATAATATAAAAAAGAAGTTGATTACCATAAATAGTCCAGAAAAGCTCTGTCACTAAAACAAGAAGGCGGATATATAGAAATGTATTAATGCTCTTCCGTGGAGCATCGTTCATAATCGTTCCTCTCATGCTTATCCTCACAATCAGATAGTCCAGCAAGATAGTCAGTGCGAAAATTATCATCAGACCTGTCAGGTAACTGTGGACAAGATGACCACTGCTACACTCAAAGTCATGAAGATATTGTAGAAACTCAACAAACGTGAAAATAAGTCTGAAATAGAGAAGAATAAAAGTGCGTCTTATGGTTACAGCATCAGATTGCAACGGGAAGCAAGTGTACAAAGGTTTTAGTTTACAATCTTTTTAACCCTTTATAAAAAAATCCAACAGAATGTATAATATATGTATATCGTATTTCTAGGTCTGGTGAAAACTCTTTTGCACAGCAAATGGACAAGGCTTATTTGGTATATTTTGTACAATGCAAGGGCCATAACTCTAGACTGCCCGCAGGGATTTGACTGGTTATCCAATTTGGCCTAGATATTCTTACGAACATGAAAGTCAATAACAGAAAGATGCAATGCATCTTAAAATACACAACCCAGAGCGGGATTTGAACTCCAATCTTAGCGCATCAAAGAGCAACACTCTAACCACTGAGCTAAAGAATGGATTCCCTGATGCAGTTGTCAGAGGTTGTATTTATACAATTATAGGAAGGTATGCACTAGACTGTAACAATATCATGTCCACAAAAATTATCATTGTTATTGATAGATAGGAAATGTTCAAAGTTTTCATGAAATCATAAAATGAAAACAGGCCCCACATTCTGTTGGCTATGTTTTTCAAGGACCAACATGGCATAAAGGAATTAAATAAGGACTACATAACAATATTTCTGTAAAATTATTCTGAAATAGTGCCAGCCATTTCTGAGGAGAATAATTCAAAGCTTTCTATATAGTTGCATAATAAAAACAGGTCCTGATCTCTTCAAGCCATCTTTTTCAGGGACTAAAATAGCTTAAAGGAATTTGATGAAGGGTCACCTGAAGAACATTTTAGTGAAATTATTTAAAATTGGAACAGACAAGTAGTTTTCTAAGAAGAACATTTTCCTTATAGTTTCCAGTTCTGTATGGAACCATTTAATTTTAAGGAATTTGAAGTAAGGAACAACTGAAGACATTCCTGTGAAGTTTTGGTTTAAACTGGCCCAGTGGTTTAGGACAAGATGTTGTTTGAAGGAAAATGTTGACAATGTACTACAGACAGTCCTCTGTCCTAACAGCTCACCCTTGAGTACTTCATGCTTAGATGAGCTATGGAGAAACTCATTTTAAAGTCTACATTCCTTTAGCACAGTATTAATTTTGTTCATTTTTCCAAGTCTAAAATTAACCTAATTAAATTGATTATTAAAGTAACCCAATGTGACTTATCATTAACTTGATAAAAATGTTGTCATTTATATAATCTATGCTTCAGATAGTATTCTGACCATCTACTTGTTCACCACAATGCCTTGTATATAAAATGTACTTCTTACCCAAAGCTTCTTAACAACACTTCAAATGAACCAGAAAAGACAAAATCATCACTGCCTATATTCAGGTGTTTGTTGAAGAACACTAACTTAGGCATTTTCTTCTCTTCTTGTCCTTACTATCAACATTCATGCCTGTTAGAATACAAATAATATGTGATTGTTACAAAACATAGCAATATCTGTTATACATGTACATTACATTTGTGGAGTTCAAAACTATACACGTCCTTTGAAATACAAACAATTTGTATGTGATTCTCATAGCATGGTTTATAAGCAATATTTTCTAGTCATTGGAATCACTCTTTTCATGCTTATTTATAACATCAGAAGCATTCTGTCACTTCTTTTTCTAGTTTTTTTTTGTAATAATGTAAAATCAAGGACTGAAGGTTGCAAGTAATTCTTCAGACTAAGTTATCCTGTGCATCATATATCATTAACTATTTATCTGTGATATTAATACTGAAATGCGATATCTTACCCTCAGTGCTCAATGCAGAGCACAACTATTTGTCTCAAGTCATCTACTAAGATGTATGGCTTCTGATCTAAGTTGATTTCTGAGATTAATTAGCTGGCAGATTAATATAACTCCTTAACAAACTGGTATGAATAAAATCTTAACTTACCTTACCAAAAAAAAGTATACTTTGGTAAGCAGACTAGCTAAAAATTTGTAGTCAAAATTTTATATAAGTCAAAATTCATTTAATTACTAAATTCTCTAACACAAAGTCTGTCAAATCAGGAGACACTAAGAACAATCATTATCATTTTTTATCTGACAAACCCTGCTGCATAATATTTCTTAATGCTATCAAGCTGATTTGTTATACAAGTTATCATGCAATCTCCTTTGGTAGTTACACTTATCAGATTGACTTTTCAGACATTCTTTAATTCTTAATATAACTGACCTGGGTAAGCCTCAATGACAACTTATCTTTTATGGTGTTTCCACTTGGCAAGCTTAGGACGGGTTTAAATCCAAGTCATAGTGTAAGATATGATTGATACTCTGAAATAATAAAAAAATACAGATTTGGATACTTTTGATAAGGCAAAATCTGTAACCACTGGAAAGCCCTGAAACTCAAACAGTTCAGGAATTTCACAATGCACTTTATAATTTTTCTATTCACACAGAAGGTAAAGCAAGTGTGTAGTTCTCTAACAAGGTTTCAATAATATTTAAAGACACCAGTAATTTTGAATAACCTATTATTTTAACATCTGCTAAAATATAATTCTTAAACAAACAATGTAAGTTTTCATCATCATTTTAGAAATAATAGCAGTATAAACACAGCAACAATCATGCTGTGACAGTACTTCGTTATATTAGTCTTTGAATGTTTGGTGTGGGCAGAAATAATTGGCTTTTCAATAAATGCCACTAAACATTTAATAAGACTGTAGAAAATATGCCGAGTAGAGATGTTACCCTGGGCAAAGACACTGGGCAAAGAATGCTGTGAGTGCCTATGTTCACACAGTTCAAGGTAGTTAGTACCAGTAATTAGGGTTGTAGGTCTCTCGTCTACTAATACAGTACAAACATAATGAATGCCAGAATGGACTCTAAGAATTTCGACTGCAAGACCGACCGATTTACAAACTGATATTACATAGATGTCGGCCTTTACGTCGCGAAGGGCGACCATCGTCTATATAATAAAGAGCCCTGGCGCACAATTTGTTGGGCTACTAAGAATGATGATAATAAGAATGAAAATAAATGATAGATATTTATCTTTGGAAGTGAAAATGTGCCTTTAAAAGATTTCTAAATCTTAAAATAGATATAATTAAAGAACGCGTTTAGATAATCTGAAAAAAAAACGCAAATTTTCTTGCAAAAAATGTAAACATTACCAAAATAACTGCAGACATGTCAGATAGTAAATTTCATCTTTGACTGTTCTGATGGTACACCGTTCAATATGGCAGCCACCTTGAGAAGTGTCAATCGACTCTTTCAGCAGGAAAAACCGTTGATCTTTGCCTTGTATGTATAATTTTGGAATCTTTATCTGTTAATGTTTCTACTCAATCCACTTGGAAGATTTATTTTGGCAAAAAATATGTTGAAAATGTCTGCGAACTTATAAAATATTTTATTCTTTTTCGGATGGTACATATTTTCGGACACTATGTCTGTCTTCGGATATTTCTCACCTGCACTAACGACCTAACAAAATAACATGAAGTCTCTATCTTTGCAGTTGCTATAGCAAATCGCATTTTAAACTTTTCTAGCCAGATGATGACACTTTTTGGAGCAGGCTGCACTCGCAATTTGGGGGTCTTTGATTCTTGCTCGTGACAGAGTCTTTTAGATATATTCTGTTTGAAAGACCCTGCCCGAGATAAGATTGTCCACTGACATTCTACATGGCCAATTTTTGATACCAGTGTATGTTTGAATCCAAGAGGAAATTATTTAGCTGTATTAATATAGGTTTGGAGTACTTGTTTGCTAATTGATGTGAAATAAATGGGTTAAAACTGATTGATCAAAGGAAGTGGCTACAGTTACAGAACCTCGGTAGTTCCATAATCCTAGAAAAAACCAGTGGAAAGGTTAAGGAATTTTTTTTTAAAGAAGGGTTACATACCCAAAATCGAGTGATAAACCGTTAATTGCCTCAAATATTACATTTTCTCCAAAATGAGTCAACACTAATGCTATGATATACCATCTTGGTTGTTGTTGTATTGACTAACGTAAAATGGTTAAATGTCATTGTCATCATCTACCGACACTTCAAAGACGACTGGGGCGGGTTCTCTGTACGCAGTTACTGGCAAACAATGTTTTTATTTTCACTAAATCTGATAAAAATTAGTTACAGTACTTTTGCACTATTCTGTAAATACATTTAAACGTTCCATTAAGACGACGTTTCTTGCACTCAATCTTATCGATGTACAAAACAGTAACAGTATAATGAAATGTTGTTTTTTTAATTTTTGATGTTTCTTCAGTACAGATTCTATTTGCTTCTAGTTGATTTATGTATGATATATTTTCTGAGGATGAATTACATACCCTTTCATAATGTTTTTACTTCGATACAATGCATTCTCCATCTCACTCAGTCCATAGTGTAAGTATCAAACATTATAGAAAATTCATCGTCACATTTTACAATTAAAATGATTTGTTTAATGAATAAAAATTAAATTTTTGAAAATACGCTTTTTAAAAAAAAACTTCCTTAACCGTGGCTGTTTCCAGTGGGTTTGTCTAGGATTCCGGAACTTTGTAGTCCTAGACTCGGAGGCTAGGATTACGGTTCCGTATCCATCGCCACTGCCTTGATCAAAAGATCCTTGAAAAAAACACACAGAAATTAGACTGGGACATTGAATTTAACAGTTCCAATACCATCTTATTCACCTTATTATTTACCTTGTTAGATCATTCTGTTATATATTAATACTGCTAATAATAAGTGATCATTAGTCCCCTACCAATGTTTAAACTTAAGGGCACTTCAGGTTTTCCCTCTGTCTGTCTGTCTGACCATCCGGAACTCTGGATCCCATGATAGTTAACATAAAAAGCATATAAGTTAAGTAAATGTTACTTTGTATTGTGAAAGATGGCAATGTGAAGTTTATGCACATCAGTCACTTTGGTCTTTTAGCTCACCTGTCACATAGTGACAGGGTGAGCTTTTGCGATCGCCTTTCGTCCGTCGTCCGTTCACAATTGTTGTCTGCGCTCTAGCGGTTTTAATTTTGGTGCGATCTTCTTTAAACTTGGTCAGAATGTTTATCTCAATGATATCAAGGTCAAGTTCATAACTGGGTCATCTCACCCTTAAAACTAGATCACTAGGTCAAATTATAGAAAAAGCTTGTCCGCACTCTAGTGGTCTTAATTTTGGTCCAATCTTCTTCAAACTTGGTCAAAATGTTAATCTCAATGATATCTAGATCAGTTTCGAAACTGGGTCATGTGACCTTCAAAACTAGGTCACAAGGTCAAATTATAGAAAAAGCTTGTCCGCACTCTAGCAGTCTTAATTTTGGTCCGATCTTATTCAAACTTGGTCAGGTTGTTTATCTCAATGATATCTAGGTCAAGTTCGTAACTGGGTCATGTGACCTTGAAAACAAGGTAACTAGTTCGAATTTTAGAAAAAGTTTGTCTGCACTCTAGTGGTCTTAATTTTGGTCCCATCTTCTTCAAGCTTAGTCAGAATGTGTATCTCAATAATATCTAGGTCAGGTTAGAAACTGGGTTATGTGACCTTGAAAACTAGGTCACTAGGATAAATTATAAAAAAAGCTTGTCCGCACTGTAGTAGTCTTAATTTTGCTCCGATCTTCTTCAAGCTTTGTCAGAATGTTTATGTCGATGATATCTAGGTCAAGTTTGAAACTGGGTCATGTGACTTTGAAATTTAGGTCACTAGGTCAAGTTATGATAAAAGCTTTTCTGCACTCTAATGGTCTTAATTTTGGTCTGATCTTCACTTTCATTACCATAAGATCTTGGTTCCTTTCTTCAAAATGCCATATTGCATTATTGGTTCCAGACTTATGGCCCCAGAAAGTGCCAAAATTAACTATTTAGACATTGTCTGCACAATAGCAGCTTCATTTTTGATTTGAATTTAATCAGACTTGTACAATACTTGAGTTAATATAAGATCTTGCAGGGTTGCCAGGGGACTTGAAAAGTCAGGGAAATTTGATTTTTTTTCAAGGTCAGGGAATTGTCAAGGAATTTTGAAAATTGGTCAGTGAAAAATAAAAATCCAGAAAAGTTAGTGAAAAGTCGGGGAAAAATAATTTTGAAGGGCTAATATTGTTCTATCTTATTAAAGATTGCATTTACACATTTTTTCCGTTATGAATCTTTTTTTTTATAATTGTGTACATTGTATTTTAATAAAGTTCTAGTATTATAAATAACATTACTTAAAGACTGAAAGTCTCTGCAACCCTTACAACCAAAAATTAAAATAAGTATGTGTTACACTCGAAACCCATTTACCTCCCTCCAAGAACCATGTCACAGCAACCCTCTGAACTTAGTAAGTTCTGCTATATAGGCCTTACTGCTGATAGTTTGTGTCTTGCCCATATATTTTTTGCATCTATGGTTGGATTTTAAAATAATTAGCAGAATTGGCAAAAGAGTGAACATGTGTCATGTACATAATCCCTGTTTGGAAGGGTGTTCCAACATTCAGTTCACAGCAACCCAGTTTTTTGTATAACGGCAGGATTTTTAAAAAAAATATTGCGGCACAACTTTCTTCATTTTTCAAGATACTGCTTTGAAATTTTAAACATGTTAGGTATCATGTGTATACGTGCCTGATATATTTTTTATGAGGCTCAGTCCATTATAGTCCACGTTGTGCTTTAACAATCCTGATGACGCACGACATCTAGTGAAACTCTACCAAAGATGACCCAATGGTCATAATTGCCTGCACCCTTTGAGTCAATTGGCAATTGTATTTGCATCCACTGACTCTTGCAACCATTGAGCAGTTGTTGGCAGGTGAGCGACCCAGGGTCCCATGGACCCTCTTGTTTTTTCTTTGATCAAAATTCTGCTTGCTATGGTAAATATGGCTTTAATAGAAGGATCCTTTGATAACTCAAGAAGTATAGGAGCTTGCTTAATCAAGATTGGTATGGGAATAGATGGCAATATGTAGATTATGCACCTCACTTAGTTGTCTACCTCTGGTCAAAATTCTGGTTGTTATAGTAACAAAAACTATTTTGATGGAACATTCATTGCCATATGAAGATAGCTTGAAGGACAAAATTCCAAATTTTAGGTAAAGTAATTTTCACTGCAGTGGTGTTATGTCTTTGTATTTTCAAGGGGGAACCGGTAGGGTAATAGTGTTTTGCAAGCAACACTAGTGACTTGTTGACAATATAAATATAGTGTGCATCTTTTTACTAATTTCACTCATTGTGACACCATCCAACTTTGTGACATATAATTATTTCAGCAACCTAAACGTTCAAAACCAGCCTGTTGATTTTGTCTTTCAGATTTGTAAGAAACTCAAGATATGACACCAGTTTTCTTGAAAACACCAAAACTCTTGAAGCTATAAAGGAACCATTACCAGAGGATGATTTACGAAGATTCAGGAAAATTAAAGCTGCACGCACAGATGATAACACCTTTACAGACTTTGATCCTGTTGTTCAGTAAGTGTTCAATTTCTCAAGTTATATTATGTGGAATTATTGTAAAAAGTGTTAAATGAATAATCTAAGATATGCAATGACCCAGGTTATTTTATAAATTAGTGTTAGATCTGTCACTGTAATGGTTCCCAAATTTGATTATTTTTTGAAAAGATATAGGGATCAGTTTGAAATAATTTGTCTTGATGGAATGAATTAACAGTAAATAGCATTTCAATAGAACTTTTTTTATATTTTACTCTTGATAATTATTTATTCACATTTAAATGCTTCCACAATGGCAGTAAGTTTTGTGATAAAAATTGACCACTTGCATAGAGAATATGCCAGGTCAAACTTTGACTTGAAGTTGATATAGAAGTTGAGTCAGAATATTAATATAAGGATGTAACTTGTACATAAGAAAGAAGTTTCATTACTTCAGATATTGATGGCATGAAAAGAAAGGGTTTCATAACCAGATATTGATGGTATCAAAAGAAAGGGTTTCATAACCAGATATTGATGGCATGAAAAGAAAGGGTTTCATAACCAGATATTGATGGTATCTAGTGTTGTATCCAGGATTAAAAAAGGGCATGGTGCTGTGAAAAAGGGGCAGGGTGCTGCCAAAAAGGGGCAGGGGGCAAATATGCGTCTTTTGCTAGCAAAAGGGCATTTTTCACCATACACCGTGCATTATATTATGCCAAGCATCGTCTCTTTATTATTATTGTTATCATTAAAACTATATAGTGTTGTAAAGTGTGAATCAAATACAGGTATTTGTTTTATTTAATTTACTTTTTAATCATTGTAACTACTAGTATATATTACTGAAAACAGACAAATACTGCAAGAAACTTCTAACAGCTTTTATTTTTCTAATCTCTCCATTTCATACAATCATGTAGATCATTGCTAGCATTTGAACAGTATACACATTCAAGTAACACAGCATACTATAACATAATGCACAGGAACCTTTTAAGACTGTTTTTATCTACTTGTAATCAGTTTGATGTTTTAATGTGCTAATTCTGACAATAAAACAGCAAGGGTACAATCTTGTATAAATTGAAATCGTAACCGAAATTAATTTATCCGAAATATCATACACTTATCACGATGGTGATATGCAGTGTTCAAATGATAAATTGTACAGAAAATAAAATAGTATCAAGACAAATAGATGTTTCCTTTGCAGTCCTATATTTCAATTTATTTCTAAAGCGCCGTGGCTTACATATTGTAGTTAACAAAATCGGCGAATAAACGTTTATTTTCAATTGTTATTTTGCCAAATGCTTAGTTCTGTTCTTAGGTTTTATTTAATTTATTCTTGATTTATGTTCAACAAGTATTCTCGGTCATTAAAACAGTCAAGACAGAATAAATATTTGGCAAAAACAGCGCTACGCTGGAGTTCAAGTAAATTAGGATCGGAATACTCGTTCGGTTTTGTATCAACGGTTTTATTTGACAAAATTATCAATTACAGTTCGATATGTAAATGACCATTTAACAGTCCGCTCGTTAAAACTACATATATAGATGAAATGTTTATTTCTTATTAACATTTATAACGAACGAACTTTCCTCTGTTTTGGCGCAAAAACGCACGTGCGTCCTAAAAACGTGCATTTTGACACAACCGATACCAATCTGGGACGCTTAATTGTGAAAATTGACACATGTATAGTTTTTTGTAAACAAACACGTTTCATAATTAACTTCTGAAGGCTAGAAACAGACTTGTTTCAAGATCGGCGAAACAGTGATTCGTTTTTGCTGCTTTTGCCCGTTCCTTTTCTAACTGAGCCAACTTTCGTTTTACGGAAGGTATTGTATATGCAGACAGAGATGTTAGTGCTTCTAATTTTTTGGTAAGAATGACTTTTAATGACAAATTGGATGGGTGGACAATTAAAATCAAAAAAGACAAATGGTTTTATTAAGTTCTAGTTTATTTTTCACAAGTTTTATTGTGTTTACCGATAGTGACGACAAACATTTGTTATATTCCCAATCAACGAAACCTACATCATTTGTCATCTGTATTGTTTAACTAATCAATTCATCACCTTAAATAACAAGTTTTTGTTGTAATGGCAATCCAGACATTAATCCGCTAATTGATTGGTAATGATACAGGACCCAGTGCACGCTTGATTATTGATTTTTCGGCAGTCGTTGTAGGGTATGTATACATGCGTCGCTGCGTGTCTTGCTAATTAGAATACACAAGTAAGTTAGGAAAACATAGACACTGAATAAACAAAGGCAGAATTTGTGGTGATTAACATTTATGATTAAGGACAGAAGGGCGCTAGTGGGAAAAGGGCAGAGTGTTAGAGATTTAGGACAGAAGGGCGCTCTTCAAAAAGGGCGGGGCGCAGCGCCCCGCTATCACGCTATAGATACATCACTAGTATCAAAAGAAAGGGTTTCATAACCAGATATTGATGGTATCAAAAGAAAGGGTTTCATAACCAGATATTGATGGCATGAAAAGAAAGGGTTTCATAACCAGATATTGATGGTATCAAAAGAAAGGGTTTCATAACCAGATATTGATGGCGTTATTATCATCATTTTTTATGAATACACAGTCATAGCTAACAATTTTTGTTTGCTGTTTAGAATTCTGTTTTTAATACTTCATTTCAGAAAATTTACAAATATGGTGATGGAACAAGGAAAAAAGAAAGTATCCAGAGAGATAGTTTCCAGGGTATGACATATTAATGGTGTTTTTGTGTTCATATTATTTGTTTTATACTTACAGAGTAATTTACAACACTTTTCATTAAGATCTGTTATTGTACATGCCTGTGTTTATTAGAAATATAGAAAAGTGTAGTTTGCAAATACTATTTTCATGATTTTTTAAGATGTCAGCCATGTCTGTTTCAAACTGAGTGGATGTGAAAGACAGGCATTTGTTTGTCATTATGTACATAACTTCTTAGATATCTTAAAGAAACATACCAGAGTGGAATGTAGTATTATTATTAGTTGCAGTAGTTGTTCATTGTAATATATTTTTACTTTCTTCAGGCACTGGAACATGTTAAACGAGTCCAGCTTGAAAAATATCACAAGGCAGATGAAGCGGAGAAGCCGAATATAGAACTGAATCCTGTAGTTGTGTTGCATCAGGCCCTAGAAAATGGCAAACCTTCCTTACTGCTTAAAAGAGTTGTTAAGGGTGGTCAAGCCTATCAGGTATTTTTGTGATTTCAGTTATTACATGGAGTTTTAATGTTGACAGCAAAAATAGTAAAAGGTCTTCTTGACTGAAACTAAGTGAACTTCTGCTAAGTTTTTTCAAATTATGCTCTTTGGATCATTTGACCAAACGTAGTGGTCAAGTTTTACATTGTAATACAATAGGAGGGCACTGTGGGTGTACCATTCTTCTGTTTTACTGCAGTCTTGTATACTTGTCGAAAAAAACTACAACCTTGGTTGGATTTGAATTATGAGTATTAAGTATGATAAAATATATTTCTTTTCGGTTATTGATAAAACAAAGTTGACCAAGGTGATGCTGGATATTAAATTTAAACATACGTTTCATGCACCTATCATTGTTTTGCCCCAGGGAGGGGGTGGCCGCCATACACAGGACTTATGACAGAAGATCATTCCCAGCAGGCTGGAATTTGACAGAAAGGGTCCCAGCCGAAATTTAGATCCCAGGTCATTTTGATATTTGAAGAATCGCCCACTGGCGATTTTGACGAATTGCCATTACTCTGGAGTGGGGATTTAGACTCTGAAAAAGGAAAAATGTAGAATTCCCCTGGGTCAGCCCACCAACCCCTCCCTTGGGCAAAACATTAATAAGTGCATTACTTTCATGAAATGTTATGGAAACTGTTTCCTCTTTACATAGGTCCCAGTAGCAGCAACAGAAATACGGCAGAAATTTTTAACTCAGAAATGGTTAATAGAGGCAGCCAATGAGAAACCAAGATGGAAGAGGTTTTACGAGAATCTAGGAGAAGAAATCATAAATGCTTACAACAATTCAGTAAGTCTGTATCAAAATCAAAGTTAAGGTAGTGTTCAAGCTTAAAGAATATTGTTAATTTGTATTCAAATCTTGGCAGTGCCAGGTGCCTGCAACAATCCAGTAAGTCTGCGTCAAAGTCTGGGCAAAGAAAAGTAAGTTACATTTCTAATGATTTCTTGAGTATATGCAATGTATACACACACAAGAAAAGTTGCTGAAAATATTTTATACTTGTGCGTTATGCTTTGTGGCTTAGTAGTGATATCAGTTTTCCTGGTGTAAAGGTCAGGAAGCATGCACCAAAACCTAACTGACGAATCCTGCAGTTACAGCAGAACTGGATATACTGTGTATCTGCACTGTTTCTTATAAATATACACAATCAAAGAACAAAGAAAATAATTGTACTAGAAGATCTGCATAAGAGTGTAAAAGACAATATTGATAAATCTGCATTAGAATCTGTGTGGTGAAGGTATAAATAAATCTATGTGATGAAATATTTTATGCCCTTAAAACAGTATTTTTAAAGTAGAAACTGCAAAAGATTTAAGAATAATTCTATGTGTTTAGAGTTATATGTGTATTTGACTTAGAAGGCAATTTGTAAAAGTTTTCTAAATTTTCAATTGTCTAGGTGAAAAAGTTGTAAAAACTTGCAGTAATATGATAGGTCTGCTGCGAAAAGTTGAGTTATGTTTGATTTTCCAGGAATGGTTTGAATTAAACAAATGCATCTAGCAATGTAACCATTAGCTTAGTCTTTTGGTAAGCTATCTATTGTGATCGCCTGCTATCTGTTTCCCTAGACTAAGTGTAGTCAACATTTACTTAAACCAACATCCTGTCCTGAAACACTTTGTTAAAGTTGATCAAACTTTGCAAAGATGTTCCCTGCATAAAGCTTTACCAAAGTTGTTCAGGGAATTCCATCTGGTTAGTACAAAAGAAAGAAAACATTTAAAAATCTTCTTGTCTGAAACCATTAGGCTCAGAGCTCTGAAATTTGGTGTTTAGCATCCTGTAGTGAACCAAAATTTTTCAAATTATGTTCCTGGGATCTCTATTAGCAAGACCAAGGGGGCACTTATTTGTACCTAGACATATAAAAGAAAAACTTTAAAAATCGTCTTGCAGACTTCTAAAAATTTGCACAGAGCATTGTCTAGTGGATTTATACTGAGATTGTTCTAATTATGTCCCTTATTTCACTTGTTTTACATTGTATTATATTGGACAAACTTAAATTTTTCTCTTCTGAAACTGTATGCCTTAGAGCTTAGATATTTTGGATGTAGCATTGCAGAATAAACAGTTACGAAGATAGTTCAAGTCATGTCCCTGGGGTCAAAATCGGCCCCTAACCTGGTAGTCCTATTTTTATAAGATATATAATTTTTGAAAATCTTCTCAAAACTGTGAGCCCTAGAGCTTATATTTTCAACCTGAAGCATTGCCTAGTGAACCTCTACCAAGTTCGTTTACATTATGTCCCTGGAGTCAGTATTGACCCTTCCCAAGGTTCACTTGTTTTAAATTGTGTTATATTGGAAAATCCTTGAAAATCTTTTTTTATCTGAAACTGTATGCTCTGTAGCCTAGATATTTTGTCTGTACCATTGTATTGTATGATCTTTGAAACTCTTCTTGTCAGAAATAGTAAGCTCTTACCTTAGATTCTTGCCATGTAGCATTGTGAAGTTGTCCTCTACAAAGATTATTCAAGTTATTTCCCTGTGGTCAGAGTTGTCCCTGAAACTATATATATTTTATATGTAGCATTGTGAAGTGGATCTGTACCCGGTTTACTCAAATTATGTCCCTTGGGTCAAAGTTGGCCCTGCATGAGGGCCTGTTTGTGTAAATATATTTAATCTTGTCAGAAATGTAAGATCTAGAAGTTGGGTATTTGGTTTGTAACATTGTATACTTGACCTTTACAAAGATTTTTATGCCCCCAGAGGGAGAATATTGTTTTTGTCTGTCTGTTTGTTTATCATAAAACTTTAACCTTGACCATAACACAGAAGTCCTTCCACCTACAACCTTCAAACTTCACAGGTGCATACACCTTGATGAGCTCTATCAGCCAGACCCACTTACAGGTTATGGGGTCAAAGGTCAGTGCACCCCCCAGGGGCATGCCATTCATTCGAACATACCGCTTGTTCAGATTATTTCCATGGGATCAAAATTGTCCCCATCTTGGAGTCACTATTTTAACAGAGAGTTGTGTAGAAAAAACTTTTAAAAATCTTCTTGTCTGGAACTATTTCACTAGAGCATAGATATTTTGTATATATACAATTGTCTGTTGGATATTATTAAGTTTATTCAAATTATGTCCCTGGGGTCCTATTTGTATATATTTGAAAATCTTCAATTCAGAAATTGTAATTTTGCTTCTGATATTTGCTTGACACCCAGCCAAATTTTAATACTCAGGTGAGTGATACAGGGTCATCATTGCAGTCTTGTTAAGTAAGCATCTATGGTCTTCAGGTGAGCTACCCAGGGCCATGATGTCCCTGTTGTTTAGAATTTATTTAATCTCTAGAGTCTGAATAAAGTTGAAATGTTGGTTATCAAGTACCTGAAGGTAAACTTATAACTGTCATTCATTTCTGCTTTCAAAAAAATCAAAACTGTTGATATGGTTGGTTAATGTTGTTAATGTTTTTGTTTTTTCAGGGTGGCTTGATCAAAAGGAAACAAGACATGCACAAACTTTGTGAATCCAATAAAGCATTTGCTCATCTGGCATGATCACAGTTCTAGTGTGTTAATTGAGATAAACTCCCAGTGTAGAAAAGATCTTGATTGACTTTGCACAATGCTGTTATCAGATGTCGCTTTTGGACAGGGCAGGTTGGGGGTACAGGGTCGTAAGAAGAGGTTGGGGAAGATCTTCCACAGTAAAGAAAGTGTTAAAAATATCATTTGTACTTGGTTTATGTTTATGATATTTCAAATGTTATATTCCACAGTAAAAATTGTTGAAAATATTATTTGTACTTGGGTTATTTTAATGATGTTTCATATGTTAAGTGTGAAATATGTCCACATAGAGTATTCACAGTACAGTGTACAACCTTCGTGTTCAGGTACTCATAATGTGCTCTGAATTTTTAAGTATCAATATAAATTTTAACAAGAGGACTAAATGGTCCTGGACTTGAAGAGAAACTATCAAACAGTTGGTGGGGTGTGGGGCTATGGGGGTGGCACCCAAGGCATGTGTCAAATGGCAGATGGTTCAAATTCCACATTAGATTTCAAAAAAATATTTTTAAACCAAGAAAGATGGTCAACAGTTCAAGGTAAACCAAAGTCAAATGCAAACTTATACAAATAGTTAAAATTTCAATGACTTATCTTCTAAAACAGTAGGTACAAAAACAAAGTCGGTAGGTAGTCAAAGTCTAGGTCAGCCAATGTCAAAATGCAAAATTATACAAATAGTTAAAATTTCATTGATGTAGCTTCTAAAAACAAGGTCAGTAGGTCACATGAAGGTCAAGAACAAAAGTGGATGAATGTTAAAAATGTTAAATATCTTCCTACCCCAACCAATGATTTGTATTAACTTGGTAGACATCCACTAGACAATGGTACACACAAACTGTCTAAACCCTAGGCCTGTGGTTTCAGACAAGACTATATTTTAAGCTTTTCCTATATTAGTCTGTCTTAAATAAAGTGACCCAAGGGGTGGGGCCAATTCTGACCCCAGAGCCATGATTTATATAACTTTGGTAGAGGTCCATTACATGATGCCATCAACCAAATATGTAAGCTCCAGGCCTTGTGGTTTCAGACAAGAAGATTTTTTAAGGTTTTCCTTTCAGTGGCTATGGCACTAAAGTTTTCAATGGAATTCCATTTTTTGTAGAACTTTGAAAGAGGACCATACAAAGATAATTTCTGTAAAGTTTAGTCGCAGTTGACCCAGTGGTCTAGTAGGAGATGTTGTTTTAAGTCAGTTGTGGATGACAGACAAAATGTGCTGTAAAGTTTAAATGTACATTTTGTGACTAAATATTTGATGTAGGCCTACTAATTGTTGGTTAAACACCAGGAAATAGTCATCAGAAGTAATATACGAGAACTTCCAAACCACAGATTATGTAAAACAGGTGCTTTTAGATAGTATAATTACCGATAATTTTGGAAAGTCAGTTTACTTATTTCTTTAGTGCAAGTAATCCTGTGAATATAGTGCACATGTAGTAATATGTGGAGAAAAATCGTCCACAGTAAAATACAGATTATTGTTTTTAGAGTTACTATCATACTGATCTTATTTACAAGAAAACAGATTCTAACATGAATTATTATTATTAAATGTTCATATTAGATTGACCATTTATTCTACTTAATGTGATATTTCACAATAAAAGCCTTAAAAAAATGTTTTTTCTTATGTAAGTAAATTGGCATCAAATCAGGCAAAGATAGGTCCTGGTATCTTTTTGTCCTTTACAACTCATTTGACTGTCTGGAATCAAAACAGAATCCACAAGACAGAAAATTTCAATATTTGATAAAACGTACCTCAGTTCTTCACCATATAGTTGGTTTGAATCAAGGGAATTTAGATGAAATGCAAATCTGGTTATCCGATTCCATATTCCTAAATCCAGTGGGGTTAATATTGTTTTTGGAATAAAATCCCTAAGTGTTTTTCCTGTGGGTAATGTGGCCTTTGACTTAGCCTATCAGAATCTCCTGCAATCTTAAGTCCTTTTTATGCTCCCATCCCACCTCATTTCCTGCAGGGTTGATATTCACCCGTGACTTTGTTCAAAATGGAAATATTTGCCTTTTTAACACAGAAGTGTGTGAAAAGGGAAAATGTTTGCTCATAGATGTAGCTTGACATTTACTTTAAATTCTGGTTAAGCTAACTATTGAGAGCTTTTGGAAACAAAGGAAAAAACTTGAGATTTTCGAACTGTGAAACAAACAATGCACTCGCTAAAGTCCAAGTCAGATTACTTACAACTGAAATTTAAAGGCTGGCTCGATTTGTCTCCAACTTTCATACACAATGACTGCTTCTGATCTGTTCATACTAAAATAATACCAAATATAACAGACTGCTATGTAGTTAATTGGTCCTTAATAACAAAGTTGACAATCGGGTCACCTTATGACTTTCAATCTGCCAATCAGTGCCAAGCTTTCAAGTTTTTTAGGTGAATCAGTTTCTGTTTCTGACCATTTGAACACAGTCATGTGAAAATCTATATTAAACTGGGATCCCAAATTACACAGTCGTTTTCTGCCATAAACACAGTCACTCTAGTCAAGTTAATTGAGGAATGAGATATGTGTGGGAAAATTTCCAGTAACTTTTGACATAGATACTGCATATATACCAAAATAAGCAGACCTGTTTACTTTAATTTTTCATCGCCATGCTCATACACTGATTAATATTCATTGAGTAAATACAAACCGAAACTTTAATAACCTTGTATTAATCAAAGGAAAATTCATTTACCTTACGAAACACAAAATATTTTCAAAATATTCAAGATGATTTAAAGATGCTATACAAGTTTACACATTCAAACAAGCCATGTGTACAGGTAAACCATGAAAACGTGTCATAAGATACAGTCTCATTGGCTGGAATATAAATAACAATACTGGAAATCCAGATTATCCAGAAGATAGAAATAAATGGGTCGCCTTCAGATCCAACGGTAGTTAGATCATGTATTTCAGTCAGATTGCAAACTTGATTAATTTGGTGAAATTCAGAATAAAGACGGACAAGGCTTTGTCATACATGTTTTGAACAATTTGAAAATAAAATTAACTTTGAAGCAATTTCGAAGCATTTATAACAGTCATTAGAATAGTCATAGACTGCGTGGATTTTATTATCAATTTTTGGATTTGTTTAAGCAATAGTTGCTGGAACCTATTCTTGTGATAACCTGAACATTCAAATGATGACTGGGCACTTTAATTATGCAGAGCAAAGCAAAGAAACTTTAATTTACTCAGACATAGACAGCAAATTTAATATGAATTTGAGGAAATATACAGAGACACAAACCATGGTCTATACAGGAGTATCAACTTTAAGGCTGATGGACTGAACACTGCAACTGGAATTTTGTTCACAGGAACATCCTGGGGTTTGTCAAGGGACCAAAAAGGGCTTAATGCAGAGCACAAATATCTGTTTAAAGAATCGACTACAACAAAGTATATAAGGAATATTTATAGAGGTAAAACAACACATTCCAGAATTAACATTCTGTTTATTCTGCAGTACAGCATGGCAAATAACAGTTAAACATTTAAAATGCATTTTTTTTTAAACTGTAAAAAAAATTTAAGTATGAGGATCAGTGAACATTGTTATTTCTTTGATTAAAAGAACATCTAAAAATCTTTCTTGAAGTCTAGTATGGTGTCATATAAAAAGTTAGAGATCTCAATCTATTTTAATTCACTCTGATAAAGCACTAATATATCTATTGGAAGACATGGTTTACAAACAACTTAAATTAGCAAGCATATATACAAGGACAAAAGCTATAAAAACGGTACACTAACAAAAGTTAAAGCTATGTACAATGTCTTGCTTAAAACAGCAGATAAAATCTTTCTGTATATTTTTTGTACATGGTACAATATAAAACTGCAAGTAAAATGAGATCACAAGCTTCTATTTATTATGCCATTAAGAGTCTACACAGCAAAGAAAACTAAAGCCGTCAAGTAGCAGTTCACATGAAACTTAGTAAATATACCAAGGTCTCAGACCAGGTCCAAGTGCATAACCTCAGTAGCAGAGGTCAAGGTCAAATGACAAGTCACTGTATCACAATATGAAAATACAAGTCAGTACATGTATAATGACAATGGATATAAAATACATGATTAAAAACTTGTAATGGATAGTTTTCATATTTCTTCTCATCTGTGTTAAAAAAAAGCACTAATAACATATTCAAGAACTAAACTTACCCCTTATTCCTTGAACGAAAACTGTCGAAAAAACTTTTCAGGGAATAATGAATCCAACTTAATTCAACAAAGATTTTTTTACTTTAGAGTTTCAAGACTTGAATAAATGATTGTAATTAAAAAAAAAACATTTTTTGTTTCTATCAGTATATGTATAAATAAATGACATTTTCTAGTATTACACAACACCAACAACATGAAAATCTCCATCAAAGTTAAATTTCTTGGCCACCGACTGCTTTGAATCAAAGTCTAGTTGACCTGCAGTACATTCAGTGCCATTTGTTTGATTTAGATTCTGAGAAGAAACATTTATCTCCTTGTGAAGGTACTTCATGTTGTTTAGCACCTCTTTCTGACTTAAGTGAACATTTTCATACAGTCTGTCCGAAGACAACCTATCAAACGATTCTTCAGAAAAATTGTCAAGTTTGCCTACTGAGTTATTCAGTCTTTGACCACTTTTTAAATTATTGCACATGAATCCATTATGACTTTTTGAAATAATGCTTTCCACTGTTTTACTTTCAGAAGAATTTTCTGAGACTCGGGGTGAACTAAAACCACTGTCCCCTAATGACAGTTCCTGAGCATCTGCTGTTAGCCTTTCTAAATGTTTATTTGCAATCTGTCTGGTATCTATTACTGTCCCAAGACTGTGTTCACTGCTCTCTGTTCCCTCAATGGCACTGTCTGTGGAACCTGGCTCATGACTGGAATTTGAATTTAAAGTACCACCTCCACTACTACTTGTCTGTTCATCATTACCAAGGTCACTGCCGTGGTCTGAAAGGCGATCACTTTCAGGCAGATCAAGTCTATAATGAGTTGTCCTGTCACATAAAAAATCTCTGTCTTCTAAGGAGGTCTCCATTCTGCTCTGACACTGACCTTTCCTATGCATTCTTTCTGGAACTTCAGCTTTTGTTTCTTGTGAAACATGAACATTAGCATAAATATGACCAGAAGCTTCGGCCTTAAAAGAAGTTTGCTCCTCTTTTACTGGATGTCTGTACGACTGTGACCTCTGATATCTTTGACCTTTAGAATGACCTTCAGCAGACTCTAGCCGAGTATCATTCATTGGGTGCCTGTAGGAGTCTGACCTTTGGTACCTTTGACTTTTAATCTGGCTTGTCTCTGGTTCAAGACCAATGCAGTTTACCCCACTACTATGTGATCTTCCAAAAGTTGTGTTTTTGTTAGGCAGCTGACCTTGAAACTCAAAACTAATGTCATTCTCCATTTCAGCAGCAGCCTGTGCACTCATTCCACTCACATGCCTTGTCACTGGTAAATAACTTGAATGACGGTCATGATGACCTTTTTTCTTTGCTTTATGTGACTTTCTTAATGACCTTGACCTTTCCTTTTCACCTTTTGACCCCTTTTCTTTATGTTCAGCATCCATTTGTAAAGTAGTGTCCTTACTGAACCTTGTTAGCTCAGGTATTGCACTAAACCTTGGTGTGGAACTAAACATAGGATGAGAAACATAATTTGAATGCAGTGTCTCCCCAGACGGTGACAGTCTGGTCGGCAAGGAACTCAGACGTATATTTGTCTGCCCTAAACTGTTTTTGTAAGTATGTTTCTGATCTTTATCAAGGCATGTACTCTCCTCTGGATTGTTGGCTATCACCACAGGCAACCTGTCTTTGTGTTTATGAGTTTTCTTACTTGATTTCCTAGGAACACTGGCTCCAAAACTTTGACGGAAATTTTGATTAAAATTTCTATTATGCATTATACTTGTTCTCTCTGGTACAGAATTAGCACCCATGTGAAGACTTGTTGTGGGACTTTCTCCTGGCATGCTATGTAAGTAGTGATGCCAAGTACCAGACTTGTGCATCTGCTGCTGGACCCAGTTTTCTGTGCGCAACTGACGATCTAACTGTTGCTGGTACCATGTCCATTCAGGGGGAGGAAACTGTGCAGAGAATGTAGCATATTCCACAACTGGTTTCTCTGGTTCTGAGGCTGGCTGTTTCTTCTTATTACGTCCAAATAACTTGGAAAAAAAGGAAGGCTTGTCTGCAAAAATATTGAATTGTTTAAATAAAGAAATAAAATGTAAAGATATCTCCTACCTACTTTTCAATGAATAATAAAGAAGTCTCTGATTTTTTAATCATTATTTTTTTGACACAAGATCAAGTTTTTATCAGGAAAGTCCAGAGTGAAATAAGAATTACCACTTCTTTGTTAATTTTCAGTATACATGTAATTTAAGGTTCTAAAAAAGCTGACTGCTCTTAATACATTATTTTCAAAATAAAATCAAAATTGTTAAGAAAATCCCTTTACTGTAATATTTCTCAATATATCTTCATTTTTTCTTAGTTCACAAAATTATCAAATAATTCTTTGTACATAAAAATCCATTTATTTACCTTTTGATTTTCTTGGTTTGCCATCACTTTTTGTTTCCTCCTTTGAAGATTTTGATTTATCATTCCTTCCCTTTACTGAAGAGCTTCTTCGTACTGTGGCCATCTCGCACACCTCATCTCTTCGTCCTCGATCTCGAGGTCTCCTCGCACTGAAGCTCATACTCCTTTGTACCCGCGGTGATGGCAAATCAATCTGAAAAACATCCACACATGTGACATGCTGACATTTCAGTTAAATTTTAGCTTTAATTTTTCAAAGACAGCACAGCACAACTGTTCTTGTCTCCTTTTTACTGCTGAAAGTTCAAAAAAAAAAAAAATTCTAATCTTTAAACTGCTTGAAATATTGATAATGAATTTTTAGTGTTTCTATGATTGTTTTTATTAATAAACCTTTAAAAAAGAAAAAGACACACAAAAAAAGTTAGTTGCCAGAGCAATGTTGTAAATGGAAAGATGACCAAGGGGGGATTTTTTTTGGGGTCATGATTTGAACAAACTCGTTAGAGGTCCACTTGACAATGCTTCACACCATATATCTAAACTCTTGGCTTTTGTGTTTTCTGACAAGAAGATTTTTAAATACTTTTTACTTTTTCCTACAAGTACATGTAAATCAAGTGACGACCTGGACTAGACCAATACTGACCCTGGGCAAGGCTATTAATGACCCATGGGACATTATCTGAACAATCTTTGTAGAGGACCTCCAGATGATGCTCCATGCAAAAAATATTAGGTTTAAAATTAACAGTTTCTTGGTAAGAAGATTTTTAAAGATTAAATATTTTGCACAAATAGGGCCCTGGGGATGGGGCCAATTTTGACCCCAGGGACATAATCTGAGGACCTCTAGCTGATGCTCTAAGCAAATTGTCTAAGCTCTAGGCTTTGTGGTTTCAGACAAGAAGATTTTTTTCCCCCTATATATGCCTATGTAAAATCAAGTGAACCCAGACTCTGGCCATTAATGACCCAAGGGGCATAATTTGAACAATCTTGGCAGAGGACTTTGAGCTGATGCTCCATGTAAAAAGTCATAGCACTTGGCTTTGTGGTTTCAGACAAAAATATTTTTTAAGGTTTTTAAGGTTTTAAGTCTATTAAAATCAAGTGACTTCAGGGGAAGGGGTAATTCTGACCCAAGGGGCATAATATGAACAAACTTGGTAGAGGACCTCTAGCTGAAACTTCATTAAAAATATCTAAGTTCTAGGCTTATTGGTTTCAGACAAGATTTTTAAGGTTTTCCCTTCATAAACCTATTTAAAATCAACTGATCCCCGGGGCAGGGCCAATTTTGACCCCAGGGGCATAATTTGAACAAACTTGGTAGAGGTCCACTAGATAATGCTACATAACAAATCTAAGGATTCAGGGCCTTGTGGTTTCAGACAAGAAGATTTTCCAAGTTTTTCCAATCTGTCGCCATAGCAAACAGAGTTCTTGATGGAATTCAATTCTTTTCTCAAAGTTGGCTTAGTGGTATAGGAGGAGAAGTCGTTCAAGTCAAAGTGTTGATGATGCATGATGCACACCGCAGGATGGACACCGATGGATGCCAGACAATCAATGTTCACAAAAGCTCACCCACTTGCACTTGGTAATCAGGTGAGATAAAAACCAGAAGATAATGTCAACTTACTTGCAGTTTCTCACTAAACACAAAATCATCATCCTTTTTCTCACATGAGTCTGGCTGACCAGTAATACTTTCTTCTGTATCCACCTGACAGGAAATGGATCTCATTGGTTGCCGTGGTGGCTGACTAAAATATTGTAACTTTTTTAATATCATCCAATGTATTCTGATATTTCTTAAATATGCAGGTTTTATTTAGCAACAAATTATTAAGATTATAAAATGACAATTGTGAAATAGATTTTCAGTGTTCAGAGTCACAGCAGCTAAGATATATAAAATAAATCCATTTCTAAATATGGCACATATAATGACTGAGTTCCGAAACAATTTAATAACATTTATTTCAGCTCTTCAGAATAGAAACTTTCTAAAATAATATTTACCACTCTTACTTAGTGCCTAGCTTAGGAATTGAACCAGTGTCCCAAATCTCTTAGAGTAAACTTACTTGAATGCCGCCGGTATGTACATGGGATGAAGATGTGTCCAAGGTGAAAGAAGGGTCGATGGCTGCATGTCATCAGCATGCACACGAAATGTGTCAGGTGTCACAACAAAATACCCACAACCTGAAATTACAAATCATATACTTTCAAAATGACATAATTTTTTACCAACCCTATAGTCCTGGTAACATGCATGCAAGTTTTTATTTATGCAGTTTGCATTTCATCTTCAGTGTAAAAGATATTCCGGATTCCCATCACCAAGTGAGCGTATCATCTTAAACCCACATAATCTCAAGTAGAAACTGTTGTACCAAGAGCAAGGTGAGTAGCAGGGCTCCAACCAATGACTGACAGTTACAGATAACACTTGTTTACAGGTCAGTGACCTAAAATACTCAAAATGCTTTTTGGTAAAATGTATACAGGAATGTCTCATGAGAAAAAATACTACAGCTTGCAAAACTGATTAGAGTTTACACTGTTAGGTAAAGAACAAGACTTCTCAATACACCTGTCAAAAATCAATTAAAGCAGTGCCCAATGTGTTTCTTTCAACCTCCACCTTTTACCTGTCAATAGTGTCATTCTAGTGTACGAAATGGAATAGCGGTTAGGAAAAAAAATACTGAGTGAAGATTTTCGGTAGCAATGCAGCGACAATTACGACACAGCAACTTTGGCGCCATCCAGGCACAGTTTTCTGGCTGCGGGTAGTTTGCAAGATGCAGTTTTATTGATAGGTATAGCTGAGAAAACTGCCTCAATGTGATTGGATGATCAGTAAAGTGACAGTTTAAGCTACTGACATAAGCATTGTAGTGTCACTTTTTACCGCATTCTGAATACGTGAAACTCTAATCAGTTTTGCAAGCGGTAGTAATAATCACAATTCAATGCCATATCCCTGAAATTTTTTTTATAGTAATTAACATCATCTTGCTAATCACTGTAAGGTAATTCATATAAACAATCAAATTCTTATTTCTTGAGTAATCAGAACTTTTAATTAATTCTGCACTTGAACAAAGCCAGTAGTGGATACAGAATACTGAGGAAGTAAGACAGACCAGATTACCTTAAATTAAGCAAAAAAAATTACCATAAGGTAACAGAAAACATCTTCTTTAAGTGGCAATATGGTATGATATAATATATAATATAATAAAATCAATGACTTTAATGAAGAAATGCAAAAGTGGTAAAGATTTTATGGAGGAAAATAACTCTAACAACGATCAATGTAGTGATTTTCTGCTTGAGTTGTATAAAGTTCAATATTAACTATTGGACTCCAACAGGGTAACTCGTAAGTGCCATAGTGACTTGCCTATGCATGTTTCCCTACTATGAATATTGATAGAAATTCACTCTTGATTTATGTGAGCAATTTCATTACACTGTACCATAAAATACCCACAATGACAATGGCTAAAGCCATATTTAGTACAAGGATGTGAAAAAAATCCAGTTAAGTACAGATAATCAATCAAGTTATAAAAGTGTGGTCTTTTCTCTCAATAATTCATGTGAAGATTTTGTCTAAAAAGGTGATCAAAGGAAATGCAGAGATATATGGAAGTTCAAACTGACACTTTTCAAGATTTCACTGACACAGCAGTCCTAAAAGATCTAATTAATGATCAGCAGGTTCTGAGAACAAAATGTATATACATTAAAGCTGTTCAGAGACACTTACAAATAATTCTATCTTATGATCTTATAATCATTTCTTCTACTGTAACACAAACTTTCAACTGTAAAAGTTCTCCTTATACTATGAACTATACAAATCTGCAGTGACTATCAATCTGAATGTAATTTTTCACATCCCTACATTTAAACTTTTTATCATAGGGTTATTATATAAGGTGAAAATAAACACAGCCAACTGCATGCCACCATTTCAGTTATGTACTATGTTACTATAACTGAGGTAAATATATTCCATTTAAAACAGTGACTTTCATTAACTCAGCAATGTAACAATAGATCCTGTTGTCAACAGTTTAAGGCTAATCAGTTCATATGAAACTTGTGTTAGGCTAATCAGTTCATATGAAACTAGCATAAGGCTGATCAGTTCATATGAAACTAGTGCAAGGCTGATCAGTTCATATGAAACTTGTGTTAGGCTGATCAGTTCATATGAAACTTGTGTTAGGCTGATCAGTTCATATGAAACTAGTGCAAGGCTGATCAGTTCATATGAAACTAGCATAAGGCTGATCAGTTCATATGAAACTAGTGCAAGGCTGATCAGTTCATATGAAACTTGTGTTAGGCTGATCAGTTCATATGAAACTTGTGTTAGGCTGATCAGTTCATATGAAACTAGTGCAAGGCTGATCAGTTCATATGAAACTAGCATAAGGCTGATCAGTTGATATGAAACTAGTGTAAGGCTGATCAGTTCATATAAAACAAGCATAAGGCTGATCAGTTCTTATGAAACTAGTGTTAGGCAGATCAGTTCATATGAAACTTGTGTCAGGCTGATCAGTTTATATGAAACTTGTGTAAGGCTGATCAGTTCATATGAAACTAGTGTTAGGCTGATCAGTTCATATGAAACTAGCGTTAGGCTGATCAGTTCATATGAAACTAGCGTAAGACTGATCAGTTCATATGAAACTAGTGTCAGGCTGATCAGTTCATATGAAACTAGTGTTAGGCTGATCAGTTCATATGAAACTAGCGTAAGGGTGATCAGTTCATATGAATGTAGTGTAAGGCTGATCAGTTCATATGAAACTAGTGTCAGGCTGATCAGTTCATATGAAACTAGTGATAGGCTGATCAGTTCATATGAAACTTGTGTTAGGCTAATCAGTTCATATGAAACTAGCATAAGGCTGATCAGTTATATGAAACTAGTGCAAGGCTGATCAGTTAATATGAAACTTGTGTTAGGCTTATCAGTTCATATGAAACTAGTGTTAGGCTGATCAGTTCATGTGAAACTTGTGTTAGGCTGATCAGTTCATATGAAACTAGTGTTAGGCTGATCAGTTCATGTGAAACTTGTGTTAGGCTGATCAGTTCATATGAAACTAGTGTAAGGCTGATCAGTTCATATGACACTTGTGTTATAATGATCAGTTCATATGAAACTAGTGTAAGGCTGATCAGTTCATATGAAACTAGTGTTAGGGTGATCAGTTCATATGAAACTAACATAAGGCTGATCAGTTCACCAATTAGTTGTTGGTAACATTATATCTGCTGATTATCTGTTGATAAGGATTACTCTATATATTAGCTTTGCAGGAACTGAGAATAGATGTTTTAAAATATTTTTACATCAAATTTTAATTTCTAATACCTACAAACTAAAATTAAATTCTTATAAACTTTCAAAGAAGAAAATACATTCTTGTTACTCTTTGATTTTGAGTGAATATAAACTAATTTTCATTTAAAATGACACTAATAATTCATTAACCAGTCAGCTAATATGTTAAGACTGATTCCAAACACTATAGAAGACTAATATACTGGTCTATTTTGTTCAAATTTAATCAAAAATATTATCTTCAGCAACAGAATTGTATTAACAGCAGTTTTTCTCATATATATGCTATTATACTGTACACTGAGAACTATGTATCAATATGCCTATAGCATAAGCTACATGTAATGGTGTAACTGAAAGCACTGGTTGTAATCTACAAGAGATGAACATTTGCTACAAGCACTGAAAATCTGCTAAAGACACAAATATTCTACTCTTCCCAGACATAACATCTCCCAAAAATTTCACTCACCTAAATCATTTATTACCTACACTGAATTTTTATTTCATTTTCTGGCAAGACATCAAACCATCAACATTCCAGCAAGATTCAAGATTTATCAGTTCTACTATAAACTTTCACTCTTCTTAAACATCAATATATAACTTTTTGGGACTGTTATTTTTTTGTTCTTTTAAAGCGACTGACTCACAGAATTTAGCTCTTTTTTTATTCTTTAAAATAAAAGAGAAATTAATACACCATGGAAAAAAAAATATTATCATGCTTCTATACACCATGAAAAGCGAAGAAATTTTTTAAAAATTTACCTGGATTTGAACCCATGCCTTTTTGGTCAGTAAAAGTAAGGGCAACAAGCTAAACCACTGAGCAAAAGAGTCTACTTAATAGTGAATTTGGAAATTGATATAAATGGTCTACCCCGTGACTAAGGGGGTAAATTTTTTACTTATAAAAGTGTGTAAAACTTTATATTATGATGGTTTCTGTAACATAAACTGAATCAGTAACTTAGTTTACATATGTTCTTCACAATTACAACTAGAATTGCTATGTGAATAAATATTTTCTTTTGTATGCTTCATCGACCTATCTGTGAGTCAGTCACTTTAAATCTTTCCAAAAACCTTCTCCATTTCATTTGGCATTACTAAATGTCAAGCATTAAAATAATCCATTAAAGTTTTCAAAATGGGAGTTTAATGTTATTTTGTTTTAATGTTATTTTATACAAAAACTAAACTTGGAAATTAAGTATTAATTGTACACAGAATCTGAAATGAATTATTCATCCTCAAAATAATCTTAATAACCTTTCCTCTGAGTTCAAAGAAATAAAACTGAGATAATGCCTTTCATCAAACTATCACAGAAATATAATTATGAAAATAAATATCCTCATAAAAGCAGTATTGATTCAAAACAAATTTAATACTCATAACTGATATTTTGAAGTATAAACTCACTATTTCTCTTAGAAGTTTGATTAATAGTGAGATGTTTATCACAGACAGAAATGCATCTTTCATGTTACTTCAAGAAAAAGTGTTTGATGAAATAAAGAAATAGATCTACTTGTGATGAAAGCTGGTTTCCATTTTGAACAGAACAATAATGTCTCTCGTCAGTACCTTGTATCTCTCTTCTTCCCTCTACACCTTATTCAGGGGTCGATTCGTGGTCCAGTTGTATCAACAAACAGGACCGGTCTTTCACAGGTAACAAGTCAGACCCCCAACTCCTCCACTTACACTACTTACCTTTTTGTTATGAGATGTTTAACCTAGGTCATATAATATGAAATGGTTTAGTTCAAACCTATTTACCTTACATGATGGGAATTAAGTTGCTTGAAATTTGATGCAGTATTGAGCATAATTATGAAAGAACCAGGAGTTTTATATACTATACCATATACTATAAAGTATAATCACTTTATTTTTTGTGAAAACGTTTTTTTCAAATTGCTGGACAGTCAAGAATTTACAACTAAGATATGGTTTCAGTTTTATATAAATCCTTCCTAGGACTAACCTCTGGAAGAATGCCCATTTATTCAGGTTTCAAAAAAAAAGTCCCTCGTAATTTCCAAGAAACTTTTTAAGGATGCTTAAAGCAGTTTAGGTTCCAAACATCCCTCATAAATCAATGAATGCCTTTCACAAACTTGTTTGTTCAGATAAACATAATTTCTTTCAAACAAGCTTGTTAGATCCTGTGCCAAGAATAAGCAAGCCATTTGCAAGCTGGGTTGCATTCTTACTGAACTTATCAATTGATACAGTAATTCCTTTGGCACATTTTATGTCAAGAAAATGTTCTTTGAATTAACTTAGATTGTGTTTCTTCCTTATCACTCTTCCCCTAGGAGAAAATCTTTATAAAACTAAAAAAAAACTATTTCATCTCTCAGATTTAAATGAAAACTATCCCAGAGCATATCTCTATAAAGTTTTGTACTTATTTTCAAAGCTGAGTTATTTTCATATCTGTTTAGTTTAAAACACACTTTACAGCTTACTAACCAAAAGCAGCATTTTTATTCTCTTGAAACTATTTCATATAAAAAGGAAGATTCTTCATAATTCAAGTTTTTTTCCCCCATCTTTTTTTAAAGGTAAAGAGATTTGAAGGTAAATCTATGTGTGATAACTTGCCATTCAGCAAAAAAATTTAAGTTTGTTGTTCTAGTCAATAATTACTTTAGATCTATATATTTTATATTACTGGTCGGCAGACAAATAACCGGTACCTGTCGGCAGAAAAACTTGCATACCAGACACCTCATATAATCCTAAATATACAATTTTGAGAGGAGCTGATTACCACCCAGAAAACATTTTAATCTTTTTTCCAAGTTCTGAAATAGTACAAGTTAGCTTTATAAATGTTTATAAAAATAGGTATTAACACATTCAAGATGTTATGTCTACAAAAGTGAGTAAATATTTACATTTTAATGCACTCGTTTTGTTGTAAAAAGTCATTAAAGATAATTTATGTTAGAAAACTGAAATTATTTGCAATTTAGCCTGTTCAAAAGAACCATTAAACTAGTTTTACTATGATGTGAAACTTCAAGTTGTACTGCTTCAATCTAGAACAAGCCATTATGATTTTTTTCAACTCATCAATGTACAGAATTTTTCAAGGTGAACTTTCCATCTTTAACAACAGATTTGATCAGGAGTCCTCAGAACCACATACAACTGTCAGAATTAACACTGCATCATTCTGCTTTGATTATGCACCCGTAATTTATCAATTTCGCATTCACTCCTTAAAATGTAGGGTATTCACTCTGCAGTTTCTTAACAAAATTTCAATCGCTTGTTAAATGTTAGTGCTAGAGAGTGATATTATTTCTAAATATTTTAGCAAGATAAGTAATAGAGGTAACAAATGTAACTACAGGAAGATACAATGGTTTCCAATGGAATATTCATTCTGTTGAGAGAACGTAAACTTCACAAGCTTGCATTTAGTACAACATATAATTTGTCTTGAACATAAGAATATCCTTATGCTTACTCTGTGTGCCAAGTGCTTGTCTGATCTCTAGTGCACTAAAGTAGTTTGCACCTCAGCATCTTCTCTAAGCACTAATCTTGTACCAACAAAATTCTTGGAATGGGTAGTCTTTCTTCAAGGGGCATACCTTTGCCACACCTTAAGGATTATGAAGTGCTTTTTTAAAATTTTACTTCAATGAGATATGAACAGCAAATTTTTACATGAAATCCCTAAAAAGCTAGACTAAATCTCTGTGCCATGAACTAATTTACAGGACATTTAATTTACTACTTTTATAGTTGTTCACTTTGATCAGCATCAGATTCTGCTTATGCGGATTCGCCCAATTGTATGCAGTTGGGCACAATATTATCCTTCGTTTGTCCCATATTTTGCAGAGTTTACAACAAAAATGATGATGTTAAAATAAAGTATGATAACTGTAACCTTACCAATCCCTTTCATCTAAGAAAAAACACACAGATGATATAAGTATAAACTGAAACACTTGATTTGTATCTGTTTATTTGCCATTTTATTTAAATTCTGGCATTTGGAATTCCCCGGTGATGAGGGCAATGATGTGATTGTTGCAGAAGAAATTACATGATTTGTTCCTTCTGCGACATTTCTGCTCGGTTATATGCAGTTTAAAATTACGCTTAAAGGTTGAACAACTAAAACTTATCAGACCTATTAAAGCTGTTCAACACTTTAAGTACAATAAATTTGGCTATTTGCGAAACGTGTATGCCCCCCTAATAGCAACCAATTAGTCATGTTACAAGAACTGCTAAACATGACCCTGACCTCTGATGTACTGACCTCAAAATCAATATGGGTCAACAGCAGAACATGACCAAGCACACTACCAAATCTGAAGACAGTAGACCAGCTTTTGTGGTGAAGGTTACTATGACCATGACCTTTGACCTACTGACCTCAAAATCAATAGGGATCTTCTACAGGTCATAACCAACCTCCCCACTATAGGTGATGACTGCAGGCCAAGGCGTTCTCTAGTAATTAAATGGACAAGCTTGTTTTGGTTAAGGTTACCGTTACCTTGACCTCTGACCTCAAAATCAAAAGAGGTCATCTCCAGCTTTTTTAACTTTGTCTTTTAATCTACTGATTCCAAAATCAATAGGGGTCATCCACAGGTCATGACCAACCCCCGTGTAGGCCAATGCCTTCTCTAGTTATTGATCAGACAAGCTTTTCTTGTTTATAGTTACAGTGACCTTAACCTTTAAGCTACTGAACTCAAAATTAATGTGGGTCATATACAGGTCATGACCAACCTTCCCAGCAAATATGAGGACTTTTGGCCAAAGCCTTCTTTAGAATTTGATCAAACAAGCTTTTTGTGGCAAGGGTCACAGTGTCCTTGACCTTTGACATAACCTTAAAATCAATAGGACCTATTTTTCAGTCATGAACAACCTCCCCACCAAATCAGAGAACTGCAGGCCAGAGTACTTTCTAGTTATTGATCGGAAAAAATTTGGTCTATGGATGTACAGACAGACGGACCAATATTATGCAAAGTTTATGATAGGTGTTAAGGACTGGATTAGGGACTGATTGGGATTTAGGTGTGCAATTTTGGCATTTTAATGATGTTATATATGAATTTGTTGGGTTTTTTTAGGAAATATATGGACCGATTTTTTAAGAAGTTTTGGACAAAACTATCGGTCCAGGAAGCTGAAATTTGGTAAAAACCTATTAATTTTCGGTTTCCACAGGCTTGGTGCAAAGCAATAATATACCCCCACCTGTTCTAATGGGAGCATAATCATATTAAAGGCCAATTCTTTTTTGAAATTCTGTTTTTTCTCTCTCATTTTCAGTTTCTATGCATAATAATCAAACATACTGTACACCAACTGACCTCTTCTTTTGCCTTGTTTCTTGAAAGATAAATCAAAACAGCTTTCAAAAGAAAACCATTTTTTTCAGAAAATAAATCCTCTTTAACTAACCTTCAAAGAAGCTGTCTGCCTATTAACAAGGCTGTTTTATAATAAGGAGAAAGTATGTTTAGACTGACTGAATATGGATTTTTATGTGCATTTGCACATAAAAGCATAAATCATTACATTTTCTGCCTGTTAACTGATTTATTAGTTGTACTTTTCCTTTGCAAATCTGTTATCAGAACTGCATGCTTAGACTGTAACCGTAATTCTGACTTTGTTAATGATATGCATTAAACAAAAAAGTTAAGAATTAACATAGAAAGACTTAAGTACTATTAAATACAGAAGAAAAAAGAACCACATCATTTAAAAGAATGATTTTAATGTATATATCTGCACTCCATACTTGTAATTCAGTTTTTCTTAGCTTTCTTAAGTCATACGAACTGTGCAATTTTGGCTACAGGACAATCTCGGGCCAATAAAATGCAACAATAAAGAGGGAATCTTCTACAGACAGAAAAATATGGTCATTTCAAATAAAAGAAAACAGCCTTGAGCATAAAGAAATAAAGTCTTTTGTAATAGATAATATCCATATCAATAATATTCTCTTTACAAGATAACTTATTACCCTAGGTCAAGCATTTCAATGTAACAAATCCTTGTAGAGCAATGTGTGTAAACGAAACTATCTCATTCACAACAAATTATTTATTTGTTTTAGATCACACTGATATCAAGCCTATTGCAATTTCCTATCAAAGATCTTTATTCAAACACTGGTATCTTGGTTAAAAGTATTTTTGATGACTGAACACTGACTTAATATCTTTGGTAAAATGGGGATATAAAATGCTACAAAACAAACAACACTGTAGCAAAAGACAAACTGAGAAAAAAATTTATTGCATAAGGATAAAGTCTTAAACAAATAAAATCAAAAGCGAGCGCTGTTTTGAAAGTGAAGTTACTTTACATGAAACAAAAGGCAAGACAGATATTTAAGAGGTAATAACACTTAACGATACCTGCAGAAATACTGTTAAAGCAAGAGCGCTTTGATCTTCATCTATAAGAATATATGAAAGCAAATTGGTGAAAAATATAATGTAATCAAATACTACCAAATAACAGTTAAAAACAAACCTGTATGGAAAACTTTTCTTTCTCGTATCAGCTGACCAAGTGTATCGTAGACATGCTGGTTGCTAGGCAGATGAAGTCCCTGGTAACCGACCTTGAGTCGTTCGCAGATCGTGTCCAGCGTAGCGACAATTTGACTGTTGTTGAGGTCCATGATGATGAGGCAGAGGGCTTCAGGTAGGGGGATGAACTGTGTTTGTGGAATCACCTGCATCTCTATACCATTTACATCACCTGAAAAAACATATAAAGGTTACTTTATATTTCATAACAAGATCAAAAAAATATTTTTTTGTGCAAAATATATCCTTCAAAAATAAACTAGCAAAATATCATTTTTCTTGCCAATTATGCAACAATGAAATAATTCACTATCAGTAATTAAGGCAACCACACTTTCATTTAAAACCAAGAAAATTAGATCTACCATAGAAAATGTCAGTTTTCTTCTCAAAAATGGTATCTACATCTCATATAAAATGTTCTACACTAGTGAGTTATAAATTTGGACATTTTTATAGGGCAAAATCTATATTAAGTAGAAAATTAACAAATTATGTTACAACTTCTCTATTCATATTTTAAAGAAAACTATCTTTTCAAAACCGTACTATTTTTGAGATACATCAAAATGATTTTTGTACCACACTATAATTATAAAATTACAGGTATTTACTTTATGATGGACTAATCAGGGTACAAATACATTATTATTATACTAAAATGTTTAGTACATGGAATTTGTATTTACTTTTACATTTGGGGCGGCACATTTCATTTTTGTGCAAACACTTCATTCAAGGATCAGCCTTGCTACTGTAGTATTACTTTAATTAACTATGTAATCATATTAAAGATTTTAACACAGAACAAGCACTACACACTTCAGCTACAAAAGAGAACATTAGTGCAAGACCTGATAACTTAGGAACTCACTACCATAACCATTTTCTTTTACAAAGAATTTTATCTAAATGATACAAGCATTTCAAACTTTCAAATGAACCAAGCTTAACAAATAAATTTTATTGCCGTTTCAAATGTATAGTGTTTAAAGTGCTGAAAGACTGTCGGCTGGATAGGTGACAAATGTTTATGCTGAGGCTTTTGTATCCATCCCTCTATTTGAAACCAAGTGTGTCTTCAAATCAGCCGAATGTTAATTTTTGATATACAGATTATCATTACATTCAAATGGCCATGATATGAAACAAATTCAATAATTCATTTATTTGTCTTTTTTTTCTAAAGTGCTCTGGTCAGCTAAACAAGCCGAACATTCTTACAAAGATTCATCATCTTTGAATGGGAAATGTGGCCTCTTGTCTGTTTTCAAAGTTTTTTCAAGGATTTGACCTGGTAACCTACATTTTGGCCTCGTATGACCCATATATTAAAGAGCCTAGTAGTCATCAAGCCAAACTTTCTGACAAGATTTCTTGGTATTTGGTTTGAAAATGTTGCCTCTAGAGTGTTCCTCTAGAATGTTACTTTTTCTAGGATCTAACCTGGTGACCTATCTTTTGACCCCTATGGACCCATACATAAAATGAGCCTAGAAATCATCAAGGGAATCATTCTGACTAATTTTCAAGAATTAAATTAAAATTAAAATTAAATTAAAAATGTGGCTTCTGGAGTGTTCACAAGGTTTTAATGTGATCTGACCTGGTGACCTAGATTTTAACCCTACATGACCAATATATTAAAGGAACTTAGAAATCATTAAGACAAACATCCTGACAAAGTTTAACAGTGATTGGATGGGATTTCTGGCCTTCAGAGTGTTCACAAGGAATGTGGCCAAAATCTGCTAATTTTTAAAGGGACATAACTCCAAGGCTCAGGTTTTTTCTAAAAGATATACAAGTTGTATGCAACTTTGGTCAAAATCAAATAAAAAATGTGGTCTCTATTTTGTTCATAAGAAATTGTGGATGGACAGATGAATGAACAAATGACGGAGGAAGTGTGATCACAAAAGCTCACTTTGTCACTTCATAACAGGTGAGCTACAAATGAATCATCAAGATAACTAAGTTTTTCATGAAATGCTAAATCGCATGACAAAAATATCTGCCTGCAGTCTTTTATTCCAATTAATGATCCCTTTTTAACCATGCATTTTGTTGAGCATCTGTGTGCTGAATAAGCTGACAACTTCTGCTAAATGGCAGAATATAAGTATTTTTCCAATTTTTCAGTTTTTAGTCAATCATATTCTATATTGTTTTTATGACAGCACAAATTTCTTTGAACAACACAGTACATCTTTAATGTTTCATATACTCAGTAGCATACATAAAGGAGGTGTGCATAAATTATTAAACTTCTGTTGCTGTGCTCATTATCTCAGATTCAAGATGTATTTTTCACAAATATAGCATACATCTGACAAAAAGACAATGTATGAAGGAAGTCATTATGGTGAGGTGAAAAAATACTGTTACATAATTATTTACTTTCAGACTGCATAAGTGACTGTTTACAAATTACGAGATCATCCCTGTTTATAGTCCGAATATATGTACACCAATGTAGGTGTTTAAATATATCAATGTTAAAGTGGACACGTCCCTCGATGCCTGACTTTGATTTGCAGTTCTAGACTGTTGGCTGGAAATGCTAGCAATACATGGACAAAAAAAACTAATATAATATTATGTACTACACTCAAATCAAAAGTGGTCGAAGCTGATACAAACTTTTTCATCAACTAACCCAACTGTTGGTAGAAGAGGTCTGACTCAAGTTTACATATCCAATTTATGAAGGCAATTTGTTCTATATATAAACAAATTAAAAGACTACCAAGTAACTACATTACAACCCTATTTGTAGATGTTTTAAAATATTACTTCATTGTTTAAACAGTTTGTATGTTGTTTAGATTTACACTTAACTAATGACATCTTGATGAATCGAAAATCCTTTACCATCAAGTTGCTGGGAGCTCTACTTTTACCCAGGAATTCTGAAGGGTCCTAATGTTTAGGATTAAAGGCAATTTGATGGTGATCCTCAACAGGGGGATTATCTCAAAACTCATCTATTTTGTTCAAATGGGGCAATATTTTAACAGGGTATGGTACAAGGATCAATATGTAAAATATTGACTTAAAGTCAGTTTTCTCTTAAAAGTCTGACACACTTTAATGTTCGACAAAAAATAAAAAAGAGCAATGCAGGTAAAGCAGGTATTTTTACTTATTCTATTAACTCTAAATTTCTATACATGTACAATAATAGTTATATAATAGTTATATCAGCAAATCATACCTGCTGTAATGCTTAACTGTCTTTATTACAAAGAATAAGGTCATATTATTTCATTATTATACTTAAGTCAAGGTTTCTGAGTCAAGCTTTCAAGCAGGACAACTGTACTTAACCTCTCTTAAATATGCTCATAGCATATCATTACTTCATTTAAACCTGCCATTAAATTATACCTTTAAATATGGCTTTAATATCTTAACCATTGAAACAGTTTTGTTCCATTATAATATAGCAAGATTAAATATATATCACACATCAGAAGCTGTTATATGAGCAGTTTTTTGTGTTCCTTTGGTATTGTCAAAATAGAAAGTGTGATTTGCTGAAGTAACAGTTTCTAAACTTAAACATCTCTAACTATTCTTTCAAAAAATCTAATGAAATCAATGTTATCTTGAGTCCGGAAAAAGTGAATTGTAAATTTTTTTCATGTGTCTGTCTTATCATGTGAAAATTAACTGATAAATTATGAGAACCAAAATGTATAGACTTTAAACAAGCTGTTTATTTGCAGATGTTTAAGTTTTAAAAGTGACCTTCTTCAGTTAAACTGTCACTGTGCTAAGACATCTAGATAAAAGGTTCAAGTCATGTTAGGCTTCAAACTAGACTGGCTTGTCAGCTCCAGCAAGATAAAGAGTGATTATCATTTCAAAGGGAGAATGGGGAAAAGTTCTAACTGCTCTAAAATAAAGAAGCAGATAACACTTTTTTGTATTCAGTCCTCGATATGCTTGTCCACCTAGCACCTGGTATATGTAAGATAAGGAATCAGGGATTAAAGAGTTCAAGCAGAAGTGTCTCATAAGCCTTGGAGGCTGGCTCTTTCAGTAGCGCTGACACTATGTTTAACAAGCTCTACTATAAATGGAAGTACCAAACACAAATGGAAATCTGGGCCAACTCATCTCTTAAGAATGATAAGCATTTGTTACCAACATTTTAGTCAAAATAACCCGAGTACTTCATGTTTTTTTGGGTTTTTGTGTGTGTGTGTGCAATCATTTTCATATTTTGAAGATACAGTCTGTAACATAACCTGTCCTAAACTGAAGTCATTAACTCTCATGTGAAAAGAAAAGGAAGTTTTGCAGAGATTTTTTTTCCCTTTGATATCTGTTATTTCCATCAAGCAATCCTCCAGAATATGTTCTGCTGATGGTGTAACAGAGATAATTATGCTGATTTTCTCATCTTGAATGCTCCTGTGAATGATTGACATACTGTCTTGATCTATCATTTTCTATGACTAAACTCTTCTACAATTCTTCCAGGAATATATTGTTCCACGTTTCCAAATACCATGCATATAAAAGAACAAGAAAATTGAATTCAATATAGTATACATAAAATGCTACTGAAAGCTGAAAAATATGGTTTACAAATTGCAAAAATATTTCATGAAGTCATCTTGTCATAGTTTCAGAAGATCTTTTTATTTTAATCTCATTTTCAAAATGGCATTAACTGGTAATCCTATGCACATTTAAATGGGTCTGTGAGTGTAAAGATCAAAGGACAAGTAATTCCAATGATGATTTCAAAGGACTTGAGGGCATTTCTGGGTGGTGTGGATACAAGTAATATTTCACAATAATATACACTGCAGTTATAGATCTTGAGGCATTATAAATATTTGGAAGAAAGAAAAAACAACTTAAAATCAAAGTAATGTATGTACTCAGCAAATGAAATAAATACATATTATGGACATATGTTGACGAGAAATAACGCATGCACCTGTTTATTTCTACAGTTATCAATAAAAAAAATGCAAAACATAAAATCTTCAATGGGATCAATGAACATGACTTGAACAAAATATCAGGACTTCAACAATAAATTAGCGATCTGCGTCACTTTTAAAACACTTCAACCTATTCTATATCTAGCATTTTTACATTGCCACCAAACAACTAACACATGTTTGGAGTGATTTACACGAACTGCTAGGCTCTTCAAATTTCAAATTTAAAAACTTTAGAAAGGAGTCAGACAACTGAGAAGTTTGACTACTTGCCTTTTAAAGACCCATTAAATTTCAATTAAAGTGTTATGTTATCAATACAAGCATTAAACATATAAGCTTGACTTGACAGATACAAAATTCCCAAAATTTACCTTCATAAAAACTCTTGAGCAGAACAAAATTATTTTAAGATGTTTTTCTAGTTTTGTTTCACACTCTTTTTAGCAAAAAGATTTGAGATAATCCACAAGCCTGAGTCTATATCATCATGTTTTAAATTCTAAATTTATGTGATATAAAAAAAATATCAGTTACCTGCCTTGCCTAAGTATTTCTGTCTGCTGTTTGATTGACATTTAATGTTTCTGTTTTCATTCTAACTTTTCTTGATTGGAACTACAATTTGAAAAGATGAGTGATAAGGAATTCCTATGTGGTGCAACATGAGAATAGAATCTACCTACAACTAGGGCTGTTTACCGGTATTCGATATAAATCGTATTCTGGTACTATAGGTTTGACTGATACATCGCATTGAACATTTCCATATCGGTCAAAATATTGAATGAAAAATGAAAGAAAATAAAGTTACCAGTTTGTTTATGGTGCCATGTTTGTTTTAATGCGTGACAATTACTAAGCAGTAAAAAGAAATGATTCCACTATCTGGAACACTACCAAGGTGCATGTCAGTAATGACGGTAAGTCTGCAGCGTTGGGAAATACATGATGATGAATCAGGCAGACATCAAAAAAAGAAAAGCTAAAAATAAAGGATAAGCAAATTACCTTATGCATACAGATTTTGTCAAATTTAATTTTACTTTACTTTGTAAAGAATTACAACTGCAAATTTACTTGTTACAAATTACTTTTTCATGCCAGGATGATAATTCATTTATTTAACAAGAAGTGCCGCACTGCTACAAAACCAGGTTTTCAACGACCAAGTATTGATGTGACAGGAATTTGGAATGAAATATGGCAGTGAAGAAAAAACAATGCTGTTATTTTGGTTGCATGCAGATAGTGATCTATGTAGGGTTAGTAGAATTCCTGCCTCAAGCTGCCTCTTGATATAAGCTACATTCACACCAAGTTTGGTATCAATAGGCCAAAGCAAACTCAAGTTATTGAGCAAAAACTGAATTTCTATTTTTAGCAACAGTGACCTTGATCACAGACAACTGGGTAGCAATCCCAAGCTGCCTCTTGATACAAGCTACCCACACACCAAGTTTGGAGTCAATAGGCCAAAGCAAACTCAAGTTATTGAGGGGAAACTGAATTCCAATTTTTAGCAACAATGACCTTGACCTTGATCACAGACAACTGGATAACAATCCCAAGCTGCCTCTTGATATAAGATACCCACACACCAAGTTTGGCGTCAATAGGCCAAAGCAAAATCAAGTTATTGAGCGGAAACTGATTTCTATTTTTAGCAACAGTGTCTTTGACCTTGATCACAGACACTTGGGTAGCAATCTCAAGCTGCCTCTTGATATCAGCTTCCCACACACCAAGTTTGGCAGCAATAGGCCAAAGCAAACTCAAGTTATTGAGTGGAAACCAAAGGTTGACGCCCGTCCGCCTGCCGACTTCATCATTACAATAAATGGTTTTCGTTGAAAACCTGGTTAATAATAACATTGTGTATAAATTAAATTATCTGAGTGATATTCTTATATCAAATAGTCAAAATAATGCATCTAACATACCAAGTCTCCTTAAATTGCTTTGATAAGCATCCAAAGGACACAGTCTTCATTTAAATAAACTTTTTAGACCACATGTTTTGTTTATAGTCAACATATATACTGTACGCAAAAAGTAGGGGATATTATGTTGTTTTGTTAACAGGCGCGTAGCTGCCTATACGCGAGTACGCAGCTGAATCCACATTATTTTGATCTCTACTATTCATCTCCATTTTTATGCTAAAATAAATGGATTTTCGTTGGTCAAGAAAGCTCTCCGGAGGCCCCAAAACGCACCAAATTGCACCATTTATTTCAAAATTTTCAGGGGGGGCATGCCCCCTGACCCCCCTAGATTATTTTGAATCCACATTCTTTATAGGCTAGCTACGTGCCTGGTTAATATGTGGGAAACCTACACTTTAGAGGTAATCATCATGTATATTTTTACAATGGTCATTCATGTGTAGATAGTATGGTCACCAAAGTATAGATATCTTGTTCAAATTTGTGCTGCATGTGCAACTTCAAGACATGAGGGGTAGCATGCAGATTTTAACATTGACCAAAATCAAGGTAATTGTGACTTTAGTTGGGCAAAACTTTCAGAATATTGTGTTGTGTATATGTTGAACACAAATTCACAATCAAATTTTCAATTGGAATTAGGAGATCTCTAATGGAATGTCAAAGTTGGCGGGTCATTTGTATGCTCCAGACCAGAAGTACACAGGCCCAGGCTGCAGCAGACTTGAATGTTGAATGTGTCAATTGTGGTCACGCTATCAAACTACTGGTGACATGATTGATTTCCAAAGAGGTGGACGTCCAATATATACTGACTTCTGAGATGACAACTTCCAAGATGACCACTATGTTGTTAATCAAGTTCTTCGTAATGAAGCACAGACAGCCAAAGACCTTCAACAATCCCTTTGGCATGTCAGAGGAATCAATGTCTCGAGACAGACAATCAGAAATCAACTTCACTCAGATGGTCTTAATGCTAGGCACACTCAAGTGGTCTTGTCAACAAGGCATCGTCATAAACGTCTGGTGTGGTGTAGATGGCAGCGTTGATGGAATTCTAACCAGTCGTCACATGTGATGTTCAGTGAAGAATCCAGATTCAACCTAGACTTTTGTGAAGGTTGAAGAAGAGTTTGGCATCACCCAGGTGAATGTTTAACAGATGCTGCTAGGGTTGCCCATGACCGATATGGGGGTGGGTTCATTATGGTTTGGGATGACATCACTATGACTGCCAGTGCACAGCTACGTGTGTTCCATTGCAGTGTGACTGGCCAGTACTACCGTGACAGTATGTTGGTTCCGCATGTTGTCCCATTTGCTCAACATCATGGCCAAAAATTCATCTTCCAGGATGATAACACTAGGGCCCATAGGGCAAGACTTGTCACTGAGTTCCTTGAAGAGCAACATATCCATACTTTACCATGACCAGTGATGAGCCTGGGCTTTTCACCTATTGAACATGTGTGGGATATTCTTGGAAAATGTGTTCAAAGATGTGATCCTCCAACAAGAATGTTACGCGAGCTCATTGCGGCTCAGTGCGGCGCTGCAGGAAGAGTGGGACAGAATCCCTCAGCACACCATTAGTCATCTTATTGGGAGTATGAGACATTGTTGCATAGCTTGTTGCAACAACAGAGCTGCTTTAACACATTATTGAGGGTGTGTGAAAATGATGACATTAACCAGGGCTCCTAAAATTTTGAAATCTGAATCGGTCCGAGACCTCGAACCCCGCCCCCACCGCCCCCACCCCCCCCAACCCCGCCCCAAGACCAAGAACCAACTAAAAAAAAATAGAAAAGATTTAAGGGCAAAGAACAATTTGAGTTATGATAGTGTTGACGTCGCGAAAATACGTGTTTTTCAAAGCGAAAGTAGAATTTGAGCTAATTTTACAACGTCAAACTAGTCACTGATATTTTAAAGTGTGCTTTGTGCTGCAGCTAGCCACTACAATTACTATTAAGCCCTTAATGAAATTAAGCAGACGACAGTTATCGCCTATTTCGATGCACACTCCTCGCACCGGTTACGTCACGCTTTTCTACTTTGTTTTCTGTACTGATCAGGGGAAGTAACCGCTGCGGGGAGTATGATTTCGATGAAATTATATTTCACAGTTTGAGCCGGTCAACTTTAATCGATTGGCGGCTGCAAATCAAGCACACTTTTACTTCTTTACAAGTTAATTGGCGATAATTGCCGCGGGCAACAGTGACAGTTTTATGGTTTTATGATAGGTGTGAAGTACCGGATTAGC